>JAXDDW010000013.1:5700000-6308750 GCA_034670385.1 Hoplostethus mediterraneus
AGATTGGTAACCTCCATCTATCTAATAATAACTTCATCAGTCATCAGTCACCACTTTAGGGGAATAAATGTCAGTGTCTTGATTCTGCCAAGCCACCAGTGGCCTCAACATTTTTGACGTGCTGACCTCCTTCAGTCACCTGTAGCATAGCAGAAAGTATCAGGAAAGAGAAATTCATTAAAGTAATGTAAGCAACATAGTGAAGATAATGAAATATCTGGTTTGGACTGCATTACAGTTTTTTCGATTGCTTTGACTCAATTTGCACAACAGAGTTTCAAAGTGCAAAACTCTTAACACAGAATGCTATACTGCTCATTTTGGGTTCAAAGGCCCTAGGTCAATAGGCTCATTGGGCTCATTGATAAGTTGTTAAATACAGGGAGCTAGATAGCATTCTCTCTTGTTTCCTGATTTTTTGTTCTTTTTCCCATGGGACTACCTTCACAGTGTCGTCAGGAAGCAAACTGAGGTCAGCCAGTCAGAGCATTTATTTAATAAAAGGAAGTAAAACTCATAATATTGTAAAAATCGAACAAACTATGACTCTTCACACCTTACCTGTGTACAACACAAACCTATTTTGTATTCTGAGACAATTGTACGTCATCACAACCAATGTGCTGTGGGATTGTACATCATTTTCTTTCTTTGTTTATGTGTACTACTCAGAAAAAAAACTTTTCAGTCAGTGCACATGCATTAGTAACTATTGTATAAAAGGCACAATCCATTTAAGATACATATATCAGAATGCCAACATTGGCCCACTGTTGGCCCAACATCAGTTCTTCTGTTGGACCAGCGTTGGGCCAAGATGTTGGGCCAATGTTGGCATGCTGCTTATAGCCAACTATCAATATGTTGATATATGTATTGTAAATGGGTTGTGCCTTTTATACATAACATGTTGGTCCAACACATTTCTCTTCTCAGCGTCTGATGAACCTTATTGCATCTGCAGACAGAAAGGGGAAAATATTGAGCTAAGTTGGACAGCAAATTGATTTTTGGGCTTATAACTCATTACCTGAATGTTTTGTTAGCACTGTAATGTGTTGGCTAATATGAATCTTTCACCACCTGAGATGACGTCCTGGGTAGCTCAACAGTTGGAGCACTGTCAGAGAGAGAAGACTCCTTTCTCCTTCTGACTCACTCGTCGATCTCTTCTCATAACACACAGGTTAAAAGGACCGGGCTGCAGCCGGTGCCCGATGCAGGGAGAACCATCTAGCTTGGTTCTCTCCTGCATCCAGCCCACACCTCAACCACCCTCACCCCCAATCTGCCACAGTGTTCTTTACTAATATTATAGGTATTGATTGCGTGATGCAGACAGTACATGGCTGTATCTTCTACCTGTTCACCCTGCACCCATAAATTACAGTAAAGAATGCCCTCTTGGGTATTATGGCAAACACTTTAGCACAGTTCTCATGCTCTTGAATGCTCCTTGCCAGACACAACAGCAGCTAAGCAGCTGGGTCAAACTGAGACTGTGTGCTCTCTTTCATCCATTATCTAATAGTGTAAATATTATAGCGTGGAGAAATTGGGCAATCACAGCGGGATGAGGGGACGCAAAGACTTTCCTATCACAAGCAGATGTGTGGCTGTGATTGTCTGCTGAACTGATTGCGTGGTGTATGAACACAAAGAGAACAGGGTTCCCACTGGTCATGGAATTTCTGGAATATCACGGAATATTGAGAGGTGTATTCCAGAGAGGGAACGTGTGGGAATATGTTCAATTGTCTGGGGAAGACAGACAATTTCACAATGGGTCACCTTACAGACATATACCAGAATGTATTTTGCAACTTGTTTCACACATTCATTGTATTAGATTGTGGTTTTCAGCTTTATTTTTTTTTATTCAAAGCAAGCCCAAACTGTTAAGCTCAAATTTGAAAAAGAACCAACAGAACAAACCAGGGAGGAAGAACATTTTGAGGTCATGGAAGCACTCTGACTTCGTTATGAAAAATCACGGTAACGTTATTGAATTTACATCAGGGTCGTGGTGGGAACCCTGGAGAAACAGCATCAAACAACACTGAGTCAAGACTTTTGGTTAGAGCCCTCTGCTGTGAAAGCCTCGGTGGCTTCCAGCCTCCTGCCCGAATCTGCAGTTCTCTCTCACTGATCTGGAAGGAAATGACCGGCCAAACGGAGAGGCGGGAAGGCCCTGCAGCTCCGTGCATTATCACACCCATCAAATGCTTTACAATCTGAGAGCAGTGCATGGGGGACGTAGCCCTCGTGTAGAATATCACCCTACCATGAGCTACATGATTAATGCACAGGAGAGTGGAAGGGAGGGGGGGGGGGTGCGCCACAGTTTATTCAGAACAGGTGGCCATGCGTGCTAAGGCTGAAACGACAAGCAGCTGTGGAAGTGTGCTCGCACCAACACACACTCACACTCGGTCTTTGCAGTCATCTTCCCCAAATTTGACATCATTCTCTGTCTGTCTGTCTGTTAACATGTATCCGTTTCTGTGTAACCTGTCAGTCTCTCTGTCCGTCTGTCCGTCTGTCCGTGTCTGTCTGTCCCTGGAGACATTTCTGCTAAGAATGTCAAACCCTACCAGACGGAAGGCAGAAGTGCCATGAGATAGCACCTTCACAGTCTGTTCAGATAGCAAGAAGCCTCGCTGACCACTCAATCTCCTTTGGCCAATTTAAGCCAGTTGATTGCTAGCTGCAGCTCCAAAGGCGTGGAAGCTATAGATATAACACTGATATATTGATTCAATCTATAGCCAGTTCATGAAAGCTTTTACATTTGCTGTTCTAAACGACTGGACCAAATATCAAATCCAAGAAGTTGATACTTGTGCCCTTGTGGAGAAAGTTCTTCCCAGGTTGTCTTGGAGAGAACAAACTTCTCGAGCACAGTGCAGCATCTTTACAGTCTGAGATGGGCTGTGTGCTTGATGTCGATGGATTAAGTCACACAACTGTTAATTTCCCAATCTATTACAACAGGTTCTGTACGGTTTCGCTGTTTGGACATGATGATTTTTGAACTGAATCTTGGGGCTTCCGCCCTTGCGTTATTTTGATTTGGAAATTGAGAACAGCGTCCCAGTGTCAGGTAGGTCTTTCCTGGGAAAATCATCTGACGCACAGGAAGTGAAGTGCTGTTTCCAACAGCAGCAACAACAGTTTTTTTTTTAATAAATAGAAGAACTGTGTAGTTATCATGAGCAGCGATAGCCACCATGGCTGAACAGTGTAGAAGCAAATAAGTAACATTTAGATTTGAATTTTATTTTTAAACACCACTGAATTCATAACATTGAAATATTTTACTTCGAAATCCATGTACCTGAATTTATTGGTTTTGAATTCAGCTCCAACTGACTAGCCAGCTCTCTAGAGCCCCGGCTGTAATCTGCCTTAATTAGCCGAAGCCGGTGCTGGATGCAGGGAGAACCGGCCCAAACCAGCTTCTCTGTCATATTTGAGTTTTGAAGAAGTGAATTCAGGTACATGGTTTTCAAAGTAAAATGTTTCAATGTTATGAATTCAGTGGTGTTTAAAAAATCAAATATAAACGTCACTTATTTGCTTCCATAGCACAGACAGTTTTTGAGATGTTCAAGATTGGATTTTAGCATCACATTGGAACTTTAGAGTGTCTATATTTCACATCTATCTGGTTTGCATATACTCCCGGAGGACTTCAATGGGTTGAGTTCAGACTCAAGATGAAAGTCAATGCAAGCAAGTTGCAGCGACATCTTGAGGCCATTCAGACTAAAAAGACCAGCACTTACAGAAACTCAAACTTCATCCAAAGGAAATTCACTTGTTTGACTGACAAACTTTAACTGTGATTCATCCAAACAGACTAACTGATGACTGCTATTAATATTGGCTGGCTTGTTTCTCTCACTCAGCTCATACAAACAGAAATCCTATGCTAGTTTCCTGAGTCAGTCGTGGTGTTGATGTTCAATCAGTGGTCTTCCTGTACTCACCTCTACCCGGGCCTGATTTCAAAGAGTGCACATGAAACACATTTGCAATTTTCGAGTGTGTAGCAGGATGGCTTAGTGGTTAGTGCGGTCGGCCTCCAACCGGAGAGCCTCTGTTTGATCCCCTGTGTGGCCATACCTGCCAAAGTCCCCTTGAGAGAGATACTTAACCCCTACCTGCTGCAGGGGCACCACAACCTGGCTGACCCTGCACCCCAACCAGAGGGTGAAAAAGAGTATTTCCCCCTTGGGCAATTAATAAAGTATGTCAAAACCCAAAAAAGGGGGCCTATAGTTATATTTTTTGTATGATGTTCCCTCTCTCTCTAACACACACACACACACACTGAACACTGCACACTAGGGGTGGGCGATATGACTAAAAATTAATATCGTGATTATTTCAAACTTTTACCTCGATTACGATTAATGAACGATTATTTCATTTTATTTGTTTTATTTTTAAATTTGTTTTATTTTGAAATTGACCGGATGCTCTATGCCGTTCCTGTGTCTGACTTCCTGCCCGGCTTGACACATTCACTCGCGGCTCACAAAAAACGAACGGTCCAAACCTGTCTGAACATGGCGTTACTGGACGGGGCGGAGGGACGTGACTGAATACCACGTAGTATTTTTTAAGAGGACAGTTCAGCACTGGGGAAAGTATTTGGCCCGTTCATTCACGGTAAAGTGATGTTACGTCTGATGCGTGCACACAGACACACACACTCACACTGGTTGCTTTGCTAACTGGCGCTTCTAGACGTTCCTCGTTCTTGTAGCCTAAATAACAATCGAAATGAACGATTTTGAAAATTTGCCACGATTACATAATTAAATCGCGATTAGAAACATAATAATCGCCCACCCCTACTGCAAACATGCAATGCACAAACACACACACACACACGATTTTATCTCCATTTAGTGTTCTCCTTTTCCACTCTCCCCCTTGTAGTATTCTGCTTCCCCCACAGCGGAGGGAACTTTGACACCCACTTTCCCAAACAATTTCCTCAAATGGAGTATTTTGCACGCCGCTCCAGACAGCCTGGCGACCACAGACAATATCCTGCCACTCAAAAGACGGACAGGAGACAAGATAACCATATGGGGTGACAATGGTTTTAGGTTATTTGCAGGGTGCCTGTGGTGTCTATACGGGGCGGTTGTGGCCCTCGCGACGCCACGGACAGTTTTGCAGACACGAAGCGTTTTTTTTGTGCAGTAACGGCGGTTTAGGGGGTTGTGCATCCCCTAGTCGCAGAGTTCCTCAAATCCGGGCCTCGGGGTCCAGAGTGCTGCTGGTTTTCTCTCCTACCAGGAAGTTAATTGCATTCACCTGGCATCCCAGGTCTTAATCAATCCCCGATTAGACAGCTAGAATGGAAACTACCTCGCAGAGTAGAAAACCAGCGGTACTCTGGACCCCGAGGCCCGGATTTGAGGACCACTGCGCCTAGTGTGACCGAAGCAGCCATGGATCCATGTTGCAGTCACCTACGGTTTGTGGAGATGAGAAGAGATCTGAGAGCTCTTATCTCCTGCAGCTAGAGCATGGCACTAGGGGATAAGGGCACTGATTCATGCCAAGTCCCTATTTCTCTGTCTCTCTCTAATGCTGTGTGTGTGTGTGTGTGTGTGTGTGTGTGTGTGTGTGTGTGTGTGTGTGTGTGTGTGTGTGTGTTTATGAATCTCAGATCGACCAAGCGAATGAGTGGCGTGCCTGTCTCGCACGAAGGGCCCCGCGAGCGCCAGTTTGACGTTGAAGCCCGTTCCGACGTCAATTCACTTTGTCAGTCAATTTGCTTAATGGACCTCCTCACCTTTCATGTCGAGCTGTTCCCTGGCTCTCGCCCAACCGTCCTCTCGCTCTTCCACGGCCCGGAGAAATGCACAGTCAGCGCAAAAACACCCACACACAGACAGCCAAAGGCGGGCTCTGGGAAACATGGGACGTGACGAGCTTCCATCTGTACCACTCGCTTGGGTTGCTGTTCATTATCACACATTCATTATCATTATATCCCAACATGCATACATCTCCATGTTCTGCCTGTTCCTTCATAGTTGGAATGAATAAATGAATACGTAGACAAGCAGGGGCAAAATACCCCGTGGGGTTGAGCTGGGCTTCGTGAATGCATGTCCAAAGCCTTGATATCCGGCCAGAGTCCTGACCGTCCAATCAGGTCGCCCGTTCAGGCAGAAGCCCGGCCAAGAGTAACTCACTGTGGCTGGTTCTGAGGGAGCCAGGCCGTGACTAACACGAACCACCGTCACCATCGCTAAGCCAGGAAATAAATACAGCTGGAGAGGGCCATGGACGGACGGACGGACGGATGTTTTATAGCAGGTATACCTCCACAGACAAGGGACTGACAGACAAACTGTGGACGTGTTTTTTGGCGGAGGTGACGAGAACCTCGACTGACCGCAATAAGTCAGCAGCCTGCGTCTGCTCCGTACAGCAAATATTCCCGATATTCCCGTAATGTTAGAAACTGACGGTATGTTTCACTGAAGCATATCGTCAGTGCCCATGCAGAAAGCCTTCATTTCCTAGAGGTCAGCTTTTCAGCAATCGTGAGACTTCACAGTCAAGAAAAAAAAACGGCAGGACATCCTGTTGGCTCAGTCGGCTAACCGTGCGCTCACACTGCCGAGCACACCATGCAACTGCAACGTCCTGCATCCAAATGGACCAGAACAGCACAGGGAAGGAGTGGGACGGATGAACAGAGAGCGGCAGCCACATCGGTAGAAAAAGGAAGACAAGGTGAGAAGAGAGAGGCTTGGGGATCTAGGAAGACAAATGTCCAGGAAGTAGGAGTCCAATCATCCTCATGGCTTTCTATAAGATGTGTGGGTAAGGTGGACAGTGGACAAGGAGTGCCCTAACAAAATATATGCAGAAAATGAGATGACAGTAGCTGGTCAGTGAACTGATATCGATGTTGCACTGTAAATAGTTAGAAGTTGGGGAAATTGTTCCATTGACATTTAAATAACTTAAATTATAGCTTGCTGTGATATTAACATGATCACCAAAATACAAAACATTTATTTAATTTGATGCAATTTAGTTTTCATGTGCTTCAAAACCGCCTTGATAATTAAATTGGACCATTACAACATACTCATTCAGTTAGATAGATAGATAGATAGATAGATAGATAGATAGATAGATAGATAGATAGATAGATAGATAGATAGATAGATAGATAGATGGTCATTTTTTGACGCTGTACAGTACATAGTCACCCAAAGGGGTTTGTTAGCTAAATACAATCTTTCTGTAGGGTATTGACAATATACAGTCCGTGGCAACATCTGTGGCCAAGTGAGGACCATGCTGCTCTGATCCACGGCCCAGTTCAGCTGCCTGGCGGGGCTGTGCTGCCAAGGCCTGTGGGACTGGAGTAGTGGTGTGACCCGTGTCCCGTTCTCTGTGGGCAGAGGAGAGGCATTCCAAGCAGCTGTCACGCTCCCAGCCTTAAGTAAACCCTTGCTGGCGTAATCGCCGGGGGGTGGGGGGGTGGGGGGAAGCCAGAGAAGTTGCTAAAAGACTGGAATCAAGCACTTACTTAACAGCACCCGCATTGAATGCAGCTCAGCGAGCGAGGCGGCCCAGAGCAGCTCTGCAACACCTGCGGCACCTGCCCTGTTTCACGCTGCGTTCGTGTCATGTGGGAACGACGGTAGGTGTGAGATTCCTGCTTGGAAATGTCGTTTGTGTCGGATTCAAGGTGGGAAACGCACCCAGAAAATACTGCTCACCTCACCGTTCAGATTGTCCATACTACTTGGGAACTCAGGAACTGATTTCTCCTGACTTCCTGAATCATCACCAACAAGGAAATATCCAGACGAGGAAATAAAAGTCACACAACTACTAGATGGATTTTTGGTGTGCGGTTGACAATGTTCAGTTTAGCTCGAAATCCTGAACTCAAATGCATTTCTCAAGAAGTGTTAGGTGTGAAAACGCTCATCAAGACCAACCAAAGTCTGCAGAAAACAGGATTAATGGCGTCTTCAAATGAGTTTGAATGTGAGAACACTTCCAATCTGTTGTCCTTCTGGAGGCTGGTACCATATGATGTGAATGCAACATAACACATACACACACACACACACACACACACACACACACACACACACACACACACACACACACACACACACAGACAGCCAGCTCAGTTCAATTATCCTCTCTGTAGGCCATGATAGGGCATGGAGAACAGATATGATGTATTTGGCCCCTAGCCATCAGTACATCTTTAACACGAGGGCCCCTGAGGCCTACGCTGCGTTATTTACGACGGCAATGCTGTCATTTTCTCCTCTCTCCATGCCCTCTTGTCTAACTCTTTCTTTCTCCCTCTCTCTCTCCAACACACACACACACACACACACACACACACACACACACACAGAGGAGGGCCTGTAAGCGTCCTCCTCAATTAGGTGTGTTTAGTTTTAACAGTGCTCCGGCGTCGGCTAAGCCACGGCTCCCTGGAGAACCAGCCGCCAATCTCACTGAGTCAACACATACATACATACCCTGACTAGCCCACAAAAAGAGTCACACACACACACACACACACACACACACACACACATACACACACTTTTTGCATGTTGCCAACCCACGGGTTGTGTACAGCAACGCAGACAGCGCCCCCCCTGGAGGCCTCGCTACATACATAATGCTGACACACACACACTCTCCAGACCATCCAGCCTCACCTGTCATTTTGCTGTGGTTGTACGCTGAATTAGTGTGTGTGCAGGTGGGACACACTGCACTCATTCATACAGAGACACCTGGTTGTCTTAAAGCATGTGTGTCTTTGTGCGTGTGTGTGTGTGTGTGTGTGTATACGTGCACGTGTTTGGACAGCTGGGCCTGGCCCGGGTAGCACGGCGTCCTCAGCCATCACCGCAGAAACCCTAACCCTCTGACCTGACACCTCGATGGCCGCTACACACCGCCGGCTACACACTGCAGCCCCATTCGACCGCAGCTACACTTACTCTAGACGAGGGTCAAGTTCAGGCGACGCCGGCCGCTCGCACAGTTCAACCAGCGGGACGGTCCCCGCAAGAAACCTGGGCCCTGATTCGTCACAAACCTGCTGCTATAGGCTGTTTATGAGGACTTACCGATGCGCCCTCTCATGTCGTACCAGCCAGTTTTGGTTGAAGTGTCAATGAATAAACTGCACAGGTAGCATGCTTGCTTGCTCTTTTTCACAGTCCTACCATTCACAACCTCCGTGTCTAGTTTTTAAATGTGCCTATATTAGCTCCATTGCGATCATATAATTCTTGCCTACTGTGAATTTATTTATTTTTGCTACAAACTTAAGGGTTTCACATTTTTCCAAAGAAAAGCAGCGATTCCTGGTCCTGATCCAGCCTCATTCTGTAACATTTTGACCACAAGGCTGCAGTGTGCCTGGACCCTCTATTGGGAAACACTGCTGTGGAGAATTCTCACTGGATTGAGTGTGTTCACAGTCCTGGTGTGTGTGTGTGTGTGTGTGTGAGAGAGAGAGAGAGAGAGAGAGAGAGAGAGAGAGAGAGAGAGAGAGAGACCGTGGGATGCTGAGTTATGTACAATAGCTTTTATAACTACTGGAGAGGCAGCCAGATCTGTCTATGTGTGTGCAAGTCTGCATGTGTGTGTGTGTGTGTGTGTGTGTGTGCGTGTGTGCGTGTGCCAGATCCCAAGAATGCGTGTATTGTTTATCACATTCCTGGTGTGTGTAGGGAAACAGGCAGGGAAACCTAAGCCTAACAGGGCTGTAAGCTAGCTGCTCTCCACAGCCCCGTCCACAGACTGTCCCAGACAGAAAATTGGGAGGGTTGGGGTCCAAATTACACTCGGTGAGAGAAGAGAACGCTGCGTTTGTTTCCTGCGCTGTGTGTTCGCTGTGTGTACAGTGCCCGGAGTGTGTGTTGAGGAGTGTAACGGCTGTGTGGCGTATGTTTTTCTCTTGGCTCGGGCCGGCTTGTGGGCGAGAGCAGCCTAGCTGTGACAGGCTCTTTAAGGGGTATTATCGATTCTATCTAAACTAAACGGGTGTCAGTGTTCAGCGTAACATAAACACGAGGAACACTGGCACTGTGTGTGTTTGTGTGCGTGTGAGTGTGTGTGTGTGTGTGTGTGTGTGTGTGTGTGTGTGTGTGTGTGACTCAATGTGTGTCTGTGCATAATTCCAGGATTCTCTCCGTCTTCCTCCTGGGAGTAGAAGTGGGGTATATGGGCAATTAAAGTCTATGCAGTGCAATGCTAAATCGTCAGTTCATAATGACTGACATTTTCGCTGATGCTCTTATCCAGAGCGGCTCACAATGAGAGAGCAGGGGATTGTGGCTCTAGGACACTTTGACAGGACACAACACATGGACGTACAGTTCTGGCCAAGATTATTGGCATCCTTGTCTTTTATGCAGATAATGTACAATATCTTCTGAAATAATTGTGAATTGAAACTTGTTCTGCTTCCCCGGCCGCCTGTGAAAATGGTGAAGAGAAAACAGCTGTCAGAAAAACTATTATCACCAAACACCCTATACGAGTTCACAAGGCTATAAGGACATCTCTGCAGCATCTCTGGTATTCCTGTTTCCACAATGTTATCACAATAATGTTGAGATGTTCAGTGCTCGTGGAATTGTTGAGAATCTCCCAGGAAAACTGATCTCAGATGTTGTCAAAGGTTGGTGTGAAAGATTGAAGAAACACCTGGCATGACATCCAAAAGATCTCAAGGCTGAACTGGAGTGGTCTGGGGTGGTTTCAGCCCGACACTGAACCAAGACGGGCTTTACAGTTGGAGGAGGAAGACCCCTACTGCTGGAAGAGAAACACAAGAAGACCCATCTGGACAAACCTAAAACCTTCTGGGAAAATGTTCTGTGGACTGATGAAACCAAACTAGAGCTCTTTGGCAATGCAGATCACCGCTTAGTTTCCGGATGATGAAATTAAGCTTTTAAAGAAAAGAACACCCAACCAACAGTCAAATACAGTGGAGGTCCCATGATGCTGTGGGGCTGGTCCAGTACCTCTGATACTGGATGCATTGAAGGTATGAAGGGCATCATGAAACCAGAAGATTACCAAGACATTTTGGAGTGAAATGTGCTACAGAAAAGAAAACTGGGTGTCAATGGAAGGTCATGGGTCCTCCAACAGGACAGTGACGCAAAACATGCAAAGCCAAAAACTGGTTCAAGAATGGTTCAAGAGAAAAGGAACCAGTTGCCCATAAGAAACCAAAATCCAAGACAAGATCTCATATGAGCTCTTGTTAACACTAAGATGAGGCTAAAGGCATTTTCTCCTGTTTCTCAAATTCAATTCCATTCAACAACCACGTAACAGCTCATGTTGATCTCACTCTGATCACAACAGATCTCAAAATGATGAAATGAGATAACTATTTAACTCTCCTGAATATGAAACCAAGATTAGAGAAAGAACTTAGAGAATACTGTTGCATTTTCCTATTGAACCCATGAGGCCAGCAGCCATATAGCAGGAGCTGGTCACCATTATATATGTCACATGGTAGCATCTTCACATTGGTCTCAGGAAGTCTCAAGAATCCATTCTCTCTCTGTTGTCTCCTCGTTGCTCCTAAAGGGGTTTTAGGAGAAACATTTCAGGTGAAGGTGATCACAAGATGAGACATAATTGAGATATCCCCTATTTCTTAGGAGATGAAGAAAAGACAACTGAGCAAAAGTTTTTTTTCTGGGTGGTCAAAGGAATCCTTCAAACATTGAAGAACTGGAGCAGGTTGCAGTTGAAAAGTGGGAGAAACTGCCAGCAGAAGATATTGTAGAGTAGCTGCATGAAATGTAAGGGTGCCAATAATCTTGGCCAAATGTTATATTAGCTGTTGCTGTGAGTTAAGGAACAGCATATCGAACCACTAGGCCGCCCTGCCATTCACAAATAAAAATCTGGAAAAACTGAAATGAATGTAGAAACACGCCTACTCTGGTTCCTCAGGCAAAACCAGGTTGAACCATAGGACAGCGCAGACAGGTTTACGTTCAGGACGTACATAAGATGTTCACATTGCACATTTTCACTACTGGACTCCATAAAGTTCCCACTGCACTGCCCATTGTGTTTCATTGCACCTTACCCTCTGCACATTTCACCAGCTTCCCACGATAATGCTTAATTGTTTTCTTTTCAAATAAAGGACAAAGGGGACCACGTGAAGAACGTGTGATCCCCTGAGACTGCGAGTTGCTTGAGCTAAGGGTGCAGACGAAATTTATGCAAATCAAATTGTGGTGCAAACAAGCCGTCAAAAGAGCACTGTGCAAGCAAATAGCCCCATTCATTCAATGGCAGGCGTAAATGATGTGCTTCAGCAGTAAGCGCCCTAAAGCCCCTTCATAATTGGAACGTTTTCCGATCTGATCTGATCTTCAAGCATGGAAAACCCTCTCCTCTCTCTCTTCATAAACCTTTAGTGAGTCTGGACCCCTGTTTCCTTGTCGCTGTACTTTTTCTTTCGCAACCTAAGCTGCTGCTTGTTGCTTTCATCTCTGCCCATTATGGAATAGGAATTGTCGATGTGCAGAATAAACCTCGCCGTCACACCTTTCTACCCACATGTGCTCGCTCTCTCATCCCCTCATGGTCTCACTTGCCTAGATGAATAACGATAGAAGGTACTCAGATCAGCTTCGTCATCTCAAATTCCCTCCGCAATAGCTGATTCAGTTGCAGTGAGCATCAGGCATTGCTAAACAAATAATGTGCAGTAGGCAGAAAACATGATGAATTACGCTGTCAACAGAAGCCTAGCCGATCTAACTGTGAACGCTTCAATACGAGGTCCAAAATAGCAAGCAATAAATACATTGATCATTGAAAGTGTGATTGCAATGCGCTCTCCACCATTGGCCTACATCAATATAGTAGGCAAACATTGATATTTAAGAATCAACAACTTTATTTAAACTTTATTTATTTATTGAAATCTTTTTAACGAGGACTCCTGGGAAATACCGGGCGGGAAAGGTTATACTCACAGGAAGAAAATACGGTATACATGTACATGTTCAGTACGTATTCAGCTCGGTTAGGTATGTGTATGATTGTGTGTCTATCCAAGCTCGGTAAAAGTAAACACGGTGGTGTGTTAGGCTGATCGCTGGCGTTTAGAGGCTCTACTAAGTGGCACCCGGCCACTGCCAAAACAAACAAATGTGTGTGTGTGTGTGTGTGTGTGTGTGTGTGTGTGTGTGTGTGTGTGTGTGTGTGTGTGTGTGTGTGTGTGTGTGTGTGCGTGTGTGTGCGTGTGCGGGTTTGACGCATTTGCGTATGCGCACGCACATATGGGTGAGTGTGTTGCTGCTAAGTGCCATGGTGTGTTGGCCAAAACAAACAGCCTTAATGAGAAGCAGCTCCTGGGACAGAGAGAGCGAGAAAGTGTGAGAGTGAGACAGAGAGAGAGAGAGAGAGAGAGAGAGAGAGAGAGAGAGAGAGAGGGAGAGAGAGAGGGAGAGAGAGGGGGGGGGGGGGGTGGAGAGCCGATGCCTACGAGCCGGCCAGGCCAAACACACTGACCCCGCTGTCTCTCTCGCATGGGCTTAAAGGATACACTGTTCCCCTCCATCCTCCTATAGCGCCACCATCACCTTCATCAGCTTCATCACCCTTCCCCCTCTCGCCACTCCCTCCTTCATTTGCTCCAGAACCCCCCCCCCCCCCCCCCCATACACCCCCATAACACCCCCACCCCCCCACCCCCCCAGTGTCTTCAACTCTCACGTCTCTATTCACCCCAAAGGCTGAAGTGTGAAGGTGAAGGGAGAGGGGAGAGGGGGTACGAGGTGAGTGCTGGCAATAAATGTGTGTGTGTGTGTGTGTGTGTGTGTGTGTGTGTGTGTGTGTGTGTGTGTGTGTGTGTGTGTGCGTGTGTGTGCAGGCCCGGTAGCTGAGAAACACAGAGAGAGAGGGGGGGGGGGCAGGGCATTCATGCTGAACAAGTTCGTTCTGTATGGATGCATCAGCTCAGCAGCTGTGAAACGAGTGAGCGAGAAGAAACAAGGAGAGCCGAATTAAATGTGGATCGGTGCGTGGCTCAGTGCCCGGATCGGTCTATGGGAGACTTACGTAGGCTTCACCTCAAATGATTGCTTTCTCTTACATGCACGCTATTTCACTCTCTAATACGTTCATACATACAGATATTAAAGGGGCAGTAAGTCAGGTTTTTACTGTCCCATAGCACAAAATGACCATAATATACCTGCAAGGGTCGATAAGGTTGTCGGTCAAACATCACTCAAACACTTCTCTGGGTACTGAGATTTCTAGCTTTCAAAACCCATTTTCCGTACTCTGTTTTGGAAAAAAATTTAAATAAATCTCACATTCTTGGGTAGCAAAATGTGCTGTGCAGATTTGGAACGGGACGCTAACAAACGTTGCAATGCCAAGGTCAAGGTGCTAAATGCAAATACTGCTTCATGAACAACTGCAAACAAAGAAATAGTCGTTTCTGGTGTAATCATATACCAACAACAGGGGCGGCTGTGGCTCAGGAGGTAGAGCAGGTCGTCCGCTAATCGGAAGATCGGCGGTTCGGAAGATCGGCGGTTCGATCCCAGGCTCCTCCGGTCCGCATGTCGAAGTGTCCTTGGGCAAGACACTGAACCCCAAGTTGCCCCCGAAGCTGCGCCTTCGGTGTATGAATGTGTATGAATGGTTAGATTCCCCTGATGTGCAGGTTGGCACCTTACATGGTAGCGCCTTGCCATCAGTGTATGAATGTGTGTGATTGGGTGAATGTGGATGTAGTGTAAAGCGCTTTGAGTGGTCGGAAATGACTAGAAAAGCGCTATATAAGTACAGACCATTTACCATTTACAACGGTCATAGTGTCGACTGATCCCAGTCACTAAGTACCGCAGTGTGACAGCCAGCCACCAAGTTGTGAGTTGCACTGGTTCTTGTCATGGCTGATCAGAGGCACACCATGAAGGAGCTTGTCAAATTCTGACGTTGACATCCAAATATATTGGAAATTCCTCTCTTCATCTAACTTGTACATGGGCAAAATGAAAGAATAATATCCCCTATCTTGCATTTTTGAAATACTTAAAGAGACTTTAGTTAGTCTTTAATTTTGCTTGAGGAGTGACCAGGAACGACCTGCTGGAGGATCTTAGGCTGCGAATGAACAGGCAGCCAGTGAAGGGAAGCTAAAACAGGAGTAATATGTTCTCTCTTGCTGGCCCTTGTGAGGAGTCTGGCTGCAGCATTCTGGACGAGGCAGAGTACTGTGTACAATGAATTACAATAGTCAGGGTGAGATGTGATGAAAGCATAAATAACAATTTCCAGGTTGTTCAATTTGCTTGTTTGAAATAAATGGTCTAATCTTAGACATTTTCCGTAGATGTTAGAAACACAACTGCTATAGATAAATTTTTGTCAAAGATGACACCCAGATTTCTGCAGCTTGGACAAAGGGCCAAGATGTTGTGCGATATTTGTAATTCAAGTGTCTGGACCAATAATAATAACTTCTGACATTTCTGGTTGTAAGAAGTTTTGAGACATTACAGGAGGCATTCCTGTAGGGTGACTATAGTCATAATGACGGCTGTCATCTCTCCTGCCATTCCTCATGACCCACCTGCAGCCTCTAGTTCCTCTTCCTCTCTCTCCCCTTCTCTCTCTCCATCCACTCCCCAGTCCCCCTAGTCTCCTCTCTGTTCTGTGTTGTGTTTTATTTCAGGTCCTGTCTTTCCTGTCATGTCCACCAGGGTTCCCAGTGTGATCTACCTGTTCCACATCGGCAATCCATCAACCTCACCCCTCCCCTCATCAGTTGCACTCCATTTCTCATCAGTCCCTAAAAGTGTATATATACCAGCCTGTGCCCCACTCTTGTTTGCCAGATTGTCTAATGTGTTACATAGCTTTCCCGCGTTCTTTGTCGTGGTCTACTGGTTACCTGATCTCTGTTCTACCTGACTCTGCTTTGCATGATCCCTGTCTGATTTGTTGGCCTCTGATCCTGGTCACCCTGACCCCTACTTTGCCTGACCTTGCCTTGCCTGACCCTTGTCTAGTTTGGTTGCCTGTATTGCATGCTTTACACCCCAATGAAGTATTGGACTTACACACCATTTGCCTCCTTGTATCTGGATCTGGATCCAACTTAACTTCCACATTACACTAGTTGCTTAATGTTGCTAGGATTGATAGAGAGATAAAGCTGGGTGTCATCTGCATAACAGTGGAACGTTATGTCTGCGTATGATTTGCCCCATGACCTGTGGGGTACACCACAGGTCATGTATGAACTGGATTCACCAATAGCTACATTAAACGTTCTGTCTTGCAGGAAAGTAAAACAAATTTAAAACAGGACCAGAGATGTCCACCCATTGTTTAAGATGTTCAATTAAAATCAAATGATCAACAGTGTCAAAGGCAGTGCTGAAAGCCAGTAAGAACCAGCTAAGATTGATTAAAGATGCCCAGCTGATAAAACAATAAAACATCAGATCAGAATCAGTCGATTAGAATATAAGAGCTAGTTAACAGATCTGCCGTGTCAGATGGATGCCCCTATGTTGACGTGATGGCGTGGTATTTAGTGAAGCATGAAGCATTCAGTTGTTTAACTGTATTAGTGTGGACATATGCAGCCAGAGGCATAACTATGTACTAGGCCTATGTCTCCTCCCTGCAGATACCTGTTAAACCAAAAGCACTCACCAGACTCACCGGGTGTATTAGCTATATGCCCTCAACAGCTAAACATGTTATTCCTTGCATGATGAAAGAATATTTTGCCCTCACTCTCACACACTACAAAGAATATCAATCTTAAAACGTCATTTAGTCTAGTATTGAGTGATTTGTTTTTTATCTGGCTGTATTAGCTATAGTGTACTTACCCGACTTCATTGGGATGACTGTAATGAAGCTACAGCGGCTCAATGAAGGGGGTGGGGCCAGTCTTCTCTGTCCCAGCCCCACACAACTAGACTGAAAAGGCACTTAGATTTTAAGATTAAAGAAAAGTTACCTAATGCAGCTTTAACAGTTTAATCCCTTGCAAAGACGTCTCCTTGCACTACTCTACCATCAACCATGCCATTTCCCTCATCAAACCTGGCTGCAAAGGTGCATGACTTTCTAAGGCAGACATTACCAGTGCCTTGAAGGTCCTACCAATCCACTCACTCCAACAACTTTGCAGGTGTGGATATCATCAATAAAAATCTAAATCATGCCCATCATGCGCCATCTGTCCTGGTGAAATTCAGAAGCTTGTCTCCACATTCAGAGGACAATTCTACTCCTGTTCCACCATTTTCCACGATGATATTCAACATCTGAACTCCACGCTAGGACATCTGATCCATGAATCTCAACTCACAATCATCAAAAGTCTTGTCCCCAATGCCGTTTCCTCTTATTTGACAGCTTGGTGATGCTACCAATTCTTTCACCAATAATTCAACCTCTGCTTCCTGTTTTTTGACCTTGTTACTTTGATCAACTTCATCTCTGAAGTTGTTAGTTGTGACACATAAACTTGAGCTGCTTAACTTACATACTTTCAGAAGAACCAAAATGCTTCATGCTCATCTGATGCAATATTTAGCCACTTAAATGGGAGTATAACTAATTTTTTTGCAGTGTTTCTGCAAAGTCTTTTGAACATGCAAACATTTGATGCGCATGTGTATGCATGGATACATTGCTCTGCCAAATAAAGTAAATTACAATAACAGGAAAACATAAAAGTTTTTGGCTTTTATCTTATGCAATCTCAAGTGTTTTGTGTAGCATTTCCACTACCTAAGTGCATTAGCTAAATTATGTCTTCTGTAAGAATAACCATACATCAGAACTGCCCAGCAATCACTATGGACACCTTACATAAAGGTGTCCATCGTGACATAAGTGTCCATAGTACATACAAATCCTGCCTTTGCATCAATGCATTACTACTTGACAAACTTATCAAAAATGGTCAAAGCTGTTGGTATCACATTTACAGAAAATGCACATTCACAAGGGTGCGTGTTCATTGTTGTCCACTCTCTTATGTATTCTTGGGCTTTTTCTACTTTGTGTGTGTGAAAGAATCAGAAAGTGGAATCACAGGAATCATGTTTCATGAATCATTGTTTTCACCAAACCAATGCACATGCATGAATTCGTTCTTGTCAAATCAGCAATTCACAGTACATGCTGACTCTTGGTACAAGGACTACAGTGCTAGGCCATATACACTCTACCTTTACATCCTCATTTTCTATGTACATTCCAATCAAGAGAGACGCCTGTGTCGAGTCATGTAAATGGGAACACACAAGGGTGCAAGTGCACGTACACACTTGCACCAAGAAAGAGTGTGTGTAGGAGTGCTATGGGTGAGGAGACAGGAGATTAAGGTCTAAAGTCCCTCAGTAAAAAGTAAGTAAGTAAAAGTTTATTTATAGAGCGCCCTTCACAGCACGAGTGCACAGAGTGCTTTACAGCAGTAAAATAAACAACTAATGTCAAATAAAAGTGCAATTAAAAACAACGGACACTGCAAAATGCAAGACCACAGAAAGACAAGAGACATTACACACAGGCACAGAGGCTGGTTATAGATGGCCTAAGGCCTGCCTGAACAGGTGGGGCTTTAGCTGACTTTTAAAAGTCAACTCAGAGGTAGCGGTTCTCAGGTCCAGGGGGAGGGCATTCCAGAGTCTGGAGGCAGTCACTTCAAAGGCTCGGTCCCCTTTGGTTCTCAGCCTAGTCCTGGGAACCACCAGGAGGTGCTGGTCGGTGGATCTGAGTGTGGATGGATGAGATCGGAGATGTAGACGGGGGCTTGAGGAGGATCCCGACTGGCTGGCTTTGTGCTAAGGAGAGGCTGGGGGGGGGGACATGACAGAGAAAAGAGAGGGGTATTCGGGGTGGGGGGTATTCGACAGAGATGTTAAAGGGATTCGGTTGGAGTTAGGGCTTCTTCTGAATGTCTGCGAGGAGCTGCTAGTACCTCTGAGAAGAAGGAGGTGGATCACACTTCCACTTCCACCATCACTGTTTCCTCTCAGGAATTGTGGCCACATCCAACACAACCTCTGAACGGCTAAAGTTTCATCTTCATCCCCACCCCTGCCCAGATCCCCAACGGGAATCAAAGATTTCACCATCATCTTCACCACCGATCCCAACAACGTTGAGTATTTGTTGTCAGATGTTTTGCTTGTTTGGGTCGACAATGAACTTGGCCACCGGAACTTGACACATCACCGTCAGTCAAATGCTTGCTGGGACGTTGTCTCACAGGAATAGCAACCACATCAATGGAATATAAGAATTTCACGTGCACTAGCACTGTTCATATTTTGAGGAGGGGGGGGGGGGGGGGGGGCGGCGGCAACAGCTCAGCAACTCAACTGTTGAGGTGCTCTTGAGCAAGTCAATGTGTGGAGCTGTATAAATGTGATGTAGAATAAGAAGGCATATGTGCACTATGAAAACCTTCCCTACAAATTGCAAACCAACAGAGGTGAGAGAGAGAGTGTGTGTGTGTGTGTGTGTGTGTGTGTGTGTGTGTGTGTGTTGTACCTTTCACACTGACCCTTTGCATGTGAGGTCATATCCTGTCCATTCCTAGGCAGTTTCTTGCTGGTTGCCATTTGCTATTTGCTTTGGCGATACATGGTCTATGGGGGGTCAGGTGTAAAGAGAGCAACCGAGTGGGTTTGCGTGTGTGTGTGTGTGTGTGTGTGCGTACCTTTGTGTATACGTGTACAGTAAGTGCATGCGTGTGTGAGACCAGTTATTTTAGGCACAGTCACCATGGTCGTTTATTTTTAGTCCTAAAAGACTTGTGTGTGTGTGTGTGTGTGTGTGTATGTGTTTGTGTATGCATGTGTACATGTCTATGAGGACTTGTACACATTGTGCTTACACCCGCGTGTGTGTGTGAGTGTGTGTGTGTGTGTGTCTTGGCAGCGGGCTGGCTAGCAGGGTTAGGAGGTTGTGGTGAGTTTGTGTGTTCAGGGCCGCTGGTGTGAAAGAGCAGTCAGAGCGGCGCTTCCCCCCGGAGAGAGAGTTTAATATAGAAGAACAAGGCTCCTAACACACACTTGTGCCGCCGCGTTCTCCTCAGCCCAAATCTCCACACCTCACCCCCCTCGCCCACCCGCCCCCCCTCCAGCCCTCTCTGCCACTCTATAAAACTCTGGGCATCTCTCTTCCCCACTTCTCAACCTCTTCTCCATCGTTTTCCCCCCCCTCTCCTTTCTCTGCCACTGCTTCCCAAACCAAGAAAAAATATTATTTGGAGATGCGGCGTTGCATCGATATGGACGTCGAGGGACAACTCACATCCCGCAGGATCACGTTTAACCCCTGTTATCGATCAAATGTGAGTGGGTTGGTTTTCTGCTGTGTGGAGGACAGGCCTGGCTGTCTGGAGCAGAGGCTGTTTCTGGCAGGATATTATCCAAGGGGATATGGGGGGGGGGGCTCTCCTGTAGTTGAAGGATAAATCCAGGTAAACCATTGGAATGCCATCGGTATGCCGTATGATAAATCTCTGTGGCACAGCGTTGCCAGAGGGCACACACACACACACACATTCAAACTCAAGTTCACAACCACCCCAGCCGCGACCGAGCCATTCTGCTTTACCTCACTCGCGAGTGTGACCCGCCGAGCGACTGTCGAGGAGGGATGGACCGACGGGAAGATTTCCTCACTGATTATCTGAGAGTGTTTATCTATTCTGTCCTTTCATAATGGCTGTTTTTGTTTCTGTGGTGATAAATCTGTTCTGGACCACCCTTCAGCTGGTGTCAGGTTCACTCCTCACCCAACACAGATTTATGCGCTAAAGAGGTGCCCTGGGGGTGTGTGTGTGTGTGTGTGTGTGTGTGTGTGTGTGTGTGTGTGTGTGTGTGTGTGTGTGTGTGTGTGTCTGCAGCAGGCAGGTGGGTCTGGGTGGTCCGGAGTTGTTAGGGCATCAGGCGTAGTGAGAATAGACCGATGCTCTGTCAAACTGCTGGAGGCTTCGAACGGCACCCGGTCAGAAGAGTCTCTCCAATCAAAACGTCTCTCCTTTCTAAACTCACCGTCTCCCTCTCGGTCAGATAAACACCTCAGGTCAATCTGAAATGATGTCACCTGCCCAAAGTGGCTCAGTGACCATGCAAACACACACAAACACATACAGAGAGAGAGAGAGAGAGAGAGAGAGAGAGAGAGAGAGAGAGAGAAGAGAGAGAGAGAGCATCGCCTGAGTAGCTGGTCTGTTATACAAAGGCGACCTCTTGTGGTCAATATAGACCAAATAATAATTAATTAATAATAGTCTTCATTTGTAAAGCATTTTTCAAAACACAGTTACATAGTGGTGTACAGAACAGTAAAAAACAGAGGACGATGTATAAACAGGAAGGGTAAATTTTATAAAATATAAGATGTGCAAGTAAATTGTCAAATTTCATTTCGCCACCCAATCTATCACATTCCTGCATGTAATACATTTTCCCATTGCAAATTATGCCTTGCAATGAAAAGTCTCCAAATGTCTGTCAGGGGTGAAGAGATATGTGGAAATGTTCAACAACTAGGTAAGTTTCATAATGATAACGTAGCCATTAAAATGACCTTGTGACAGTTTTGACCTATTGAATTCATGTGTATATTAACACTACTGTGAACGGTGACAGGATTTACATGAACTCTGGTGTGATCATTGTAAATAAAGGCTAAAACATGTACTCCATTGTTTTGTAGCGATTTGCAAACCCGCCTTTAGTTACAAGCCATAATGTGAAAGACTTAATGTGAAAGAAAAACTTAAATGTACCTAGACCGGTTAATGTCCCACCCCGAACACAACCCAGGTTTAGGTTTTGAATGGTATTGTTGTTGCATATTATTGAAACTAGCGGGTAACCAGGAGTGACAGTGTTGCACTGGTTTAATCCTCATCACGATAGTCACTATTTTGCCCGCTTATAGTACGTTAGTGTGAGTAGGTCCCCTAACGCTCATCAAGTTTAATGTTGATGGTACAAATGGTCATTGAGTTATGGTCAGTTTTGTGTTAGGCCACACCCTTTTTGGTGACCCAGATTACAAGACAGCATGGTCAATTGTGTAGAAATTATGTCCTTTCAGATTTTTACCTTTTTTAGTTTTTGTAGCATATGAACAGCAAATTGTCACATTTCACAAAGCCATTCAGCACAAAGTGCTTTACATAGAGCATAAAGTACATTATAAAAGAAATACAGAGATAAAAAAGAGAATAAAAGAGGATATAAGAATATAAAATACATGAATACATTTTCGCTGGCTAAATTATCAATAGGTAATTTTTTGGGGCCCTAAACATATCTACAAAATCTTGTGATGACTGGACAAAGGACCAATGAGTTATGGGCAGATTTTTCATTGGATTGGGCCTGATTATATTGCAGTATTGGTGTATTTAGGTCCCATTAAGTCGTGCACCAAATGTGGTGTTAATCGGTCAACAGCTGAAAAAGCCTTAGGGGAAAAAAAGCAAATTAGGGGTTTACGCGTACAGGCTTTAACCCATCACAGGACAGCCAGTGGTCCATCAGCTGTTTACTATCTGGGACGGGGTAACATTTGGCGCCCCGTACAAACCTAACCTGACCTGACCTGATTTTGAAATCACTTGCTCTCTTGGAGCAGTTAACCGTTAAAAATCTGAAAAAATAGTGTCAAATTTGCCAAATGAATCAATTTGATGGCTGCAGTTATTAGAATAAAATAAATAATTAAAACAGAATTTAAAGTGTTATTATGCAGTTGGTCAGTTGAAATAGTATTAATTAGCTCCAATCCCTTAGCTCAAAAACTCTCTGTGCTCAACCCCCCCCTCTAAGGCTGATGAACATGATCAACAGAAGACCATCAGCCCCTGGTAATCCATAGTACAGCCAAAGACCAGGTAGTAACATACAAATATGTTGAAGTACACATACCTAGGATGCTGTGTTGGGATAGAGAGCCTGTGCACTTGAAGACATCAGAGGCTGTACTTCCTGTGTTGACTCATGTTTTGGGGCGAGCCAACAAATATTAAATTCTTACCAATTCAAAAAAGTGGGGTTGGTTTTATGTCACCGGGGTCTAATAGCCCTCAGGGGATACTTTGTTCTTTTGGAAGGCCTTGCACAGGGCGCTCTTCACCCTGGACAGAAAGGAGCGCTTCTTCCTCTTCAGCTGACTGGTGGTGGAAGTCGTGGCCATGTGGTCTTCTGGTCACTGCGGGCAAAGACAGCACACATTCCGACAGAAGAGATAAAGAGAAGAGAATAAGAGTCTCGTAATCAGAGAAGTCCGGTTCTTCCTAGAAGTGGAGGTCTGGGCCTCAGAAAGAACCTGGTCCTCACTAGGTTCCTCCTTCTTCTTCTGGTCCTTTTTGGAGGACTGAGATACAAACAACAAGTATAGTGGAAAAGACAAACTTATAGAGAACGACAAAAAGACAACTAGAGGCCTGCATTATTTTATTTTGAAAATGCTATTGCCAAATAAGCCAGCAACTGTGTGACATGCACTGTGGACAACTTTAACAGCCTGCTGCAATAACATTAAATAGAAAGCTTTAGGTTAGACTTGAACTAGGATGGATTCATCACAATCAGCACAATAGGCAGGTTATAGTCGACCATATGTACAGTAAGTAAACAACAGATGTCAAAGCGAAAATGAGACTGAAATCAATATGAAAATAAACCCTCACTAATGCCTACTTCTACAAAATCAGCAATTAGGATATCCAACTCTATCCAACATGTTGAGGAACTGCAGCAGTCAAAGCACAGACCCAAGTGAGTACACAGCAGGCTAATTCATGGTGGCTCTTGAAGCCAAACTTTCATAGTGGCTTTCAAATTACCATCCATTACAACACCTTTAACAAACTAGTAATATCATAAGCATAGCTATTCTTTACAGTG
Organism: Hoplostethus mediterraneus; assembly: GCA_034670385.1. NCBI lineage: Eukaryota > Metazoa > Chordata > Actinopteri > Trachichthyiformes > Trachichthyidae > Hoplostethus > Hoplostethus mediterraneus. The sequence continues at coordinate 5,724,015 of JAXDDW010000013.1, forward strand.
TATTCTGCCTCAGATCATACTTTGAATAGACTACCAGTGGGACAAAGTCAATATTGCATCTATAGATTCATTGGTTTGCATGAGCAGTCAAAACACTCCCAATTTTAAATTTGGCCTCATATTAATTTTCTATCTCCCCAAGTGAATGTTGTTGCCTGCATTATTGGAACATTACTTCTCCCCTAATACCATGAATTTCTAAATCTATGTTTCAGTTGGTTGTAGGAACTAATCTTACGACGGGAACCTACTACTGTTGTCTCAATTTTCAAATCGGAATTGTTTATTCCGGACACCTTAGGAACAGCTGTTGCGAGCAGCTGCTAGCTGGTTATATCCAACTTGCTGGCTAACATAACGTTAATCACTTTAGGTTACCTGCTCTTTTCAGTCTATTATATTCGATGGGTGAGTATGTTACGATTATTTGACACAGGTCGGAATCACAACATTCCATGAAACGTCAAACGCAGCTAGCTAGCTATCGGGTCTCAGATCTGTGGCCAACGTTAACCTATCAATACCTTTTAGCTAGCTCGTCGCCAACTTATATATAGATATATAGACTATAGATGATATAGTGTTTGCAACTGCTCCAGTGTCATTAGCCCCGATACCACCCGTTGTCTGTTGTAAGGAGAGAGCGTGCTGTCAAACTCCATTAAAAATAATATGGCACTTTAATGTTCAGTTAGCTTGCTTATCGGTACATACCTGGTAGAACATGGCTTAAGAGCTTCTACGAACCATTAGGGTCCACTCTCCTATTCGGCATGCATCCAATACACTAATTATCACTTATTTCAATAAATGTCAACGTTTAGGATTGGTTCGACTGTTATTCCCACAGTCTTCTTCCATCAAAATACACCATGGTGGGCGTTAGCGAGTGTTGCTTGGTGGATGACTTGCATGCCGAATTTACCATAAGACCGCATCTTTTCGTAACATGGCTTAAGTCATGTTCTAGGTGCGTACGTTTGTCGATAAGCAAGATTTTGAAGTTTGACGGGACAACGGCGCCGTTTTTGTTCTTCTCTAAGGCCTTTTTTGTAGCCTATTCTGAGTACGTTAAATGTCAGGTAATAACAATCTCAGAAAGTTGGTGTCCTAGCCTATACCTTTGCCTCTCAGGTCACCTCTGAGGTGGGTTAAGTGTAAAACCGTTACCATGGAGCCTGCCTGCCGTAAAGACAAGCCAAAGCTGAACTCCACTCCTACCAGAGGCGACAGAGCCAAGCAGAAATCTGCTCAGCAGGAGCTAAAACAGCGACAAAGAGCAGAGGTAACTAAGCTAGCCACACGTCCATTTTCACTTTCTAAGCTCAAATACACCATCAAATTATACCAGCAGTTTGCAAAATGTTTTACATGTCACACTGCTTCTGACCCATGTATCATCAACCAAGTCTCTACTGTCTAACGTTACCGCTCTTTATTTCAAGATCTATGCCTTAAACAAGGTGATGACAGAGTTGGAGCAGCAGCAGTTTGAGGCCTTTTGTAAACAGATGCAGTCACAAGGAGAATGAGAGCCCTGCCTGTTCTACCTTTGCAGCTTGCCAGGACCTAGCACCCCTCTGAAAACACTCCTCCTATTCAACCATCAAGAACAAAATCAGAATCTGTGTTTTATAGAGTGGGCTATGTGTTGCCTTCACCTTGCCTCAGTAGCATGAAATACACTGGGGGGGAAATGTTTTCATGTGCTCCTCTTTGTGGCAGACAATCACAAACAAAAATCTCCTCTGTACCTTGCATCTGTAGATTGATTGTACCAGAGACTGTTGCTATTACAAGCCTTATGACTGTTAACAAAAAGTATTGTGGTGAAAGTGTGTGAATATGGGTAACAAAATGAAGCAAAGTTGCATACCTCCTGCTAAAGACACATCATGTTACATTTCTTCACTTTGTTTTACCTTTTATTTAATGGTTTCAGAGAGCATGCATTCTGTTTTTCAGCTGTGTCCCACTTCACATTCATACTTACACACGTTTCACACTTGGAAGTCACACTACAGTTGTAATTGTAATTGTTGAGGGTGGGGTGAGTGTTACCCATCTGCTCATGTGGTCAGCGATGTGACAAGCCCACTTCTTCGACCGTTAGGCTCCAGCTTTCCCTTTTCAGATGTCATTTTGAATTCTCCCCGCTTTAAAACAGACAATGCCCTTAAAGTGTCAGTATTTATGGTGCTCACTTCGAAAACTACCTTGTGCAAGACATTGTATGCAATGCCAAATGGCCTTGTGCATGACTTTGTATTACATTTTACTGTTACAATTAGGAGTTTTGCAATCTAAACCACTTATATTTATGTCTAATGGCTGCAAGCTGTTATAATTGTCTGCTATGTCATTCCATTTCACTTGAGTTGTACCATTTTGATTTCAATAAAGATCGTAGTGATTTCTAAAAACAATTGTGTTTTTATTGCTGGTAACATCTGCTATTTCTATGGTGATCCATATACTATAATTAAAACAGTGGTTGAGGTAATCACCGTGGCTACAGCATCTCTTGCAGTATCCCCAGTGCCAACCATTGTTTAAGAGGAAGTCTCAAGTCTAACAGTACTTAAGTTCTGTCCCTATACCACACCCAATTCAAATCCATTTTCCCAAATTTTCCTCTCCTGTGGGATCTGCATTAGGGTTTGACCAAAATGGGTTTTCGAAGGCTGATACCAAAACCAGTAATTTTAGAAAGAAGTTGCCAATAGCCAATAATTCGTGCCCATATTCAATATCATTAAGTTGGACTATTTTATGCCAAAAACATTCAGTGTTTGAATTTGATTCTTGTCAGTTAGGCAGTTAGTTGGGCCACATTTGGCTGACAGTAGTCACCGCAGATTTCCTGTCGGGTTGAGCGGGTTGAGGTAAGAGGACAGGAACGCAGTGTTAGAAGACATTCACTCCTGCAAAAAACGATTCCAATGATTACTAACTCAGAGTTCAACTTGATAAAACAGACTATGACTTGATTGATCATTTGGTGAGTTAATAATTTATTATTTGATTGTGATTCTCATGACCAACCCCCGACCACCAAACAACAGTTTGTGGAACACCAGGAAAAGTCACTGCAGAGGTAGTAGTTAGTAGATCATTGCATTGCAAGCAGTCATTTAGAGATACTTTGTATTAACATGTTAGTAAAGCCAAGGCGCCACCATGGTGGTGTTTTGCGGTGCCATTTTATGCAGACAAAGCATGTAATTTTATAGATTTGTAATTACTGCATAGTCGTCATAGCAGCAGCTTGGTTTGCATGATTTGCATTGGTGTAAGCTAGGTGCATTAGGCAAGACTGGCCCTCTTAAACTCCCCCTTGTTGCTGTGGAGTCCTTTGCATCCCTCTATACATCACCCTCTCTTCCTCCCTCACCGTTCAGTATTCCCTCCTTTTTCCTTCCTTCCTTCTCTCCCATCTCTTTGGTCAGACCTCTACAGTAACGGAGCTGCCAGTGACTCGGACTCCAAACCACCCGTCCCAGTACTTGGTGTCTTGTCCTCCATGTTCAAAGGAGATGAATCGCAGCCCAGGGCCGTACTCTGAGAACGTGTGGTTCACCTGGAGTTCAAACATAGAGAATAGCACCATGATGATGTGGACTCTTGTGTGATTTCTTGGACCTCTATCCTTATAAAGAGCAAATGTCCTCACAAGGATTGAAACATTAGTACAATCCTTCAATTCTTCCTTGAAGTTAAATTTTAAAACAGTTGCCTCTTGCTGCCGTTTGGAGACGGCAACATGCAAAGTTGCCTAGTGCAGCTTTAAGGGTTAGGGGATAGGAAATGAATGTAGTCAATGGAAGGGACAGGGCCTCACAAGTCTAGTAATACTAATTTGTGTGTATTGTGTGCATGTGTGTGTACACGCCTCTCTCTTTCTTTCTCCATGTACCTGTTTCCATGAGCAATCATCACAGTCAGGGTCAAGAGTCACCGGGTCTGGTTTAAACTCCTGCAGTGCTTCCTGATTCTCATCCAGCAGACAAACAGTTATTTGGTAGGTGCAGCCACAGTCTGTCCTCCCACAGTACCTGCAGGATGAGATACCAGTGAATCAGTGACAACAGTCATGTTGGTGCATGCAATGCCTGTCTCTCTGTCTCTGTCTCACCAGTCTTCCACATTGACTGTAGGCTGGGCGTCCAGCTGATCAGGAGAATAGCCCTCTTCTAACAAGTCAATCACCTGTCTCTTCAGACACAGCCTAGGACAGACAGAACGAGAGGGATGAAAAGAGGCGTTCAGATAAGATGGAAAACACAAACTGGTCTGGTGTGCTGGAGGTGCTCTATCACAGGTGTATCTGAAGACGGGAAAAAGTTTGAAAAGAAAGCCGCTATACCTGAAAGAGTGTGTGGTGAGGCTACGTTAGTGTCTTATGTCAAAGTGAAGTTGACATGAACTCTTTGCTCTTGCCTGTGTCTGTCTGCCGCGGCCCAGGGGTAGCAAGTCCGCTACAACAGGTCTACACAGGGCCAATACATTTGTACAGAAGGTGTCTAGGTCTGTTGAGCGGTGGATTGTCATTTGGTCCTTCAAATACTCTCACATAACCATACATACAGTAACACATGTTGTACACTCACTCAAAAGAGGTGGCAAAGTATTTGGTCATTCCTTCAATGCAGAATTCGTGGCCACAGTCTCCTGGAAAATCCTCTACCTGCCATTGGCTCCCACCGTTCTCTGTCAGCTCCCAGAATTCCAGCTGCCCTGGGAGGGAAATTGACCAAAATTCACCGTTCACTTCTAATAGCAATTTTGTGTTTTCTAACATATACTGTACACTTTCAGGCCTGTAGTCAAGACCACCTTAGTCAAGCCCAAGTCAATTCCAAGAGCAGGTCCAGTTGAGTTCAAGTCAATACCAAAGGGTTGAGACAATTCATGACTGAGATCTGAGGAAATCTGAGTTCTATTAAAGACCAAAATTAAAGTAAGCAATAAACAATTTACATGTCTTTTAAAATGTAAAAGTAATGCTTAAGGAGTTTAAAGATCAACAGAGATGTAGCTCTATCTGCAGGAGCTCCATACTTTACCCTTCAACATCCAGCTAATCAGTGCATAGGATTTTGATTCATCAGTGTGTAGAAGTTTGAGGACCATTACGTACTATACTATGAAATTGCTTGTAGTGCTGGAGAGAAAATAAACAAAGGTGGACCAGATGGAGGAAAAGATATCTTTGAAAATGTATAGATAGGTAGGAAAAAGTGCTACAGCCCTGTACACTATACTTACTGCCCAACGTAAAACATTATTCTCTGCAATAACTTTTGATAGTGATTTTGGAAAACACTGCTGTTATAGTTGGAGAAGTGTGTGGTTCTTAACTGTATAGTCAACATAATAAACTGTGTAGTCAGTCAGGCAATCACAGTCTCAGTCAATGTGAGAAGAGTGCAGTGCGATACTGTAGCGCCTCTAAGAAAGAAAAGATGTCTTACCTTCCCCATTGGGATTCCTCAATAGGTTTCTGGTCATGGCTAGAGCTGATACAGGGAAGGCAGGGCCTGCATAGGAGATAAACATTGACTAGGATCAATACTCCTCACTTCCACAGTTTCTATCAGGCTGTCCAACCTTAGAGCACAGAGGTGGGATTTCAACCACCCCTCCGATTCAGGCATTGGCTCATTCCACATGGCATGCAGCCATATTCCTGACATTTCAGTCTTGCACAGACACACACACAAACACTCACACACACACTCACAGATCTTCTTTAACAATGAACGTAAGCCACTGCTTTCTACCAGTTGCCTGGTTACATATGTAAAAGGCCTCGTGGGTCGTTTCAATGGGATTCAATAGCTCTTTGTATTTGACTCGGGGTGGTTTCACAGGCTGCCATAGTATTATTCATTCTTCTGAAAACACAACACTGAGGAAACCACTGTAGACCGGCATATCAGGACCATATTGGCCTTTTAAAAGGAGAATCTAGTCTAGTTTACATTTTCCTGATTATCTTGCAAAGTATGCTGTATGCAGGGTTGGCAGTTTCTGCCGCTTGCCAGTTTCTGCCATGGCAGAAATAGGTTTCTGCCGGCAGGGCAGAAATATGTTTCAGCCATCATTTTGGCAGAAATGGCAGAAATAGTCCTGTAGACCATGTATTTCAGTCAAAATTGGCAGTTACTTACTTATTTCATTGGCTGTTCTGCAAAGTTGGTTCTCTGTTACAGGATGCTCAGAGGACATGCAGACGTGGACTATTGAATTCAACATTGTAGTGCACTTAATCACAATGGATTAGTGATTGACTGACTATACTGGGTTCCTTCATTTCCTTGCCAAACGTTGACATGCTTAAATGGCAGTTGAGTCTATAAATGAATGCAGCAGTATAAACTCAGTTTTGATGTTATGATGTTATGTTATGCTGTATCCTATTTCTGCCGCACGGCAGGCAGAGAGTGGCAGAAAACACTTTCTGCCGGCAGAAACTAGCAATTCAGGAAATATTGAAAATGGTGCAGCCACTGGCTCAGCAATTGAACCAGCAACCTAAATTTATAGTAAGATTGTGGCATGCTTCTTAAGGATTGCTAGTTGAGAATTTATTAGGGTTTCAAGAACAGAGAAATTGGCAGAAACAACTGATTTGAAAAACACAAGTTTATTTAGTTGATATTCATACAGCATAACATAACATCATAACATCAAAACTGAGTTTATACTGCTGCATTCATTTATAGACTCAACTGCCATTTAAGCATGTCAACTTTTGGCAAGGAAAAGGCAAGCGGCAGAAACTGCCAACCCTGGCTGTATGAATATCAACTAAATAAACTTGATTGTGTTTTTCAAATCAGTTGTTTCTGCCAATTTCTCTGTTCTTGAAACCCTAATAAATTCTCAACTAGCAATCCTTAAGAAGCATCCCACAATCTTACTATAAATTTACTTCAATTGCTGAGCCAGTGGCTGCAACATTTTCAATATTTCCGGAATTGCTAGTTTCTGCCACTTTCTGCCTGCCATGCGGCAGAAACCCAACCCTGGCTGTATGTAATTTGAGAGTTACGAATGTAACTACAGTTCTATGAATGTAATGGATCTTGACCATCTCGCGCAAGCTCAGGTCCAGTCATTATACCAACAAAGTCACCTGTGATGTGGGATGACGTAGGGCACATGTCCAGTATAAAACCCCTCATCATCCTGTAATCTGTTCCAACAGAATCTTCTCTCCAAGATTCTGAGTGACAGAGAACTCTGGCTGTCATCCAAAATTCATAGAACTGTAGTTACATTCGTAACTCTCGTTCTATTTCATTCTTCCTGACCACCAGAGGCGGTGCTTAAGCACTGGATGACTCATACCAACAAGGTGGACGAAGGCCTTACCACACTTGGAGGCTGAAGGCACAGGTAAAATCATTGCTGCAACAGCGTGGGGGGTGGCCACGTTGACCCTGTAGAAGTGGGCAAAGGTGCATAGCGAAGCCCAGGTAGCAGCCACACAAATTGCTTTTAGCGGCACTCCCTTCAGGGCCAGCCAGGACGTAGATATACTCCTTATAGAATGGCAGTTAACATGTATGGGTATAGGTAGCCACTGTGATCTGTAAGCATTCAAGATCACATCAACAATCCAATACAGCATTTTTGGAAGAAACAATGGATTGGGCCAGAGTGCCACCCCTGAACCGCATACATAACTGAATCACTGACAAGCTCACCCACCCACTTTGCTGAAGCAATGGTCAGTAGGAACACTGCCAGTGCCAGGAATTATCAAGTGTAGTGGGAGTAGGTGAGGCACATTTCCATTCGTCCTGTCCAACTCAAAAGACAGCCCAAAAGAGTCAGGGAGGACTCAGAGTCCTTAACCAGACCGGTTCATCTCCGCAGTTTCCAAACACAAACACTAATACCCTGTCTGCTGACTCACAGCACAACAGGCGAGGCAAAAACCATCCTCTTCAAATCCTGAATAGGAGGCATCACAGAGGATCAACCAGTAATCAGACAGACAGAAGACATCAGTCAGCAGAAAACCTGGGAACTCGTGTTGTAATTGAAACCAGTGGGGTCCACGGACCACCAGAGGTCCCAGAGGAGGTCCCCATTTAGATGAATAATATTTTAATGTCACTTTAATTAGAAAATGTATAAGATGCATAATGTCTAATGATAGGTTTCACCCTCACCACGTACAGAGTTCTATAATTCAGTATGAAATCAACAACAACAAAAACAACTACATTTCAAGTGGGGGTCCATAATGAATGTCTATTTGGAGGTTTGTGACATGAGAACACTTGAGAACCAATGAGATAAACCCCCAATATAAACTAAAGCACCCTTGAAAAATAGACTTTGCATTTTTGACACTGTAATAGATTTACCCACAAAGGCCTATCTGATGCATAGAATATCCTAGTCATAAGAGATTTGAAATCCATCCAACTGGATGTTCTCTCTGCACTTCACTCCTCACCGAGACTAAAAACAGAAACAGCTGAGTCATCTGTCCTTGTAGACACAAAGTCCACACATTAAAGATACAGTACATGCACATTAATATTATGCTTTACTGTAAAATGATCATTCTGCTCTGCCTAGATGCACAAGAGACAGAATATGTTACTCACAGCCAGGAAATGCAAGTGCAGTCTTCTGTTTTGTCTGTCTACTTCCTCTACCGCTGCCTCTTTAAGTACTGACACTTGAGCTCCTCTGCAGGGTAGCACCCTCGTGACAGTGTGGGTTATATAGCTAGGGAACACACTAACACACACACACACACACACACAAAAACAGAGTGCGAGAAAAACGAACAGAACTCAGCAGAACCACACATGCACATACTCAGCACAAATGTCGGTCAGGGCATTTCAAACACAACAACAGCAATGGTGGGAGTAACAAATTACTATTACTATAATTATTACTGGAATTGAATTGGAGTATTATTTTTAAGCCAAAAATGTTAATATTGTAGTATTGAAGTATTGCCCTTCATTACATTTTAAATTGCCTCGGTGCACATTTTGCAGCCTCTCCAAAGGCATGCATCTGGTTTAATTGTGATCAATGAGGGAAAGAAGGTATGGGAAAATCAATGAATGTCATCGGAGGAAAAGTTAGATCAAGGGAGCGCGCACACAGGCGTGAGCTAGGACAGCTAGGAGTGGGCGGAAACTGGAAAATAAAGACTTGTTTGAGCAGTTAACTGTGCTGAAATAGTTAGCACTAGCCTACGGCCGGATATGCTACTGTGGTCAGAGGTGCAGAAGCTAGTTTATTTTATCGAGCTCACGGTCCCCTGGGAAGACCGAGTTGACGAGGCAAACGAGCAGAAGAAAGCAAGATATGCAGTGGGTGGAGGGCTCAGGTACGACCGGTAGAAGTTGGCTGTCGTGGTTTCGTGGCAACGTCAGTTTTTGCACTACTAAGCGAGTTGGGCATTCAGAGCTTAAAACTTGCAGTTAGGAATATGTCGCAAGCAGCGGAGCGAGCAAGTGAATGGTTGTGGATAAGCAGGAAGCATGCTAGCTGGGGAGCCCAATAAGGTACACACCGCTGGGTTGTGCAGCCTTGTGTGTAGCACTGTGTATCTTGTAGTGTAATACTGTATGTGCACACTTGCCCCAACATATTACGTTGCAGCCATAGCAGCCCGTTTTGCAACTGCCGACTGAGGCGATCTACCGGAGCAATTCCAAAATTTTTCGTACCTATTTTGCTGTGGTATGTGTCTCTCTGCTGCCCTCTGTTGCAGGCTGTTGGGAGTGTTGCTGGTTGCTGCCCTGCAGCAGCTGTGCAGCAGCAGCTGTGCAGCAATCAGATCATCATCCCCTTTTTAAGCTCCGCTTCCCCATTGTGTTATTGCTAGTTTGTCTCATACGTTCGTAGCCACTACCACTGCTCTAGTTTTACTACCAGTCGTAGATATCCATTGTTACCTATCCTGTATCTGTTCCTGTTCCTGTTTCAAGTAAACGATTTCACCCACTCTCGTCTCCTGCCTTTGTCTGCTCCTGGGTTCACTGGTTCAGTCCCTGACAGTACAAACTAGCCAATCATGGACCCAGCCGACACCGACCAGATCCATCACGCCTTCATCAGCCAAGGCTCTGCCATCGGCAGACATGAGAGCATCCTCCAGGACCTTGTGGAGGGCATCCGTGGGCTCTCCGCCGATCTTGCCAGCCTGGCGGCCTAGGTCCATCAGCTGCCCAGCCCAGCTACGGAGGCGCCCGTAATTCCAGCTCAACCTCCGCAAGTTCCCCGTGAACCACACTTGCCACCTCCTGAGCGCTACCACGGGGACGCCGCTGGTTGTCGGTCCTTCCTCACCCAAGGAGTTTCAGGTTAATTTCAGGTGATTATTTTATTTAGATTAGCAGGAGAAAATACACATTTAATCAAATAACCCTAATGAAATCAGGATAACAGAGGAAATTCAAGTACATGGCTAACCTGATTAGTTTGTTGACAGTTTGGGAAAAGGATTTTCTTTTCCACAAAGCAAGCTCACAATTTAGCCAGATTTGTTACGGGGGCAAGAGAGTCTTAAGCCCAAACCCACAAAAAAAAAATCAAGTTTAAATTAAATAATAATTGATAATAATAATTTGGACATACTGTATATATATATACAGTATATATACTGTATATATACGGCAGTCGACATATATATATATATTAGGGCTGTCAAAATTAACGCGTTAATCCCGATTAATTAATTTGCATGATTAATTTGATAAAAAATTTTAACGCAATTAACGCGCAGCGCACAATGACTCAAAATCCCACAATTTCACTCACTGCCGCGGATTGGTGCTCCAACGCTATCGGGCGGCAGAACCAACTCGATAAAGATGGACGACTCTAAACAACATATTGGCCCTCTCGATGGGAAGACATAAAGTAGGTTGCACACTCTGCAGGAAGGATATTTGCGAGCACTGCTGGCTCGCAAATATCTTGCCACTCCTGCAACCACCGTTCCGTGTGAGAGACTGTTCTCAGTCGCAGGTAACGTACATAAGAAGTGGTCAGCTCTACTCTCCGGTAATGTAATCAAGTTAGTCTGTCTCAGCAGCTGGCTAAAAGATGAGTAAGAGGGCCACATTAATATGGATATTTGTTTGATTAAAAAAAAAGAAAGAAAAAATGTGGTTGGTAAATATGGTGTGGTTGGTATGTTTTATTTTTTTAAATTTTGATATCTGGACACCATATCTGTTCTATAGTTTAAATAAAACACATGTTAAGTGTATATATCGCCTTCTGTCATGAGTCTTTTTGCCCTCACAAAATGAAACACAATTAATAATGAATGGGTATTAATCGTGATTAATCTAAATTAATCCACAGTGGCCCTGTGATTAATCTAATTAAAATTTTTAATCGTTTGACAGCCCTATAAATAAAAGACACCCGGTGAAGTCACACACACCCAACACCAGACCGCAGCAGAGTCCTTGTATCCCTCTATACCTCTATCACCTTCTCTTACAGTTACATTACATAGTCATTTAGCAGACACTTTTATCCAAAGCGACTTACAATAAGTGCATTCAACATAGGTAGGCAAGAGAACTACTAGTCACCAGAAATCATAAGTGCATTTCCTTCCTAAACAAGCAAGAGCACAACCAGTACTAAGATAAAAGTGCAATAAGTTAGCTACATACGTTTTCGTAAACAAATGAGACAAATAATAAAATAAAATAAACAACAGCTAAGACAAATATGTGAATCAAATCAACAAGAGCCAATAAACAAGAGCTCAGACAAATAATTGATGACAAATAGGCAAGGCTAAGAGGAAGGGTCAGGGTAGAGGTGGGTTTTCAGCCCAGTATTCAGTTCAGTATTCCCTCCTTTATCCTTCATTCCTTCTCTCCCATTTTTGATCAGACCTCTACAGTAACAGAGCTGGCAGTGACTCGGACCCCATACCATCCGGCCCAGTACTTGGTGTCTTGTCCTCCATGTTCAAAGGAGATGAATCGCAGCCCAGGGCCGTACCCGAAGAACGTGTGGCTCACCTAGAGTTCAAACATAGAGAATAGCACTGTGATGATGTGGACTCTTGTGCGATTTCTTGGACTTCTATCCTTATGAAGAGCAAATGTCCTCACGAGGATAGAAGGATGAGGAAAATCCTTCAGTCCTTCCTTGAAGTTTAATTTTTTTCAAACAGTTGCCTCTTGCTGCCTTTTGGAGCCGGCAACATGCAAAGTTGCCTAGTGCAGCTTTAAGGGTTAGGGGATAGGAAATTAATGTAGTCAATGGAAGGGACCGGGCCTCACAAGTCTAGTAATACTAATCTGTGTGTATTGTGTGCATGTGTGTGTACACGCCTCTCTCTTTCTTTCTCCATGTACCTGTTTCCATGAGCAATCATCACGTTTCGGGTCAAGAGTCACCGGGTCTGGTTTAAACTCCTGCAGTGCTTCCTGATTCTCATCCAGCAGACACACAGTTATTTGGTAGGTGCAGCCGCAGTCTCTCCTCCCACAGTACCTGCAGGATGAATTACCAATGAATCAGTAACAACAGTCATGTTGGTGCATGCAATACCTGTCTCTCTGTCTCTGCCTCACCAGTCTTCCACAGTGACTATGGGCTGGGCATCCAGCTGATCAGGAGAGTAGCCCTCTTCTAACAAGTCAATCACCTGTCTCTTCAGACACAGCCTAGGACAGACAGAGCAAGAGACAAAAAGAGGCGTTCAGATAAGATGGAAAACACAAACTGGTCTGGTGTGCTGGAGGTGCTCTATCACAGGGGTATCTGGAGATGGGAAAAAGTTTGAAAAGAAAGCAGCTATACCTGAAAGAGTGTGTGGTGAGGCTTTGTTAGTCTTATGTCAAAGTGAATTTAAGTCAGCACGTGCAGAAGCCGCTGAGGCATTTGAACCATCCAGGTCTTAATCAAGGCATGTTAAAAAGCTATTTTGACTTGTCCGGATTTAACTTTGGCAATTAGTAGTAGCAGTAGAAAAAACAGTAGAGCATAGTAGAGGGGAAAAAAAAGAATCAAAATATGTATATAATATATCCAAAAATATGTATGTAAATATGTAGCATGAAATAAGAAAAAATGACAACATATTACAATGAATGTAAAATATATACAAATGAGCATGGGAATATGAAGAGAACAAATGAATCTACAAGTGAATTTACTCCTTATACACTGTACATGATAGTATGGTATTAGGATGTGATGGTATTCATATTAACAGGTCTACAGAGGGCCAAAACATTTGTACAGAAGGTGTCTAGGTCTGTTGAGCGGTGGACTGTCATTTAGTCATTCAAATACACTCACATAACCATACATACAGTAACATGTTGCACACTCACCTATGAGGTGGCAAAGTATTTTGTCACTCCTTCAAATCTGAATTCGTGGCCACAGGCTCCTGGCAAATCCTCCACCTTCCATTGGTCTCCACCATTCTTCGTCAGCTCCCATAATTCTAGCTGCCCTGGGAGGGAAATTCACCATCTCATACTTCTTACAGCAGGTTTGCGTTTTCTAACATATACTGTACACTTTCAGGCTTGTAGTCAAGACCACCTTAGTCAAGCCCAAGTCAATTCCAAGAGCAGTTCTAGTCGAGTTCAAGTCAATACCAAAGGGTTGAGACTTCAAGACTGAGATCTGAGCAAACCTGAGTTCTATTAAAGACCAGAGTAAGCAATAAACGATGTACATGTCTTTTAAAATGTATGTGTAAGTGTGTAGAAGTTTGAGGACCATTGCATACTATATACAGGTGTAATCTCTGAAATAGCTTGTAGTGCTGAAGAGAATATAAACAAAGGTGGACCAGGTGAAGGAAAATGTATCTTTGAAAATGTATAGATAGGTAGGAAAAAGTGCTAGAGCCCTGTACACTATACTTACTGCCAAACGTTAAACATTATTCTCTGCAATAACATCTGATAGTGATTTTGGGAAAACGTGCTGTTATAGTTGAAGATGGAAAGGTTTCTTAACTGTATAGTCAATATAATGAACAGTGTAGTCAGTCAGGCAATCAGTCTCAGTCAATGTGAGAGGAGTGCAGTGCGATACTGTAGCGCCTCTAATAAAGAAAAGATGTCTTACCTTCCCCACTGGGATTCCTCAATAGGTTTCTGGCCATGGCTAGAGCTGATTCTCCTGCATAGGAGATAAACATTGACTAGGTTCAATACTCCTCGCTTCCACAGTTTTTATCAGGCTGTCCTATCTTAGAGCACAGAGGTGGGATTCCAATTACCCCTCCGATTCAGGCATTGGTCCATGTAGCAACTTGCTACTGTACCGGGTCCCTGACAGACAGAGACACAGGCGGGAGGGCAGAGTCAACTGGCAAGCAGGCCGTTTTATTTACAGCAAGCAACAATACTTTGGCCCAAACTTGACGGCCGCTCTTAGCGCCGTCTCGTCCGGCTGGCGCACCGCCGTCTCTCCCGGCGGGTCAGCCGCAGAGCACCAAAGCCGCCAGTCCGCCAGGCATCCCGGAGCGTCCCGCTCCAACCCTGACTGGGCAGCCCTTCCAGGAGTCAGTCCACTGACTCAACTCTCTGCTGGATCCAACCTAAGCCTCACCGCCACTCTCCCCCCAGTCTGCCACATACCTGCACCGCCAAACTAAAGCTGGGGAGCCGGCCGAAGCCAACTGGCTTAAGTTACCCTAACATCAACATCAACAATGGTATCCAGAAGGTGGTTATCAACTTGCTAATTCATCTCAGGCTTTCGCACTTGAGCTGTACGCGTTCACATAAAAGGGGCAGGGTTTGTAACAAATAGCCAATCACATGCAACATGGACAGATCGAGAGCAGCAGATTTAATATAAGATAAAATGAACTTTTGATCATATTGAATTATTGATAATGAAATTAGATCATTAGCAGCAACGGTAAAACAATTCATTAAGGAAAATGAAATAGAGTATAAGCACACCTATAGAATATAAAAATAAGAACTAAAAGTAACAGTTGCTGCTGCCAGAGAGGATTGCTGGAAGAAAACCTGCAGATAGTGTAAATGATGGTGTAAAGTAAATAGGCTTATCGTTGCCCTTCACTAAGGCCCAGTAGGGATATTTCTCATTGATCCAGTACAATCTATTGCACCGTTCACTCTCCGGAATCCCCCAAAAATTTAATTATTATTCAGTTATGCAATAGTAAATTTCATTAATGTAATAAATGTAAGCTACCTGATATTTGATAGAAGCCCTCTTTTATAGCCGGAGTGGGCAAATCGCCTGGAAACGCTACAAACATTATATCTCTAATATAATAAATCGTAACACAAATCTACATTCTCGTGCACTCCGGTCTAATGGCTTGATGAGGTCCATACCAATTTCTTCGAAGGGGACCTCAATTAGTGGTAGGGGGTGCAAAGGAGATTTTAGGGGGGCCGGGAGATTAACCAATTGACATTCGCAGCAGGACACGCACCACCAACTCACGTCACTGCAAATGCCTGGCCAGTAAAAGCAGAACATGATCCGGTTCAGTGTTTCATCGTAACATTGTAAGAAGACCAGCCTTTGGATTATGATGCACCGCCTAGAAGATCAGTTCCAGGTTTTTTGGCACCAGCAACTGGGTGGTTTGTGTGCCTTACTGAGTATCACAACTCACTCGATACAACCTGTCCCTAGTTACTGAGCAAATTCGAGTCCTATTCAAGACCAAGACCAAAATTACAGTCAGCAATAAACAATGTTCAAGATTCAAGATTCAAGATTCAAGAACTTTATTTGTCACATACACACACAGGGTGTGCAGTGAAATAATGTTCATGTCTTTCCCAATGTAAAAGTAATGCTTATGGAGTTTAAGGACCAACAGAGATGAAGATCTATCTGCAGGAGCTCCGTACTTTACCCTTCAACGTCCAGCTAATCAATGCATAGGATTTTTCAATATATAGAAGTTTGAAGATGATTATATTGTTCAATAATGTTTCTGAAGATTAATTCTTCATTTAAAGGCAGTAATGTATCCCAGAGTTTCCCTTCCATTGAGCAGGTAGCGGAGGGTCTTCTTCTCTTAAAGAGCTGCTAACCCTAAAAGAATTTCATTAGTCTTGGTTTCAATGGAGCGTTTTAGTGTCCCATCATGTTTCAGAAGCATTTCCACCCGCACAGGAATAAAACTCTGGAAAACACTGACTGATGAAAATAGTCACATTTAAAGATATTTAATATCATCACAAAAGTCGGCTATTGGCGATGTCAGTGTAAAAGTAGAGTCATCAGCCTATCAGTTAAAACCCATATGGGAAGTTGTAAGTGCACAATCTAGAACGTGGTCAGCAGATCAACTGACTATACTCATAATTCAGTGACTGAGAGAGCCTCAATAGCAATCTGCAATACTTCAATTTCACCTAACCTATCTTAGACTGCACACTAGTGTGTCATTAGATGTAGCTCTGTAGAGAGACTCAAGCTAAAGCAGGAATTACCAAGTGTAGTGGGAAATGTAGTAGTAGCAGTAACAGAGCTGGCAGTGACTTGGACTCCATACCATCCAGTCCAGTACTTGGTGTCTTGTCCTCCATGTTCAAAGGAGATGAATCGCAGCCCAGGGCCATACCCGAAGAACGTGTGGCTCACCTTGAGTTCAAACATAGAGAATAGCACCGGGATGATGTGGACTCTTGTGTGTGTTATTGTGTGTATTGTTGGACGTCTATCCTCATGAAGAGCAAATGACAATCCTTCAGTCGTTCCTTGAAGTTCAACAACTGCAACATGCAAAGTTACGTAGTGCAGCTTTAAGGGTTGGGGGATAGGAAATGAATGTAGTCAATAGAAGGGACAGGGCCTCACAAGTCTAGTAATACTAATGTGTGTATATTGTGTGCATGTGTGTGTACACGCCTCTCTCTTTCTCTTTCTATGTACCTGTTTCCATGAGCCATCATCACGTTTCGGGTCAAGAGTCACCGGGTCTGGTTTAAACTCCTGCAGTGCTTCCTGATTCTCATCCAGCAGACACACAGTTATTTGGTAGATGCAGCCACAGTCTCTCCTCCCTCTGTACCTGCAGGATGAGATACCAATGTATAAGTGACAACAGTCATGTTGGTGCATGCAATGCCTGTCTCTCTGTCTTTGTCTCACCAGTCTTTCACAGTGACTATGGGCTGGGTGTCCAGCTGATCAGGAGAATAGCCCTCTTCTAACAAGTCAATCACCTGTCTCTTCAGACACAGCCTAGGACAGACAAAACGAGAGGGATGAAAAGAGGCGTTCAGATAAGATGGAAAACACAAACTGAGCTGGTGTGCTGGAGGTGCTCTATCACAGGGGTATCTGGAGATGGGAAAAAGTTTGAAAAGAAAGCAGCTATACCTGAAAGAGTGTGTGGTGAGGCTGCATGTGCAGAAGTAAAAAGAGCTGTCGAGGCATTTGAATCATCCAGGTCTTAATCATGGCATGTCGAGAAAATAAATACATATTTAAATTTGAATAAGCTATTTTTAAAAGGCTATTTTGATTTAACTTTGGCATAAGACACTAATACAGGCTTCTTTTTTTTTTTTTACCTCATACAAGAGTGCCTTGGTTTTTTTCAGGTATAGTGGCTTTCTTTCCCACCTTTTTGGGGCTAAGATTAAATGTTCTGTTACGGTTTTTTAATGTTAAGTTGCAATACATTTTTATGTGTTTCAGTGACTCCTAGTGGTTGTTGTATGTAATACAATTAGTCGCATTTGGTCACATGGTTAATTCAGAGTCAGGAAGTAAGTGGTCAAGCCATGAAGAGTTTCTCTTTTCAGTTCATCTGTTTAAATCAGCATCATCTGTTTACATCCAATGCCTTTGGTAGCATCGTTGGTATGTACAATAATGTTTAATGCTTATTTACAACTGTAGTACATTCATTTTATGAATATGTTTTGGTTTGTGAACTTTGATGCAATATGTCTACCGAGCTTTCCTCAGCTAGTCTTAATTCATAGTAAGCTTATTCATAGTCATTGTAACTTTATAGTAGAATGAATAGACATTGTAATTAGTAATATGGTAAAATAAGATTGTTATGTGTCGCATTAATAAGTTAATGAATATTTTAGGAAAGTCCTTGTTAAGTCCTTGTCCATACAGTCTCTGGTGGGTATGCTCAGGACGCTTGAATGTGGATCCCACGTCGACCGGCTCCTAAGCAAGATGCCTCCGTCATTCAGGGACGGATTCATCGAATACTGTCTGAGTCGCGGCGTTCTCGGACAGGGTCAGACATGACCTACAAGCTGCCTGACCTGGCAGCCTGGCTTCAGATGAAGTCACAAGCTAAGCGCCTCTCAAGCCAAGCTGCAGCACTCTATCAGTGTGATGCACCCAAGCCAGCCAAGAAGGACCAACGTGTCACTCATTATAAGGATAAGACCACGACCATCCTTCTCAACGCTGGGGAAGTCGCTAGCACTTCAGAGCCTGCTCGCTCCAAGACCGCCGTCAAGTCCAAGCCGTATTGTCCCTACTGTGACAATAAAGAACACTTCCTGAATACCTGTAACAACTTGAAGTTGTCCAACAGCCAAGTTGTGAAGTGGATCCGAGATGGGAAATGGTGCTGGAAGTGTGGCCGCAACCACGCCGCTGAAGCTTGTACTCTGAAGCGCCCCTGCAAAACATGCAAAGAGCAGCACTTCAGCATCCTGCACGACTCCATCCAGCAGACCCAAACCAGTGTCAACATGGTGACTACACCACCCATCGGGGTCTACCTCGACCGGCCCAACCGACCACAACAGGTGATGTTAAAGGTCATCAAGGTCATCTTGAGACACAGGGACCAAGCCAGAACGAAGTATTGTTCTCCCTTAAGCTGTGCAGTGCCTGAACCTTCCCAGACAGCCAGAGACTCTCCATCTACAGACAGTCCAGCAAAACTTTGAACACCTCCAGGGCAGCTCTGTCACCCTTGATGTTTCTCCACTGTGTACGCCCTCCCAGAAGTACCAGATCCACCAGGACCTTCACCACCGAAGGCCTGCGATGTGCCGAACACTCCTACCCAGTGGCTGCACTACAGAAACACTACAAGCACTTCTGCGGTCTTCCCTTATCGCCAGTCGACCACGCCCAGCCGCTGCTTCTGATTGGTTCAATATGCCACACGTCCTGATCCCTGTATGCCCAGTATGTACAGGCCCGAGAGGTGGTCCTATCGGCGTCTGCACCCAACTAGGTTGGTCACTCCAGGGTCCTACTAGCCTTGCCCAGACTACATCTTCACAGTGCCTCCGCATCTCCACTGTCTCCCCTGCCACCGAGCTCTTCAGGAATGTTGAGTGCCTCTGGCAAGTCGACACTCTTCCCTACGCAAGCAAGAAGGCAGCCACCCGCTCCAAGCAGGACCAGCAAGCCATGGCCGCGCTTCAAGCATCCACCACCAGGGTCAAGGTCGATGGAGTCAAGCGGTACGCTACCCCCTGCTTCAGTGAGCGAACGCTACCCCACTTCACGATCCAAAGGAAGCTGTGCTGCCGTGCCTCTGCAGCACAGAGAGAAGACTTGCCAAGGACCTTAGGCAAGCAGAGGTCTACTGCCACGAGATATGGAAACTGGAGAAGGCCAGCTACGTGGCAAAGATAACCCCTGAAGAAGCCGACCAGTCTGCAGTATCCTGGTACATTCCACACCATATGGTGAGTCACAACGGTAAGGACAGGATTTTAGCTGTTCGTTTCAGCATCAAGGCCTGTCCTTAAACTACCTTCTGCTCCCTAGACCTGCACTCGGGCCTACCCTGCTTTTTGTCCTCATCAGGTTCCGCCAACACTCTGTGGCAGTGGTGACATTAAGGGTATGTTTCACCAGATGCGCCTGCTGCCCACTGACAAGCCAGTGCTATGCTTCATCTTGAGGAACATGGAGAGAGAGCAGGAGCCGATTAGCTATGAGTGGCAGGTACTTCCCTTGGGGACGACATGTAGTCCCTGCTGCGCCATCTACGCCCTCCAGCGACACATCCATGACAGTGTAGAGGGCAGTCCTGCCTTGACAGAGACAGTCGAGCAGTCTTTCTATGTTGACATCTTTCTGCACAGCACATGCTCCGCTGAAGAGGCCAAGTGCTCGTCGACAACTGCCAGCGCCTACAGACCAGAAGTTTCGAGGTTCGCCAGTGGGCAAGCAACGTGCCCACGGTTATCGAACACCTCCCGCCTGAGACTTTCCCGTTTTTGTTAAAATGTCTAAGTAGACGTTTGGGGGCGGCTGTGTAGGAAAGTCCTTGTTAAGAAGAGTTTGGTAATTGTCTCTGCTCTTTAGATGACAATTGGGAGCCTATTTGCAGTTGCCCACATTATTTATTATTCATTGGCAATATATAGGCCCATCTTTGCTAATGTAATCGTTAATGTTATTGGCAATATCATTGTTTGGATATTATAACATGCTACAGCTAGTATTACTAGTATTGTACATTTACTTGAGTTTACTGGTATTGCGTCACTGGCCCTTTAAGAGGAACAGTTTCCTGGCTCTGACCAGTCCGTCTGTTTGCTGAAGAGCTGCATGTGCTTTCTTCTGTTTCAGGGAAGTTGTGTGTCAATGACAGATAACCACATTCTTCCTTGAATTAAAGACCCTTAACCTGAAGCTCCTCCTTAGTAATTCTCTGATCGGAGTCACACTCCCATAGTGTTCACCAGCTCTATTCCGCACATCTGAGACCCTCCTAGACCTCTAATTCAAATATATTAATTAGGGCTGTCAAACGATTAAAATTTTTAATCAGATTAATCACAGGGCCGCTGTGGATTAATTTAGATTAATCACGATTAATACCCATTCATTATTAATTGTGTTTCATTTTGTGAGGGCAAAAAGACTCATGACAGAAGGCGATATATACACTTAACATGTGTTTTATTTAAACTATAGAACAGATATGGTGTCCAGATATCAAAATTTAAAAAAATAAAACATACCAACCACACCATATTTACCAACCACATTTTTTCTTTCTTTTTTTTTAATCAAACAAATATCCATATTAATGTGGCCCTCTTACTCATCTTTTAGCCAGCTGCTGAGACAGACTAACTTGATTACATTACCGGAGAGTAGAGCTGACCACTTATTATGTACGTTACCTGCGACTGAGAACAGTCTCTCACACGGAACGGTGGTTGCAGGAGTGGCAAGATATTTGCGAGCCAGCAGTGCTCGCAAATATCCTTCCTGCAGAGTGTGCAAACTACTTTATGTCGGTCGATTGTTGGGTTTTTTTGTACTCAAATTTCCCATCAAGAGGGCCAATATGTTGTTTAGAGTCGTCCATCTTTATCGAGTTGGTTCTGCCGCCAGATAGCGTTGGAGCACCAATCCGCGCCAGTGAGTGGAATTGTGGGATTTTGAGTCATTGTGTGCCGCGCATGTGTTAATTGCGTTAACAATTTTAATCAAATTAATCATGCAAATTAATTAATCGGGATTAACGCGTTAATTTTGACAGCCCTAATATTAATATGTAAGATAATATGACAGTATATTCACAAATGTATGTTCAATATTTACAATTAGCATAGTTTGATTATTCTCTTTGTCCTTTTTCAGTTTTACCCTTTAATAGTCAATAAACCTGTGGACAAACAGATATCTGTCTTCAGAGTCTTGATGAACGACAGGTGTTAAGCTAAC
Source organism: Hoplostethus mediterraneus (assembly GCA_034670385.1). NCBI lineage: Eukaryota > Metazoa > Chordata > Actinopteri > Trachichthyiformes > Trachichthyidae > Hoplostethus > Hoplostethus mediterraneus. Next base: position 5,745,687 of record JAXDDW010000013.1, read on the forward strand.
TATCAAGTTATACTTAGCATGTATATTGAGGACAGCACATTAAATTCTACAATTCTACAGAAACTGGATCATCAAACTGGACATATTGCACACTCACTCAAAAGAGGTAGCAAAGTATTTGGTCACTCCTTTGTGGCCACAGTCTCCTAGCAAATCCGCCACCTTCCATTGGCTCCCACCGTTCTCTGTCAGCTCCCAGAATTCCAGCTGCCCTGGGAGGGAAATTACATATAGTACATATACTTTACACTTTCAGGTCTGTAGTCAAGACCACCTTTGTCAAGCCCAAGTCAATTCCAAGAGCAGGTCGAGTTCAAGTCAATACCAAAGGGTTGAGACGATTCAAGACTGAGATCTGAGCAAACCTGAGTTCTATTAAAGACCAAAATTAGAGTAAGCAATAAACAATGTACATGACATAAAATGTAAAAGGATCAACAGAGATGTAGATCTATCTGCAGGTGCTCCGTACTTTACCCTTCAACATCCAGCTAATCAGTGCATAGGACGCATTACGTACCATACACGTGTAATCTCTGAAATTGCTTGTAGTGCCGGTGAGCTGTCCGGCCTGTACAGCTCAGTCGGTAGAGCATGAGACTCTCAGGGTCTCAGGGTCGTGGGTTAGATGCCCACATAGTGTCAAGTACCTTTGTAAGTCACTTTGGATAAAAGCATCTGCTAAATTACTGTAATGTAAAATAAACAAAGGTGGACCAGGTGGAGGAAAAGTTATCTTCGAAAATGTATAGATTGGTGGGAAAAAGTGCTACAGCCCTGTACACTATACTTACTGCCCATAGTAAAACATTCTCTGCAATAACTTTCGATAATGATTTTGGAAAACCCTGCTGTTATAGTTGAAGAACTGTGTGTGTAAAGGTTTCTTAACTGTATAGTCAATATAATGAACAGTGTAGTCAGTCAGGCAATCAGTCTCAGTCAATGTGAGAGGAGTTCAATGTACCGCCTCTAAGAAAGAAAAGACGTCTTACCTTCGCCACTGGGATTCCTCAATAGGTTTCTGCCCATGGCTATAGCTGATTCTCCTGCATGGGAGATAAACATTGACTAGGTTCAATACTCCTCGCTTCCACAGTTTCTATCAGGCTGTCCAACCTTAGAGCACAGAGGTGGGATTCCAACTAGCCCTCCAATTCAGGTATTGGTTCATTCCACAAGGTATCCTCTAACACTGCCACACTTGCAGCTCTGTCTCTCATGTGTACTCTTTCTCTCACACTGGTACTGGCCTGCTAATTTCCCCCAAATGGAAATACACTCTTTTTTTTCTGTTCCACAATTCTCTGCCCTTCTTTGAATTTCATGCAGTCACTGTTACTCATCCAGTCAAGCTCACTATTGCTCACCCTTCTCAGTGACTTCAACATCCAGACTGAGAAGCTTGATTTCTCTTCTTCTCTCTCCTCCTTTGACCTTTCCCTCTCCCCATGTCCTCCTACCCACAAGGCTGGCAACCAGCTGGATTTAATCTTCACTAGACACTTTTCTACCGCAAACCTCTCTGTCACTCCTCTCCAGCTCTCTGACCATTACTTCATGTCCTACTGTCTCTCTCTTCTCTCTTCCCTCCTCCAAACCCCACTCCCTACTCGTCCCTCACGTTTTCGCTAACGTTCTTTGAAAAGAAGGTTAATGGTATCCGATCCTCCTTCCCTCACCCCCTGGCTGGTGCTCCATGCAGCAACCACACCTGTCCACCTAAAACCCCATCCCTCTCTACCCATCCACTCCCTTTCCATAATTTCCCTCTCCACCCACCCTTTACCTCAGTACATCTAGTCGCCCCACCACGTGCTCCCTTGACCCTGTCCCCTCCCCTCTCCTTCAGTCTGTTGCGCCCGAACTCCTTCCCTTCCTAAACCACCTCATCAACACATCTCTGGTGTAAGGATGCTTTCCCTCTGCTTTCAAGACTGCCAGAATCACCTCCCTTCTGAAGAAACCCTTGACCCCTTGACCCCTTGACCCCTCTGAGGTCAAAAACTACAGACCGGTTTCCCTTCTACCCTTCTACCGTTCCTTCCGTTCCTATCCAAAACACTTGAACGTGCTGTGTTTAACCAACTGTCTTTGTATCTTAGTGCTCATAAACCATGGCCAGCAGAAAGTAGGAAACTGGGAAGAAATCAATAGTGACTTGGTTAGGGTATTAGACAAGCTTAAAGGAACTCCTGAGAGTTAGTTCGAAAAAATGTGAGCTATTATTTATGATTATGGAGTAGAAATGTTTGGCGTCTTTGAGAAAAGGAAGAAGTTAGAGGTTGAGGTAGTTAAATCTTATTTGGGAGAGAAGGCAGCTTAGGAGGCAGTGGAGAAAGGCTACAGAGGTTGAGAAGGAAGGTATAAATAGTTTGCAGTCAGATGTGAAGGATCGATTGGCAGCGTTTAGATTTGTGAAGTCGTTATTTAGTAAGGAGAAGAATGGTAGTTTAAGGGCATCTAAGCAGGAGCTTGAGGGATATTTGGAGGAAGTGCACAGAGATAGGGAAAGATTAAGAGAGCTAGCGCTCCCCCCAATATTCCACCTATTGGAGAGATAGACAGTGTGATGTTAGCCTACCAAAGTGGAAAAAAGTACAACAGATAGTAAGGGGTGCAAGGGCCTCTTCATGTTGAAGGGAAGGTTTTCTTTAATGTTGTGGCACAGAGGCTGTCTAGTTACTTAGAAAAGAATAGGCTAACTGACAACGGTGCACAAGGCTGGAATTCCAGGCTTCCAGCATGATCTGGCACCAAATTCAGGCAGCTAGGCGTGAGAAAAGAGACCTGCATGTATTATTTTTTAATCTGGCAAATGCTTTCGCGTCAGTACCACATACTCTGTTGTGGGATGCTTTTGATTTATTTAGGGTGCTGGATAGTATAAAGAGGTTAATTCACCCCCACCCCTTACCTTACCTTACTTACATACTAGAAGACCAGCCATTGGGTTATGATGAACCGCCTAGAAGATCAGTTCCAGGTTTTTTGGCACCAGCAACTGGGTGGTTTCTGTGCCTTACTGAGTGTCACAACTCACTCGATACAACCTGTCCCTAATTACTGAGCAAATTCAAGTCCTATTCAAGACCAAGCCCAAAATTACAGTCAGCAATGAACAATGTACACGTCTTTCCCAATGTAAAAGTAATGCTTATGGAGTTTAAGGACCAACAGAGATGGACATCTATCTGCAGAAGCAACTGGCATACTCATAATTCAGTGACTGAGACAGCCTGAATAGCAGGACAATCTGCAATACTTCAGTTTCACCTAACATGTAATCTTCGACTGCACACTAGTGTGCCATTAGATGTAGCTCTGTAAATAGACTCAAGCCAAAGCAGGAATTACCAAGTGTAGTGGGACATGTAGTAACAGAGCTGCAAGTGACTCGGACTCCATACCATCCGGCCTTGTACTTGATGTGTCGTCCTCTATGTTCAAAGGAGATGAATCGCAGCCCGGGGCCGTACCCGAAGAACATGTGGCTCACCTGGAGTTCAAACATAGAGAATAGCACCGGGATGATGTGGACTCTTGTGTGTCTTAATGTGTGTTTAATGTTTAATGTGTGTTTTCTTGGGCAAAAGTTGCCTCTTGCTGCCTTTTGGAGCCGGCAACATGCAAAGTTGCCTAGTGCAGCTTTAAGGGTTAGGGGATAGGAAATGAATGTAGTCAATGGAAGGGACAGGGCCTCACAAGTCTAGTAATACCTAATGTGTGTGTATTGTGTGCATGTGTGTGTACACGCCTCTCTCTTTCTCTCTCTATGTACCTGTTTCCATGAGCCATCATCACATTTCAGGTCAAGAGTCACCAGGTCTGGTTTAAACTCCTGCAGTGCTTCCTGATTCTCATCCAGCAGACACACAGTTATTTGGTAGGTGCAGCCGCAGTCTGTCCTCCCACAGTACCTGCAGGATGAGATACCAATGAATCAGTGACAACAGTCATGTTGGTGCATGCAATGCCTGTCTCTCTGTCTCACCAGTCTTTCACAGTGACTATGGGCTGGGCATCCAGCTGATCAGGAGAGTAGCCCTCTTCTAACAAGTCAATCACCTGTCTCTTCAGACACAGCCTAGAACAGACAGAACGAGAGGGATGAAAAGAGGCGTTCAGATAAGATGGAAAACACAAATGGGTCTGGTGTGCTGGAGGTGCTCTATCACAGGGGTATCTGGAGACAGGAAAAAGTTGGGAAAGAAAGCAGCTATACCTGAAAGAGTGTGTGGTGAGGCTTTGTTAGTGTCTTATATCAAAGTGAAGTTAAGTCAGCATGTGCCAAAGTAAAAAGAGCATCCAGGTCTTAATCAGGGCATGTCGAAAAAAATAAATACATTTTTAAATTTTAATTGACTGGATTTAACTTTGGCATACGACACTAATATATACTTTTTTCAGCCACATCCAATAATGCTTTTTCAGGTATAGTGTCTTTCTTTCCCACCTTTTTTGAGCTACGGTTAAATTATACAATTCTACAGAAACTGGATCGTAGCAGCAATTAGTAGTAGCAGTAGAGCATTGTAGAGGAAAGAAAAAATGAATGAAAATATGTATATAACATACCAAAAAGATAAATATGTAGCATAAAATGAGAAAAAATTACAACATATTACAATAAATATATACAAATGAGTTAGAAATGGGAATATGAAGAGAACAAAATGCATTTGTGAATTTAGTCCTTATACACTGTACATGATGTGCAAAAATGTCCATGGTATTCTTAACAGGTCTACACAGGGCCAATACATTTGTACAGATGTCAGTTGTACAGTCTAGGTCTGTTGAGTGGTGGATTGTTATTTGATCATTCAAATACACTCACATAACCATACATACAGTAACACATGTTGCACACTCACCTATAAGAGGTGGCAAAGTATTTGGTCACTTCTTCAATGCAGAATTCATGGGCATAGTCTCCTGGCAAATTCTCCACATGACATTGGTCTCCACCATTCTTCATCCACTCCAAGAATTCCAGCTGCCCTGTGAGGGAAATTCACAGAGTCTCTCTCTCTCTCTCTCTCTCTCTCTCTCTCTCGCTCTCGCTCTCTCGCTCTCTCATTTTTTAAAGGCAGCTATAGGTAGCTACATTCTATCACCCTATCAACCCTGACCTGTCTGAAGTTGCCTGTCCGATTCTTCCGTGTGGAAGAATCCCAGGCTCGGATGATCTCTCGACGATGATGGCCTCTGATGGGGCAACTGGCCAAGAAGCAACTCTTCACTGGCTACCTGACAGGTGGGTTGTCCTGATGCTAGAAGACAGTCTCTTCAGGCAGAGTGATAGCACAAAGTCTTGGTTTTAGTAGTACATGGAAAACATTCTTGACGAACGTTCATTTTTCATCTTCATGTAGACGTAATATAACATACGGTTAGCCATCCTGAGACAATGGCCTGTGAATAACCAGCCGTGCCTGTATTGCGGGTGAAAATGAACAATTGTTCTTTTATTGGGAACAGGTAGGTAAGGGAGGGAGGAGGGTGGGTGGGTTTGTCAGGTGATAGCATAGCGTCCAAGTCTGTTCCTCCAGGTTCCAAGCTGCAGTTAGGGTCATCTCTGTAAAGTCCTTTTTGACATGTTTTTTGATAAAGGGCTATACCAATAAATTTGACATGACGTGAATGTAAATGTTGAAATAGACAGGATGAAAACTACATGTTTTTGTCGCTCATAATATCATAATGTTGCCAACAAGAGGAAGACTGGGGGTGACCTGTGTTAGTTTCGTTCGTTTTGGTCTCCCTAGACAGGAAGCTCCCTTTCGAAGCTAGTTCTGAAGTCTAAACCTACGACCCGCACGCCCGACCCTCTCCTTGCTAAACTAATGAAAGAATTCTCCCAATTTAGGACCCTCAATCGGCACTTTCTGTATAGTCTGCTTGTCCAAACTAGGCACCTATTGCACACCTGACCATCCCGGTAGGGGGATTCCTCTCTGAGTAGCACCTCCTCAAGGTTTCTAACAGTTGTTCCTAAAAGGTTTTGTAGCGGTTTTTCCTTGTGCTCTGCGAGGGTCCAAGGTTGGGGGAGTGTTGTGTGCTGTGATTTATTGCCATTTTTTATCATAATGTGGGCACTGTGAAGCCCTTTGAGACTTTAACCGTGATTAAGGGCTATACAAGTAAACTTGACTTGACTTGACATGCATAAAATACTTCTACAAATCTACAAATCTACCAAAGAACGACTCAGGAAGAAGACGTTTAGTGTTTTGGATTGGCCAAGTCAAAGTCTGGTGTGCTGGAGGTGCTCTATCACAGGGGTATCTGAAGACGGAAAAAAGTTTGAAAAGAAAGCAGCTATACCTGAAAGAGTGTGTGGTGAGGCTACGTTAGTGTCTTATGTCAAAGTGAAGTTAAGCACGTGCAAAAGTAAAATGAGCATCCAGGTCTTAATCAGGGCGTGTCGAAAAAAATAAATACATTTTTACATTTTAATTGGGAATATGAAGAGAACAAATGCATTTGTGAATTTAGCCCTTATACACTGTACATGATGTGCAAAAATGGTATTCTTAACAGGTTTAGACAGGGCCAATACGTACAGAACAAGTCTAGGCCGGTTGAGTGGTGGATTGTCATTTGGTCATTCAAATACTCTCACATAACCATACATACAGTAACACATGTTGCACACTCACCTATAAGAGTTGGCAAAGTATTTGGTCATTCCTTCAATGCAGAATTCGTGGCCACAGTCTCCTGGCAAATCCTCCACATGACATTGGTCTCCACCCTTCTTCATCCGCTCCAAGAATTCCAGCTGCCCTAGGAGGGAAATTCACTGGCTGAGGCTCAGGAGGTAGAGCGGGTTGTCCTCTAATCAGAACATCAGAGGTTCGAGCCCCGGCTCCTCCAGTCCACATGTCGAAGTGTCCTTGGGCAAGACACTGAACCCCAAATTGCTCCCGATGGTCAGGCCAGCACCTTGCATGGTAGCTCACTGCCATCGGTGTGTGAGTGTGTGTGTGTGTGAATGGGTGAATGAGAGGCAAAATAATGTAAAGCGCTTTGGATGAAAGCGCTATATAAATGCACTCCATTTACCATGCTCGCCGTTGCTGCATGCTCACCTTGGCTGCCGTGTTCACCGTTTGCTGCTATGCTTGCCGTTTGCTGCATGCCCGCTGTTTGCTGCTATTACTGCATATCAGGTGGACTACTGGGGCCATACAAGTAAAAAGTAGAATGCCCGGTTCTGATGTTGAATCGGCCTTGATGCAGCGGCTCAGTTCCTGTTACCTGTATTTGTACCTGTCATCTTACTCATCAGTAAAGGACCGTTTATTCCTGCCTCCAGTCTCCTGTCTGCTCTTCGGTGCGCGAGTATACCAATTGTTACAAGTTTAAGAGATCTAACTGAGATCTGAGCAAAGTTCTATTAAAGACCAAAATTAGTAAGCAATAAACAATGTACATGTCTTTTAAAATATTAACCCTTCAACATCCAGCTAATCAGTGCATAGGATTTTGATTAATCAGTGTGTAGAAGTTTGAGGGCCATTGCATACTATACACAGGTGTAATCTCTGAAATAGCTTGTAGTGCTGGAGAGAAAATTAACAAAAGGTGGACCAGGTGGAGGAAAACTTATCTTTGAAAATGTATAGATTGGTAGGAAAAAGTGCTACAGCCCTGTACACTATACTTACTGCCCAACGTAAAACATTATTCTCTGCATTAACTTTCGATAGTGATTTTTGGAAAACCCTGCTGTTTTAGTATAGTAGTATGGTTCCACGTGTGTGGAAAGGTTTCTTAAGTAGTCAGTATAATCAACTGTTTAGTCAGGTAATCACACTTAGTCAATGTGAGAAGAGTGCAGTGTGATACTGTAGCACCTCTAAGAAAGAAAAGATGTCTTACCTTCTCCACTGGGATTCCTCAATAGGTTCCTGGTCATGGCTAGAGCTGATGCAGGGAAGGCAGGGCCTGCATAGGAGATAAACATTGACTAGGATCAATACTCCTCACTTCCACAGTTTCTATCAGGCTGTCCAACCTTAGAGCACAGAGGTTGGATTCCGATTACCCCTCTGATTCAGGCATTGGTTCATTCCTTCTCATCGCCTACAGCTGATGCCTAAATGAAAGTGTCACAAATTGGTACAAACCATACAGCATGGAGAAAGCTGTTTTTTTCCCCTGGACTCTGGTGGCAAGGTAATCTTCCAGTAGCCCCTGGTTAACCCTCTAGACACCAGTAGAATTGTGTTGTGTTGTTTTAAAGAGCATAACTTCCTCTTTAATTTGGTACCAAACATATGTCAAGAGATTCATGTATTGTTTGTCAGAATGCTTCATTATTTTTATTTTTTTGATAAAACAATGATAAATAACACTAAATATAAAGTTTTTAATTCAAACCAAGTCATCTTATCAACTCACTTAAGCAATACGTCTAACTAAAAGGGAGAAAAAAACGTCAGTTTCAATAGTTACAGCCACTTGTCCATTGGGGACGTTATAGTTGCTTGTTTATGTGTCTGGCTTTGATGAGCTGTGTTGGCGGCCTGGGTAGAGTGTGCAGCCCAGTGATTGCTTGCTGTTCTGTGCTGCTGGATCTGTACTTTGAATTGGCTGCTGTGGATCCTTGAATGGAAAACTGTGGGGGGTTTTGGATGTTCTGACTGTGCATGCACTATTGGAAAGTGTGAGTATGGCCACTTCTAAGGTTGGTTCTAATGTCAATGGCTGTGAAATGGATGAGCAAAGAAGGCATATCAAACTCACTGCCAAGGATTTGGTGGGACAAATTGAAGGCCTCCAGAAAAATAACACAAAACTAAATAAGATGAAAAGCCTCACAAATGCAATGATACTGCCTCCAAGTTCTGTCTCAACTTGGCAATCTAATACATTTGACTGAAAATGCTATCATGTTGCATGAATCTGTGATCCCTTAAAGGGGAATAGGGGTAGATCGCCTCAGCATGCAGTCGCGAAACGGTCTCAATGGCTACAATGTAATCTGTTGGGGCATGTGCGCGTGATCAAAGTACGTCTGCTAAAAGTGCTTGTTTTTACCACTGACAGGCTCAGATTGTTGTTCATGTGTCTGTTAACATTACTGCAAGGATCGCTACAGAGATATATCTTTTTTTAACCAGAAAATTAAAGTCTCGCTCAAGGAGAAGTCTCGCTCTGAAATCTCGAGAGGGTTAAGTTGTTGCAGGAAGAGGACGGTGGAAACATAACAAAGGTAGTCTATGAAAGCTGCGCAAAGTCTTCCTCAACATTTTGTTGGCACAGTTCTTTGGGAAAAAACAAATACTCTAAACTACGCTTTCTGTACTCTGTACTCTAACATAACAAACTCCTCTCTCCAACTCTGACTCATGTTTCCACCATCCTCTTCCTGCAACAACTCCACCCTCTCGCTTTCATAGACTACCTTTGTCACGTTTCCACCGTCCTCTTCCTTCTCTGTAGCGATCCTTTAAGTAATGTTGTCAGACACTTGTCAGACACATGAACAACAATCTGAGCCTGTCAGTGGCAAAAACAAGCACTTTTAGCAGACATACTTTGATCGCGCGCACATGCCCCAACAAATTACATTGTAGCCATTGAGCCCGTTTCGCGACTGCCAGCTGAGGCGATCTCCCGGAGCAATTCCCAAACTTTTTGGACCTATTTTGCGGTATAAATGACGAATCTATAGATATAGAGCCCAGGTTTAAAAATACCGGATTTCCCCTTTAACTTCCACCAGAGGAACAGGAATGGTAAACCAATTGAACCATTTGAACACAGTATTGAAGGCAAAACTAACAGACATTGCCTGCATTTTCTGGAACAATACACAGTACATGCATGCGTTGGACATGTCTGTGAATATGCAAATATATGTATGTATGTAATATGTAATATGTATATGCAAATCATCATAAAGAAGTTGCCCAAATCAGGATAACGTAGAGGAAATGCAAATATAAAAACATTTTTAAAGGCAGAATATAGGTAGCTAATCTGCACTACATTCTATTACCCTATAAACCCTGACCTGTCTGAAGTTGCCTGTCCGATGTGTGGAAGAATCCCAGGCTCGGACGATTTCTCGACGATGATGGCCTCTGATGGGGCAACTGGCCAAGAGGCAACTCTTCACTGGCAACCTGACAGGTGGGTTGTCCTGATGCTAGAAGACAGTCTCTTCAGGCAGAGTGATAGCACAAAGTCTTGGTTTTAGTTGAATGCCTCTGCTAAGTCTTTTCTGCCTCTGATGTATCAAAGTCTTTTTTTGATTTCTTCAGCTTGGCACCTTCTGTGTTCTTACACGTCCTGATGTCGTCTCTATTTATCTCTTCTAAAGCTTCACTCCTCCTTTCATTCTAACACTCCCCATTGGTTGTTAACTCAAAATTAACATATAAGGCATGTCCTTGACTGCATGACTTTTCCAGAAAAGGTGGTTGTGCAAAATATATCTCAGTATGGGGAAGAGTTGTGTTTTTTGCACACTCACTGTACTGTAATGGATCACGTTATCCAAGTGATCAGATCATTTCTGACACTTCCTCATGTCTCACCAATGGAATGACGTGTGACAACAATCTGACTGTGCCCTTCTGTTGATTTCATCTGGCAACACTAAAACGAATACATGGAAAACATTCTTGAAGAACGTTCATTTTTCATCTTCATGCAGACGTAATATAACGGTTAGCCGTCCTGAGACAATGGTCTGTGAATAACCAGCCGTGTCCGTCAGGCGATAGCATAGCGTCCAAGTCCGTTCCTCCAGGTTCCAAGCTCCAGTTAGGGTCATCTCTCTAAAGTCCTTTTTGACATGTTTTTTGATAAAGGGCTATACCAATAAATTTGACATGACGTGCATGTAAATGTTGAAATAGATATTGAAAACTACATGTTTTTGTCAATCATTCCAGTTATTGGCAGCCAAGTGAAAAACGATATTTAAAAGTTGACAGAAATAAATGGAATGGGAAAGAGATAAAAAGGGCATGACCCTGTGCTCTAATCCTGCTGAAAAAATGCATTTGTACCAGTACTGTGTGTTTGTAACAAAGGGGTAGATATGATTACACAGAACAAACATTGCTAATTACACTACCGATTACCATGACACTGGTATTGATGAATTTTTATTCGTTCATCATTCTGGTGATATTACATCATTGTCCCTCAAGTTGACAGTTGTTCCTAAAAGGTTTTGTAGCGGTTTTTCCTTGTGCTCTGCGAGGGTCCAAGGTTGGGGGAGTGTTGTGTGCCGTGATTTATTGCCATTTTTTATCATAATGTGGGCACTGTGAAGCCTTTTGAGACTTTAACCGTGATTAAGGGCTGTACAAGTAAACTTGAAGAAGAAGTTTAGTGTTTTGGACTGGCCAAGTCAAAGTCCTGAACTGAACTGAAAGCTGAAACGTAACCGTCCACTTTTTCAGCGGCCCTGGTTCCAGAAGTAAATTGTCCATTCATTTTCCCGAGACATTTCATAAAATCCCTATAAAAACTATTTTAAGTCAGGAAACGAATAAAGCAGCTACAAGATGAATCCTGACCTTGTAACAATTGATTAAGTGATTTATCAGAGATATATGCTGTGACAGGACCTGAAGCGTCTGTTCATGTGAATTTTTTTTTTTTAAATGATTATTGCCATCCAATGAGACTTTGAATTTTGCCTTTAAGTTGTTTTGCATTCTATTCTTGACCAGATAAGTTTCCTCATCTATTTCTTTAAACATGTTGTAACATTGTGGTAACTGGATAAGTGTGATCCTGTGATGAATTGCTCTCAGGTGAATTTTTACTTTCACTAGTTTTTCTCAGTTGCTTTGGCTTAATTCTCAAATGACAGTCGTCAAAACAATATGTGAAATTCTTCACATTTTGTTACCTGTGCACAGAAAGAGCATTTCTCTTTGTTACTATTTGCAAATGTTTTAGCACATTTAGGCAAATGACTAACAATTATGACAATTGAACAATTATTGGTTGTATATGTCTTTTGAAATTGATATATGCCATACAGAAAAAGTGCAGCCTTGTGCATTTTCAATCATCGTCATCAAACCCTTCACCATAATTTCCATCAGAGTAACTGTTATATTGACAACATGGCTAAGCATGTTGACTATCTTGTTTGTACTCAATGACACAAGGACTTGTCATTCTGATGGCACTGACATGTTCATTGACATAAAGATTTACTTTTGAGAGATGAACTAAGGATTTTGAGCAAGTGACAGGTAATCCATTGTGTGGTGCTGTTTGTAACAATTGTTTCAGGAAATGCGCTTACATTTTGGTTGAATATACAAAATTAGGATTTATTTTTTTATTGTTTTTAACACCAACGGGTCTTAACACAATGAAAAAACGCATCACTTCCTGTGCAGCAGAGGGGTTTTCCCCAGGATACCTGACATACCAGGTGTTTTGAAGAGGAAATGTAAAAGCTTGGACTGGTTATAGGATCGCTGCTGTGTTACGTCAATCGGCAATAATACTTCTGGAACCTGACATTTCAGCTCTATTGAGATGCTGTGACAGGACCTGAAGTGTCTGTTCATGCAGTGACGTGCGGTCAGGGTAGGCAGGCCTACCCTGCCAAATCAAACCTAAAAATGTGATTAAATGTAATAAATTCTTCAAAATTTTCATTTTGAATTTAAATTTTCATAACTCAGTGCCTACCCACTCACTTCCCTCACCGCACGTCACTGGTTACAACATGTTTGAAGAAATAGATTAGGAAACCTATCTGGACAAAAATAGAATGCATAACAATTTAAACGGCAAAATTTAAGGTCTCATTGGATGGCAATAATCATTTTTAAAAACCCCATTTTCATAGTGGTAACTGGATAAGTGTGATCCTCTCCAATCATTTCTGAAAAACTGAGTCAAAATCACCAAGATCAGTCTGATCCTGGATAGTAAAAAAGAAAACCTGTATAATTCTGATCCTCATCAAAAGTTTTGAAAAACTGGGCCCTGAAGATCATTAGTGTAAAACATTTTTTTAAATTTCCCTTTTCTCTCAACAGATATTTTGGTTGAGTATACAAAATTAGGATTTATTTTGGGCCACAACACAAATGGGTCATAACACAATGAATACATCACATACATACATCATACAACGTACACAAAATACCTCCCAATATGGGAGAGATATAATTCAAGTTAAACATTGCATTCTCATCAGGATTTCCCTGCACAAACAGTACAGTACAACATTCAACAATCAATAGGAAAACGCTGTTCCATAAATAATGAGTGGTGTATAGAAAGCAGAAAGAAAGCAGGAAATTCAAGAAATATCAAACACTGGGATTGCAAATATTGTTCAAAATACAGATTGTCTTAATACTCCTGCTATTCATTTGATAGACTATGTGGAGGAGCATTTGTTTTTTCTGTATCTATAGAAGGAGTGAAGTTCTCAGCATTTTCCTGTTCAACATCTGGAGTAAGAAGTCCTCAATGAACGACGTAAAAGCACGTCTGAAATTCTGCTCCGCTTTCACAAGTGGCTGTCCCAACAGCGCTGCAATTTACGTCGCAATTGCGTGGCTCCTGAATGCGTTCCTGCTTCGGCATTTTAGTGCAGCACCAGATATCAAATATTCCAGTGGTAAGGCTCCCATAATTGTCCCTTCATGAATGGGTCGCCTGCTTTTAATGAATAAGTTCAGTCATACATTTTGGAAATGCGATGACCTTCCAGTTTTCTGGAACAGCCGCAGGGGAGGTTCCTTCTCCTCGGACCTAGGCCTCAGAAGACGCCTGGGGTTTGAGCTGGGCCTTCTCCATGGTCGTACCGTATGGGTCGGATCTTTTAAAGAAGCCCATCTGGAAGGCAAATATGGGGAGAGGTAGATCAGACTTGACAGGCAAAAATCAATCTGACATACAGCCTGCATTTTAAAGGGGAAGTATCTAAAGAAATTAATAATTTAATGTTTACACAAACTGAAAATGGTAGTATTTGCTGTTTCATTGTGTATATAGAAAATCCTGTAATTTGTTTTATTTGGTAACATCATATCAACGTGATGAATCAAGCTAAAATTGATTGTTGACTGAATGCATGGCTAGGTATTCACATCCTTGTAGTTGGCAAGTGAGGACTGGGGTGGGGAGAGTGTTGGCAGCCTTGGAGGAAGTGTTATGAAGTGGAGGAAGAAGGAAGTGAATGAAGTAAATGTCATCCTGTCATTACTTGGGGATTAAAAGTTCCTTGAAACCGCTTTAGGTAGAGGAGGGGAACTAGAGAATAAAATACTTAAAATATTTCTGAATTATTTTCAAATGGAAAAACAGACTCAGGCTAATGATATAACACTGGGAAAAAATAAAAACACCTGCTATTATAAGTATATTTCTTACCTTGTACAGTAGATATATGAGCAGGGCGAGCAGTAGCAGCCCGGCTAGGACGGCCAGGATGATGATCCACACTGGAACGGAGAACTGACTGTCCGGCTTGTTCCACATCACGCTGGTCACCACCTGCATGACAGAAAACAGCAGCCTTCCTGTGACTCTGCAGACATTTGTACCTTTACACTGTACACTGTACAGATTACTGTGGTAAAGTCATGTTAGAAATGCTATAAAGTCCCTCTGGTCAAGATCTATGGTAACAGTGCACTGTAATTGATTCAATAGGCAACAGCAGAATCAAACAGAATCGGATGAGGTTACCTTTTTGGATCCGGAAGGTTTAAATTTAGGAGTAATGGAATAAGGCATCCTGTCCACCCTGTACTGAACATAGCACTCCACAGAGTACTGCTTGTAGGACCTCTGTGGTCAAGAGAAAGAGAATTGGAAAAACATCACAATTGTGTTTTTTGATTGAAACTCTCCACTGAAACCCAGGGTACTACTATATTTTACACTACTACTACTATGCTACTACTGCTACTACTGCTGCTACCACTATATATATATGTCAAATTATGTCAGATTTTGGTATTTCTTTTTTCTGTGTACATTTATTTATTTTTAAATTTACAATAACACAATTTATCAAGGCATTTATGATTTTTTTTATCTTCCTCCTCAGCTCTATCCCTAACTGTAAGCTTTTGATGGTGTCCACAAGAGGGCAGTGTGAACACACAGACTGTCTGACCTTATGTTAAGTTGTCTCACCCATTCTGAGGTTTCAGCACAATCAGTGTATATTATACACAGTGCAGAGCGGCCTGTAGTCTCACCTCCATGAAGGTTTCAGCCCAGAGCCTGGAGCGTACAGTCAGGATAACGCTGGCTCCTCTCTCCAGCAGCCCCACGTTGCACTGCAGCCGCCAGCAGTCCACTGTAGCACAGGACTATGGATGGGCAGAGTTACGGTCAGTCAGACATACGGTACATCAAATCTAGTACAGAACACAATTTGTTTTCACTAATCATTGGATTGTCCATACATGGCCCAGTATGTTCTGGTTCAGCATCTGTGGCATCTTTTTCCTTGGATTGTCTGTTGATGGGGTTTGAGTTTCTGTAGGTGGCGCTCTTTTCTTTGTCTGTTCAGCCATGGTTCAGCCTATCGCTGCTCATGCTAACTACCCAGTGCTTCTTCTGGTTTTTTTCCAAACATCACTTCCTGTGCACCAAAGGGTTTTTTTCCCCAGGAAAGACCTACCTGACACCAGGTGTTTAGAACAGGAAATGTAAAAGCTTTCATGGACTGGTTATAGGTTGAATCGCTTCTGTGTTACGTCAATCAGCAATAGGGAAATAGAAATAATATAGATAGTATAGATAGAGTCCCATTTCATGTAACGTTAAAAAAAACTTCCATTTTAGTTGGTACCAATTCAAATGCAGTTTCAACACTTCAATTAACATACAACAATAAAATTATGGAGCATAAATGGTTGAAAACTTCTTAACTTTTGGGTGGAACAGGCTGGTGAAAGACAGCTAATCTGAATCAAGAGAAGGGCTGTCAAATATTACAGCGCTAGTGACGTAAACAAACCAGTAAATCACAAGCCTAATTGACTTCATATCACAAACAATTACAGAAAGCAGCTTGAGATGTTGGCCAGAGCTCATATACATCCCCATTTCCTTTGTTGAGAAAATAATCTCATCATAATTTAAGTCACAGCTGCCTCGTCCTACAATCTGATTGAACTAATCTGGTCTGAATGTATTAAATGAATGTAGTAAGTCAGCTCAGTAGAAGAAGAGCCAAGGAACGTCGCAATGAAAGCGCACTCCCATGAGAAACCCACCAGGGTTGAACACCCGACCCATGTTTCATTGACTCCATCTCAGAGCCTCTGTTGTGGTGTCTTCAGAGTACAGACTTGTGTCGGCCTGATTCCCTCCACATGCTGGGCTCTCGCACGAGGAGTGAGGAGGAAAAAGAAAAGGGAAGGGAGAAAAACAAACACCTCCCGGGGTCTTTATGGGCCAGATGGAGCAAATTGCGCTGCGGAGAAGTGGATGTTGGCTTGCAGGAAAGACAGGTGTGTGTGTGTGTGTGTGTGTGTGTGTGTGTGTGTGTGTGTGTGTGTGTGTGTGTGTGTGTGTGTGTGTGTGTGTGTTCTTGTACTTTTATCCCTATGAGGAAAAAATGTCCTCACAAGGATAGAAAAAGGAGGAAAAACCTCCAAAGTAAGGACATTTTGTCCAGTCCTCACTTCTATAGTGTGTCTGGGTGTGGGTGTGTGTGTGTGTCATCTCACCAGGTTGCCTTGGTCAGCCAGGGGGTCCC
This sequence comes from Hoplostethus mediterraneus, assembly GCA_034670385.1. Taxonomy (NCBI): domain Eukaryota; kingdom Metazoa; phylum Chordata; class Actinopteri; order Trachichthyiformes; family Trachichthyidae; genus Hoplostethus; species Hoplostethus mediterraneus. The sequence goes on from JAXDDW010000013.1 coordinate 5,762,419, forward strand.
TGTACACCTCCCTCCTCTGGATGTGGTGCTCGGGGCTGGACACCAGCGATGGGGGTCTTTCTGTTGCTGGAGGCAGGAGCTGCATACATAAAGACATTAAGCATTAGCAAACACAATCAAATGTTCAGGGTGATGGCCCCACCATGCCAACCTAGCCGTGTGTGTGTGTGTGTGTGTGTGTGTGTGTGTGTCTGTCCTCACCTTGAGTTTCAGCGCATTGAAGGTATGGTTGGAGGAGCAGCTGAGTGGTCCCTGAGTGCTCACCTCCAAAGGGTAAACCAGCTCATGAATGTGGACCCTCAGAGGACATCTCAACTCTAACATTGCCTGGCTGACCATACTGGGGCCGTTATTCACCAACTGTGAGAGAGAGATAATTCAGATGCTCTTTACGTAAACATCTCACTTAAGAAACAAAGGAAAAAAAGCCTTAACATACCTTTAAGGATAGTAGGTTCCCTGCTAAAGTGTTAGCAGGGAGCCTACTATCACTCAACATAGTGTATGCTAAAGTGTTAGCATGGAGCCTATCACTCCACATAGTGTATAGTTAAGTGTTAGCATGGAGCCTGCTATCACTCAACGTAGTCTATGCTAAAGTGTTAGCATGGAGTTTACTATCACTCAACATAGTATGTGCTAAAGCCACTCAACAAGGCCAGCAACTGGCCTATGTTAATCCTTAATATTATTTTGGACTTAGAGACCATGACTCACTAGAGCAGATAAAATGTACACATTTGACAAATTTGATTTTGCTTTGATTAAATGTAACCTCCCACCAAAGATTATTGCTGTTATTGAATGAACACTTCCTCTCTTCAACTAGTACAACAAAGAGAGTAATACACTCTCAATATCCTCAATATCACATCAAGCACAGAAAATCAGCAATACTCAGTGTGAGAGAAATAAAAAATACAACAGAGGCAGAGTGAAAACAGCATGGCAACAGGGCTTCCATACTGGGAGGTTAAAGTTTACCCTCCCTTTTATTTACCACTACATCACTGATAACAAGGAGACGTGGGCGGGCAGGAGGAATTATAGAAGTGCAGTATAACATAAAACTAGTACATCTCAGACTATGTAGAGCCCAAAGGATTTTTGGAAGAAAACCCGGTGTACCTCATAGACATGCTGGAACTCAGGGCCGAGGTCCTGCTCTTCTCTCAGACTCTGGCTAGCTCTCCAGCTGGGAGGAGGGAAGAGGACCTTGTCTGGCCGGGAAACACTGCAGTGGAGACAAACAAAGAGTTTGGCTATGTACATTTAGCTTGCCACATAATGGTCATGATAGCAATGATGATAAAGGTGCTGGTGGTAGCCTCACCCCTGCAGAATCACATCCGCCACCACGGCCACCTCTAGGTCATACGGTACCACTTCACTCTGGGAGTTGTTCTCATTTTTACTGCAATGAGAAGGGTAAAAGAGACAATAAAACACATTTTGGAAATAGGAAATAAGACGTACAAAATCAAATTTGACAAAACAGTATTCATTTTACAATCAAGGTTTTAATAGAAAGTCATGGATGACACATCAGGGTGTCTGCAGGTTTCAGAAAGCCAAACTGAAGACTTTTTTTAACGCTACCTGGAAAAAATTTTAACACAACCAGCAAAAACTGATTATTTCCAATTACACATAGCTCATGAATGTTCTGAAACGATAAATGGGGAGTACAAGAAAAAGGACAACAGGAAATTACAGTAAATAGGTGCAATTATAGGTGCATGATTGGCATATTGTATTAACCCTGGTCTGTAATAATCGAAGGGTTGACATGCTGGAAATGAAAGAAATCTAATACGACATTCACTTTTTGGAAAACACTTTGTGTTATTTACACATATTATTTCATTTACCTTACTTTACAATTCTGCCTCAACTAAAAATCACTATTATACTATTAAACCAAATTAAATATAAACCTGCATAACATGGTGAGATGTCCAATTAGTCTTAAATATATTTAAAATTAAAATTTGATCAGTTAAGACTTCTTCTGAATTTTAAGGACCCATGCACCCATATACGGGAGACTACCTCACAATATTGTATTGGGCTCTCTTAGAAGTGAACCTACCTGCGTATTTGGAGCTCAAATTGTACAGTGTTGTGAGTATCCTTCAGCCGAGGCACAGTGAACCGGAGGCCTGCCCACAACTATGAGGTGATCCAGAGGAAAGGCACTCATGTAAGTCACAGGAGCATGAAGTAAAAAGACATCTTGGCACTTTACACCTTAGTCTGTTATTTTTTTAACCAGGCACTGGATTTCATTCAATCCTACAAGTCTCATTGGTTTTAATACGAAATGGCAACTTTTTTTGGGGGTTCAAAATGAGGTGCCAGAAAAAAAAACCTTAGGATAATGACAGTAAATAGACAGTTGTATCACACAGTCATAAAGTCTAACACCTTTGACTATGGGTGTGTGTGTGTGTGTGTGTGTGTGTGTGTGTGTGTGTGTGTGTGTGTGTGTGTGTGTGTGTGTGTGTGCGCGTGCGTGCGTGCATTCTATGTTTTTTTTTTCTCTATGTGAGAGGTATTTTTATTGATATGGCGGGTTTGCACTTTGTACAATTTTTATTTATTTCAATTTTCATATAAGGAAATTTTAACTTGACTGGACTTTTTTTTTTTTTTAAATCACACATGTTGGCTCTTACACTGGTGCCAGACTTCATGGGGTTTCCCAGATCACACACAAGATAGCGGGTCTGGTTTTCTGCCTCGTAGCTGCACGTCAGCTGAGTCAGACTCTGAAAAGGACACACCATCATCAGAGAAACGCTGTCACATCTTTGCCTCTACTGAGATTAAGAATATTAACCATTGGTTACTTGCATTACTTTACCATTAATTAATTACCATTAATTAGTCTGGATTTAGTCTGGATTTTGGCAGTTATCCATGGATACACCCTCCCGCTCCAAAATCTTTTAATCTTTTTAAAACCCACTTTTAATTTAACTTTTAATTCCCATCATATTATTCAAAATATTTTATTATATTTTTAAAAAGGCCAGAAACGTATTTGTTCACGCGGATGGCATTCATCCAAAATATATTTTGGACACTGGAACTGGTTTTCTTCCTTTTTTGTACATTTTCTTATTCTAAAGTATTTGTGAATTTTATTAACATCACATGCTCATTTTTCAAATTCAGATGCAAGGTTTTCACCCGACATCGCCGGTACTGTACATCCAGGTGGTATAGCGACTGTTTCCCTCCTCACCGTGTTTTTGCGTGCTATCCCGCTGTAGTCGGCCTCTGGGGGAAGCATCACGTAGAGTTCGGCCTCGTACGCCCCTCCCTCTCCCTCGTTCCTGGCGTTGAAGGTCAGGGTCAAGGAGTTTTCGTCACCCAGGTAAACCTCCGTTCTGTCACTGAGAGAAGAAGACAGCTTCGTTCATCTTTGGAGACTTTAACCAACACTATCATTCTGCTCAAATAGATTTTTGAAGGCCGGATATTTTGTACCGATATTTAACCTTTCAAATTTACCATTTTCATACCAAAAAAATCCAAAATAGGAGAGGTAATCAGTGTTTCCTGCATATTTTTTGGTCTAAACAGCATTTAGATCATCATGGGACACTAGAACTTGGGGTTAGCAGCTCCTTAAAGGGGAATTCCGGTATTTTTAAACCTGGGCTCTATGTGTACAAATTCGTCATTTATACCACAAAATAGGTACAAAAAGTTTTGGAATTGCTCCGGTACATCGCCTCAGTCGGCAGTCGTGAAACGTGCTGCTATGGCTGCGACGTAATCTGTTGGGGCAAGTGCGCTGATCAAAGTATGTCCACTAAAAGTGCTTGTTTTTGCCACTGATAGGCTCAGATTGTTATTCAAAGTGTCTAACAACATTACGGAAAGGATCCCTGCAGAGATAGACCTTTGTTTAACCAGAAACAAAAGTCTCGCTCAAGGAGAAGTCTCGCTCTGAAATCTGAAAGATGAGGTGAGTTAAAAAAAGGTTTCTGGTTAAAAAAAGGTCTATCTCTGTAGTGATCCTTTCTGTAATGTTGTCAGACACATGTCAGACACACAAATAACAATCTGAGGCTGTCAGTGGCAAAAACAAGCACTTTTAGTGGACGTACTTTGATCGGCGCACTTGCCCCAACAGATTACGTTGCAGCCATAGCTGCCCATTTTGCGACTGCCGACTAAGGCGATCTACCGGGGCAATTCCAAAACGTTTTGTACCTATTTTGCGGTATAAATGACCAAATTGTACACATACAGCCCAGGTTTAAAAAAACAGGAATTCCCCTTTAAGGCAGGGTGACCTCAAAGGTAGGGAAAACTCTGGGATACATCACTGCCTTTAAATTAGGAATTAATTTACAAAACACATTAATATATTAATAAATAAAATGTGAAACATATTAAATGTGACAATCAAATTTCATTGCAGGAGGAACCTCCATCATACTGGGGGCTGATGACCGCTATTTATGACTGATCCAGTCATAAATGTTATGATGATTGTATCTATTGTGGGGGGCCTCCCAAAACAGCAGAAGTAAAAACTCATCTAAAATCTTTTTAGATTTGCTTCTCATTGATCAGTAGGGCCTGTCATCACACCTAACTTTTTGTGCAAAATCCCCCCCAGTGTTATGTTTGTTTCTTTCAATTTTCATATTTATTTTAAAAAAAAAGAAAAATTGAAAATTGAAAACATAGTCTAAATTCTCAATTTTGCATTTACCCAAGAAGCAACAAATTAAGATTTTAGAATATTGCGCAAAATGTTCTATTTTTGAGTTTGAATCGAAATATTAAACTGTCTACAGCTCTACATGGACACATAGTGTGTCAGTCTTACATTAATCTAAATATGTTTTCAGCCTGGTTGTGCTTCAGACACTAATGCTCTTTATCTGTGGAGTTACTAGAACATAACTTTCTTACATACTGCTACTGCTACATTCATTGTAAGTCACTCAGCTAAATGCCCAACATGCAGATGCAAAATGTAATGAAAAGCAGGTAGGAAAGTGTTTTTGGACAATGCGCCTCAGTTGTAGATATCCCCCAAGGGCCATTTCCTGCTACGTATCTGTCCGTGGCCGACCTGGGAAACGACCCAAATCAAATCACTATGATTTGTCTCAGGAAACCGACCCCCACCTTGCTCTGCTATGTTCACAGTGACACCCCCTGTGCACAAACACACTGGCGGCGTGGCGATAAATCCTCTCGACACCAGTCCCCGACCCTCCCCCCACCGCTACGCCGCCACACGTGACAATAAATTCATGTTTCTATTGAGCAAAAACAGGAGGAGTGAGTCTGGTGGAGGGTCCTTCATTCATTCCCTCCTTCCTCCTTCCCTTTCCCCCTTTTCTCCGAAGGTCTGGACGCGATGACCCCTGGCTAGGTAGCGGCGACCGCCCAGATGATTTCAATTAAGTGCCCGGGCCAGTTTAGCGAGCGCAAGAGGAAGCAGCGTCGATACTCTTGTCACAAACACTCTGCAGATGCCGAGAAAGGGAGTGAAGTCTGCAGCCCGGTCGAGATGTGAACTAGATTGAGTTTCGTTTGTTGGGCAAATAGAAGAGTGGAGCACGAAGCTTATGAAAGCATAATTCAAGCCAGAGGATACAAGTCCTAGACCAGGAATAGACCTGATGCTAAATATCCCACCGTTTGGGAATTCTAAGGGGGGAAAAAAAAGCTGCGTCTTCCATGTCAATGAGGGGAAATTCCTGTTGTGTGAAAGTGCTGAATCATTCAAGTCTTGCGGCAACTCCATATGCAGATTTTTGAGTTTCCATGGGAAAATTGTGAACGCTGATTGTATTTCAGCAGCTAAGAGAAATCACATGGCGATGTAATGCAAAACATTCCTCTAACAGAGTTGGCCAGGAGGAGATGGTACGAGTGTACACGCCCTTATTTTTGGTGAATGGACGCAGTCGTTGGCGGACATTTGGCAGATGTCCATTCACAAACAGGGTTGCCCGATCAGCAAACATTAATAACGGCGAGGGAGCCAAGAGCCGGGAATCTTTTCCCAAATCTGCGCTCCAGCTCCAGCGCCAGCGCGTTATGAGCTGTAAACAACGTGCTGTAATTCGTGCCATACGCACTCTGTGTCAGAATCCGCTCGGAGGCTGGGTTTTTCCGAACCCAAACCTTTGTCATTCCTCTCTTTTGATTGCTATCGTTCATCTCACTTCCTTTCTGAAGTTAAACTGTCTGGTTTTACGTCGTGAGGAGAGATGAAGTGCTGGAAGGTTTTCCTCCCCTCTGCGTTCAAAAATGTATTATTTTTATTTGAAGTGCATCGGGACACATTGCAAGAAGATTAGAAGCCCGTTAGAAGCAGAGCTTTTCTTGCAATATATTCATGAGACAAACACCAACAAATTATATTCTGTGTTATATAACGTCATTAACCATTTGACCACACATTTGTCCATTAAAATATGTACCCGCCTAAATTTTTGCACATAATATGCACTCACAGCATGTTTCTAATACACTTATAATGCCTTTCAAAGTAAAGTGTTACCGGACATTTGACTATGTGACTCGCAGGACGGATACACTGCACGTCCCGGACATCACTTGTTGCGGATGATCAATTTAAGGGACTTTAAGGAAAAAGTAATTGCAATGTTGGAAGGTTGAATTTTGACTGTGGTGTTGTTGAATCAGGTATGGCAATTTGAGCAGTAAGGTGATTTCCTCTCACCTGTAAACAGCCAGCTTGAGGTCAGGGACGCAGATGTTGTCCTCCCCGCAATCCAGTTGAATCTGGGCCTAAGAAACACAGAATGGAGATGAGTGTGTGTGTGTGAGAGAGAGAGGTATGGAGGTATGGAGAGAGGGGTTTTCAGGGAAGTGGATGTTTAGAGAGCCTAGTATACTATAGTCGTGATTTAATGAAAGGATAAGAAAGGATACAGACTATACATACCCTCGATATCAAAAAACAACTAGTCGCTAAGACTTTCATGTTTTCGGGGTAAATGTAATATGTACTTTACACGTGGGAGGGGAGAACAAAGGGATGATGAATAGCATCCAAATGAGTGATTCATTTTTGCGGAAAAGCCATGATGAAACAGAGTACAGGACGAAGAAGAAAAGCCAACCTCACATTTGAGAGTGGATAGGGCTTAATCTCCTCTGCGGTCATGTGCGGCAGATGACTCGGTAAGAAACCGCAATATAAGATGAATGTGATTTGATTTGATGGTATTGTCTTTCCCATCGGATCCCTTGATATTTTTTTTTTCTCCCTCCCTCTGTCGTCTCTCTTTTTCTGTCTCCCCCATTTCCCTTCATCCTCCAGTATGTGGGCCAGTGAACCATGCCGCCATTCTTGCCATACCCCCATCCGTCCAACATATGGGAAGCATTAGACTGCAAAAGAATGCTATGGAGGGCTATAGGAGAGCGATGGTTATTGGCGATTCCTCATTGGAGTCCCTGGTGTGATGGCTCACTCAGGACCGCGAGGCCATGAACCAAGGGGTACCCTTCCTCTGAGCTTATCTTCCCCATCCATGTGATCCATGTGTCTCAGATGAGAAAGATCATTTTCAGAACCACGCAAGAATCAATTCAAGTGATGAGAACGTACACACCAAAATCATCCTAGCATAGCATACATTATGTTCAGTAATAGTAGGCCACTAGTATGCCAAAGTGTTAGCATGGAGTGTACTATCATTCAACATAGTGTATGTTAAAGTGTTAGCATGGAGTGTACTATCACTCAACATAGTGTATGTTAAAGTGTTAGCATGGAGTGTACTATCACTCAATGTAGTGTATGCTAAAGTGTTAGCATGGAGCCTACTATCACTCAACATCATGTACCGGGACCCTACCAGGGACCCGTGCATGATCATGGTGTCTATGGTCTTATTTGTGTTTATTCATTTAAAGAAAAAATACACTTTCTTTTTCAAGCACATGGCGCACATGCACACACGCTGACACGAACATGCATGTGCACACATACACACATACATACCTCCCTTTAACATACACTCACATAAACACATGCACATGCTCTGGGCCTGGCTCTTGCCTGGTGGAGGAGACCACTGGCAACATACATAAACAAACCACAACCAGATGTCTGAGCTCAGCACCGCCCCACCCAAACGGAGCTGTCAGTTTTCCCTCTGTGTTTTTGTGACTCGCTGATCCTCCATCCACCCTCCTACTCCTTATATAGACAATGGGGAAAAAACTACCAAAGGCCAACGGAGTTTAGTAATTCAGCTCCTGCTCTATCAGGGCTGACCCTCAACCTCTAACCATATGGGGCTGAGCACTACAGAGGAGCCATACATATGATGTCAATTTCAAAATGGCTGCCTCTGACCCCCTCCTCCACCATTCAAATAAATGTCCTATGTGCAAAATGTAAACAGTGGGACATGTGGTGTGGTATGTATGAAGTTGGCGGCAAAGTTGGTGTAGTATGGCAAACCGCTGTTTATTAATGTTTATTAACACCCACTTGTACATGAGTTCTGATTATTTGGTATAGCCTTGTGAAAATAATGAAAATCCTATCTGCTATGCCTTCTCTACTTATAATATTTGTGGTGAATGTCTGTTTAGTACAGAAAAGGCATTGCGTGTAGCCAAATAATCTGTGTTTAATAGAGCATGTCGTCTAGATGTTTAGTGTGGGAATTTACAGTACTATGCTTTATATTTCTACATAGCTTTTTGAGTCTTAAAACAGTTGGGACTATATAAGCTCAAGGCCCCGTGTTCAATAACCTAGTATTGCTGCGTTCCAGAAATGTCAGAAAGCGGGAAATTCCAACTTCCTACTAGCAAAAAATCAGTGGAACGGTTCTTCAAGTTAGAACTCCAAGTAGGTGTTTATTATCCTCAAAATACACTTAGGTTCCATTTTCAGCATTGCATGACCTTTAAATCGTTCAAAACCGTCAAACTGTTTAACAACGGTTAAACATATAAAGTTAAAATGTTAAGTTGCACTTACAGTTGCTAACATTCTATGCTAACTAGCTAGCTAACAATACCAAATATCATTGACGTAACGTTAGCTGTTGTATGGGGAACAGGATTTCAAGGCACATCAAGGTTGTAATTACGACCTCTGTGCTGGGAATTCCCGACTTCCGACCGGAAACATGACATGTCATGTGAGTATATTGTATTAAGAGTTAATGCACGTACCTTCTGCTCTATAAGCTGTGCTGTCTGATAATTCAGGATGGGACTGAGGCCGTGCTGGTCCGTTGGGGAAAGGGGGTCCAGGCTAAAGTTGAGACGGATGTAAATGGGAGAGAGTTTATCCCGAAACTCCTCTTCACTCTGCAACACAAGAAAGATGCAAAGACGTCCAACCATTAATAGACTGAAGAAGAAGTGTTACAAGCAAAGCTACACGTAGGAGTCACATCGCCCAACTGTGGTATTCATTATAATGTACTGTTAGTCCGTGTCTCCAACACAACAGGAAGTTCAAGATCCCAAGTAGAGGGCCTGGGTACAATTGGCCTGGGAACAGTTCCTGTACATTATGGTGAATGTCCTGTCACGGGTAAATGTGCAAGGAAAACAGGAATGGTGGCGGTTTGGTCATGTCGTACCATGGGGATCAAAAGCAGATGTAATAGTGAAATGTAAACGCGGAATTTAGGGAAGTCTGTTTTTAGTTTATCCGACATCAATTCGGATTGACCAGCAGAATGACTGTGGCCCCATCAAAGAGAAACCCGAAGAATGAAAGGGTGGACAGGTGGATGAATGGATGGAAACGTGTCGATAGATGAATACATGGCAGCGTCTCTCTCGACTCTCATCCTGTCAAAGAGTGAAGTAGATATTTGCTTCCTTATAGTGGACACACAGCGGCAACAGCGTATTTGCCAAAATTAGGATGATTTATTCCTTCAACATCATGGAGTATTTTTTAGAAAAGGTGAAACAACAAAATTCAATGAAATTTCAAAAAGCTTTTTCGCTCAAAGCAGAACAATGTTTTCCTCAATGTTTTTCAAAAGTTTGCATACAATTCGCTTGACTGTTAGCTAGCTAGCTAGATTTATAAATGTTTGCATGTTTTACTGCTTATTTTATTTTATTTTATTTCATTTTATTTTTTCAATGTCATTCTTGCTTGACACTTTCTTATTCAATCTGCCATCTTGTACTGCGATAGAGGACCACAATGGAAATAAGCCCTCGGGCTTTTTTGTGTATTTTAATCCTCGACAATTTTATAAAATCTTATATGGAGTCTGATTGTTGATCAGCCTGTCATGTATGTTTTAATTTTTTGTCAAATAAATCTATCTATCTATCTATCTATCTAGCGTGACTGACCCGGAGGTAGATCCTGGCCTCGTGACATATACGTCCTCCATTGGCCAGGCTGAAGGTCTTCACTAGACTGGGCTGCTGGCTGTCCAGGAACAGAGTTCTTCTGATGGACTCCCTCTGAGCCTGCTTCACACTGTCCAGCTGAACCTCCACCGCAAAGCCTTCAACACACACACACACAAAGCAAAACAATATATAGTATAGGTATGTCCACAAGCAGGCATGCATTCAGCTATATGCATTTAGACACACTAAAACACACAAACAGACAATGTGCATGCCTCTACACATACAAATGTGCACGCAAGCACACACACATGGTTAACATTATTATGTCAAAGCACCTTTCCTTATTCGCTATTTGTTTTCTGAGCAGCGTGCAGAAACAAGTAGAGGGTATAGGCATAAACTCCTTTGCATTGCTATGACCCACATGATGATAAACAAAGAACAAACACAATACACACCCACGCACAACTCAAACGCTAACGCACACACACACACTCCTCTAAACTCCCACCAAGTTACCCTGTATTTACATGATTGTTCTTTTATCTTAATCTTAACTGCAAAATTGACCACAGTGAGGTCCAGCATAGTTGTGGCCACACAAAGAAAGCAAGGTAATAGGGACCATCTGTGTGTGTGTGTGTGTGTGTGTGTGTGTGTGTGTGTGTGTGGAGCGCGCCTCACCTAGATGAGAGGGGAGGTGCTTCCCATTAGCCAACAGGCAGAAACCAATGCTGACACTGGAGGTTGAAAAGACAAAGGACACGCACACACACGCACACACACGCACACACACGCACACGCACACACACACACACACACACGTATCGCTGAGTAAATAATGCGTCAGATTCCTGAAAGTTTTCACTCAACAGCTCAGGGGCACTGAAATCACTGTGCTCACAAATATGTGTGCATGGATTTGCAATGCCTTCACAGGCGCATTGTTGTTTACAGCATCCAAATGTTCCAGTAATGCAAATGGCCGCATGAATGCACACTGGTAGAAAGCGTCTATCGCCTCAGGCTGTGTAAAGAGCCCTAATGCCAAACACTATCTCATTCAAAGTGAATTTCATCCCTTTCCACTGTTTCCCATGTTCATAACTACACACACTGCTCCTCTACTCCACTCCACCCTGTCTTCTTTCCGTATAGCTACTCCACTTTTCTTCTACTTCCTCTTCTCCTTTTCTCTCCTGCCTTCGCCTCCTCCTTGTTTCCAAGGCAGCAGAAACACCAATAAACACAAAAACTAAACTAAAGACTAACTTGTATCAACCTACGGGCAGATACCCAAATATAAGCCAGTTGGCAAACATCTGAGAGCAGTCTAAAAATGTTCCACATTTAATACAGTGTTTGAACTGAACTTACGGAAAAGAGCTTCATTGAGATTGAAAGAGGGGCAATTTTTTTCCCTTTTTCACTGGATCTAAGAATATTGAGTGTGTAGTTAAAAGCAGCTTGCACAGGAAACTGGAGAGGCTGGTCAAACATGAAGTCATTTGACATTCTCATGAGGTAAACTTTGGAAAGTTTAAATGAAACTGTGTTACATAACATTTGTGAGACATATTCCAAACTCTGGTATTGTCAGAGAGCTCTTAAACTACTCTTAGACTCTTAATCTATGAAAGATACTTTTATCTCCTTAAAAAAACTGGGTGAACAAAGTTGAATTTCTTGAAGCAAAAGGGTTGGTGTCCATACCAAGACACAGAGATCGTGTCATTCCCATTGGACACCTCACATGTCTTCTCCTCTGGGTTGAACATGGTGGGTTGCACTGTAAGAGACGCACTGGCATTCACTATTGGCCGAGCCCTAAAGGGGGAAACAGACCATGGGGCAAGAATAAGAATTCAGAATATCTATTGGTCGATTTACTCGTCATTACGCTACTGTATGCTTTAACATACCTGTATAGCACTGCTTTGTCAACCCCAAAAGCGCCAACGATAAGATCTGCAAGGGATAAAGTGGGTTAACTGAAAATAATGAACTATTTAATTTGACCTTTTAATATATGCCTGGAATTGGACCTTTTTCTGCAGTACCTGGGTAGCCGTTTTGATCCAGATCTTTGTTGCCCCGGATAGCAAAGCCAAAACTGGCTGGGAAAGAGCTGGAAGCCCATTGGCCCGAGAGGGTCTGAGTAGGCGTATCCTTCAGTCCTCCGGCATGTCCATTGTAAATGAGAACCAATCCCTGTTGGTCGTCTCCTCCGTAGGGACAGCCAATGGCCATGTCTGACAGTGACCAACAACAACACGCAGAGTGTAAATGTCACTGTGTCTCCATATGTCTAAATACATGCATATATTCTTACATTTGCATTGACATCTACAATTTTATTTACATTTTAGGCAGTTAGCTGAATCCAGAGTGGCTTACAATAAGTGCAGTAGAACAAGCTTAAATTCCTAGCTCACCAACATGACAAGTAACCAGTAGTACTCAGTAGTGAGGAGTAGGGTTGGACTGATCTTTCAAGGGTTTTGAATGCCAATACTAGTAACAACATTTTTGGATTGAAGCTGCTGACGTGCATCAAGCTGATATTATTACATTATAGCTTAAAATCTGACCATTTTAAGCCAAAAAACTATGCAGTGTTTCCGCCAGTGGTATTCTTTTCAGGGTGGAAAATCCTCTGTCACAGCATTTAGAGCATGAGACACTAAAACTCTCCATTGAAATGCAGGATAACAATCAAAGTAGTGATACTTGTGTGGAAGTGGATCAAAACGTCACATTAAATTAAATTCTTCCCATAGACAGTAGTATTGAGGTCAAGTGGAAAGCCACAGCATCATGACAAAAAATGTAAGGAAGAGTTCAACTGTTATGGGTTTTTGAAAGAAGATACCAATATTTTGTTTTTGTTTTTTTATATCTGAAGCTCCTGATAGATAATATTTTGTGATGATAACCAGTATCTTTAACTTTTTCATGCCAAAAGTATTCAATGTTTCCCCCTGAATTGTATTCTTGGCAGTATGGAAATGCCTCAGAAACAGCATTTGCACCATCGGACACTAAAACACTGAAAAAATATTAAATAATTAAATTAATAAATGAAATGTGCAAAGACAAAAAAAATAATTTCAAGTTTTACAGACTGTTTTTTTGTAGCAGCTCTCCTACACCTACCGTTGAAGCCATCCTGGTTGAGATCGCCCAATGGGGCCAGGGAGGTGCCGAACCGGCTGAAGGCCCTGGGGCCACTGAGGTGGGGCTGGCTGGGCTCCAGCAACAGAGGACCCCTCTGGAGGTAGACATAGACCCGACCCAGCTCTTCCAGACGCCCATCGGACCCCCGACGCATGAACATAGGAGCTCCCACAACCAGGTCATCCAGACTGGGGAAGCCAGGAGAGTGAGGAGTTAAGGGAATGAAATAGCAAGGAGACAGGGCAAGGAGAGGTAAGAATAGGGGACTAGATATGAGCACGAGACAAAAAGTGGCTAATGCAGACATTTAAAACAGGTTTTGTAGGCGGATTTGTGGATATGTCATATTTAACTGTGATTAACCCTTGATTAACACTGAATCAAACACCAGGGTTGGAACAAGAGTTGGGGAATGAAGCTGACCGTTATATGCTGCCTAATCACCTGGAAAATTGGGTGACACAGCTCTGAATTTGGTCAAATCTTATTTTCTGAGTAGTTGTGCTAGGTAACTCCACTTCTTCTACAGCTCATCTGAAATATGGTGTTCCACAAGGGTCAATCCTAAACCCCCTATTATTCTCCATGTACATGCTTCTGCTTGGAGACATCATCGGCAAACAATATTAATTTTCACGTTTATGCAGATGACACTCAGTTATACATACCTGTATATCAGGAGACTCCAGCATCCTCAATACCATGAGAATACCCAAAGATTGCCTTTCAGATATTAAATGCTAGATGTCATAAAATGTTCTCCACTTCACCGAAAATAAGACTGAAATGAATCTATTTCGACCACCAAACTTGATCAACCAGATTCAAGTCAATATTGGTAACTTATCTGATAACATTACGCCAGTAGCCAAGAATTGCAATAGCCAAGACACCAAGGGTGTAGTATTTGATCCAGACCTCTGTTTTCATGATGGTTGTTCAATTTTTTTATCATCTGCTGACCTCATCAAAGTTACCTATGCCTTTTTTTGTTCATGTTTAGACTACTGTAATTCCCTCTATTCCTCCTTGAGTCAGAGTTAACTGCTCCCAGTTGCAACTAGTGCAAAATGTAGTGTGCTATGTTATACTTTTTTTAAAACATGAAATATCGTATTCATTTCAAGGGCTACCACTGAATAAACAATGCAGTAAACTAAAGAAATAAAGAAATAAAAAGTCAAACTCCTCCTTAGGGAACAGGGGATATGAGTCTAACAGGGGCTGAGGAAGTGAAAGTGGCCAAAGGAGAACTCGACACAGGAGAGGAGCTACAGAGGGGATAAGAGTATATTTTGAAAAGACTGAGGGGAAATTTTCATGACACATGAGAGAGAGATAGGTGACTGTATGGCCATGGGATTATTCCAAATGTCATGCTGTTCACATCTGATTCAGCAGCCTGTCCCTTTTTCTGTTTCACTCTGGCTTTACATTTCTCTCCTTTTCTCTGTGATTGTTGTCTGTGTTGCACTTTAACATAACCTCTGGTTCTGAATCTCTTTTCCATTCATCGTTTCATGCCATCCTCTCTTTGACTTTCTCTCAATGTCTGTTCACTCACCCATCGTTGTTGACGTCGGTGACTGCTACTGCATAGCCAAAGTAGGACCCCATCTGGAAAACATTAAAAACAAGACAAAGTTAGTCTGTAATCACACCATAGGGCAAAGATCTATTCCTTTCTTTCTTTCTTTCCCCCGCTCCTTCTCTTTCTCATTTATATCCTCCACCCCCCCCCCCCCCCCCCCCCCCCGCAGAAGCTTTTCTCTTCAATCCCTCAATCCCCTGAGTTCGCCTCTTCTCTGTTTTCATGGGGCTCAATGTCAGAGCTTCTGTAAGCTACAAGAGAGGTAGGGGGTCCAGGGATCCTGGACTCAAACTACTCTAGGTCTCTGTCAGAGAAAATAGAAATACTCATGGGGCTTGGTTTTTGACGGTTTCATTTCATACCATGTATGATAAATTAGGGTCAGGTTACATCCTTGGGTGACTCTCACTTCAAAGTGATTTGCAGTCTACATACACTCTAGTGAGTTTAAAGACCCTTGTGAAAACCAAGACTGAATATTGGGATTGTCTTACTGTATCCCATATGCAAAGACAATTAAGAAACAACCCATTTAAAAAATATATCACTATGAATGAAACTGGGGTGTAGGGACAAGTTAATCTCCAAACTTTGTAGCTGCAGACCACTACATAGATGTAATCAGAGCCTCTTGCACCGCCCAAAAACTATCAGAATGAACCATCAACCAAGCCGCTCACAGTGTGAATGCACGGTTAGTTTTTTCTTTAACACACAATATGCCAGGCCCACAGACATGAATTATTGAAAGGTTAATGGAACAAAATTGTTGTCTTCAGTTCCCAGACCTGCAGGGCCACTTGGGTAAGCACATAGACTCTCTCTAGCGTGTTTATGCAGCTGACTTAGACAGCGCAGTCCAAGCACCTGTGGAGGGACCACTCTTAACCCACAGAGAGAATAGAGTCAACTAGCCAGGAGTTTACCTCAGATCACTCTCACTGTGAACTTAACAGTTTACACAGAGCCCTTCACCCTGAGGCTGACAGCATTGGGCAGTCACCAATTACCACCCAGACTGAAAACACACACACTCACACACACACGCAAGCCTACATACACACTTTCCCACATGTGCCTGGTCATATGCTCACACATCTCTCAGTAAACACATAATGAAGCCTTGTTGAAGTACATGCAGCAGCAACAACCATGACCGTTTCTATCTGATATGGCCCAGAGGTCCTCACTTGATGGCAACAGTGCTATTACTCTCATCTCTGGTTCTTCTGCCTTCTCTTCAGTTAAAGGAATACACAGAGTTTTTGGTAGATTGTCCTGTCGGTCAATTTACCTACCTTAGATCTGATGAGAATATAGACACCAAGATCATCCACGTGTCCCTAGTAGATTGTAGTAGGCTCCATGCTAACGCTGTAGCATACGCTATGTTGAGTGATAGTAGACTCTATGCTAACACTTTAGCATACTCTGTGTTGAGTGATAGTAGGTTCCAAGCTAACATTTTAGCATACACTATGGTGAGTAATTACACTCCATGCTAACACTTTAGTATACGCTGTGTTGAGTGATAGATTTAAAAAAAAAACACTAACATTGCTTTATTAGTAAAAGGTCAATCTTCTTACATTGGATGATGCTAGTAGCCTACTACCACTCTACATAGTGTATGCTAAAGTATTAGCATGGAGCACCTGAGCCATAGTCTACCAGGGACACATGATTTGGTATCTATTTTCTCCTCACATAATGGATTGATCAATCTACCAAAAATGTGGTGTCTCCCCGTTAAGTTCAAACCTCCTCCAATATTTCCTCAATGTAGTGTAAGGTGGACTGGAAAATGGGCCATCATGTAAAATGGGCCAGATAAGGTTGGAGCTTCATAGCCCTTTAAAAGTGTACAGCCAATCACAATAACTGATCTTGCATTGTTGCTGCAACACTAGTTGACATGTAACAATAATTTTGATTAGTCTGAGGTTGTTAAGGTGGACGGGGCAGAATGTTACATTAAGTACATCAGAGAAATTGTATGGTAAGTGAGCATGACATTTCACTCATCACTAATAAGGGTGATAAAGCATTTATAAGTAAGCTTACCAACAAAGCAAAATGTTTATGAACAATGTTTTGACAGGCTCTTTCAAATAAAAAAGTTGAAATTTAAAAAACAAAAATTTGATTTTTGTGAAAAAAGTAATTTTAGGTATTGGCCCATTTAGCTTAACCAGCAAGCTAAAATGGGCCATGATTTTCAGCTAAAATGGGCCACATACACACACACTCTTACACAGAAGTTACACAGAAATTGAGGGCGCAAAACAGGTTCATTGGTAAAAAAGTAATTTTAGGTATTGGCCCATTTTAGCTTAACCAGCTAGCTAGAATGGGCCACATACACACACACTCTTACACAGAAGTTACACAGAAATTGAGGGCGCAAAACAGGTTCATTGGTCTAGATGTATCCAAGCGAAATCTTAACAATCTTAACAAAAAACAACCAAAGGGAAAAAAGCAAAAAAAGAAAATAGCACAAAGCAAGAGTGGCAAACCCCCCTGCATGGCCTGCCAGAGAGTGTATGGTGACGTGAATGACCCAAAGGCCACGGAGGACTGGGTGTGCTCTTGTCAGTGCAACTCATGGTACCACAAGAGCTGTGGAGAGGATAATGGCATCTATGATGATGATGGTTACATCTGCAAAGACTGTGTTTGAAGATGTTCTACTTTTTAACATGTTTGACAAATGTTGACACAAGCATGCACCTACACACACACACACAGCTACACACAGTCCCAGAAAGTCACGCGCGCACACACACACACACACACACACACACACACAAAACAGACACAAAGACACTAATGTGCAGAAACACACACCCATACAACATGATCAGTTAATTTTTAAATGCATTTTTCAATTAAATCTTTGTTCAACTTTTTATTGCATGAAATGTATTTACGGTGTTGTTACTATATGGTACACCAAAGACAATAGTTAGTGTCAATTTACTGTTAAAATTTAAATGATTTCAGCTGAAATTACTGTGTTGTTCTCTCTTTATATTGGCCCATTTTAACTGAACAGCTGGCCCATTTTACCTGAACATTATGTTGTAGCTCAAGAGGGAACCTGCTGATACTCCAACTCTCATGAATCATAAAATCATAAAATTATACTTTTTCACATTTTTTTAACAAATAAATATTTTAGAGACCCATGCCAATTTATAAAAATATAATTAGATCTCCTGCATAGCTTATTTCATGGTCTTATACATCATTTACCAAAAAGTGGCCCATTTTAGCTGACTCCACCCTACTGGCAGCGGTTGTTTCTGGTTTTGATTCACAGCTTATAGAAACCATGAGCTGTGTGTAAATTCAACCTCTGACCCAAATAGGTCTCCTCTCCCCAGGGCAAATTCCTTCCTCATCTACTCCCCCTATATACACACATACACATGCCTCTTTAAAAGTGTGCCCACATATGAAAACGGGGGCCTGGCAGAAATACAGAAAATCCCCACCCAGATGTGCGCATACCTGCTCCCCAGTCAAGTTGAGCACAGACTTCAGATCTCTTCCATTCAATATGGACACCTGCAATGAGAGGCACAGAGGCAATTATTGGATTTAACCTCTGGTCCTTAAGCCAAAAATACATAGCAATGGTGTATGTAGGTACTCTCATACTTTCATATTTTGTAAACTTTTTTTTTCTTTACTGTAAAATGATGTAAAATGAAAAAATTAAATGCGAGGACTCCTTACTAAACCATACAGCATGAGTCCTTTCGGAACTCCTGTGACAAAGTCTGTAACATAGAAGAAAAAGGTTAAGGGGGTGAATTTAAAATAGCATAGTCAACTAAGAACTGAAATGTTGGACAAAGCTCCTGTCAGAACTGCAAAAGCTCAATTTCCACTGTTAAAAGATCTTATAGAAGATTCACCTAAGTCCTTTATTTCATTCCTTTATTCATCAAAAGGCAATTTGTGTCTAGTTAAAATAGTTTCTTGTTGAAACTGAGTGGTTAACTATTAGACAGAGCTGAGGGGTAAACAAACTCTGTACTCGGTCATGCGTTTCGTTACTCAGCACTGTAAATATAACCCTCACCTTCCTCATCGTCCCCACTGAACTCGCCCCCAGCCACAGAGTAACCTGGAGGAAAGATGCATGGAGAGGTAGAGAGAGAGAGACAGAGAGGTAGAGAGAGACAGACAGAGAAAGAGATGGTGGGGTACAATGCACATTTTAAATTTTATCAAAATTAAAATAAATGTTTAAAAAAATGGAAAGAGAGGCCTCATCATTGAAATCACAAATCATCTGAATGAGTGAGTTTGAATAAGTTGTATTATTATTGTAATTATTAAGGCAATATTAAAATAAAGAATAATATAACAGAATAATATAACATTAAAATAAATATGCAAATTACTTAAACATTATAATATATTCAAATTATTATTATTATTATATTATTATTATTATAATAAATTCAAATAGTCTATTTGTAATATTATTAAAAATAACATTAGTCTTTATTCTTTTTCTTTATATATTGTCTTTATATCATAATATCACCATCACCATCAAAGTAGTGATAATACATATACCAATAAAATATTATTTAATTTAATTCATTAATTTTATTATTGATATTTGTATTATTACTTTTATTATTATAAGCTTGACTCACCCAGGTAACTGTCATCGTAGCTCCCCTGCACCTGGTGGGTCTGAATCTGCCCAGCCACAGACAGCAGGAAGTAAGAGGGGTAGTACGCCTTGACGATCTCCTCTGTGGTGGCGGAGATCAACTGACCTACCATGGGTAACAACGGGGGTTGAAGGTCAGGGGTTACAACAGGGTTGTCTCCTGACTCGTTCCATTATACTTCCATTTGCTGACAACGAGATTTAATTGTTTTTGGGACTCCCCTTGATCGGGTGTGCAGACAAATCCATTCCAACATATCTCATAAAACTCCAAGTGGTATCACATTCTTGTCAGCTCACCTTGCCAGTAAAAGCTTCCTGGTCCTCCAAGCACAACCTTTCCATCCTGTAATATAAAACGGTAGTCTGCATTGAGGAACTTTGGTGTCGCAAATTTCATTATAATGAGATTCAAACAAACTTGCTTACATCGACCAAATGTAGGAACTGGGATTATGTGGAAACCAACTCCACTTTCCAACAAAGGTTTATCTTACCTTGGTGAAGTCTGCGCTAAATCCTCCCTGACAATAACCCTGTCCTGCAGGTCCATGTCTTTCTGTGGTGAACAGAACCAAAAAATACATTAATAACTTTTCATCTTATATGAAAACTAAAGAAACTTCAAACATTTTCTCTAGAGACACACATTTTTTTCTATATTTGATTTGGCCTACAGGAACTTTGTTAATACAACATTATTGATTTAGGGTTGTTCAGCCAAAAGCCTTCAATTCCTGCAGCATTTCTCCAGAATAATAAAAACACTAGACTGAGACTAAAAGTTTGGAAAGAAAATGTATCCACGACCACAGCCAAAACTTTTCTATGACTGTTCATTTCAGAGTGGATGTGAAATTGATTCTACACCAACAACATTTACCTTTTCTCATCCACTATAAACAGTATAGGTCATATATCAGGGCTATTCAAATAGCTGAACCTGTGGACTATTTTTGGAGAATCATTTGGGAATGATCTGATTATAGAAAGTAGCCTATTCAAGTGTTTTTCAAACAGCAGCCATGTTACAGTATTGTACATGAGGTCCCGTCACAAATTAGTTTTACGTTGGACTGTTTATAAGGGCCACTAAGATGTATTTTGTGAGAGGCAAGAAGTCCTCAATCATGCCCTCATTGTTGTAAACGCTGCAGTACCTGTCCGGCAGGGGGCATACTCCACAAACGTTTTGAGGCAGTCCACAGAGAGGTAGCAGGTTCCTGTAACATCGGCGAAGGGTGTATCATGTTCAGTCCTCCAGTAATACCTGGGAGCACAAGCCTGGGACGGGCACAGAGGGGTGGCTACGTGAGAAAGGGTTGGGCCGGGGATTATGCCTGACGTGCTGACTCACTCTCTGATGGACCGTCACATACACTCACATGTACTGCATTACAATGCTATCGGGCAAATTACCACTTTCCTTTTGATTTGAGATATTGTTTGAGAGGGAAAAAACAACCAGTCACCACTGAGCTCTTCTTACCAGGATGGTGTTACCATGGGAACGCACGGTGGCTCCAAACCACTGATGGGACTTGAACTCAACCTGAGTGTTCACTTCGTTAATATCAAAATGCCGATCACCTGAAGGAAGATTAAAAAAAAGAGAAGCATATTTACACACAATTAGCGGGAATTCTATACTTAGTCATTCATACTCAGTACACTCAGTTAAAACCCTTGAATCTCTCAGAAAGTGGGAACTGAAAGAAACTTCAACGACATCGAGAGTTGCAAGTTCAACTTTCTGAAAGATCCCCCGTGTCATCGGTGTTTGATTCTTGGCCTGTCAGGGCCGCATCTGAGACCGTTCCCCACATGCCATGGCTTTTTACATGGATATTTTATGGCCTTGTTCCCCCTGGTCTGCAGGCTTAATCCATCTTCCATGCTACGGGCAGACATCAAACAGCTCAAAGGGACTCGGACCATGTTGTTACTGTAACCCAAACGGCTGTACTTCATTGTCAGGATCTGTTTTAAGAAGGGGCCCTGGCAATACTAAGGCAAAGAACAAGGAGTTGGAGTTGGGGGTGTAGTTGAGTGGAGTAGCCTGCCAAATTGTAAAAGAAAAAGCTTTGGCAAATGTTAAACCTTCCATGTTCTTTTGCTTTTTAACAACCTGCTGTTAATATAATTCATCTGAAACCTATAAGGTAAAGACGTTTCTACCTGGACTGCCATTCCTGGTCCAATACATTACTTTACATTAGGAAATAAGCCTGCCTTTATGTCATAGAAAAACCCTTCATGTCCACATCTAAGTAGTAAATAAAGGTCGTAACCTTATAATTTGTTGACAAAAGAGTTTCCACCCTATGTACTTTTACTCTAAATGGTCTCTTTAAGCAAAGCACCAGGCATTATATTCATTCTTCACATAGCAGTAAAGTCAACTTGATCTTAAATGTATTCTTAGTCAGAATTCCTAACAGTCATTTTCTGACTTAATAACAGATTTTTTACCCTGATAGACCTTATTTTTTCCTATATATAGAAATATTGTCACACCTACTGTGAAAAATATTGCAAAATTCTGCAAATCCTTGCAATATCACTATTGTATCATTTAACGGTGAAATGGGCAAGGAAACTTTACGAGTCATGCAAACGCATCACACACTGTCTCTGGGTGAACTTGACCGTGGAATGGTTTTCATATACAGTGCATTCAGAAAGTATCCAGACCCCTTCACTTTTTTCACATTTTGTTATGTTGCAGCCTTATGCTAAAATCGTTAAAATTTTCCCCCTCATCAATCTACATTCAATACCCCACAATGACAAAGCGAAAACAGGACTTTAGAAATGTTTGCAAATTTATTAAAAAAGGAAAAACTGAAATATCACATTGACATAAGTATTCAGACCCTTCGCTCAGTACTTAGTTTAAGCACCTTTTGGCAGAGATTACAGCCTCAAGTCTTCTCGGGTATGACGCGACAAGCTTCGCACAACTGGATTTGGGGATTTTCTGCCAGTCTTCTCTGCAGATCCTCTCAAGCTCTGCCAGGTTGGATGGGTACCGTCGGTGGACAGCCATTTTCAGGTCTCTCCAGAGATGTTCAATTGGGTTCAAGTCAGGGCGCTGACTGGGCCACTCAAGGACATTCACAGAGTTGTCCCTAAGCCACTTGTCTTGGTTGTGTACTTAGGGTCATTGTCCTGTTGGAAGGTGAACCTTCCCTGTCTGAGGTCCTGAGCGCTCTGGACCAGGTTTTCATGAAGGATATCTCTGTACTTCAGCTTTCCCTCAACCCTGACCAGTCCAGAACTTTGTCCTTGCTGCTGAAAAACACCCCCATAGCATGATGCTGCCACCACCATGCTTCATTGTTGGGCAGGTGATGAGCGTTGCCTGGTTTCCTCCAGACATGATGCTTAGAATTGAGGCCAAACAGTTCAATCTTGGTTTCATCAGACCAGGGAATCTTGTTTCTCACAGTCAGAGTCCTTTAGGTGCTTTTTTGCAAACTCCAAGTGGGCATTCTGCCATAAAGCCCAGATTGGTGGAGTGTTGCAGTGATGGCTGTCCTTCTGGAAGTTTCTCCCATCTCCACACAGGATCTGTGGAGCTCAGCCAGAATGACCATCGGATTCTTGGTCACCTCTTTTACCAAGGCCCTTCTCCTCCGATTGCTCAGTTTGGCCGGGCGGCCATCTCTAGGAAGAGTCCTGGTTGTTCCAAACTTCTTCCATTGAAGAATTATGGAGGCCACTGTGCTCTTGGGAACCTTCAATGCAGCAGAACCTTTTTTGTAGCCTTCCCCAGATCTTTGCCTCTGAGCTCTGCAGGCAGTTCCTTCGACCTCATGGCTTGGTTTTTGCTCTGATATGCATTGTCAGCTGTGAGACCTTATATAGACAGGTGTGTGCCTTTCCAAATCATGTCCAATCAATTGAATTTACCACAGGTGGACTCCAATCAAGGTGTAGAAACCTCTCAAAGATGATCAAGAGAAATGGGAAGCACCTGAGCTACATTTCAAGTGTCATAGCAAAGGGTCTGAATACTTATGTCAATGAGATATTACAGTTTTTCCTTTTTAATACATTTGCAAACATTTCTAAAATCCTGTTGTCATTATGGGGTATTGAGTATAGATTGATGAAGGAAAACATTTATTTAAACTATTTTAGCATGAGGCTGCAATATAACAAAATGTGAAAAAAGTGAAGGGGTCTGAATACTTTCTGAATGCACTGTATCTGCCTTGCTGTTTATAGCTGAGTGGTGACATTAAACACTCAATGTGCCTGTCTGGTTAACTGTGTCTGGACTGTGTCCTCAAACACACCATGCACCCTGAACCCTGTATGGGAAATGCAACACTACGAGCACACTGAATGAAAAAGCCTGGGGGCTGTGTGTATGCATGTGTGTGTGTGTGTGTGGCTTTGCATGCCTGTGTCTGAGATCTATTACGTTTCAGAGGCCGTCTGCAGACACAGTTTGTAAACAGTTCATAGGTGTGTATTTATGTGCGCATACAACGTTTGCATAATTGCGTCTCTAAGTATGTGTACACACCGGCAGTTATCAGTATGTGAGAGAGTACGATAACTCAGACCCTCAGATCCTCAAACGGCCATCCTTATCGCTTCCTGTGTAACTGATGAGGCAGCGATTATTTTTCTGGCAAAGCTGGGGGGCCAGCCCGGGTCCTTAGGGGTCCTTGTCCCTGTAGTGACTTTGCCCTAATTAAAGAGTGCTCACAACAACTGGGCCTGAGTCCAGCAGGAAAAATCAAGGCTCCAAAATGCCCCAAAATGGAGGCCTGACAAGAGGTAGGCGGAGCAGAGAGCCAGCCACCATTAAAGCGCAGCAGAAACATCAAAGGCTGGTTTCAATCAAAACACTGTTGGATCCGCTCTGGCGGGGAGTCGTACTACTGACCTCGAGGTCAAAGGCACCACGGCGCTTAACTTCGGATGCTACCTGCAGCCTCTCTCAACCACTTTTATGGGTGGTTAGAGACAACACAGAGTTAACCTATATTCAGGTCCCGACCGTTTAACAAGGAATGAATCACCAAGCAGTAGTTACTGTGATGTGGGGGGAAAACACTCTCCCCCTCTTTTCTACGTTTGACTTGTTATTGTTTATCTTTAACAGTAGTTGGAGTTTATTTTCAGGCATACCAAGTTACCAGGGCATTTAGCTCTTGTAAAGATTCAAGGAATTGTTGCAACGTCACTGAAAATGGCAGCAGAGGCCGCAAAAGGGGAACCCTGCCGAATCAGTTGATTTTTGATGAAATCTCAACATTTTCATCTTAAATGCTTTCATTTTTCCTGACATAACCGATAACGAAACCGGAAGCATTCAGTGATCTCCGGTTGCGCCAAAGTGCGCAGAATTATTTGCTTTTTACAGGATCTAGCTATGGTAAATGGTTTAATTTTGGCATTTTTTTACATAATGCATGTAAACAAAACACCTGCGGGTGCGTGAGGTTCAGAGGGTTAAACAGGATACCCTACCTTGCTTGTCAAAGTTGATAATACTGCAGTTGGTTTGGTTCCATGGACATAAGTAGACGGCTCCTCCTTCGATGATGTTCGATTGGCTGGTGTTGGCTTTAGGGGCACCAATCAAAATACTGACACTAGAGAGCAAAAGAAGAAAAATCTTACATAGTGATGAAGGAACCAAGTATCGTAAAACTTGAACCGTAAGCCCAAGTATGTTCATAGTCATATGCTTTGTTGTATGGTACTTTGGAAATCACATTTTGTCACACCTGAATAAAATATCTGGCCAAAGAAATATTTATTTTAAAAAAGGGTTATGGAAGGTATTGGTTGGGATCATTTTCCTATATGTGTGCCCGGGATTTGTACCTGGAGGTTGAGAATAAACAATCGGTCTGTTGAAAGCTACAAAATGGAACAAACATTCAGTCATACCAAAGTTGAACTCATGTCGTCAACCTTCCTGTTTGTGTGGGTGTGTCAGATGCAACCGAGGTTTCATAAGAGTATTTAAAGAACATGTGCTGTTTGCTGCTATTACCTCAGTAACCATATTTCCCAAGTTCCCTGTCATCATCACTAGCAGTCAGTCATTGAGGTCACTATAAGACTGGCCCCTGTAAACAGATATGGGTAGCTAGGGCCCCTGTTAGGAGGACATCATACCTCTGGGAGCAAATAGATGACAGCGCTACTGAATCTGAGGCTCAGACGAGAAACAAAATCATAGAAACGCTTCTCACTGCAGCATGAGCAAGGGAACTAAAGAAAAAGAGAGGAGGGTTGGAGAGAGTGAGAGAGAGAAAGAAGGAGCTGGTAGATTCAGGAAACTCTTGCACTCTTTTCCAGCATCCAGAAGGTTGAACATCAAGTTCAACCAAAGCTATCCCATCTCAGCATCGAAGCCTAACTGAGCCCTGGTAACAGATTTGTGTTGTGCTCAGTCTCTGCTCATGGATGAATTTAAACAAGCAGTGTAGCCAGAGGAGTCTCGTGCAGATGCCAGCACCCTGTCTGGGTTTGCATGATGCCAAGTGGAGAATTTTTCAGTATTGAGGCCATGATGGTGTCAACTTCCTCAGAGTTAATGGTAAAGATGACACTGCAGGCAAATGAGGTTTGACTTAGAAAGCAGTCGACGCAAACCAAAGAAACAGTAGGGACTATATCATTTTGTGTCCTGTCCTAGGGGTGTCCTGTCCGGTGTAATGTCTTGTCCTGTACATTGAAAGTCTGCCACTAGGCGGGTCCTGTCTCGCTATGCTATATCTCTATATGCCTTTTGCACAAGGTTAGGTAGAAACAGACACACACTCTACTGTATTATGTATTTGTATGTATGTAGTTTTTGCATGTGTGTATGAGTGAGTGCATGTGTGCCTGCATGTATGCAAGTTTGCATGTGCAAGCATGTGTGTGTGTGTGTGTGTGTGCGTGTGCGTGTGCGTGTGTGTGTGTGTGTATTGCAAACCGGCTACCCTTTCAAGGTTTTCAGACAGCCATGCTAAAAAGGCTTGGCCCGGAGGGAATGGCACGACTTAAGACATTGATGACTGATGACATTAGCAGAGATCAGACAGCCCCAACCCCCAAAACGTCTGGAGAGCATAAGAGGAATATTTAAACGGCAGGATTAGCTTTCCTTATAAACCATTCACTCCGAAGCCACTCCGAAGCCTACCAGGGTGCAGGCTTTCAGTGGCCTTGTCTTTCAAAAGGTAGACTTTTAAGCCACCGCCACCCTCTGCACTCTCTGCATGTGAGGAGTTGTAAAGTCAATTGAGTCAATTACGCACACTCGTGGTGAAAACACCCAACAAGAGCCTACTTGACAATATCATGTGCATCAGCAGGACGATGGGCGCTTTGTATTGAGACATGAAATCAGCATTCCATTCCTCCAATTCACGTTATGGTCGACATGAACATCTGGGGGGAAATGACTCAGAGGCATTGCAAAGACGTAACATGTAATTGTTAGACTATGATTTATGAGCAGCAATGGATGCATTTACACGGAAGCGGTATACCAGAAAATAAGTCACGTCGTACGGGTGAGGTCTTATTCAGGATAAACCGTTCATATGCATGTTCACATTGTACTCACCAATATCTCTGTAGAATATGACATCCCTCTATATTGTATTCTGTAATGATAAGGATATGGTACCATGGAAACCAACGGTTTCGGCTATTCAGATTTCTCAAAACTGACAAGATCTAAATCATAATAATCAGGATATGATGTTTATATGAGGCAACTCTCGAAAACAGTGTATGTGAGCACACCAACCCCAACGTTAGCTTTATTTTGGCTAACATGTAAATGCTATCATTGTGATCATACATTAAATATCTGACACAACATTCGTGTCAGTGTCACATTTCTTTTCCTATATAATCACAAGTGAACCTCTATGGGTAAAACATGATTATCAAGCTTATCTACTGTGTATAAGTGTTGTTGTATTTCACCCAAAGGTGCAGTCTTACATTAAAGCCGCCCGAGGCAAGATTTTTATGTCAAAAATACACCTGTCTAACCCGTCTAAGGCTGCAACAGAGAAGAGCATCCCACGTCCCCTAGCTCAGATGCCGTAGCTTTGCCCAATTTGCCCAACTTTGTCAGGAACGCTCACTTCTCCGCCCACAGGAAGTGACAGATCCAAACTTAAGAGTGAAACACAGACCAGGCGGTAAACATGAGCATGCTGTGTGTAGTTTACTGGCGCCGTTACATTATTACGTACATTGTTACATGATTTGTGGGTATTGAAGTTCAAATATTTCAGTCGCCTAGTGCAGCTTTAATCTGCAGAACCCCCAAACTCTCAAATCTATCATCTGAAATGTCTCTCACTGAACCGCCGGACATTTGTTCTGTACTTCATGGCCAAGTCAGGCAGTGTTTTTCAACATTAGACCCATGGGGGAAATCCAGCAACAACTTGAACACATTTTTATTCGTCACAGCACCTAATAAGACAAGGCACCACCGCTACCAAAACTCTTCCTAAACCAGGTTCATTGACTTTAACTGGCCATATTTGCTGAGACAGTGAAAACAGGAATGGTATGGAGAGAGAAACAGGGGCACCTCTTAATAACACTCACTCAAGCCAAACAGTCTAGTAATTGTAAGAACGCATGACAACCGGGAGAAACAATCTGGACAGCAGAAAGAAAACATCTCTATCCTGCAAGAAAGCATCTTTCTTTTGCAATGTTGTTTACCCACCGCAATAAGACTAAGACCAGCAAAACAAGAGCTGGTAGATTCACGTGGAAATATTCAACAACCACAACAATAATAGTGAGCGATTAGGACGAAAGGCACCATTGTTCAGTTAAAGGAAAAGCACCGGGGGGCTGAAAGGGGCTGGGTTCCTACAAATTGGCCTAGATGAACATCACGATAAAAACTCACCAAAGCTTAGCTAAGGAAACTGAGAGAAACTTAACCAATTTCCTCCCAGGAAAATATGTACATGTATTAAACCAACAACATCACACCCTGTGCGTCTTAAGAGGATTTTATAGGGGGAACTCAAAGAGGGTGGATATGGTGTCATTTGCATTCCCACTGCAAATACCTTTCTTTACTGGCAGTTTAACCTTTTAGACAGACCGCTATATTCATAACTTCACCAATGTTATACTGAACATTCAATCTATAGCAATGTATAGTGCTTTCAGATGATGTGTAACGCACCCTCTGGCAGGTCCACAGCTCAACTGAACTGAACAGATATAGTTCACTTGCTGTTTTTAACATTTTAAATATCTTACTCCAGTTGGTAACATCTCTGATTAGCACACTAGCTAACATATCTAGTAGAAGCTAGGTTACCTGACTCTTCTCCCTGATCTACCCTCAAAAAATAATGATGAGGATCCAGGACAAGCTCGTCACTTTAGCCAGGAGGGGGCAACCCCAGCCCCAGCCCCAGCGCTGGGGCAGCGTAAAGGACCCTCCCTGCATGCGTATGTGTGTTTGGTGGTCACCACTTCCTGCATGCTGTGTGTGTGTGTGTGTGTGTGTGTGTGTGTGTGTGTGTGTGTGTGTGTGTCATCATGTGGACTAATAAAGTGTCACCAAAGTGCTCTCTTTTTCTAGCCTGGTTGTTATACATTAATAAAGAACGATCCATGACAGCACTCCTTTTATTTTTTCATTCATTTCTGCACAAACGTTTCAGGCAAGAAGCGCGTCCCCGGCGTGCCTCTGGCTAAAGTGACAAGCTTGTCCTGGATCCTCATCATTATTTTTTGAGGCCTCAGCACCCAAACTAACATGAAGCTGAGCCATTTCTCCTCTGGGCCTTGTGATCCATATAGGCTACAACCTAAAGAGAACACACTTTTCTCAGTCAGCCCAAAACAGGTGGCATGCTGCCTGCTGTGGCTTTAAGTGAAGGAAAACATGTTTGAACTTTGACTTACACATCTGTCAATAAAGTCAACAGGGAACCTCGCAGCAACCCTTTGGTACATATTCAGAAGAAGGTTAGCATATTCCTTACTCTGCTGCAGTTTAACCCTCTTCTACTCTGAATCCCATAGACTCAGATTTGGATGTCTGTTTCTAATCATCCTCTGGCTGTGTGTGTGTGTGAGTGAGTGAGTGAGTGAGTGAGTGAGTGTGAGAGAGAGAGAGAGAGATGATGAGTGTCTAAGGGTGCTTTTGTGGATGTGAGTTTGATTTTCATTTACATCCAAATACTTCAATCAATATGAACTGTAATGTTCATAATGATTATAAGCGCCTTGACATGGAACCGCGGTCATTCTCATTCTCTCACTAGTTGCCATTGTTAAACTTCATTAAATATCATAAAGTCACTATAATCTAACTGTTGAGCACCACAAACACATTGCGCACAAATGCGTTATAGGGAGTTTCTCCAACTGCCTTGGGACTGCAGAAATATCGGACAACACCAAGGTAACTGACGATCCATCCATGCAGACCATACCTGGGTGAATTACCGAAGAACTCCACGGAGTAGCCGAAGTAACTTCCTCCGGGTCCGGTGAAAACGACGCGTTTCTCCGTGTCCAAGTTAAACGCCGCGCTCAGATGAAGCAGGAGCACCACTACAGGTACAGCCAGCACGGTACAATGACAGGGTTTTCCCCACGACCGGAGAGGTGAAAGTCCAGGAACGGTGCCCATCTCTTCTTTTGCGCGTCTCCTCTTTCATTGAATAGCTGGAGCGCAAAACGCATCATCCGTGCTGTTCCTTACTTTAGGGGGGGAGGGGGGGTGTTTGGGTTATGGGTCATAGATTTTCGAACAGAATAATCCCTCCAGCTCCGACAGGTCCAGTGTGCTGGGTCTAATGTGGATGGTAAAATGTAAAGAAAGGGAATGCAGAGAAGGGGAAGTGTGAGAGAGAGAGAGAGAGAGAGAGAGAGAGAGAGAGAGAGAGAGAGAGAGAGAGAGAGAGAGAGGGAGAGAGAGGGAGGGAAGGAGGGGGTTCACTGCAATGACTGGTTTGGGGTGGAGCTTTGGATATTACATGAGATTTAGAAGTAAAACGGCTATAGTCATCCTATAATACATTTTAGAAGGATGCTATATCACAGCAAAACTATGGGACTGCCAAGTAGTAACATCGGATTATTATAGAGATACCATAGGAGACACAGAAATACTATGAAATATGATAGGGTTACTATAAACTCACTGCTGTGTCACAGACACACAGTGAGACCTTACAGGAATATAGTGGTAACATGATGTATGTTAAAGTTACTATAAACTCACGATTGACAGATAGATAGATAGATAGATAGATAGATAGATAGATGGATAGATAGATAGATAGATAGATAGATAGATAGATAGATAGATAGATAGATAGATAGATAGATAGATAGATAGATAGATAGATGTTATATAAAAAATATATAAAAAATCCCCCAAAAATGTTGTGAATGTACATGTCAAGGCAGAATTCAGTCTGACTAAACATGGAAAACCCAGAGACGTCCATCCTCATGTCTGTCTCTCATCACTTTGCTGAAACAGAACTTGCTGTCATGGCAGACAGGCAGGCAGGCAGACAAGCATATGTGATTGTTTGTGGGGCCTCTCATGGATGTGTGTAGCCCATAGGAAGTAGAGGCCCCAGATCTGAACGACTCTGAGTCATGATGCGTACCTGCCAAAGGCAACAAAGAAAGTTTTCTCTCTGTAATTTATAGTTTCACATAGCACAGAGGCAGCACAGTTGCCTTGTAGCAGCTGCATATAATAACGGCCGGAGGATGTAATAACTTGTCAACATGTATTAACAATGTCCTTCTAAATGGGTTGAACATATATTATTATTATTATTATTACATTATTATGTAATAACTAGCATATACTGTAATAAATTGTCAAAATGGGGTGTAAAATATTTTTTGCTGATAGTGTAATAATAATTAAGGGCTTTACAAATAAATGTGATTTGATTTGATTTAATTAATAATAATACAATAATAATTCAAATCAAATTAAAATATTACCCATTATGAAGTAATAAAAGACAAAGAAATTGTATTACTTTTTTGTACTTTTTGTAATAAATAAGTTATTACACTATCCAGCAGTTATTCCATATATATAATATATATATAAATAATATTACTAATAATAATACACTTTATTTATAGAGCACTTTTCAAACAAAGTGCTTCACAGAACAGCAGAGAGGAAACAATAAAAACAAAGAAAACTGAAAACAGCAGTAATAAAATATATTGATTGTAAAGTAAACAATAAAACGACAAAACAATGACGATCAATCTAAACATAAAAACAAAGTAAAGGCAAGTTTCTAAAAGTACATTTTTAGGAGTCATCTATAAGTAGACACCGAAGAACCTAGCCTGAGATGAAGCTAGGCGCTAGTCCAACACGAGCCTTAAGGGTGAACAACAAAATTTTAAAATCAATTCTAAAAGTTCACTGCACAAATGTGACTTTTTGTTTGTTAATTACAGGCCACCATAGGCATCATAGGGGATGGGAGTGGGGGGGTTGTGCCAGAGACTTGTAGAGGAGATAAGTTCTATCAATGTTGTTGGTTTCAAAGGTTTTCCAGTAGCAGCCACTTGGCAACCCCTATTTGGATTCTGATTATTGTAAATGGCATTAAGTAATCTATGACCTTTACTGACCTCTATCCCTAACACCAGTCGGGATTGCAACAACATTGACAGAACGTATCCCCCCCCCCCCCCCCCCGACCCTTACAGTTGCATGCAATTGACATAAACAACAGAGATGAGTAAGCTAGCTAATTAGAGCAGAGATCCAACACAAATGTGTACTGAATAGGTAACACAACACCAGGCTAAATACTGGAATTATAATACTGCTTTGTCATTTCCTGTTTTGGCTTGAGAACGAGCCGTTTCAGCCTTCGTAGCTGAAACGTCTTGTGATGCCGGTCGCTGGCTCCTAGCACCGTCGTCCATCGCTGAGCAGTTCAAAAAAGCGAGTACAAGACACTCGCATCTTTAAACTCCAATGGGTGGGAACATTTTGTTCCATAGCAGAATACAGGCCAGAAAGTGAGTTTTCAAAGCCAGAAACCTCATTACCTGGCATAGTAATGGTCGAGCGATTGGTATTGATCAGCAACCCTATCAACCCCCTGCAGATGTGTTATGGTCATTATGTGCAATGGGGCAGTAAAAACTTTTACCTATGGCACCTTTAAACCCTCCCTGTGTAGTGACACTCAATGGAGACTCAGCTGAGAAGTCTCCATTGAGGAAGCTATATCGCTTACTGGCATGAATGAGACCAGTAACCTCTGTATGGGTCAAGGACAGGACAGCGGGGTCAAGCCATGAAACTGACTGAGGGTGTATCATGTGCTGGGTGGGGGAACACAGTATCTCATGGGTTCTCGACAGCGGACATCGGCCCACGCCTCTTACAATAGGTGGTTATCACAGCAAACACTGGCATGAAGGATTAGTCAGACTTAAAAAAAAATCTTGTCAAGAGAAGTGATATCATTGTTTGCTGTCTCACTGTCTTGCTCAATGCACTCTGTGTTGTCCTACCTTGTTTTCTGAAGAAGGAAAAAGGGCAGAGACAAAACATGGGTGACCGTTGCTGACTTGGTTCAGGACTGTGGAAAAAAAGAAAGACGTTCCAGGCTTCGAGGAGCGTGCCGTAACTGTGAAAGCTCAAAGAAACACTGTGCTAGTTACGTCTGTTTGGTCATTTGAAAAGGGCAGAGAAAAGAAAAACACACTGGAACGCCTATTCCAGCGCCTTCTGCAATTATTGCGCAATGTGGATGCTTAGAAAGTTGAAGGGGTTTTATTTTACACAGGTCAACTCTGCTAAATTGGGTGTATTCAGAGCTTCTCGAGCCATATGGGAGATTTCAGTCATGTTGTTTCACAGCCGAAAGTGCCCGCCCCCACACGCACACATACACACACACACACACACACACACACACAACTGTCTGTATTGTGTCAGAGCAAAGGTAATAAGTGACATAACACACACCTGGGGGGGTCTGCATGTTGTCTTGAGCAGCACTGAAAGATGGAGGTAAGAGCAAAGAGCACCCCCCCACACACACACAAACAAACACACACACACAAGGTAGGCTGCCTACATGCACAGGAAGCCACAGAATTACAATTACACAACAACGTTGGGCCATTGGGGGGGGTTTTCCCGTGTGTTTTGCTGAAGTCACCGTCTGGGTATTTACGGAGCCTGATAAGACTCGCCTTGGGACGTTCAGAAGGTGAGGATCACAACTTGAACCGACCGTGTTTCCTTTGTACCAGTCGGGGATTAAGCGTTCATTTACGTTTCCGGTTGGTCTGGAATAAACAGAAGAACTGGGTAGTTAGCATGACCAGTGAACAGACAAAGGAAAGAGCGCCACCTACGGAAACTCACACTGCATCGACAGAAAATCCATGGGAAAAGATTTCGGCAAGTGCAGCAATGGTTTGCAATCTTCACTACGGGGGGATGTAGAACAACTGGGTGTTTGTTCACAGCATTTCCCGCATCACAGTCCTCATTGTAAACACCAAGTCAAGTTTAGTGTCCTTGAGCAACACATTGAATCCCTACCAACTCCAGGGTTGTTGCTCGCTAGCTGACCCAGACCTTCCGCTGGATTGGGAGGGGAGGGGGGGGGAGAAAAGAGAAATTTCCCTGCAGGGATCAACGAAGTGTCACATCAACACATCAACAAGTTATCCTGCTACAGAGGATAGGTTTATATTTCTACAATCAGTTGTCACCGCAGAGTTTAAAGTCTCCTCTGAGTGCAGGTATGTGATCTGCGAAAACCATCAAAAGCTTGGATGAACTTTTTCGTTTTGCTGGCGAGAACCCACTTACTGACAGACTGATGTGTACAGTACGGGGAGGAGATCGGGAGAAAGCGTACATCATTTCAACCGTGAACAGATGACAGCGCATGAGACCGGGCCTCAGAAGTGTAAATCTGCATACAAAAGGCTGCGGCATTTGCGACCGGC
This sequence comes from Hoplostethus mediterraneus, assembly GCA_034670385.1. Classification (NCBI taxonomy): domain Eukaryota; kingdom Metazoa; phylum Chordata; class Actinopteri; order Trachichthyiformes; family Trachichthyidae; genus Hoplostethus; species Hoplostethus mediterraneus. Next base: position 5,797,254 of record JAXDDW010000013.1, read on the forward strand.
CCCCGTGCCTCATCTACGTGAACTTTAACCAGAATCCAAAGGCAAGGAATGTGACCGAGCAGCGGTCGGGTCTCTCCGGGGACCGAGTTTATCTATCATGCCTTGTCAGCGCAACGCCACTTTTCTTAATGGACCCAAACACTAATACAACACTTGGGGCCTGTGCAGCCTACGCGCCCTTTTCCCCCCTGAGGGCCGGCAAAGGAAAAACTCACACCGCAAATAAGTGGAGCAGCACGAGGGCGAAAAGGGCCCTCAAAGGGTCCCTGATTGAGGAAAAAAAAAAAGACAAGTAACAATACATTGTGTTTTTGGTTCGGAGCCCAGAACCAATGTGACTATCACATTTCGATATTGACCTCTCGGCAATGGAGCTTTAATGCTATAAATAACAAGTTACTAGGGGGATTTGAGAGTTCACCGTGTGTCCCGTCTTGTCCCGTCTGGTCCCTGGAAATGTGTATTCCCAGAGGTTGCTTGAAAAATATTCCGGCTGAATTCTCACCGTGACCCGTGTGTGACTGCTGGGCGTGAACGCAAACACAATCTTATTGCTACTGCTGATGAAGGATATTATTCTAGACTAAATAATTGCTCCATCACGCCCCCGGTAAATTGTCTTGTCACTCGTATGCCCAAGTTCCTCAATTCTCCATTTAGACGATGGAGAAAAGGGAGGGGAAATGAAGTTAAATGAAAATTTATATCTAGGAAACTTTGCCGCCATCGGTGAATGATTACTTCATTATTCCTTTGTTGATAGGAATTAGCAAGAAAGTTGATAAGCTTAAATCACCGTTATCAACAAGCAGCCGTGCCTACATCCACCTGAAAAGGCTTCCTGTAACTTAGTATTGTGTTTGGGTAAAACTATTTCCAGAAAGAAGAACTATTTTTTTCCCCCTGGCTTGCACTAACAAGTCAGTTCTAAATCAGAGGCCACAGAAGTTACTGTAAACCACTCAGTACACTTGATATCCGGATGTTATATCGCAACAGCTATCAGAGAAACTTGACTTCACTCCTTCGGTTATTATGACATGTGACACATCATCCTCTCCTACCAGGAATCGAGGGCAAAGAGGAGTCGAACCAGAGTCAGCCCAGAATCACACAAAGTCCCGCTGTCACTGTGGTGACTTCACTGATCGGGAATGGCGCTAAATGAATTTTATTCCGTCAGTAGTGTTCAACAGAGAGCCATGAACGGAGGAAACCCCAGGCACTTTTTCAGTCCAACTCTTTTTTTCCCTCCTCTCTCTATTTAGAGGATGGTTTCTTGCCTTGAAGTCGGATACTTTCTGGGAAACGCTCTTTGGCAATGTCTGTCACACTTTGACGGATTTAGATTAAAAACAAATCAAGTTCATTCCTATGACGGTGCAGAAGTTGGGCACTGGGTTTTACGTGGAAGACCTTTTGTTAGACAATGAGCATATATGATTTGTGCATGGTCTTTATTTGGGATATCTTCATCAAGACTCAAGGTTTAAAAACACATTGTTATTAGGTTATTCCTTATTCCTAAATGAAGGACCGCCCACTTTCAAGCTTGTAAAATTCTCTCTTGAAATTGCAGGTGTGCTGAAACAGCACTGCATAGTGAGGTCAGAGGTCATCCGCTGCTCTGATGTAGTAACACTCACTGTCGTGCGTCAATAACAAGTCTATATCCTGTAACTTTATCCAAACAATGCATGCTGGGAAGTAAAGTAATAAGCACACAAATGTTTCCTATTAACCTGTCAAACTCATGATTACAAGTTCTGATGCGGACAGCTAGCAAGTTGAAACTGATGTGGAACCATCTATATACAGTGAGCTCTTGAGTTTTTACAGTGTGTGCATGCAATCAAACTAACCCCTTAAACAACAACAGCCTCTCCTCAGTTACTTAGAACTTTATTAGGAATCTTTACAAATGAGTATAAAAAAAATACATATTTATTTTGTTTCACAGTGTTTCATAGGGAAGACAACAAGACCAAAATACTGTAAATAACACATTAAAACCAAACCACTTGTTAACAATTCATTCCGGTCTCACAAAATGTTCTAAAAAACTATCGGTGTCGTCCAACGAGTTGCAACATCATAGCATGTGAGCAACCACGTGGGACTTGTGCTCATCTGTTTGTACAGCTTCTGCGCCCAAAACATATGGGTTCACTCCCTGTGTGTGTGTGTGTGTGTGTGTGTGTGTGTGTGTGTGTGTGTGTGTGTGTGTGTGTGTGTGTGTGTGTGTGTGTGTGTGTGTGTGTGTGTGTGTGTGTGTGTGTGTGTGTGAGTGAGTCACCAACAGCTCGCTGGGAGGAGAAATGCATCAAGGCGAGGAGTGAGTGAGTATTGCCTCATTCTGCCTCGACAGGCTGAATGAGTTTTTCCATGAAGACCCCGGTGTGATTTTCTAGATCCCTGTGCTGGGTCCAGCTCTCCTCCCTGATCCCCTTCACAAAGCCCTCCTGTTGCGAGAGCGAAACACAAAAAGATGGTCAGATGGGGCTCCTTAGGACAAAATCATATCAAATGTGGGTCCTGGGTCTAACCTGTATCTATTTGGGGGTCCTTGATATGCAATAGTTTAAGGACCCCTGTTGTACATTTTGCCAAATACACCAACAAACATCAAAACAGGAAATGCAATGTACATCTCAAATGGCAGTTTCTAACAGGGTGGGGTGTTCCTTCCTTCAACTGTGGTTTGGTTCAGCACTTCCCACTCACGAACATTTGTATAAAAACCCACAGGCTGAGATGAGAAAAAAAACAAAAAGCTTCTTTCATGTCTCGGCATGAACAAAAAAAACCATCCCCAGGTGCAGAGTGAGACGAAATAATGAAAGACATTAATTAATTTGGCATCTTCCAGCATCCTAACCACTCTACAGAGTGAGATATGTAGGCACACAAACCTTCTGAGTGTCTGCGAGCACGAGGACGACGTCTCCCTGTTCAAACTGCAGCAGGCCGCTTTCTGATGCTGCGTGACTCACTACCGCCACCGCCTGGTGTAAAATGACAGGTCACATCAATATAACCACGTAATACTAGGGGTGGGAATTTGCACTGGATCTTTCAAGGCAACAGGAAATGAGTCAATGTTGATACCTTATCAAGTAGGGTTAGAACAACACATTGGTTAGGCTTATTACAAATCACAGATATGAAGCAGTTTGATTGCATATTTATTGTAAAATACTACACTGATTCTGATGTAACATTTGAATTGGATTCAACACAATGAAAGGTTTTATTTTTATTATGATCCTGGGTTTCAGTGGAGAGTTTTAGTGTCCCATGATGATCTAAAAGCTGTTTCCATCCTGCCAAGAATGCAATTCTGGGGAAACACTGAACATTTGGAATAATTTCACATAAAAATGGTCAAATTTCAAGATATTGAATATCGGCACAAAATACCAGCTATCGGCAGCTTCAATCTAAATATAACTGTATACTGGCCTTGAAAAACCCATATTGAACTCTACTATTAATCAATTACATATATTTGACCTGACTGGCACACTCTACTATTTTACCTTGTAAAGGAAGCCAGGTGGATTCTGGGAATCGGTCCCAGGGACCGAAGTGACTGGGTCATCTTCTGACCCAGTCGCCTCATGGTCCTGCAGAGTTTCCTCACTCTTCTCTTGCCCTTGGTCGTCCTTGGCAGGGAGCAGGGAGTGACCGTCTGATGCGCGGGAGGGGAGGCGAGGGGCAGGAACCGGCGGCATTTTGGCCTTCGCCTCCTGTGACGGTGGATCATTTACGTCCTCTTGTTCAGGACTCTGTGGGGCATCGCCATCTGCAGACTCAGAGGGACCAGGGCCTTCCTGACTTGCAACCTCAGACTTTGGGACTCCCACCCCTGAATCATCAGACTGGTTCATGGCGACCTCGGGATCCACTTCCTCCAGGCTTTGGCTTCCTGTGCTCCTGTCGCCGCTCTCGCTGTCGCACACCGACTCCCTCTTGGGCGTGTTGGTGCCGCTGGAGACGAAATCGTCCGAGTCCGACGTGGTGACATCTTTGGATTCGCTGTTGACGCCACTGCTGGAGCCCTCCTCTGGCAGGCTGGTTTCTTCAGAGATGCTTTGAGTTTGCGGGTCAAGGGAAGAGGGCCCGACGTCTTTCCCATTCTGGGTGGAGGCATGGATGGAGACGTGGTCGGTTGGGAAGGCCGTGTTGCAGGGGACAGGATTGGAGATAACCAGTGATTTCCTCTTCTTCGACTTGGTACTACACAAAGAAAAAGATCAACATCAAGTACTTACTCCAAAATATCATTTTGTAAAGCCCCCCCCAAAAAAGAGCTAGTTTTTATTTGTAGTCCCTGGCCAGGTAGCCTCCAGATCTGCAATCATTCAAGCCATTAGCCAACCAAGCAAAAGAACAAAATGCAATAACAGACATAACCTGCATATTTCTGTGTTTTGGAGACACCCAGTCACATTCACTTTTGAAAGGCAAAAAAAACAGAATTTCTATTGTTGCCATTGCATAGGATTTCAATAGGAAAGTAATGGATTAGCTTTAAATAAGTGACCGTTTCAACATTGCTAATAGAGTACATGTGTCACTTGGCAAAATGTAACCAGGTTTTCCCACAGTACTTTTATAGTGAAGGCGTGTGGCTTTGGCGAAAAGAACACCCTGCCTAAAATCCACACAGGGTCTAACTGCACCATCCGCTGGCCAAAGATGACATTGCAACCAATGAGTAGCAGATTATTTTGGTTGTGTTAAATGTTAAAAACATAATATTAGCATAGCCTGTCTAAAGCATTGGTACTTTACATTAGCAAGCAAATAAGTCCGTCAGGATCCTCAAATGATTTCCTTCAAGCCATTGAAAAACCATGACTTCACACTGCCTCACTCCCTGCAGTTACTGGTACACTTTGTTAGCTTGCGAGTAAACTAAAAAGAATTTAACTTTTCAAACCCAATGCAAACTGATTTAATCACATTTAGTTACCCCTGCATACTGAACAGAAATGGCAAAGAGACGTCAAGTGTGTTTATCAGCCACTAACACGTTGGCCACATTTCCTGTGGGAAATCTCAACGGCAGAAAACAGTGCAACACGGTACCTTACCTATTGAGACCCTTGATGATGAAAGCTTTTCCTGAGTGTTGAGTCTCCAGTTTCTTCATCACGTTGTACAGTTCATGGTTCAGCTGCAATACAAAGCATCAGCAACTCGCCACGTGAATATGAGTGTGCCTCCTACTCAAAACTGGAATATCACAAATTGTGGTGCTATTTTTCAGACCATGATAACTTAATATTATTGGTCCACTGTCGTATCTTACCACACTCATTTCCTTATAGAAGACGTCCCTCAGGTTCGATATGTTTTGGAACACCGTGACATAGCAGCCTATTCGGCTACAGAAAGACAGAAACCACATAAGCCACTTGATTAAACTCAGGGTCGTCGGTATGTGGTCATAAGTATTTTGAGCTCATACAGCTTTCTGGAGATTTGTGAAGCGGACACATACTTCTGGAGGAATTTCTCTATTTATTTTATTTCCATCTGTAAATATGACCCGATCATGAGAAGAGCCGACAATGCACATCTGGGCCCAGTTTTTTCAGAACTTTTAATCTGGATCAGAATTATACTGATTTTATAATGAATGTTTTTGGAATCCGGGATCAGATTGATCTTGTTGATTTTAAGTCAGCTTTTCGAGAAAATCAGCATCAGCATCAGCAGTCTTAAAATAGCCATGCCTTGTCATCTGTTGGACAATAAGGTCACAACATGTTGTGAGGCCAAAAAGACATGAGTGCACTAATCTACCATGGCCATCTTGTTCATATGTTCCTGTTGTCGGTCAACCCTACCTCTGATAGAGGAGGGGCAGCTCCTCCCTCAGCTCCTTGTTGATTTCCTCAAAGACGTTCTGGGCTTTGTTGAACTCTTCCTCTGCCTGGTGGAGAGACGTCCGTTTGAAGAGGATTTGACAACAACATTACAACAGAAGCCACCGTATGTTTTCAGCCTGTAGTGCTGTGCGTTCCTGAATGCGTACAGTACCTTGGCTATCTTGCCGTCGTCCTTCTTCTTGGCGCTCTGTAGCGCCTCCAAGTGGTGCCGTGCCGAATCGTAGTCCACGAGTTTGCGGCCACGTTTCGCCACTCGTTCCTGAAAGACGGGGGTGGTTTTTAAGCGAGCAAACACATCATCCAGCACGCATGATGCGGGCCAATCGGTGACAAGAATCATCATTTTATCAAAAATGGACCAGTGCTGTAGCAATTATGGCCTTTCAAAGTGTGAAATTGTGACTTTTAAATCATAGCGACTCCTTTAGGCCAATTAGTGTCATTTGGACATTTGGACTGGATGTGTGTAACAAGTTTCATGCCCCGCCTCCCCAATCTTGGTTGGAGTCAAGCAGAAAAGCATCAGGTTACCTTGACCTCGGGGAACTGGCCCGTGTAGTTCTCTATGGTGCGGACAATCTGGTCGTTCACTTTCTCCTCATAGTCGCTCCACAGCAAGTCCTCGCTCTAAAGTTGGCAACATGCATGACTTCAAAACAATTGTAACGGCTCTTTTACAGCACAACGTCTTTACCCAAAAACCACAAGCTATTTTTAACCAGGTGTCTGGTTCACATGCAAAAACAACACACAATTACCCAGGCTACCCACCTCAATGATGACAGACAGGTCTTCTCCTCCGTTCCAGTCCGATTCGTAGACGTCTCTCAACGTCTGGGACAGCCGCTTGGACGACTCATGCATTGCTGTGGGAAAAAAAAAGAAAATAAATCCATGACATGTAATGATTACTCCATTGTGTTAACCAGGGTCAACAATTGGCCTTTAGAAAAATCAGGTCAGCCTGGCATCAGCACCAGCAGTGCATTGTGGTGGTTTATTGTTTTTGGGGGGGGGTTTGTGGTACCGTGGCTACACCTACGTCGAAGAAGGTCAAAACAACACTGGTTTCCTGACGAGGAGCTCAGGATTCAGACGAAAGGCTGACAACGCTAATCTTGCAAATTAAAATCATACATGCGTCGCTGTGTCTGCATTCTTTTATTTTTTCTCTTACAACATGGCAACACAGACAGAATTGCAAAAGTAAGCACAAGTCTAAGAATAGGAGAAGACAAAAATCACTTCCCTATTCACTTGCTACTCCTGGGCTAAAAGTCTAGTCGTCAGCAAACATTGAAGTAATACTGCACAATTCAAGCTCCATTTTTCTAACTCATGATTTTCACTCACTTAAAATGGGCGATAAGTAAGATTTTACTGCCCCATAGCATAAAATGACCATATTATATCTGTGTGGGTGGATAGGGTTGTTGATCAATACCAATGAGGGTGCAGCTTTTTCCAGTTTAGTGCATGATTTATAATGACCACTTAGGCAAATCCAATCTACTGCAGCTATGCACATGGTCATTGGAGGTTATGGGAAAAACAGCTGTCCAAACGTACCTTTCACTGCTGTATAGTAGGCTTTGACATCCTTGAACAGCCTGCCTCCATCGATCTGTGTGCAGAACAAGAATGAAGATGCAGAGAAAATGTCAAGCAAAAAAAATAAAAAGGAGGGTCCAAGCTAAAGTCAAACAGTATCTCCCTGGGTGATCTGAGCCAGTCGGATTTTATAATTTGCGTGACAAACTCAAATGAGGCTCTCTCTGCTGCTGTTGGGAGTTTAAACCAGCATTGTTTGGGGTTTAATTCCGATGTGGGACAATCACGTCTGAGCTGCATCATACGCAACAAAGATATCTCATCGCAACACACAGTGGGTGATCTGTGCATTATTGAGAAAACAGGATAAATCGACAATGGGAGCATTTGGTGTGGTAATCGTTGTTGTGTTTACAAAAGCAGCATGTCTTGTCAGTGGGTGGAGTCTCTTCCATCGATCTTAGTCCAATATGTTGCTGATGCATTAAACACTAAATGAGCGACTGGCTAATTGAATCCTGGATCAAGTCAGTCAGCTGATAAGGATGTTGAAAAATCCTGAAAATAACAACCCCACTAAAAAATTAAACACCTCACTTGTCTTTTTGTCTCAAGGTTGATGCTTGTATACAAATTTGTAGGAGACATAACAAGCAGTGTTTATGTACACTGGGTAAGAAAATGATAAAGAGCAGCTACTTGTGTACAATATTCCCTGTGCTCAGATTATCTGAACTTGTGGCCTTTAACAGAAGGACAGCAAAAACGTCTGGTTTTACTTGGGATTATGGGTAGAGGGTATCCAAGACAGAATAAGCCCCTTAGCTACCAAAGTTTTATAAAAGCAAGGATCAAGACCAACACAATTTGAATCTTAGTCTTTTGAAGTGGTGTGTAAAAGAATCAGAAAAAGCGACAGCACACTTTGAATGCATTGGCAAGCAGTCCTATACAGAGACCATCCCCTGTTGAACTGGCCATCTGTGGGTGTACCTGTTGTTTGTTGAGGTTCAGGGAACACTGCTCAAACTGTTCGTCCTTGGTCTCCATGGTTTTCCCCAGCTTCTGAAGGACCTGTGACAGGATGGCAGACTGGGTGACAAACCTATCTGTGGTGTGGTTTATAAATCATGTTCCTTTAGTTTCTTGGCCTGCATTCGTGAGGAGACGAACGCTCACCTAGACACACCTACTTACGCTACCCTGCAACCGTTTGGCAAACTGAAGGAGGCGTCGCTTGAGCTTGAATTCAAAATCTGGGGGTCTTGCCATCATGCCTACGACTCCCATTCCCCACAATAAAAATCAACGCGTCCCTGAAATGCCACTTCAGAGTACACTATCTGCTGTTTTTAGTTGCAGCAGTGAAATGAAACAAGCAAACCACAAACTACTGAGTGAGAAGGCTCAGCCAGTGAGAGGAAGTGCAGAGTCAGGAAGTGGTAGCTTTTGTGTCCACACACAGCTGTACAATACCAAAAGACATTAACACACTCCCAGTCTGTGGTATATAAAATGTTGCTTTTTTAAACAAATATATTCAGGGGAAATCATTCTTATACAGCCAATTCACAACATAATAGGAACTGTTGAACTCATTAGACCATGGGATTTTATAGTACTGTACATTGAACTATCAGTCTAGGGAACTTTCCCTTGCTGTTGTGGTCTAGGTCAAGGGTTCCTTAAATATTTCCTGTCAAGGAACGCCAAATAGATCTGAATTTGACCACGAATGCCCAATTGATAAGATTATATTCCTAAGGAAGGCAAATCTAAGAGCACTTTTGTTGTCTGAAATCACTTGGCACAGATATAAAGGTAACCTGTCAGCCAAAACAGACAGTCTTACACAATCTCTCACCGTGTTCATTTCTAGTGGGTGTGAAATTATGGTGAAATTAAAATCAATGTTTTTTGAAGACTTCCTGGAACCCTCAATGACCAATGGAGGTCCCCACACCCTAATTTCAGAACCCCTGGCCTTTTTAGGCAAGCTACAATCGGTATAGAGACTTCAAATATCACCACACTGCATTCACTGCACTGTCATACGGGTCTGTTAGTATTCTAGTAAATCCCAAGAAATGCATGGCATTTGAGCTAGGGGCTCTTAATCGGGTTATGCTGGCACTGGTGGGGTGCTGACTGAGTAAACAGTATTAAAGGGCCTTGAAGTACATCTCAACAGCCGTGTGCTTACCAGTATATGGAAAGTAAAAGTGATGACAAGTCCCCACTGTAACACGCCCCAAGTGTCTAAAGTACATTTTCACACAGAAAGTGTGACAGTACAACTTTAGAGAGAACAATTGTGATGTGGCTCACCTTCTCCTGAGCTCGATTCAAGGATTTTTGGACGCGTTTGGCGAGGAATCCAGCCCCGGCCTGGATGTTTGGCCCCATCTTATTCTCTGCCATGACGGATTCCTTTATCTTTTGCCTTCTCTCACGCCGCCCTTCTGCTTCCTCGCTGCCGCTGCGAACTGCTACAATGCAACTTTCAAGTCAAGGCGATGGAGGTGGAGCAACAGAAATGTCAAGACGCAAGAATGAGTGCGCGCATGTGCGGGCGCGAGCAGCGTTCGAGCCAATTAGGGATGAATTACTGGCTATTCTCTTGTTCGAACCTGTCAGAGGAATGAGTGGGGCATTTTTCCGCCTGCTTTGTGCGCAGCAAAGAAGCATTTCCTACAGCACATGGAGGCAATTCAACTCTCCTCCCATCCGTGTGACTCTTAACACGCGAACCCGTTAGGAGGGAGACATCTCACTCAACCGCACCTGGAAACTCACCTGAAAATTACGACACTCGATTTTTTTGGATGCGTCATCGCTGATTCAGACCCGATGCAGTCAAAGCATATCGGTGTTGTAACTATAATTGTAATGTCGGTGGTGAACGCGATGATGCTTTCAAATGTTCCTCTGTGATGTTCGATTCGCGGACAAGTCGTTTTAAACGAAGACTCGTTTAAGTGAGTGAGTTGATTCCACTCGCACACGCAACTGAATCGATTCAGCAGCGGTTACAGCTGCGTCAGTGAACAACAACAAGACTTTAGGAAAACCCCTGATCCTGCCTTGTTAATAACTCCTGGCTAGTATCCATAAACTAGTCATAATCACTCATAAATTGTCAAACGTGTTCATTATGAAAAACTCAAAATATTCCTGGCTAGCCAGCACCCCTCCCATCCCCTTGAGTTATGGTGGCCTGTAACTGACAAAAACAATAAAGCCCCATTTCACAGTAGAGGTGAGTAATTAGAACAGAAATCCAGAAATGTCTAGTGAAGAGATAATATTTTACGATGCAAAATACTGTAATGATAACAGGAGTGGTGGTGATGATGGGGGCTGTACCAGACACTTGCCTAGGAGGAGAGCTCTATCAATGTTTTAACAATTCCCACCAGTCCCTGGTAAAGGTCATGGAGAACTTAATGTTCCTTAAACTAACATTGTATCATACAATGTGAAGATGTGGAGGCCGGTCTTCTCAGACCTTGGAATCATAAAACTTCTGTTTTTCATACAGGAGCTAGTCCAGGGTCAAAGCATAAAAAAACAGACATGGGGATGGAGACCAGGCCAGAGATGAGACCAGAGAGGATTTGACCCACACAATTAATCCAAAAGTTAGACCGGCTCTGGAGCAGCTTTTATAAGAAATTACATTAAAATTTGCAGAGAATAAGTCTTCCTGTTTTTTTTAGTCTCACATGGCCTTCCAATCTCCAGCCACACTTTGTTTCAATTAGTCTGTTTTAGTCTTCTGCTTTACATTTACAGACCATGATGGTTTCTCCTCTCCTCTGCCTTTGAAAGGAGAACAAAACTGTTAGTTACATGGCATTGCTGGAACAAACATCACCAAGATAATCTGAGAGAAATGATTACCAAGTAACTCTCTAGCTGTTCGTGCTTTTTCTTGTTCTCATCCCACTGAATTTGTGTTTTACCAGGCCCACTATACATACAGCACTTGGTGTCTTTTAAAAACACATTGAATGTAATGAATCTTTTGAACATGCACATTTAATGAAAATATACAAAACCATGGTAGGTAAATAAAACTGGACAATATTCCTCTGTTTACATTCTGTGATATTATTTATTTAATGTGTTACTTGGATGCAAATAATTCTGATACAATTCATCTGATTGTTATTTTGGGTAAATATATTCATATTTGCAAATGCAAAAGCAGTTTCTTTATTGTTGCTTTTATAGACTTGCCTTCATTTTCTTAATTTATTTTGTAACTTTTTATACTCTTATTATTTGAGATGTTCCCTATCTTGTTATGAATGATGCCTTTCACAAACTTATTTGACTATTTGGTATGCCTCTATTGACAGTAATCAGGAATTAGACTTTGTGGACACTGTCACAGTACCTTGATTGACTGATTTTGAGGAGGAAATATTGGTACATATTCTGGTTTACAACTCTCCACACCAATAAACCTGAGTGAGGTGTAAACTAACTGGTGCAAAAGCTAAAAAAAATAAATAAATAAAAAGAATTGTCCAGGTCCACAGTTATCCCTCTCATGTGATGTTAGCCCTACAGTGTCTCTTGATGAGTTTTATTGCCCATTTGCAAGTACAAGTTGCAGTACAAGTACAAGCACATTGGAATTCTTACTCCTGATCATTCTGCCAGCACACACTATACAAATTTAAATAACACACTGAATTTTAAAAAAGGTACATGGTATGTACATGGTCACAAGTCCAGTGTTAAAGTGATAAGTCTAGTGTTAAAGTGATAAGCATACAAGTCTTAGTTCTCTGGACTGCTGCTTTGGTTTATGTTTAAAAATATAAAGGATTGAGATGATCATACAAAATATATTTTTTTATATTTTAGGATATTTTTTTATGACTGAAATAGTAATAACTTGGGAGCAAAGGACTATACCTATAAAATGAGACATGGCAGCCCATGTCTGGGAGAAGACTACTTGATTCAGTGTATTATTATTATTATTATTATTATTATTATTATTATATTGCAAGATTCCGTGCACCTGCTGCTTGTCATGAGGTACTTTCCCCGGCAGATGGCAGCACGATACCGGTTATTCGCTGGTTATTCATGTTCAAGCAGACTAACGTTATCCTGGATTTAAATTAACCAGTAATGTTAGATGATGGAAATACTAAGCGGTTAGATACAATGCCACATTCCGTGCTGGTCTGGAGATCTGATTTACGTTCTGTTCATACTACTAAACCTGACACTTCTTTCTGAAGCTCGCATTAGCTGTCTCCAAGTAGCGCCTGTAGGTCCCCTAACTTCTTCTTCTTCTTCCTCCATATTGAGAGCCTATCTATTTATGATGGTGTATAGACGCAATTTTATGATCAAATATTTTGTGTATTTTGTTGCATGCGAATATGTCGGGTAAATCATAATTAACTGTATTGCCACGGCATGTAAATAGACAACCCTGTGAGGTTTTTATAGGTAAGCACGTTTTTCAGCACGACATCGACAGAATGGACGGAGTTTTTACTGTCGGCGAAAGTGGAAAACAGGAAATCCGGCGAACAGGGTGAACCAAATCGAGCGCACCCAAAGTACCAAGCCAAGATATTTTATGGCAAGACGTTTGGCGCGGGTCGCAGACTAGCCGGTGACAGCAGTGAGGACGGCAGCACAAGTTAGCGCCGAAGCTTATCTACTTTCCAGTCGTTTGTATTCGGTGAGAGGACCAAGCGATACACGTTAACTTAGATTGAGTTGGCGTGAATTTATTCCCGGAGGTTCTCCGCATTCGCGCGCTAGCCGTCTATTGAAGCTTGCCAGGCGGCAGGCTTGGACGGAAATACTTGGAAAATGCCTCCCATCGAAAATGACACCGGGAGGAATGAACTCAAATCTCGAATAAAGGAGCTTATTGAGTCCAATCAAGTGATGGTGTTCAGCAAAAGCTACTGTCCATTTTGTATAAAGGTAAGCCAGTGATGTGTTTATTGGGGAAAGGGCTTTCACTACTTAATCTTCTCCCGCTAAATAGACGGGGTTGGCCTATTTGCTGGTGCTTGCTAATGCAGTGAACATCTCTGTTTTACGTAGGGCATTGAATGCTACCTTTTGTAGTGGTAATGTAAGTTACCAAAAACACATTAAGCCCGATTTTTAGTTAGGGTGACAATGACTCGTGCATGTCTCGGAGATGAATACCAAGTTAGTGTTACCTTGTTTACTAGTAAGAGGGTCACTAGCCCCGATACGTCCCGATCTAGTAGGGAGAGTTTCAAACCACACTCATTTCAGAAACCTGGTAATATACAGTTTTCTTGCTTGGTGGCAAAGTTACACAACTCGTAGAACACGACCTTATACTCTTTCCAATTTTTTAAGACAAACTCTTCAATCCGGCATACATCTAATGCGCCAATTAGCACTTATATCAATACAATTTAAGCTTTTAGAATTGTTTCGTCTGGTCTTCCGCCAAAATAACGTTACACCGTGGAGGGCGGTAGCAAGCACTAAACGGATTCCAAAAATTGGGATTTTGTTCAAGTCAAGTAGTGCTTGGCGAATAACTTGAATGCCGAATTTACCAGTAGCCCCTAAATATTCGTAAAATGTTTTAAAATATGTTATACAGGGTATGTACCTATGCCTATAAGCAAGGCAACATTAAACTGTCAGAGTGTTAATGTAATCGTGTAGTGACGCTGTAGCCAAAGGGTACGATGCGTCACATTCATTTAGATAATACATCACTTTTAATGTTGGATAACGGTTACAGCTGCTCACGAGATGAACGTCGTTTCTCAACTTCCCTGTCTTCCCCTCCAGGTGAAAGAACTGTTCAAAGAGCTGAACGTCAAGTGCAATGCGGTGGAGCTGGATCTCATCGGTAAGACTAGGAAGCGTTTTGATCAGTAGGTAGTAGAAACATAACGCTAGTCCCATTACAGCAGCATAGGGATTTGTTTTCCCTAGCAACTAATGCTAAACATAATCTCAACTAAATTTGGTAGACCAGTCAGCCCCAGTGCCTAATTGGCACAGTTTCCAGTGGCAGTTTGGAATTACTGCTTGACTGAGATGTATGCAAGTATGAATCGTCAAAACAAACAAAATATGAGAAGTCCCAGTGCTTTATATTAACAAAGGAAGACAAAATTATCCTTGAGTCCCTGTGTACCAGACTGAATGTAGTGATCTAGGTCTAATGCAGGACCACAATCTACAGCTGTGGTCAGCTATGCTGTCTTGATTGAATAAAGGTATATTTTGTCTGCTTTTATTTGTGAGATGGACATGAACATCTCACTGTTTGCAAATCCAAACTAACATTCAGCCGTTCTGCCGGTGCAGTGCAAGACATGTTGGTGTGTCTGGATGAAGGGGAATCAGGCATTATTATTTCTTACAAATCTTTGTAGATGTTATCCTGTGCAATCTGAACAGATAATTAAACTTGTTACAAGCATGACTTCAAATTACTTTCTGTTGCCAAGTTTCATTTAGACTGGGGGATTTAACCAGTTTACGGTTCATTTAACCAGATGTTCCAGGCATGATGGAAAAGCAGGTGGGCTGCAGTTGTCAGGTGATCTCAGAGAAACCGCAGTCAGCTGTGTCTGTATCTATTTATACACTAGTCATTTAAATGGTTTTATTTAGTTGCTGAAATTGGTCCAAATTTCCATCCCTGTTTAAGCAGATATTTGGACAACTAACTAAAATGTTATATGCTGACTTAGGTTTTCTGCACTGAAATAATTTGTTCATTGCTGGTAGGATATATACTAATACGTATTTTGTGTAAGGCTAATAGTGACCAATAATGGTACATTGTTATCAGCAAGGCCGTAAATGAACACCCACTAAGGGCCAAATGCCGGTCACCTGCCATACCGACCGGTAACCTTTTGAGACGATACCATTTGAATGCCTCAGTTATACAGCTTTTGGTCTTTGTCTGTTCTCAGACTTTGAAACTACCCTGCAAAATGCTCTGTTATTTGAATTCTGCTACACATGATGAATTATAAACTTGGTCCATTGTAAGTAAGCGAGCAAGTTGATTATATACATGAAATGGCATTGAAAAGGGGTGGGGTGACATTTCAAAACATTATCCATGGCAGGGTTTTTTTGTTTCCTGTGCTGTAAACTGGTTGAGTTGACCCTGGCCTCGTTCAGCACCACAGGATTAATGATGTACATTTGGAACATTTTTCTTTCGGTTGATTTTTGAGTCCAAGCAGGTTCTACCACCACACCTCATATGTTCTCTTCATATAGCCAGGGTGTTAATGTTTGACCTCAGAATGTACAGTCAGGTCTTGCTGTGCAGCGACTCAAAATGTGCTGAGTCACTCACTATCTCATGACTAGATCCTGTATCTCTGTAAACCCCAGCCTCTCTGTGCTCTCTGGTCTCTGCTGTTAATTTGAATGTAGTGCATAACCCATAGCTATTGGTTTAGTAAATTTACCTACATGGCCAGTAGTCCCATGTATTGTGATTGTTGTTCGGAGAGCTAGTCGGAGCGCAATTGGCATGCCAGAGGGATGAATATATTTATGTTAATGACTGTAAACATTGCAAGACGGATTTTAACTAGTCCGTGGCTAAGGCAGGAAAGATGATCTCATTACAAAAGACTGAGCATTCTTAAAGGGGCATTAAGCAATTTATGAGTGTGGCGCTACTGTACATTGCCGTGGAATTGCAACAACATTGACAGGTCAGCTTATGGTTGCCTGTGATTGACAGAAATGAAAAAGTTGCATTTTCCAAATGGAGAGGAGTAAGCTAGCTAAGAGCAGGGATCCAAAGGTAATATATCACCATGCTAAATACTGGAGTAATAATACTGTTTTGTTGTTTAAGTTTTTGGCTTGAGAAGGAAGCTTGTTTACCTTAACATGGCTGAAATGTTTTGTGATGCCAGTCGCTCACTCATATCACCGCCCTCCATCATTGAGCAGTTGGAAAAAGTGAATCGGTGATCGATTTTTTTTTTTCTTAAGCAGAGTACAGACCAGGAAGTGAGTTTTGAAAGCCAGAAGTTTCAACACACGGAGAATCAATCGTTGAGTCATGGTATTGATCAACAACCCGATCAATGCCCCGCTGATAAATGGTCATTTTGTGCTATGGGACCTGTAAAAATCCTACTTATTGCACCTCTAACAACACTGAACGTTGTGTCCAGATGATGGATCCAACTACCAGGAGCTGCTGCTTGAGATGACTGGACAGAAAACCGTTCCCAATGTCTTCATCAACAAGACGCACATCGGCGGCTGCGACAAAACAATGCAGGTAGGCAACCGTTGAGGATTTTATCACCCATAGTGCTACACTTGTGTATCTGATTTGATTTTGTTCTTTGGTGCTCAGATAGTTCTTCCTTTCATCATACATCACATTAAGTCTCTGACGCTGGGATTGCTCAGTAATATTACATAATCAAGTGGTTTGTTCAGATGCTAGACACAGGGAAGGGGACCTATTTGGCTCAAGTGGTGTTTAAAGCTCAATCAGCTAGTCAGACCTCTATTAGCATAAAAATGGCTTGTCTGTTTCTCCTTCCTTTTTAAAAAAACAAATGTGCAACCTAACTATATTTGAAAGTGGTTATATGCATATCATGGCCACATGAGCAAAATGCATTTCTCTTAGATTACTTACACTTAATAATCTAACAAAAAAAAAAAAAAAAAAGTTGGGTCACTTTCCTAAACCCGGTTGAGCCTTGGAGAAATGAAAAGATGAGTAAACAAACGTCTCTATGGATGACTAAATTGTCTCCATGCTTTGTGCCAGGCCCACAAAGACGGTGTCCTGCAGCAGCTACTGGGCGGAGAGAATGAGGTCTACGACTACGACCTGATCGTCATTGGGGGAGGGTCTGGAGGCCTGGCCTGCTCAAAGGTGAGAGGGAGAAGTGCACTAATAAATTGCGACACATCCGTTGATTCATGTCCTCAAGCTTCTGATGAAATGCCAAAGTTTGACCTAAAGAAGCTGCGAGAAAAGTAATCTCGTGTCACATTAGGTTTCATGGAGAGAGAATGGCTACGTTTACATGCATGGAATAACCAGGGTATTGGCCATACTCTGGTTAAGAGTGTCAGATTGTCACACACTGCATTGTTCCATTGCTGCTGCGTTATGTTGCAATGAAGGTGTGCGTTTGCTTTGTTTCACTTTTACTTTTGATAATGCATGTGTAACCTAAAATGACTTGGTTTGCTCTGTTTCCCCAAACTCCCTGACGTATTTGTGTTCCACATGTCAGCAACTCAAAGCTGAAATTGCAATTAATGTTGTAATACTACAATCAATAAACCACAACAGATCAGTATCGTCTCAATGCATTTGAGCCACGAGTTGCTTCCGTAGACTGTGCGCACAGTTTTCAGCAGCACAACTGCTTTGAGTGAGCGTGATCCTCTTGTAACGTTGGTTCTGTTTAAAACAGGAATCTGCTAAGCTGGGGAAGAAGGTGATGGTGCTGGACTATGTTGTGCCCACGCCGAAAGGAACTACCTGGGGTAAGTTACCCCCTAGGCAGTAACAAATGACCATTTGTTTGAATCTCACCTGGTTGATAATGGAGTATTTTTGCTTTTTGTCAGGCCTGGGTGGAACCTGTGTGAATGTTGGCTGCATCCCCAAGAAGCTGATGCACCAGACGGCGCTGCTCGGCACAGCCATGCAGGACGCTCGCAAGTTCGGCTGGGAGTTTGAAGAGACAGGTGAGGGCTCAGAGGTCAGCCACAGGCCCAGGAGGTCACGGAGAGGGGATATCACGGCTTGCCGCGGTAAATCTGAGATGACGGTTATGGTGGAACTCAATCAATAGAAGCTCTTACTCATTTGAACTCCTTCCTTGGCGATGACCCAAATGGCGTTAACTGATTTGAAGTGTTTTCACCACTGTTGAGTTCAGTCAGTATCAGATCGAATGAAAATTGACCTAGCTGTAGTTATGGTCTTTATCTAGAGTACACTGTCACCCACCAAAAAAAAAGGTGTGATCATTTTGGTACGCTCCTTAAAGGGTAATTCTGGGATTTTTCAACCTGGCCTCTATCATACCGCAAAGTAGATCCCAAAAGTTTCGGGGTTCCTCCGGTAGATTGGTTGCGAAACGGGGGCTCAATGGCTGCAATGTAATCCAGGGCATATCAATGCGGTCAAAGTACGTCCACTAAAAGTGCTTGATTTTGCCACTGACAGGCTCAGATTGTTATCAGATTGTTGTTGCAGCCATTGAGCCCGTTTTGCGACTCCCATTTTAATGGGAACTGTAGTTCCATAACTGAACTTGTTAGTACCCAATCTTATACCCAAATTGTGCTAGCCGCCAGTAAACCAGTGGGCAGTCTTGGTTAACTTCCACTTCGGCTCCCTACTCAGAAGTCACTTGGTGGCTGTGGTGTTGTCTCTGTTGATGCCCCTGTGAAGAGAAACCACTAACTGGTCCTTCGGCCTAGTAAGGGTTCCCACTAATAAGTGTCTTCTTCCTGTGTTCAGTGAAACACGACTGGGAGACAATGAAGACGGCGATCAACAACTACATCGGCTCGTTGAACTGGGGCTACAGGGTGGCGCTGAGAGACAAGAATGTCACTTATATCAACTCCTATGCAGAGTTCATCGATCCACACAAGCTCAAGGTCAGTGGTGTTTGGCTCCAGGACTTTGACAGTAGCGCATCCTTCAAGTACCTGTGTCGCATGGTTGGGAACAATCTCTCATGGATCCTCTGTATTCCCCCGGTAGGCGACAACCAAGCGAGGGAAGGAGACCGTTTACACAGCAGCTAAGTTTGTCCTAGCGACAGGAGAGAGGCCGCGCTACCTGGGCATCCCTGGAGACAAGGAGTACTGCATCACCAGGTTAGCATGGCACCAAGTACTCAGACCATCCTATATCTAATGACACATTGTGTGCAGGAACCCCCCCCCCCCCCAAGGCTCCTTGATGAGAACTAGGTACCTTCAGCAGATGCCTTATCTAGCGCTCTTTGTTATAGCATGTGCCAAGTGTGATCTGTAAAAACAAACGCACCCCCTAATGGTTTCGACTCGACCGTCGTCCCCAGGAGGCCTTGTGTCAGGTTTACCATTTAATAGACGTGCAATCTCCCAGCTGTCTAAACACTGTTATCTAAGATTAACCGTCTGGTGGTTTTGGTGATTATGCTGCCGTGTTGGCAACTTGTCATGATGATCTTATGCTACACCCTTGATGCCACACATCTTTTCTCTGAAAATCTAATGTCATGTCAGTTCAGGTTCAAGAAGTTTATTTGTCACATACACACACACAGGGTGTGCAGTGAAATGAAAAAAGTGGCAATGCTCAATTGTGCAATTGTGGAATGTGCAGAGGGCAAAATAACAGGTTCACACTATTTACAATAAAAAACAAAAACACAATATTTACAGTATTACAGTAAGAGCTCTATATAAAAAAAAACAACCCACAATATTTACAGTAAGAGCACTTTGGAAATAAAAATATAGTAATAAGGGAAGTAAAATATTCTGACCCCAAAGGTTTTTTTTATATAGAGCTCTTACTGTAAATACGTGCAATACGTGCAAAAAAGAAGTCTACAAGATAGGCATGAATTTAGATCATTTTCATAAAGTTTTGATGCTACCTTGGCCATTGCCATTGCCAGGCTGCATGCACCGCTGTATAAAGTACTGCAAAATAAATGGTGGAAGTTATAAGAGCGTTCTGGCTGCATGTGTAGTTTTTCCCCCACTACGGCTGACCTTGTGTGTCTTTGCATTTGTCCACCAGTGACGACCTGTTCTCGTTGCCCTACTGCCCAGGGAAGACCCTGGTGATCGGGGCGTCCTACGTGGCTCTGGAGTGTGGCGGCTTTTTGGCCGGCATTGGCCTGGACGTCACCGTCATGGTCCGGTCCATTCTGCTGAGGGGCTTCGACCAGGACATGGCCAACCGCGCCGGGGAGCACATGGAGGAGCACGGCGTCAAGTTCCTTCGCAAATACGTCCCTGTAAAGGTGGGCGTTAAAAAGCATTGGCGCTCTGGTTATTCAGTGGATCACCCCCGTGCCCAAATAGACATGCCATTAAAAGTATAAAAGGTAGTCGGCAGACTTTCAACTGGGTGTAATTGTACACCTGTCCTGGACGCCTTTCAGTTGGTCAATAGCCAAGAAATTAGATGACTAGTATGTTGGTTGGAATGTTATATAATGGTCTAAGCTTTTTATGGACCTGTTCTATTGTCCCATCATTATCTTTTCATCAAGATGTTTGACAGGCCCTTGTTTGTTTTTGTTGCTTGGTTGCCTCTCCATGTCAGGTGGAGGAGCTGGAAGCAGGCACTCCTGGCAGGCTGAAAGTGACAGCCAAGTCCACCGACAGCGACGAGGTCATTGAGGGAGAGTATAATACCGTACGTACCATCACTGTACCCTTCATCTCTCTTATCTTTACACTTTAACACCGTTATAAAAACGGCACTTGTGATGTAGTAGCCTCGATAGACCGATGCAATGCAGCCATAAGACATTGAGTAAGGGCTATGGGTTGAGTAAGGGCTATGGGTCATTCAGGGAAATGTAGGAAATCACCAAATGTTGAGTAGACAGTAGGTTGAGGGGAAAGTGGGTACACCAAAAAAGTACACAGTATCACAAAATGACTCCTGGAATGCTCTGAACATCACAGACTGATGATGTATAACAGTGTAAGGCCCAGTCCCAATGCTTATTTTCACCCCTACAGCTTGGCCAGGGCTAGAAAATATCTCCCTAAGTATTGGGACAACCCTTAGACGCTGATACGTCATCGATAAGCAGACTGGACGAGTTTGTTGTCGGAGATTACTATGGCAATAATGGTATTATCACAGTGACATTTGCCGTTCGTCTGATGGAGATAGAAAAGCATGGACGCTCACAATTCGTTCACAATTTATACTTTTCACGCTACCAATCGATCAAGTCATCAAATAAAAAAGACCACTGCTTCATTACCAGTCCACTTCATGACAGAATAGCGTTAGCGGTGCTCTGTAGTCTAGCAAGCCGTGCTTCTACCATTACCCTGACAGTCTGCACTGACATTAGATGAGCCGTAACAAGTGCAGCAACTTCGCTGCTGGACTTTAGTTATATTTCGGGCGTCATATGCCAGCAAAGGGGGAAATGCGACATGGAAATATGTCAAAATGCGGGACTGTCATGCACAAATCAGCCTAAAAACAATGTTGTAACGTAACTAACTAGCGAACTAGAGACATCGGCATATTAGCGATTTTTTTGTTATGCTTGTTATAAAGAAACGGTCCATAATACATTGAAACGACATTAAACTAAGATAATACCACGGTTACAATATTTTTTCAATCTTTATTAACGAAGAAAATACTACATTTGTGGTTCACTTCGGATGGTAGTGTAGCGGTCCCCATGATCTTCCTGTTACTTCCAGAGATTCGCAGGGCATTCTGGGTAGCCCTTTTGAAGTGTGCCTCTGAAAAATCTCCGTTTCGAGGGGTATGTAGCCCTCGATCTTGGCCCACCCCTCGATCAATAGAGTATTGGGACAGCCCTAGGGGTGAATTCGGATCGGGCCTAAGAGTACCTAAGGGTGGATTTGACCACGCCTGACTGCTATGGTATCAATAAGTTTCGGTGCCTTTTACTTCAAATTTTTCTTCAAACTACTTCAAACTAGTCAATCATTTTGTCATGGGCCTTATCTTATCTGTTCTTATCATGTGTACATGCCAGAAACACCACTGCAGGAATGATGTGCGTGCGGCTTGTTTTCTCAGAAACTAAAGAAGCCACTTCCTTGTTGTTCAGGTGTTGATAGCAGTGGGCCGAGATGCGTGCACAGACAAGGTCGGCCTAGACAAGGCAGGCGTCAAAGTCAACCCCAAGTAAGTTTATTATATCTTTCTCTCTTTTTCCCATGTCACTCTGCCTCTTTCTCCACCCCACCCTCTCTTATTTCATCCACATATGTTAGTCACACCAAGTGGGTGTGCCTGTGCCTTTAAGACTTGTCATAGTGATTCAGCAGTATTGCCATCCCGTGGCTCTCTGCAGGGGGTGTGGTGTGTGTTTTATAGGATTTGGGGGAGGGAAGAGAGTAGGGGTGTTTGGTTTGTAACACAAGACAGATAATTTGCAGGTTATCCACAGGTCTTAAGAGCTGTAAAATAAATTAGCAAAATGGAAAGCCCTCAAAGTATTAAAATGTCTTTAAATACAATTATTAAAGGTCATAGTTTTTTTTTCACCATGCAATTGCAGGTTTCTTTCTGCTGCAGGTCATCTCCTAGGTTAATGCAGAACAGGTTTAGCAGTGCAATATGCAGCCGATATGCTTTGCTAAACACAATGAATTCATTTCCTTGAATTAACTTCCTTGCTTTTTTCTGAACTTTTGTTACCCATGTTCAATCAGAAATAGGCTGGTTACCTTTTTAATGAAACATTAAAAAGGTCTTAAATTTGTCTTTCTGAAACCTTCAGATACCCTGACTTGCTTTTGTAATTGATTAACGGTGCTAGTATTGCTAGCATTGAGGATGTAGTCTTTCTACTGTGTTGTGAGTGACTGAATGGGCCAACCCCTGCGGCTCTGAGGACCACAGGGATCAAGACAGCATGAGGCAGGCTTAAGATGGGGCTCTGAGTCATGCCTCGGTCTTATGACCATAGTAGTATTTCCATGAGGCCAACGGGTTCAGGGGCCATCAGCAGGTCGCCCTTTATCACCGATGTACTCATTTACATTCCCTAATAAAATTGCCTAAGGATTAGTGGAGTTATTGGTCATTGGAAAGATCTGCTGATGGGTGGATGTTACGCAATGAGGCATATGTGTTGCTTGTGTAACAAAATAACATTGTTTACCGTGCTGGTACAGCTAGGAATCTGGTGGTGTTAGGTGTTGCCAGGTGTTGTTTTCTATCTCTGGTGTATCATAGGGTAGGAACTTAAAATTAAACAATACATTCCTCTGCCTTTCGACCCGACATGGTTCAGTGTCCCTGGCAGTTTCTCAGTACACTGAGATGAGGGCAGTGGAAAAACCCTACAGAATCATACTATTATGTGAATCACTTCATTGCAAGTGGGTTAATACACATCCTAGCATTGGAAAAAGAGTTGCGCTCCCAGTTGTTGCAAATGGAAGTACGTGAAAGTGACTAGTGTTATTAATAAGGATTAGTAAATAGTTATTATTATTATTATTATTATTATTATTATTATTATTATTATTAAGGATTATTATTAACTGAAAAAAAATTGGAATAATGTGACTAGAGTATAGAATAGAAATTAGTTTTAGCTAGGGGTGGGCGATATGACTAAAAATCAATATCGCGATTATTTAAAACTTTTACCTCGATTACGATCAATGAACAATTATTTTATTTGTTTTATTTAGAAATTTGTTTTATTTTGAAATTGACCGGATGCTCTATGCCGTTCCTGTGTCTGACTTCCTGCCCGGCTTGACACATTCGCTCGCGGCTCGCAAAAAACGAATGGTCCAAACCTGTCTGAACACGGCGTTATTGGACAGGGCGGAGGGACGTGACTGAATACCACGTAGTATTTTTTAAGGGGACAGTTCATGAACGCAGCATTGGGGAAAGTATTTGGCCCATTCATTCACGGGAAAGTGAAGTTACGTCTGATGCGCGTGCACACACACACACACACACACCTAACACTGGTTGCTTTGCTAACTGGCGCTAGATGTTCCTCTTTCTTGTAGCCTAAATAACAATCGAAATGAACGATTTTGAAAATTTGCCACGATTACATAATTAAAATTATGATTATAAACACCATTATCGCCCACCCCTAGTTTTAACTGATTTTTAAAAATTAAAAAATAATAATTTTCACATTTAGCATGACTAAAATAAGTTTAGTAAATGCAGTGTTTTTGCTATTCCTGACAGTCCTATCTCTCTCTTTCTCTCTCCCCCTCCCCCAAGAAATGGAAAGGTCCCGGTGAACGATGAGGAGCAGACAAACGTGCCTCACATCTACGCCATTGGTGACATCCTGGAGGGCAAATGGGAGCTGACGCCCGTAGCCATCCAGGCCGGCAAGTTGCTGGCACAACGCCTTTACGGGGGCTCAACGGTCAAGGTGCGTAGACACACACACACACAGACCAAGTAATCACCATTCATGTTAAGTCGTGTGTGTGCTTGTGGGGCATATGCCATGCTTATTGATTCTCACCAGAATTATCATGTAATTATCATGTAAGCTTAACAAACCCTGGTCACTTGTTGTCCGTTGTGCAGTGCGACTATGTGAACGTCCCCACCACTGTCTTCACCCCGCTGGAGTACGGCTCCTGCGGCCTGTCAGAGGAGAGGGCCGTCGAGCTCTACGGGCAGGACAACATCGAGGTAAGACACGGCCGTCTAAATAATTTATTACAGATATCGGGTTCAGCTGACACCGAGTCATCCAACTGGCTGGCGTTTAATGCAACCGCAGGACAAGGGCTGTGGGTCTGCCTGGTCATTTTGGTGTCCTAAAAGGAATTCATCATATTCATATTCATATTGCTAACTGGCGCTTCTAGACGTTCCTCGTTCTTGTAGCCTAAATAACAATCGAAATCAACGATTTTGAAAATTTGCCACGATTACATAATTAAATCGCGATTACGATTACAAACACGATAATCGCCCACCCCTACATTCTGAGTATAATGGATTTCACCATAATCTGCACCTCATTCCCATCCAGGCTGTTACCAACCACCATTGTGTCACTGTTTCTCTGTTCAGGTGTTCCACAGTCTGTTCTGGCCTCTGGAGTTCACTGTGCCCAACAGAGACAACAACAGATGCTACTCTAAGATCATCTGCAATAAACTGGACAACGTAAGACTGCCTCACTGCACAGTTGCCTCAGTTGCAGCAAGAGGTGATATTTGCCTTTGCTGTCACATGAGCAACGGTGCTTCAGTGTAATACTCTCTAAATGTAAAGGCGTCGCTCACTAATCGTCTATGAGCCATAATGGCGGCTTCAATTCCTTGTTATACTGCAGGAATGATTAAGTGTTTATTGTAACTGTACTGTCGTCTCCTTGTGTAGGAGCGAGTGATCGGGTTCCACTACCTGGGTCCAAATGCTGGAGAGGTGACGCAGGGTTTTGGCACTGCCATGAAATGCGGTGTCACCAAAGAGCAGCTGGACACCACCATCGGCATTCACCCTACCTGTGCTGAGGTGAGAGACGCCACACAGCGCCTCATTTCCATGCATTTCTTTTTTTACCTTGTGGCTTGGCTAACGCCCTTAGCAGGATAAATGAGTTTAGTCTTTAATACATTGCTGCCATTGTCAGAAATGTTGCAGTGTAATGGTGAAGTATGGCCGGTGTTGCAATGTGGGCTATGACTCATTCTGCTGACTCACTGTTGCATCAGTAGAAAAAAACAAAACATGTCTAAGGTACTTAATGATACCGCACTGCGTGACTCGGGTCTTTCCTGTCCCTCCCAGGTCTTCACCACTTTGGACGTGAGCAAGAGCTCCGGTGGAGATATCACCCAGTCCGGCTGCTGAGGTTAAACCCTGCTCGTTTAGCAGGCTGCCCTCCTTCTAGACTTGCCTATCAATCCCTCTCATGTTAGTTCACCAGCTGACCTTCGACCCCACCCGCTCCCCCCTCACTCGATTGTCAGGCCAGTTGTTTCTCAGGACAAACCCAACACCATGGCCATCAGTGAAACCACTCATTGGGGATAGAAGCAGAATGCACTGAGCGGGGGGGTTGCAGTAGGCGGTGACTGGATGAGGCCAGAGCCATGGTCGTCTTTGTCGGTGGCTCTGGGTGAGATTGGTTTGCGAGGGCAGCCTGCTGAACAGCGGGGTTACTCGGCTCGTTTTTCTACTGGGCGCCTCCAGCGTGTCCTCAGAGGAGCGCCAACACACACTACCGTTGCGTGTTTGCGCCATTTGTGACGTCCTGGCCCGTAACCCGAAATACCGAGGTGGGCTAGGATCGATGTCCCTCTGCAGAGGCACCCGGGGGTGGCCCTAACCCTTCGTCCAACTCCCCAACTTAACACACTTCTCATTCACACACGGAGTACACATAAAATAAGGCAGATTTTAATTGCCGCACGACCGGGGTTTGAATGAATGCTCTGGACTCTGATCCTGCTTATGGTGTAAACACTAGGTTATTTAATTTGGCGTGTGTGTATATATAAATGAAATATGTCATCATGTCTCTTCGGTCAGGCCCTCAACATTCCACGCATTATTTCTCTTCATAAATCTGAGTAGAATTTGAGGTGTGTATAGGGGCAATATTGTGTTAACATTTTGCCATTGCTATGTGGAGACGATGAGACAACTCCATTCATACTTCTACCAAAGTGTTAACCAAATAGTCTGTGTTGCAGAGGTCGAGAGCTGGGAAACGTACCCTTCTTTACCACTCATCCAAATCTTTCAAACCTTTGGTGTGCTGCATCAGAACACTTTAAACTAGAACCGAATGGGGAAATACAACCTGAATTATACTGAATGTTGTCTAAAAAAAAAAAAAAGTTTTCATAAAATTCAGTCATTTAAATGAATGTCTGTTTGTTTGATCTTGCTGTTTGCCTCTGCATTGTGTGTGTAAAAGATGTATCCAGTCTTTAGAGGACAGTATTGGTCATCTATAAATGACTGCTGGTATACCACTGTAGCTGAAAGCTCTTTCAAGACTTAATAAAGGATCTATACACCTGGATAATTTCATTTTGTCAGACTTTTGAAAATTTGTGTTTTATTCGTCGATCATTTTTCATAGCACTTCACCTCAAGAAGTACACCCTTGGCTACACATGTAGAAGGGTGTAAGACAGACCAACTGAAAGGAAAATTAATTTTGTGGTCCCTTGTTACTTAGTTACTAACCCATCTAAAAGCCCTGCCCCAGAGGGCAGAAGTGGTTGTGTATTTCAAGTTCCCAAGCAACCTACTTCTCAACTTCCTGAACAGATGAGTGACAGGTGTAGATGCAAACTAGACTCGGATAGTTGCGATTTTTTTATTCTAACTTCCCACAAACATTACAAACCGTTAACAATTTGCAGTTAATAGTATAATAATCCTGTTAATGCAATAGTTGATCTACCCGTAATATAATAATTACATTCATGTGTTTTACAGTAACAGGGAGGTTGACATTTTTTAAATATGAGCTATTTACATTGGTCAGAGAAGACCTGCATACATACATATTTCCTGCTTTAAATGTACACCATAGTAATCAACTATGTGGTCCCAGAATTCCAAGCGGCTCTTCCCGCCGGTTGGGCTCGTTCGTCTCAGCCGTTTCTAAAAGATGAGGAGATGGTGAGTGGGTTACAGTGGGTCAAAACCAGCCTGATTGAAGCGGGACGCCTATTCACACCCTCTACATCAGAGGGCAGTGGAGATATAATGGCATGGTTTCCTTTTGGTTTGGTTTCCTTCTGTGTTTTCTGTGGGACTATTCAGCCTCCGCGAGCGGCGGTCATGATCAATGGTGCGGTGCACACCCGGGCTGGTGTGAAGCCTTTGTTTAGGTCTAGTAGTGGCTTTGGTCTCTTCGTCGGCTCACATCTGAAATCGCTGTCACCTGCACGCGCTGCCATGGCAACCCAGGCTTTGATGAATTTGAATTTGGATCCGGCTGATAAACCGTTTTTTATCGAGGACAATTTATTGAGATAAGACCGAATTGATTCACTG
This sequence comes from Hoplostethus mediterraneus, assembly GCA_034670385.1. Taxonomy (NCBI): domain Eukaryota; kingdom Metazoa; phylum Chordata; class Actinopteri; order Trachichthyiformes; family Trachichthyidae; genus Hoplostethus; species Hoplostethus mediterraneus. Next base: position 5,825,478 of record JAXDDW010000013.1, read on the forward strand.
GGGTTTTGTTACTAAGTAGAGGTGTATTCACGTGTTTGTGAGGCCGTCCTGATGGGTTCAAAGCTGAAATGAGTTGAAACCAACACCAACAGCATCTGAGAAATAACTGCCAAACTCACTGTGTGCACAGAATATGTACAATCTCAGTTGCCAAAGGAGTAGTAAGTATCGATTTGGCAATATATTGGGCCGATATTGGCCTTTTAGTAAAAATCCCGATATCCGCACTGCCCATATGGTCTACAAAACCGGCCTCACCCTGCCTTAAGGAGGTCACGACCCACTTAATTTCATCAACCTGGCTTTCATGGTTTTCCACCCTGACAATAATACTCTGGGGGAAACACGACAATGGTTCATGTTCACATATCAGTTGAAACGGAGAGGAAGAAAAATGTCTCAGTTCCTTTATTACCCAGTAGTGGCTTACAGTATTTTGCAACAGTGAACCTAACACTATTGCAAGAACCTGCCAGTAAGGAAGTAGCATTTGAAAAGACTCATGTTGGAACCAGAACAGGCGTAAGCCAAAAAGGGGCTTCACTTTAGCCACTTCCTTTCTTCCCACTCCGTCTTGTCCCCTTTTTGATTACATGAAAGGGAATGCAAGTCATCTCCTGTCTGTAGAAAATGCATGTATACATGTCCAAGGCCCTCATTTGAATAAAATCGAGCAGTTTTCTTTAGTTCCTTTTCAAAGAGTCTGGGAAAGGTTGCCAGAAAGAAACTTAAACTCCTCGCCGAGAAGTCAAAAGTCATCCTTGTCTCACCATGACTTGCTAGTTTCAATGTGCTCTCCCTATCAGCACCTCTCATCTCAGGGTAATGGTGAAATACCCATATGATAAATCACCCATATCTTATATGTCCTTCTCATTTCCTGTGAGAACTAGAGAGGTGTGGGTGAAGCTCGATAGCACCCTCTGCTGGTCATTTCAGCTTGGGTCAATTTGGGGTTTGTTTCAACTGATATGTTTTTTAAGGCTGCCGATATTCAGCATGTTTAAATTCAGTGTTTTCCCGCAGGGTTTTTATCCCTATCAGAGTGGAAAAGCCTCTCTCCAGACTAATGAAATTCCACCCCACCTATTCAATGGTAGGAGAAACACTGGGACACATTACTGCTTTTAAATGAAGTTACAATAAACATTATTAAACAAATGAACAGATAAAATGCGCAAAGGAAATCAAATTTTCGTTCTAGGTTAGGTTCGTTTTATGCAGCTGTGGCCAATGAGGAACCTCCATCATGTCAGAGGAGGACAACATATCGATAATTTAATAAAAGGGTAATATCGTGCAAACTGATATATCGATCTAACCCTAGTTTCTGTTTTGATCCCGGTTCTGGTTGTGCTGTGGGTTCCAGCACTAAAACTAGTCTTAGTTTGATACTTTATGAGCAAAAGGCACTACTAATATACACTGTACGTATTTATTTATGTTTTTGAAAATGCGCTAAATTTTCTGTAGCAAACGTAGAACAAACTGTAATAATATAGAGGGTCATGACAAAAAAAATCATATATATATAAATACATCCCTTATGCCCTGTTAGGGAAATTTGTATAGTTGTGAGGTGCATTTATTGAGGTAATTTTGGCTGTGATTGTTCCCTAGCCATGAAATTGGTAAGGAAAGTGTGTTTTTCAATGAATTTTTGAATTTCTGAGTTTCATCCATATCCACTGTATTTTGACTGTGTGAGATGTTTTTGTTATGTTGGGACTGTTAACTACAAAATTTGTACCATAGACTTCCATTATAACCACATTTTTTGACACCCCCCCCCCCCCTTTAAATTAAAATGAAAAATGATTTTGTCTGTAATTTCCCTTTTCTCTGCAGCAAACTTCATGAAGTTTTGTAAAAATGAAGTCAATCACAAAATTGCCCCATTTTAGCCCCTCCCCCATTTAGCCCCTCCCCCACTGACCAACCAATTTGCATCCTTGTGTAATTCATGGCTGCAAACCAGTTCAAAATTTTTTTTTTTCAACTAAAATGGTTTTGATGTATAGTACACGCACACACGCACACACACAATCTTATTTTGTCATGAACATGCAGGTAGCAGTCTTTACTATACATCAAAACCATTTTAGTTGAAAAAACTTTTTTTTGAACTGGTTTGCAGCCATGAATTAGTCAGTGGGGGAGGGGCCACAATGGGGGAGGGGCTAAAATGGGGCAATTTTGTGATTGACTTTATTTTTACAAAACTTCATGAAGTTTGCTGCAGAGAAAAGGGAAATTACAGACAAAATAATTTTTCACTTTATTTTAAGGCGGGGGGTCAAAAAATGTGGTTATAATGGAAGTCTATGGTACAAATCTTGTAGTTAACAGTCCCAATGTAACTTTTTCTTTCAATCTGACATTATACAAAAAGTAATAATGCACCAAAATCAATCTTCTCAATTATTATTCAGATGGGTCAGCCGGTGATACTAATAATAATCAAAGTCAAATTTGTTTTTAGAATATTGAATTATAGTGTATTTTTCAAAAAAGCGGTTAGTGGTTATGATCAAAACTGGCATCTAAAGGGTTAATTTTTAATTGTGATTAAATCATGATATAAATTAAACAAGAACCCCAAAATATTGATCTTTCATCATTTTATTGCAGTTTAAAGTTCAAAATACAAATCTTGTAGTTAACAGTCCCAACGTAACTTTTTTTTAGCAGGGCATTAGGGATATATATATATATATATATATATTATTATTTTTGACAACTGCTAGAAGAAATTCAGCTCCTCTTGGAGGCCCATAGATGTTCTAAAATACAAAATAAAAATAAAAAACATATTTATTGGAACAGGAAACCCAGTGCGTTTCGGCTGAAAGCCTCCATCAGGATCACATGACAAAGAGACACTGGCTCCATCAGCCTCCAGCAATTTGTTCTTCCTTTCTACCCTTTTCTAGTTTGTGAACCTCGGGAAGATGTGGTTGCAACAGTTTTGTTTTTCTAGCCTAACACAGACATCCAGGAGTGGCATATTGAATCCATTTATGGATATGAAAAGTCAATTTGCCCACTAGAGGGCAGCATAATCTCACAAATCTCTGCACGGAGCCATTGAAATTCTCTCACTTTATCATTGCCAGATTTGACTCATAACAGGGCTGTGTATTATATTGTACAGTATCTGTGACACCATAACGTGTTCCTACTTGTACATTCCTTTCATATCATATCTATAAAAGGTTACACCACCATTCATCAGGCACTTGATAACTTGAGGTTGAATTATTCCAAATATACTGTATTTTATTCATTTACACATGAATTGTATATAAATAAAGTGCCTTCATTTTTTTAGGTTTTTTTTAAACTTTGATAAGCAGCTCTGCGGTTTGCTCCTCTGCCTTGGTACATGCTGTTCCCTTTAAACAAATGCAGCCCTCCTCTTTTGGAGAAAATGTGTTTGTGACTCTCCAGAGCCAGCGCAGGTTTTCTTTGGAGGGGAGTAACATATAGCCTGTGAGGGAGTCAGAGCAACAATCCTACGGGTGAGTTCAGCCTTGGACCCGTGTCAAAGAGGGGAGGGAATACATTCCGCTCTCTCCATAGGTCACTGTCCTCCGTTCATATCTCGCTATTGTCAGGCGAAAACCTCGTAACTCCAATTGTGTTGCTTTTAACGTTTTAACATACTGATGAAACCCTCTCAAAACACATCGGACGCACTCAGAAATACATGGTGGTCAAGCTAAAAACAAGGCTGTGACAGTGATACCACACCGAGCAGCTAGAGAGGCAGATAGAAAACAATCAAGTGAGGTTGAGATCCTCCAACTGGCCCATGTATCTGTTTTTTGGCCTAAAATCAGTGTGATATTCCAAACGCTCTCCTCTTATTTCCCCTAGAACAACATTCAAGCACCCAAATTACCTTTTCGTGGGGTTGATCATTTAAAAAAAAGATAGTAGGTTAAAGAAAGGGTAAAACCTGAACCTAATTGCAACAGCAAGTAATTTCAGTGAGTATTAGGCTGGAATGTAGACATTGCCCCAGCTTGCCAGATTAGCAGACAGCACAGAGAAAGGAAGACAAAAACCACAGTAGCTATATGAGCTTTATGTTATCTCAAGGTTTCAATAGCCTTTTACTCTTCTTACCTGTAGCTAATGCCACTGTATGTCATGTCATCTACTGACTGTTTTCCAATGTTCAGTGATTTGTCTGTTACCAATTTGTATATTTGTAAAAACAGATATGTCCTTACATTGCCATGAAATATTCCTTTGCGATTTCTTTTCCTGTCTGCTGGCCAGATGATATGAGTAACACTTCATGGAAGGGTCCCAATTTTTCCTCCTGTTAGTTAAAACGACTGCAGGCGAGCCAACAACTTCAAAGCATTTTTTTGGAGCCAACTTAATGTTTTGAGTGGTGGAGATTTCTATTTTACTTTAACCTTCATACAGGGAAAACCAACTGAGCTCTTTTCCAGCCCTGCTTAATGTTGATAGCACTCGCAGTGTGAACACGCTCACACTGGGAGCTGCCCAGTACAACCACAATCTTCTACCGCCGACCACTGAGCAGCTCCGCTTTGGAAGCCAGAATCTGGGGATTCAAACCGGCAACCTTCCGGTCACAAGTACACCCACTGTATTGACTCTCATGTTGTTGCCAGGAGACATCTCTTCTCTGATTGGTCAGTCGCTGAGGGACTATGTGCTACCCATCACAGCTTCCTCAGACGGTAAACACCTCAACAGGCTTCACACCGTCCTGCCACAAGACTTTGGGTTTGATCGGTCGCGTGGCTCCTAACCCAGACCGGCTCCTCTCGGGACCTGTCTGGCCCCCGGACGCCGGCCAGACGGATGTGAGGAATGTGAGGAAGGTCGACAGTCGAAAGCAGCTCAGCGGGAAGTCTTTTCTGCTCTAATTAGCTGAAACCAGGCTCCTGCCTAGCGATAGACGTAGATAGAAGACGGCAACTGTTTCACCCTGGCTGGGAGCTGTCCTATCACATGGGGGATTAAGGGTGAACCCTGAAGCCCTCGCAAAAATCATGTGCTCTCCCCTGCAGAGGCTAAACTCCCCACTGTTCCTCCATAATATACGCGTATCGCAATATTTGTATGTATTAATTCCTCAAGTCTTTTGCAGACATGTACGTTCTCAAGCAGATAAAGATTGTGGTTTCCCGGTTTGATGACGTTTATCCCTCCAGGCTGATCCCAGTGCATTGGGCTTCCAGTGTAAGAGATTCAAATTCAGGGTTGTTGCATCTCAACCCTCTCTTTCTCCTATCTTTCTCTACTTGTAAGTATGAAATAAAAAATGAGAAAACGTTGGTTGCCGTCTTCACCTCAGTTGCCAACCCAAACTATATAGCTTCAGGATTATGTTCCGGTACAAAAATGTGGATTGTATTTAGATAAAATGAAATGAATGAAATGCTAAAACACACAATAGGTCTAAATATTACTGTTGTACTGTGCAGCACTACTGAACACATCTCACTTGGGCTGTGGTGGTGGTGGTGTGTGGGGGTGAAACCAGAGGGGGGCTGAAACCAGAGACGCTCACCACTGACCAAAATGTCTTGTTAAATCATGGACTGACAGTGCACATCCCTTCAGACTGGGAGGTTAGAGCTGGGTTACAGCAGACTCTATTAATGGCCCCCAGTCAGACTCTGACATTCAGCAACAACAAGAGGGGCTGGTGGATAGACCACCGTCCTGTCCAAGGGGAGTATATGCACATCAAGCTTCCACGTACTACACAATGAGAACATCAAGCTCCAAGTGTATGAGTAGCCAGTAACTGGTTGGGTTTATACAGGGTGGAGTACCTTCCACTGGACGAATGGTTGGTGTGAATTGCACTAGAACTGTCATGAGCATGGCATCAGATTAGTTATTAGTGTCTGCACCACAAATTACATACAAGGAAATTTAACAGTTTGATTCAGTTTCAAAATAAAATACACAACAGATCACAGGTTGCCTGCTCAAACATTTAATTTGAAATTAAACAATTTATTCCAAAGTACAGAAGATAATATGAATGTTAATATTGCTTATACCCATTATGAACTCGTTTTTCCGGATACACTACCACTCAAAAGTTTGGGGTCACTTAAAATGTCCTTCTTTTTGAAAGAAAAGCACAATTTGAGCTAGAGGACAAGTACATCAGAGTCTCTAGTTTAAGAAATAGACGCCTCACAGGTCCTCAACTGGCAGCTTCATCAAATGGTGCCCGCAAAACACCAGTCCCAACTTCAACAGTGAAGAGGCGACTCCAGGATGCTGGCCTTCTAGGCAGAGTAGCAAAGAAAAAGCCAAATCTGAGACTGGCCAAGAAAAGGAAAAGATTAAGATGGGCAAAGAACGATTAGGGAAGAAGCAGTCTGTTGGTATTCTGTCTTTAATGGAGTGGCCAGCGCCGTCACCAGATCTCAACCCCATTGAGCTGTTGTGGGAGCAGCTTGACCGTATGAAGTAAGAAGTGCCCATCAAGCCAATCCAACTTGTGGGAGGTGCTTCAGGAAGCATGGGGTGAAATTTCTTCAGATTACCTCAACACATTGACAGCTAGAATGCCAAAGGTCTGCAAGGCTGTAATTGCTGCAAATGGAGGATTATTTGACGAAAGCAAAGTTTGAAGGACAAAATAATTATTTCAAGTAATTATTTCATTATTTCTAACCATGTCAATGTCTTGACTATATTTTCTATTCATTTTGCAACTTATTTGATGAATAAAAGTGCAAGTTTTCATGGAAAACATGAAATTTTCTGGGTGACCCCAAACTTTTGAGTGGTTGATTTTACCCACAATTTCAATCCAACACTTATTTTTTCTTTATTTGTATCTGATTTGTAATTACAAATCAGTAATTTGTACAAATCTAAGTAGAATTGCAATAATCTTGGTGCAGGTGTAATCATTTACTCCTCAACCTAGAGCAATCAGAGGGAGAATTATTTTGATGAATTGAACCTAATGAAAAATCATTCTTCATTCATATAATATTCCTATAGAGAGTTATACCTGACCTTATCCAATTTTATGTTTTTTAATGTAGTTTGATATTACTAGATTATTTTTTTGTGGTATATTTTAAAGTTTTGCTATGATATTTGTATAGCATCCATGTAAAATTCATCACAAAGGTTTTTTTCCCCACTTTTTCAGTAGGGAATATAAATCCTGATAGAGGGCTGATTACAATTCAAAAATGATTTTTGAGGCTGGTGGAATGACATTGCACAACCACAATTAATGGAGAATCCACCCAGGCCATAAACTGGTGCAAGATTTTTGCATTTGAGTATACCCAAACAAATTGAAGACCTAAACTTGTTTGACAAATGTACTGATTTAACGCTGATTAATTGGGTAATTCTGAGAAGACGAGAGGAAGAAAATCAAAAGCAGATGTAACACTACAGGCTAATCAATCAGTTTGTCATGTTGTGATCTAACACATGGGGGTGCAACGCCACAGTAGTATCAAGACAGCCAGAAACAGCCACGAGGACACCGGAAGTTAGGCCATTTTGCCTTCAAAATAAAAGTATAAAATGTCACTTGACTTGACACTAGGTACTGGAGCTCCTATTCTGGTAGTTGCAACTATGCCCCTGTTGGGTTAAAATTTACTTTTTCAAGATATATGTCCTTCCACGTTGTCTCGATTACATTTTGTGATTAGGAATGAATTGAGATGCTCATTGTGATACCATGTTTATGATGATTTGTCACAGTGAGTAAGAAAAGTAATTTACTAGGAAAGCACACTTTTGGGTAAATGAGGATGAGAACAGGTAGGTAAAAAAGAATGCTTTGGGGCCCGCACCCAGTGTATAAGAATGCCAGTGACTTCCAAACAGGATCAGTCAACTTTAAAGTAGTCAATACACTGTTATAAAAGAAAGTCCAGTCTACACCCAGTAATTTGTTATTTAGTGCATTGGTGAGCTACTATCTGCAGCTGCTTTTTTAAAATATATTTATTTGATTAATCTGAAACTAAGCAAGATTATTTATCAATGTTAAATCATGCTAATTATTTAAATGATTAACTAATGGCTTTATCATAAATGTTTTAAATATGTGAATGGAATTGTGTCCCAGTTTGTCCCAATAGTGTCCCAACGCACCCCAACCCAGCTGGGGTAGACTGGGACACACATTTCCAACTTGATTTATATGTGGTTCTCTTAGTATGCATTTTATCTATTAAATTTATCTTTGGTGCTTACTTATGAAAGTCACTTACACGACAGGTTAGTTGGATTCTAAGCTCCATTATTGTAAACGAAAAAGTCAATTCTGTCCCACAGTGCCCTGCTCTCCCCTAATGCTGCAGTCTTTACGCGTTATGTCAGATAACTGCATCTTAGAAACCTTTGAAAATCTAGAACGTGTTTCCCAACATTCTTGCAAGAAAAAATGTTCATCAATTCATCAATAACGAGTTTTAATTTGAAGGTTACAACCGGAAATTGTATTTTGTATTCTGTGTAGTTTACCTCTGGTGTGTTGTAGCATTACGAGCCTTCTGGGGAGTAAAGAGTTAACAAGTCAACTAAACCTTTGGAAAAAGGTCTGAGGGCATATAAATCCCATCTTCCAAAAACAAACCGGCCTCGGCTCGGACTATAATGTTGCAGCCGCAGCAACTTTTCTTCTGCGCCAAGACAACGTACGGGCGACTGACGAGCGGAGCGCGCACAGTTTATCTCCTCTGGCTCGCTTCAGTTATTTCTCCGCTGCTGTGCCTTCTTCCAGACTGGACGCTCGAGGATGTACGTGAAAATAACTAACAGCAAAGGTCAACTAGTTGGATCGATTCTCGTATCCGTGATAAAGTAAACGCAATCGGACGCAATGCAGCCCAGTCCATACCGTCGAGCCGAACGGTCGCTTTTCGCATGAACCTCAACGAGATTTGGCTCGGCTTCTCGGTCGTTACCGAAGATTCAGGATGAGAAAACCCAAAGTACACCGGATGGTTCTTGCCATGTGTCTGGGATGTTTCCTCATGGTCATATTCTATTTCCACAGCTATCTGAAGCCAAGTGAGTTGAAATCCTGCTTTATTGTTATCTTCTAACCTACTGAGAAGATAACGGCAGTAAAAATACATTTTACATACTTCACATTATGTAAAGAGATAGGCCTATGTTTGACCGTCTTATCTCTTCACCCAGAAGAACTATGGTATCCTAAAATCCTATAATGCAATTTAGAAGAATACTATACAACTGTCACAGCAGAACTATAAATCCCTATAGGAATATTATAGGTATGTTGTAGTGATTTGTTTTTAATTCGACATATGCATTTTCCTAGTTTTGACCACTCAAATATATTTCGACTGAATGCCATATACATGTTCAAATGGCCAATAGTATGTATTTTAGTATGTATTTTAGATGTCTAGATGTGGGAGATACGTCAGAGCTAGATGCTGTCATTGTGGGGTGATGTATTGGTTTGATTTTATTGTGAAGTATTGTGAAGTAACTTTTATTGCAGTTATTCCTATTGCATCCACACTAATAAAACAAATATACTCAGATACATTAGACTTCCTTTGAAAGGCCCTTCCCATATTTAGTTAATAAAGCTCTAATTTAACCACTGTTCCCATACTGAATGAGGTGTGTCTTTCACCATTAATAGCCTGAATTTTGAGTCACTGAATACATGCACGGCATTATGAAGGGATTTCTGTGCGTGTGTTTATTTATTATCATATCATACTTTCTACCCCTACTGTCTTTCAACAGCTTATCTGAATGTTTTTCCCTCACCCGTCCCACCTTGTGTCCCCATTCCCCCGGGCTGTAGACCTCCATATAGGAACAATTCAATTACTAAACTGGTTAGCTGAGTGTCTCCTCTGCAACGTGGAGGAAGGCTGGGAGAAGTTGCGGCTGGTGGAGGGGTTGGCCCACACTGAGACCTGTTTCCACCTCTCCCAGGTCCCTCTCTGCCACATACAATGGCCTCATTCAGACGTGCCCAGCTATATCATGAGCCAAAAAGGCTTATAAAGCCTCGTAATGTGAGGAGCGTTTTGGTTCGATTTCTTAAAAGGGAAGTCAGTTCTGGTTGCCTGTGGTTGGGAGATCATGTGCAACGCGGGGGACGGAATCTGTCCGAACTTATAAGGCATCTATGAAAGACCATCCTAAAACTGATCAGGGCCATATGAGTTCCATAACCACAAGCAAAACTTCTGCTTGAAATGTTGTAGGATATAGTACTGCAGTAAATATAGTTTATTAGCAATTCAAGTTTCATCGAGTGCTGTTTTAGGGACACAGGTGATGCAGGTTCATGCTTATTTGGTGTCAGGCAGCTTCAATCAACATGGAATAATTCCCCTCATGTTTCTAGCATAATTCAACCTGTTTGTCAGGAATAAAAGTTGCACTAGGCAAACGTTTATGTAAAAATTCAGCCGTCCTATCAGCTTAAATTACCAAGTGGGGCTGCAACAGAGAAGAGCGTCCCATCCCCCCTAATTGAGACGCTGTAGATTTACCCAATTCGCCCCAAATTAAATTCTGGTGTCGGGCATGGTCACGTCACCCTCAGGAAGTGACAAATTGAAATTGTCTTTTGTATCATTTCAAATGATCACAGACCAGGCGGGCTGATAAACACGAAGCACGCTGTGTGTAGTTTGCTGGACATCTGGGTATTGAAGTTCACATTTTTCAGACACTTACCTCTTGCTGCTGCTGTTAAGGTTGCCTGGCGCAGCTTTAAAACGGTGAATGCAGTCGGTCTTTCTTATTTGCATTTAGAACACATTCTCTTCTCACGGTCGCACTGTTTGTTAAAAGACAATGTAAAGCTTCAAGAGAGCTACCACATAAGAAAGGAATGTACTGCCATGACGGTTACAGTTACACAATGTGATATTCTCTTGCTTTTGAATTGTATCCACTGCTTTTTCAAATTTAGGATAATTATGTTGACAACCTTAGATGGGGGCTATGGAGGAGGACATTCTGGTGGTGGCAAACCAAAAGTTGTTGCCCCCCAGCCTGAAATGCACCCTACACTGCAAAAATGATCTTAACAAGTCAAGTCATCTTGCTTTGAGTCCTAAAAACCCTATTTTTCTTTAAATAAGTGGAGAGAATCTGTCAGTCGGAGATAATTTCACTTTTTTCCAATACAACTGCTGTGCAAAAGTTTCAAAACGGCACAGCTAAATGGCACTGACAATAAGCAAAATTACCTTTTGCCAGATTTTTGTCACTTGTTTTAAGAAAAATAGGACTTTATGATTTAGTACCAGATGGAATTACTCTAAGATGGCTTTCCTACAGGGCCAGTTGTGCATTCTCTAGAAATGTAACAGCAACACATGGAGGGAAAAGTAGAAAGGTTGCGTCCCTCAACATGCTCTGTGGAATGTACATACATGGTTACACTGCAAGGCCGTTGTCTGGATCTTCTCCTGCTAATCCCCCCTATAAACATCCCAGTCAGCTGCTCATTATACCTTTAGACACTGATTCATGTGATATCAGGAAGTAAAGCAGTTGTGAGTTGATGCCTCCTCTGAATCGCCCTAATCGGTAGTAATTGTTTAGTCCATATCAGCTGTTTTATTTAAGCAAAACAGTTGAGCTACAGGTGAAAATGAGCCTGAGACTATTGAGTGGGCCCTGGGGCAGCTATTATTATAAGAAGAATCCCCCCACCTCATACCTTCCTTGTCTGGGCTTGACTTAAGGGCTGGAAGGTCACATTCAGCACGCCATCATTGGAACACCTGCTGGACGCTAAAGAAATCAGCTCTCAGTCCTTGGAACTACTTTGAACATGGAGATGGAAATCCTGAGGGTGCAAAAAACAAATGTCCAAATATTGAGCACATTATCAAGTGGCTCCTCTGTTCCAAAACCCCTCAAGAAGAGTTATGGATCTGACATTATCTAATTCTGACGTCACTTGATCGTCATAATGGCTTTCCCGACTTGCCAGTTGAAATCAGCTCTGTCAGATCATCTGCCATCCGAGGTCTGATGACGGCTCGGCATGGCCCTGCTGTTCCAGCCTGTCCTCCTCCTCAGCCAGCGGCATATTGATGACAACATGGTGCTTCAGGAGCTGATTATTCAGTGAGTACTCTGGACCACAGAGTCCTCCTCCTCATTCCAAGTCTTCCATTAAAGCCATTCCAGCTGTTCTCAGAAAACCCCACAAGATTTGATGCTCCCACAGAGCGGTGGGACTGAGAAGACTTGTGGGCATGTTCGTCCAGTGTTGATATTGCTGAATAAGCCCTTGACTCGGTTTATGTTCCTTTTTAGAGTGTCCTATTATTTTAGTAAGATTTAAGGGTTGCCAAGTGGTACTAGAACTTTCCCTATCCGGACCATTCTGGATTTCTAGACATCGAAAGCTAAGGGAAGTGGAAGATATTCACCGGCCGAAACACTCTCGACACATGATAGGCACGTGTTGCAGTGTAGATTTTGAACCACTAGAAAAAGGATTTTGGCAGGCAATCAATCCACTAATTCATGAATTAGACGTTGGAGTGGATCCAGAAGAGCTGAGCAGAGAGCCTTGGACTTGGATCTGTTTATGTCTTACCGCTGAATATGTCGGTGCACACAAATGTTGCACAATACCCCCGCGGTATCTCGAACCGATGTCTCTGAAGATCAGTAAGATGCATATCTACATGCATGCGTTCTTCTTGGAGTCAGTAAACGGACACCACACCACCCAAATGCCTTTGCGCTAACACCCTTTCTGCACACATTTGTGGCCTAAGGATCCGGCTCTCCCTTGCACAGTGTGTCTCTCAGTGAGGCGGCTCTTTGGCAGGAGAGGCCGTGGAGGGGGAGGGGGGGCCCAGTTTTCCCAGTGGGACCTAAATACAGAGCTCCGTTTATGGCTGGGACAGCAGCAACACACATTGGCCTTTCTATATTTTGCATTTCCTCCGCCCAAAAGTACAAGCTAGGCGAAATGCAGAAAAGAGGGTTCAGCATGCACTGGGTCTAGAGAAGGGTAAACCAACAGGACTGGGTCCGCTTGCATGAAATGGTTTTTAGGTTGTGTGTTGGTGAATCCCTTTTAGAAGGTGCTTGGTTCATGGGAACATCTATTCAGAATCGACAGTATCCCATCTTGTTCTTCCTCTCAAAATCAGCAGTTAGACAGCAGTTTTTTTAATGTAGTCCGCCTCTATTTAAATACCACATTACAAAAAGTGGATTGTAAATTTCCATGCTTGTTGAGTGATGCCGCATTAGCAGGGTAGTGGCAACACACAATACGCTCTTTCAGCCCAATGCCATCTCAGCTCAGTCATAGTCTGCCAGATCCCAAATTCAGTCAGACATAACTTCTGCTAACTAGCATTATTTTTAAAATGAAAAAAAAAAGGCTTTGGGAGTGGTCATATAGGAAATGTGTTCTTGACTTAGTGAAGCCTTACGGTACTTCAGGCAAGACACGTAGTCATGCGCACCCCATCAACTCCAATCATGTCTTGATTCAACAAAGCGGCCTATTTAAGCTGTCAGATCCTCGGCCACCCCCGCGGTTCCTACCTGCTACATGCTGTTCTACCGGTAGTGCTGCGTACTGTTACCTTGTGATGAGAATTAGACCGTGTTGTTGTGGCGTCTTGCCTCATGTCTCACTTTGAGTCAGATGAAGAACTCTTGGATGCAGAAGAATTAATCTTGGACACTCAAACTAACCAAACCCTGGATTTAGAGTTTGGAAGTGAGGATACCAGTACCTCCTTTTATCAAACCCCGCTGTCAAAGCGCCCTCAGGAATCAGCCAGTATTAAAAATTTTAGATTCACTATACAGTCACAACATATCACTTCCCAAGGCAGTCAGCCATGAAGAACCTTTTCAGTTCCTGGAAAAACAACGTCCTTCATCAAGAAACTAATCCTGATGCTTTGGTTGCCTATCCCGCTCCCACCGTGTCCAAGAAAGCTGCATCTAAAAGAAAAGAGTATGATCGTGCTGCCCCTGCCACCGCTGCTGCCACGACTCCCGCTGAAAGAACGAGAGTCCGAAATCTGGAGGACTTCAACCCCCTACGACGACCCAGTCCTCTCCTCCATTACGGTACTGCTACCCTGGGAACTGCAATCCCCACCACCTGACCAGGGTTCCCTTCTTCCTTCCTGCCGCTGCTATTTCACCTCACCTGTGGAACCAAATCCTGGCAGAAGTTCAGAACCCTACGCCTCAACACTGCCCCATCTAGCATACTGTATCAAACATTCGTTATTCGTTGTGCATCGTTACATGTCCACTGCAAGTTTGAGTCTGTCAAAAACGATATTAAAGACATATGACTCTGCCTGGTCATAATTCATTTCCTTCTGCGCTGCCTTTTCTACAGCTGTACTCCCAGTTAATATACCTATGATTTGTGCCTTCATAATCTATTGTTTCAAATGTTGCAAACTGCAGCCCTCTTCCATTAAGGCACTGATTGCAGGGCTTCAATTTCATCTACGGTGTATGGATCCATCAGTTTGCAGCTTACTCGGAAATCCCTCCTTTTCAATGGACTATGCTTTTTTAGATGTGGGGAATTCACCAGTTGTGTGGAAAAGTTTGAGTCTCAGCATGATCCTATATATATATATATATATATCTCTATGGAGACTTACATGTTTTCTGTTCCCCTGTAAACATTCCATTCTGTTCCATGATATGACCCCTTCAATGGCATCCTCATGCGGGGTAAGATGAACTTCTGTACCTCTCTGATGCAGGGAGAGCCTTGTTAAGTTCTGGTTCTCGGCCCGACTTCGTCTGCTGTGTCAACACTACTGTATGTATTTGGCTGTATACTGCACATTCCTTTTGAATTGATGCAGCCAACTCTGCAGCGGCAGTAGTGCCAACTTCTACCCTTTAAAGCCATGGGTCGTTGGTCTTCATCTGCATATGAACGTTACTTCAAGCTGATTGAGCAATTCTGAGTGTATCTGACCGAAATGGTAGTTTCCATAAGGAAGTGGTAATGTGTTTGGAAAACGGATTGAACTCTTTTCATTCCAGCAATTAGACTTAATTTGGCATCTTGGCTGAGGTCAGCCAACTGAGTGAGAGGCTTATGGTTGTGTGGCAGAAGTAAAATGTAATTTCTGTGTTAGTTTGGCAGTCAAACTGGCTCTTTTGGCATGCAGTTACTATGTTGTAGCTAGTGAGCAGCTGTTTGGTTGACAGTGGCTGGGCACCAGATGGTCAAAGTTAAGCTGCTATGGTGTAACACAGAAGTAGGTAGCTTCCATCTCTCGCCTCCCCATGGCAGTGCGTATAGAAATAAAGAGGAAGGACACAACCAGAAACAAAGGGAAAAACTCCATATAAGGGGAATCCTCAACGCCAATGTTAAAATTCATCTTTTCTGTCACCCCACCCCCCCCACACACACAATACATACAACAGCCATGCCCTCTTTTGTTATTTTTGTGAAACAAAATGCACGGCCATTAAAGGGCCCATGTTATAGGAAATTTTACTCTACTTATATGATCAAAGGCATTGTTAAAATTGTATTTTGTTTTAGTGGTTAAATGTAAAGTTATTGCATTTTCATAAATCCATCCTTTTTTTACGGGCAGTTTCAGACTAACTCCAGCAAATGCATCACAACTGGACTTGGCCATGCAGTATTTGAACTGGAAAACCTCCTATCAGCAGGTCCACCTCATTTCAATAGAGCGCTGCTATTGTCTGCCAATCAGGGTCCAATATTGTGAGGACTTAGGACTTAGTGTTTTTGACATCTCAACTATGCAATGTAATTCCTGGCATGTTAGCATTTTGTGACCCTGAATCAAATAAGGTTTTGCTGTTTGTTTAGTTTTCAGAAAGAAAGATATGTTATATATTTCATTGAAAGACAAAGACATTTTACACTCTGTTGACAATGGACACAACCAAATATGCTGTGGCCTGCATAGCTAACATCATGACAGGTGAACAAAAATACAAAATCGAGGTTTAACATGAACAGGGGCCAAATCCGGATACCTCCTTTTAGTTTCCCACCATAAGGCAAGGAACCTGAAGTTTACATGTTTGAGAAGGCAATATGAAATTTCACATTGAAGAGTATTTGTCTGGATTTGGCCACTGTTCATGTAATATTTGCTTCACAAACGATATTGAAGTACATAGTTTGGATGGAAATCTACATCTGTTCCCCACTTTTGTTTGCATTTTTCCCTTTTATGTTTTTTGCTTCTTCGTGTGCATCTACAGGCCGACTTTACCCCACAATAAACTGTTCAATAAGGTAACCGCCAAAATAACTGCTTTCATAATACTTGTATTTTTTATTGAAACTCTGTTTTGTGCTATTTTGTACTTTACTGAATTTACCTACATCTACTCCATAACCATCTTTTTCAGGTGTCTCTTGCCCAGTTGTTCTATATTTAGGCATCATTTGCACACAGCCAGTTCTCCACTGGACCTCCATGATGGTACCAGCAAGTTTGACAGATTTGTGATGCAACTGCTCTATTGCAAATCCCCATTTGAGAACCGTAACCATCCTATTTGAGAGCGTTAACAGACTTACTTCAGTTGATTGAACTAATCTGTTAGTTTACCCGACTTTTCATTGTGGAGTGACAGTTCCGGGTCCTGCAAGGCAAGGAATTGAAACAGATGCCTTCACTCCTTGACACAGCACGTTGTGCCAGGAAGATAAGGCCTTCTGTGTTGGCTGAACGCCATGTGTGCCCCGGGATTTAAACCTGTCAGGCAGATAGGGTATTTACAGAGTCAAGAGTTCAAAGGGGAAATAAATATTAGGATTCAATGCAGCTGGTTGATTGGATTGACCTACACTAGATTAAGGGTTGTCATGTGAGCCTGGGTATTTAGGGCAATAGTGTCCATGTTACTTCTGCCCAGTTGGCCTTTATCAGAAGTTCTACATCAATAGAATTGATCACAAACGTCTATTACCCTATTTGCAATCTATTAATGTCCTCATCCATCCTTGTTAATGGGCCTGTAAATGCACGGATGGCAGCTTTCACTCTTAGTTTTGAGGTGCCCAACCTTTCCTCTCTAAGCGTGTGTTTGTTTAATCCACAGCAGTTGGGTCTCCCTTTCATTCCCTCTCTGAATTTGTGCATTTAGTGTTAATCCTTCCACAGCATGCTGAGAATTGTGGCACTGGTTACCGAATTGGAACACCGGGTCTCTGCCGATGAAAGTACTTCATTCTCAGAGAGGAAACGCATGTCTTTTTGTTTATTGTTTGTGCTTGCCCTAAATGAATATGACGCTAACCATTTTTGCACACCTGTCACATCTAGTACGGTGCATCTACTACGTCTCCAATAAAGGCTCTATTGTCCTATTCTGTGACGACTTGCAGTTTGCCCAGTCGAAATGTTGTCTTTCCTTGATGAGAGCCACATGGCGACCTCTGAACCCAACTGCCGACTGACTGAAGAGAAGGTGACCCGTAATGGTATAAAAACTCTCTCAGGGGAAAAAGCTCAGGCTAGCACTACCTCTACTCCGTGTGTGTGCGTGTGTGTGCGTGCGTGTGTGTGTGTGCGTGTGTGCTACAAGCAGTTGCAGGACGAGAGAACTTGGCATTTCAGGAATGTGAGTCATATTTAATTGGATTTGTAAAGTGGCAGCAGTGGAGCCTTGGCCTTGGTTTCCGCTCTGTCAAGTTGGGTTATCCCATCACTTTATCACTTTTTTTTTTTTTTTTCTGTTGAACAACAATTTACTATTTGTAACTGCATTGTTTTCTCCGATAATGTAAGTAGTCATTACAGTACTATTATAGACAAAGCCCTTTACATTTTGGAGAACAGAATATAATTATGGGAATGGATTTTGCGAGAGACTAAAAATGCAAAAGTTCTTGAGGGATGATGGTTTATTCCCTCTGGTGTTCTTGTTCCCTCGCCTCCTCCGCCTTACCACCAGTTCTGAGGTCAGAGACCGACCTCGGTAAATGTTCCCCGCTTGGTTCCATATGCCACGTCGGAGGGATTCTCAGGGTTGATCGCTGGAGCAGAGAGATTTAGGGTCTAGTCTTAAAGTTAAAGTTTCTGAACGGAACCTCATAGATCAAGATGGTCAATGGATTATGGTCGAATCTCTTCCTATAGGCTTAGTTGTTTCAATACACGTATTTTTGTTCAAGAACAAACCGTAACAGCCACTATGAAAAGTTGCACCGGTTAGTCTTTCAACCTGCTGGAACCTAGTGTTGTCACGGTGACCCTAATTTGGATTTGGAAACCAATACAGCATTACAGCAGCTACTGTAGATTAATAACCACTCAGTTAAACCCAAGCCTTCTCAATCTGACTAGGTCAATGGGTTTTCAAAGACTGATTTATCAAATTGCCTTTACATTGTTACCAAGCTCAACACTTCTCCCAGAATGAGACACTAGGTCAAACACAGTCTCATATGTCCTCATCCACTGACTTCATGTTTCACAATCAACTTGAAAGTGGATTAAGAGCTTTCAAGTTGCATTTATGCAGATCTCAGTGGCGCAATTACGATGGCCATAACTTAACTGAGGAAAGCTAATATCCTCCTGTCCTCAACATGGACAACATGAGGTCAACAGTACCGTTTGTTTAATTGAAGCTAATAGTCTGCCGGGCAAATCTGTGGGAAACCAGATGCAACCGGACACAGAATACATGGACATACACACTACTCAGCCTCAGTGGAAATCAGCTCCACACCCTTCAACAACTCATTTCAGATGTCACTGTAGTGTTGCTTAGCATCTGCAAAACGGCTAATCCTTGCCAAAGAAGGGCCTTCCCTTTTGAACTTGAACTCAACACGATTAAATATTCACAGATTGATCACAGGTAAGCCTGCATCAGTCATAATGATGTGAATATGAATCTGAAATCTTTTCTACAAGCAGCCAAAAGCAGGTTTAGTGACCTGGCAGTGACTGACCTTTGTGGGTCTTCTCCACTTCCTGGTTGTATTTGATTGCCAGGCATTAGCTTTTTGAATGATGCGTTTCAGGGTTTTATAGTGTTTTTTGCTTGGCTTGTTTGCAAGAGGACCACAGTGAAAATGATTGCTAAATTGTGCAATCTGATGCCATAGTCCTTGCAAACCCTATTTTAAGCCTGTCTAACCTTATCTTGGGCTCTTAGTCTCTTTCCATTTCCCTCCAAGCCACACATTTTTAAATCCAGAAAATTGCATGTTTTGGACTGCCAACCTTTTTTTGTATACCATCACAAATGCACTTTAGCATACAAAGCTGAGTTCACATCATAGAAGAGCCTTCCTCTATTTTTAACCATTTTCCATTCTCAGGGTTTCTCTTTCACTGGCTTTGCCCTTGCATTTCCTTCCCTCTCCTAGTGTTTAAAGACTTGTTTTCCTTAATACTGCTAGTGGTATATTTGCAGTACTGCAAAAGGTGAAAAGTAGTGGTCTGAATGGGGAAGTCTAATGGATTCTCTTTGCTTTCTAATATTTTTTTCTGTCAAAAACAAGACTGTGCAAGTATGAGTATCAGGGCAGTTTCAAAAAAGTAATAGGCCATCATCAAAGTTCACTTGATATTGTGTAAGCATGCAATATAAGCACTTAGTGTTGTAAAGTGATAGATGGTCATACACTGTATCTTTGACTGTAGCTTCATATTAAACACCCTGGTGCTTTAACTCAACACATTTTCTCTTTTCAAGTTAAGTGTACAGAGGCTCTTTTAGTCAGATGTCTTGACAGATGCACCTCTGTTTCCTCAGCCTCTGAGCTGGTCAGTGAAAGGAGCGGTGGGCAGAAATCCGGGAGGAGTCCTTTACAGACGCTTTACGACGGTGACCAGGTCAGTCCCCTGAATCTTGGTCTGTAGTCTAGGTCCTTATTGAGGCCAAGCCATCAACAAAAATGCATCTCTTATCAGACAGGTAGCAGTGAGTCATCTTATCTGCCTTACAAAGCCCTTAACCTGAATTGATTCTAATGTGACATTTTTGTCTGCAGTATGCATGAATATTATTAGTATTTTCTTGGGTTTCAATGAGTTTTAGTTTTCAATCCAAAAATATCTGCATTGGCCTTCAAAAACCCATATCAGTCAAACCTTGTGCTGTGAGTAACTCTGTTCTCAGCTCTGGCTGACACACAAATGACCCTTGAGCTTTGTGATGTTTTCTTTCATGTCTAGTACAGCTGCTTTTTATGTATTTTTTTTGTCAAACACCTTTGTTTAATTACACCTGTGGCATTTATTGAGCAGGATTGATGGGCTTCCATTGGCATTTCAGACTGCAGACTTTTAACAGAGTAATAAAGTGATTTGGAACAGCATTTGATGAAGGCAAGAAAGGAATAGATTAGGACGGCATTCACCTCCTGACTTTTTCAGGCAGAGGAGGCTAGTAGTGATCGCTGGGCCATTCTGGTGTGTGCTTAACGGGGAATTCCAGTATTTTTAAACCTGGGCTCTATTTGTACAAATTCGGCATTTATACTGGGAAATAGGTACCAAAAAAAAAAGGGGGAATTGCTCCGGTAGATCGCCTCAGTCGGCAGTCGCAAAACGGGATGCTTTGCAAGGTAATCCGCAGGGGCAAGTGCACCGATCAAAGTATGTTCACTAAAAGTGCTTGTTTTTGCCACTAACAGGCTCAGATTGTTATTTGTGTGTCTGACAACATTACGGAAAGGATCGCTACAGAAATAGACTTTTTTTTTTTTTTTCTCCCCAATTGTACATGGCCAATTCCCCCTGCCTAAGCGGCCCCGGTCGCTGCTCCACCCCCTCTGCCGGCCTGGGGAGGGTGTAGACTACCACATGCCTCCTCCGATGCATGTGGCATCGCCAGTCGCTTCTTTCGCCAGGAGGGCGTATCGCGTGCGGAGGAACACGTTATCCCCCCCAGTTCCCCTCCCCTGAACAGGTGCCCTGTGCACTGACCAGAGGAGGCGCTAGAGCAGCATCCAGGACACATACCCCTCTGGCTTCCCACCCACAGACACGACCAATTGTGTCTGTAAGGACGCCCGACCAAGCCGGTAGGTTCGAACCTGCGACCAACGCTGAGGTCGCAGGTTCGAACCTCAGGGTTGGTAGGAAGTTGCTTTGACCTTTACACTACCCGGGCGCCCCGATAGACCTTTTTTTAACCAGAAACCTTTGTTTAACCTCTTCATGCAACAACTCACCTCATCTTTCAGATTTCAGAGCGAGACTTCTCCTTAAGCGAGACTTCTGTTTCTGGTAAAAAAAGGTCTATCTCTGTAGGGATCCTTTCTGTAACGTTGTCAGACACTTCTCAGACACACGAATAACAATCTAAAAAAACACGCACTTTTAGTGGACGTACTTTGATCGGCACACTTGCCCCTGCAGATTTCGCTTGCAGCCATAGCAGCGTGTTTCGACTGCCGAATGAGGTGATCTACTGGAGCAATTCCAAAACTTTTTGTACCTATTTTGTGGTATAAATGATGAATTTGTACAAATAGAGCCCAGGTTTAAAAATGCCCTTTAATGGTGTAGATTTTTTCATATTTTTGCAGTTTAGCCAGTGGAAATGGCTAATAAGCTGGAAAACGTATGTGAACCTCTAGGATAGTGGTACTCAAATCTGGTCCACGGGGTCGAGAGTACTGCTGGTTTTATATCCTACCAGGTAGTTAATTGCATTCACCTTGCATCCCAGGTCTAAACAGACCCCTGATTGGACAGCTGAAATGGAAACTACCGGGCAGAATAGAAAACCAGCAGTACCCTGGACCCAGAGGTCCAGATTTGAGGACCAATTCTCTAGAATAATGACTTCTATGAAAGGGGGTAATTGAAGTCAGGTGATCAATCAATGAGATGATGTTCAGGTGGGTTAGAGGTGGCCTGTCATATAAAACCCCACAAAGTTTGTTTACCAACAGAGTCTGCTCTAATATGCCCCGGTCAAAAGAAACTTCAGAGGACCTCCAGAGAAGAGTTGTTGAGGCTCATAAGCTAAAAACCTACAAAAGCATTTCCACAGACTTGGGCTTCCATCAGTCTACAGTCAGACAGATTGGATTCAAATGGAGAAAATTCAGCGCCATTGCTCTTCATCTCAGAGTTGCTAACATTAGTTAATGTGCTAGCTGGTTGGTCAGGCTAAACGCAGGCGCCAGAGAAGAAAGGTTTTTTGTATGCGCACACATCACATCTTTCATCACGCCTTTTTATACATTAACCTCGCAAAATCCCAGTGAGACTAACAATGCTTTGCCAATCTCAGTCTGTCCTTGACGTACCAGTGTCTTCTCCAGCGAAGACAGAAAGCCATACATACTGCCAGACAGTGAGTCAAGTTGAGAGTCTCGGGGCTCCCACTGCTGCAGTGCTGAGATGGGCTGGGTGAATGAAAAAAGTAAATACGGGACTTGTGCCACAAGGAGGCCAAGCTGAACTGGATGACCTGTGATGTATATGTGTGTGTGAGTATGAGAGAGTATATTCACAGATGAAGAACTTAGTAAGTCTAGGCAAGTTATACATTATGCTAACTGCAGGAAAAGGTGATTGTGCATCTGCTCCACTTGGCTAACTTTTAAATAATACATTCTGTTTAGTTTTCTCCTTACGTGTCTGTAGTCCTCCTGAGACTTACCTTCTAGACTTCTTTTACATGAGCTTCTCTCTTGTGAAAATGCTGTGGTTTTACTTGCAGCCTAGCAAGAAAGAGCTTTGTCAGGCTACAACTCCTGGTGTCCATCAGTAGAAGCTGGGAGGAGTGAAACTTGAGATCAGAGCTTTAGGAAAAAAATCTTTGGCTCTGAAGAAATTGAAGGGGTCTTTCACATTTATGCTTTCTTGATGTATTTTTCGTCTTTCGTGTCATCATGTTTACGATTTATTGAACAGACAGAGACAAACAGAGGTTCACTAATTGGTAACTTTTGCCATTGTTTGCCCTGTTTTGAATGAAAAAGGTCTAACTCTCATGAAGTGCAAGAGGAAAAACATGTACTGTCTATTCAATTTTTTCGTTGCAGTTGAGACAAGACACACTGGTCATCTCAATGTATAGACTGCACTACTGTATATCATAACTACAGTTCCTTTTTGCACAATTGTGATATTCTTGTCATGAAGTGACCAGAAAAACAAGATGTTCATTTTGGATTGAATGTGGAAGTGGTCCATAAATTGACTAGAAGTGGACTAGTGTTTACTTTAAGGTTGATTATTGATACTCAGTACCTCCTATTTCATTTATTTATACTGTAGGTTGAATCAGTGGTGCAGACGATTCACCAGGGCCGTCGGGAGCTGTTAGACGAAGCCTGCCGCTCGTACACTCGCAAACGGCGAGTCCTCATCCCCGAGGACCTGAAGCACGTCATTGTGGATGACCAGCATGGCTTGCTGTACTGCTACGTGCCCAAAGTGGCCTGCACCAACTGGAAGCGAGTGCTTATGGTCCTGACCGGTGTCGCCGGGCCGCACCAAGACCCACTGGCCATTCCTGCCCACGAGGCCCACGTCCCGGGGAATCTCCGCACCCTGTCGGAGTACTCCACCTCGCAGATCAACCAACGTTTGCGCTCCTACCTAAAGTTTGTCTTCGTACGTGAGCCCTTTGAGCGGCTGGTGTCGGCTTACCGCAACAAGTTCACGCGGAGCTACAACACAGCCTTTCACAAGCGATATGGCACAAAGATAGTCCAGCGCCACAGGCCAGACCCGCAGCCAGAAGCTCTAGAGAGAGGAAATGACGTCTCCTTTGAGGAGTTTGTGTACTACCTTGTGGACCCAGCCACCCAAAGGGAAGAGCCCTTCAACGAGCACTGGGAGCGTGTGCACTCGCTGTGCCACCCCTGTCTCATTCACTATGATGTGGTGGGCAAGTATGAGACGCTGGAGCAGGACTCCCGCTATGTGCTGCAGCTGGCCGGGGTGGAGGGCCAGGTCACCTTCCCCACCTCTTCCAAGAGCACCAGGACTACAGGAGACATGGCAGCCCAGTTCTTCAGCAACATCAGCCCCTTCTACCAGAAGAGGCTGTACAACCTCTACCGCATGGACTTCCTGCTCTTCAACTATTCCACACCAGCCTACCTCAAGTTCAGTTGAGGTTGGGACTTCTTGTACCTGCAGACTCAACTTGAACTCTCTGAACCTGAACTCTTGCAACAGGTCAGTTGTTTTGAGGTGCTTCTGGTTGCTCTAAATGGGCCTCATCACAGAGAATGCAAAAACTGTGTTATAAACACATCAAGAATTAATCCTGAATTGATCTCCAACGCATATTAATTCTTAGTATAGAGAGGACTAACCTGGGGAAATGTATTCCAAGTGCTTATCAAAAAGCACCATCAAGGTGGAAAACGTCTCTGGAGAGAGGATGCAACATTTCATCACAATATGAAAGTTGTAGCCTAATAAAGAAGGCAACAGTTGTCTGCTGTTTTCAACGGTCTCATTTTGCACAACAAATGTAATCTCTATATCAGGAGGAAAGCAGCACAGTGAAAGTAGTGTTACTATCGCATTTAGACAGTGAATGTCTCAAATTTGTGTGCCTTTGACCTTGGGCCTTACTTTGTCTCCAAAATACATATGACACCCTTTGTAACTGTGACAGTTTATTTTTTGTACTGTAGGAAGAGATGTTGTGCAACTATGGCATCAACTATTTATTGTGATAATTCTGACTCCATTTCTACAGTTAGGCAAACCAAAATAGACAGTATACGGTTTGTCTGGCAATTTTCAAATAAACACAATTCAGCAATTATTTTTGTTTGTCTGGATAGTGGAGTTACTTCAGCATGTTCAATTGTGCAAAACTGCAAATGTGTATTTAAAAAAAAGAGCTTTTAAGGCAGCAACTCTTATAGACACCATCATGTGCAGTTATTTTCTGTTGGCATGTGTTAAAAAAAAAAAAAAAGCATCACCTCTGGATCATGTTTAGGCTATCCTTGTCATGACACCATACTTTAGATCGGTACAACATGTCATTCTTTTTATTTCAACAACAAAACACGTGATTGCAAAGATGTTCTCTCTTACTAAGGTCTTACAAATGTGATGACAGGCCTACAAAGTTCAGTTTAGCTCAGTAGCATTGAAAATAAGGTTCTCACATTCTTTGATGGTTATACTGTTTCTATAAATGCAGATCAGTAAAGACGAGCATTGTTCTAAAAGTGCATATCAAACAATTGAAAAGGCCTCATACATAGAGATGCATACTAAATCTTTTGTACACAAAAATAGCACTAAATATCTATAACAGACTATACCCAGTGGCACTGAAGATTAAACAAGTCCTGCACAAGCTAAATGTCCTCCGTGGGACATTTGTGTGACCCCTCATACTAAAACATGAAGAGAACTCATGGCTTAAAGACACAAATCTACACGAGAGTGCAATATCTGCTATATATTTGTATACTTTTAAACTCTTTAATGATTCATAATTATTGCTTTAATACAATCATTTACCATTTAACATCAAAGCGTCGACAATAGGTATACAAATGTCTCAGCGGTTAATGGTTCTACAATATATAGGTTCCCCACTTGTTGCATCTGTTTTTAGATGGATGTTGCCTTTAAAGAGCTAGATAAGCTTGGTGGTGTTGATAGTGAGGCCAGTGACACGCCTGTGAACCGTGTACTGTTATTCTTGCTCCAAGTTGTTTCCATTACAATTATTTTTAGCCACTGACCTTCCCTCTTGTGTTCTGTCCCTCCCTTTCGCTTTTTTTACCCAACTTATCTTGCAGTGTGCTTCAGCCACTTGCATATAGGGAACAGTATAGGTACTCAGGGTACACAGTACCACTTAGCCGAGACACAGTCCAATCAGTACTCCTATCAAACTCCGGTCCCGGTGGAACTGGCCGTCTGAATCAGTCTGAAGCTCAGAGCCAGGAAGCCGGTCCCCAGCAGGTCACCTAGAGCCGTGAGGTATGGGATGGAGAAGTTATCTGGGTCCATTCCCCTACGCCACATCCACCTCACCATCAGGTTGGCCACATAGAGAAGAATCACTACCTGGATGTTGACATTGTGAAACGAGAATACCTCAGGTACAAACTATTGGAAAACAACTCTTACACAGCAAGCAGATTCATCATCTGTCATCCATATGCATTTATAAATCAAGGTTTCAATTTGCTACCCTTTTGAAAACTAGAATTATGACGTGCTCTGACTAAGACGGACATTTACAGCTCTAAAAGGGAAGACTTGCACCACTCATTCAGGATGTGAACAGAAATAGCATCATGGTAATATAACAATACAAATATACATACAAAGGAAATAATTATTTTAGGCTTGGAGGTCCACTCAGCAGCAGACTGCTACACCATCACATCTAAGCCACAAGGCATTGTAATAGCATTAACAAGCTATCTGTTCAATGCTAATTAATAGAATAGATGAGGTTTCAGTTGAGACTTAAAGGGTAATTCTGGGATTTTTCAACCTGGCCTCTATGTCCACAAAATCGCTTTTCATACCTTTAAGTAGATCCCAAAAGTTTCTGAGTTTCTCCGGTCCATCGGCTCAACCGGCAGTCGCGTAACGGCGGCTCTATGGCGGCAACGTAATCCGTAAAGGCATACACGGCCGGTCAAAGTACGTCCACTAAAAGTGCTTGTTTTTGTCACGGACGGGCTCAGATTGTTATTCGTGTTATTATCCAAATGTCTGACAACATTATGGAAAGGGTCGCTACAGAAACAGCCCGGAAAACGAGGACGGTGAAAAGGATACGAAGATAGTTTATGAAAGCAAGAGGGTGAACCAGCTGCTGCAAGTTCTAGCAGTTCCACTACGTAAACTCAAAACTCGTCTCTCCGACTCACGTATCAACCATAATTGACATATCAGACATTTGGATAATAACACGGATAACAATCTGAGCCCGTCCGTGACAAAAACAAGCACTTTTAGTGGACGTACTTTGACCGGCCGTCTATGCCCTTACGGATTACGTTGCCGCCATAGAGCCGCCGTTACGCGACTGCCGGTTGAGCCGATGGACCGGAGAAACTCAGAAACTTTTGGGATCTACTTGAAGGTATAAAAAGCGATTTTGTGGACATAGAGGCCAGGTTGAAAAATCCCGGAATTACCCTTTAAAGGGAAAATCCACCCTAAAACACCCTAACTCTGTTAAAAAAAACAGCGATTGCTGATCCTGGAATGAACATCACAGATTGATGCTATATAACAGTGTGAGAATATCTGAGGGTGGAATTTTCCTCCAAAAGAGGACCGTGTTTGAACTGCAATGTCATGGAGCTGGTAACCTTGGCACAATAACGTTTCTCCACTATCTGACCTGGAGCAGAGCTGCAGACAGGTAGCAGATGATGAAGGCTGGCGTCATTGCTGTGTGGCCACCCTTCAGGAGGTGGATGATGTAAAGGAAGAGCAGGTGACCTGGGACTACGAGGATGACCAGGACTCTGGCTGATATGGAGTTTACCTCTATGGATACACACAGAATGAGAGCACAAGGAACAGGCATTGTTTAACATTTGTGCAGCTATTCTGTGATTGGTAGCCTCTATCTCACACCGGCAGTATCGTTAGCGCTGGTGCTTTTCCACATTAAGACCACTGACCTGAGGAGCAGAAGATAACACAGGGGTCAGGCCAGGTCACAGCCATGTTAAATGCCAGAGCTCCAGGAACGCTCCAGTAGTGGAGGTAGGTAGAGATCCTGCTAGCCTGAATGGCCACCAGGTTTCCCCCTACACCTGAGTGCAGATGAAGCAGAAGTTTGTAAGAAGATGGGGGTGAAGACAGGCAGCTGTCCCATTGATGGTTGGATGATGGGATATATCGGCAACCCAGTATATCATTGTAACCCTAACAAATTTCGAACAGTTGCTGTATAAAAGATGTAAACATGCTTGTAAAAATGGTTAACCATCCAATCTGTAATTTTGCTTGATATTTCCATAGCTATTTAGCAGTTCTTCCTAAACTCGGCGTCATGTTTCACTGCAGTGCCATACTCTACTTTCATTCATAGTAACACTGCACCCCCCCTCAGGCTGGCCTCATTAACAGCAGAACAAAAACCTATTGGTTTGCAGAGCTTTGAACCCCATGGATCATGCGGACAACACATGAGAAGAGTTTCTGGTCAACAAGCCAGGAGGGGAGAACGCTGAATGGGAATGCAAATGCGCTTCCTGTATTGGGACTGCAATATATGAAGAAGCCTTTGGTCGCCCTGAGGCTGGCAGAGATGCTGCGGAAATGGGGACCAGGGCATAGTTGACATTCTGAACAGGCATGTGGTTTATGTAAAGCCCATTGTAATTCCTCTCTACTTAGTATGCTTCATTGTGGGCAACAAAGACACTAAGTCGGACTACTGTCACTGAAGATCTGCCAACTTCAGGACCCCCCCCCCCCCCACCCCTCTGAGGTTCCTTTGATAGGTTAGAGCAGTGGTCCTCAAGCAGTGATCCTCAAATCTGGAGTCCTACTGGTTTCCATTCTAATCAGGGACTGGTTTGGACCTGGGAATGCCATCAACTACATGGTAGGATAGAAAAGATCCTGAGGATTTGAGGATCACTAGGCTAGAGTTTGTTTAACATTAGCAGCCCTTTAATACCTATGAATGATGATTATCTCAAGTCTGGAGTCCTTTTAAATATCTGTCTTTAGAGCTTATCCATTAAAACTGTTACTAGCTCACTGTGAGGGTGTGGGGACATGAGGTTTTATCAATAATGCGATGTGAGTGTCTGGATGCTCCAACAAATTCCATATGAAATCAATTACACAAGGCTTTTTATTAGAAATAATTAATTATATAGGTTAAATGTCACTCTTCAACGATTTAGAAACATGACAGTCCCAAATCCCACCCATCTATTCCTTTACCATGACATGTCATGTGGTTTTATTTTGTCTGCCCGTAAAGCATCTAAAGGAGAAACATCTGTTTTACCCACCAACCCCCACCAGCACATACATACAAATGCAATCAATATACTAACCTTTTTTATTATTATTATTTTAACCATAAAGCTCCGTGTCAGACGCCTCCTTGAGGATAGTTGGAGAACCCACCGGCATGGAGGATAAATTGAATTCTGAAGTTTGAGAGAGATGCTTTCCATTTTGTCCACTCACCGTTGATGACTGGGGTGAACACTGCCATGCCTTGAAAGTTTGGATCGCTCATCGTCTTATCTAGAATCAGGCCACCAATACTTGGAACGGAGAAAAAATCACAGAACTTCACAGAACTCACCAAGTCAATTCAAGTCAAATAAAACTAAACTGTCTCCCCAGACACTTACCTGCTTATGGACATGGCCACAATGACTGGCTGCCAGCCGGATCTTAGCACCTCTCTGATTGGTGGAAAGCGACGGGCTATGACGACCCACACTGGGATAAGGACCAGGAAGAAGACGCACACCGCAGGAGGCAGATACCACATGTCTGTATCGTAACATAGTGCAGACGGTGGACGAACACTAAGATTCTGATCGTATTTTGGTCGTAGTTCAAAAACACCTTCTTTGCTTTTAAGATGCTGCTGTTCTCTATTGGGTCAGTTTTGGAAGAATCAGACGTGGATGTTGCTGC
The DNA here is from genome assembly GCA_034670385.1 of Hoplostethus mediterraneus. Lineage (NCBI taxonomy): Eukaryota > Metazoa > Chordata > Actinopteri > Trachichthyiformes > Trachichthyidae > Hoplostethus > Hoplostethus mediterraneus. The sequence continues at coordinate 5,855,105 of JAXDDW010000013.1, forward strand.
CCTCTTCTGACTGAAAAGTACTGCTGACATGCATATACTTGAGTCTTGACCTTTCAAATGAATGCCAGTGACATATTGAGGCTGTTCAGGCTATACGTGAATCAGTTAAAGGGGCAATAAGTAATGTTTTTACTGCCCCATAACACAAAATGACCATAATATATCTGTACGGGGTTGGCAAGGTCAACGCAACAGCTGCAGATTTCTGGCTTTCAAAACTCTATTTTGGAACAGAAACTCAGCACCCACTGGAGTTTAACAACAGCCCCCCTTCCAGATGGTGTCCTGAGCGACACATTTCACAACACATTTTGTTCTCAATGACAAAGCAGTATTATTATTCCAGCATTTTGCATGGTGATATATTATCTCTTCACTAGGTAGTTCTGTTGGATCTCTGCTCTCATTAGCTAGCTTAACTGACTGTGACTTTATTGTGTTGTTTATTGTTGACTGTTCAGTGTCTTACTGGTCACTGATAGAGGTTTATAAAGGTCATAGATTATTTAATGCACCTTTAAAAGACCCTTTGCAGCAAGGAAAATGCTTTGAGTTCAGTTTCAACCTTTTTGATCAACAAGATGGTGTTCGGAGAAGTTACATGCACAGACATAAAATGAAACCCATTGTGTGTGAGTCCTCTGACCTCTGTAATGGAAGAGGAGACTGCTGATCCCAGCAAGCAAAGACAGGGTGATCAGGTCTCCGAGGCTGGCAGCAATGGGCGTGGCCACGTTATCTGGGTTGATGCCCACTTTCCTGCAGCCAATGATCACTGCCACCATCACCAGTCCTGATGGAGCACAGGATAAGGCCTCAACAAACCAGTGAAAACACAGGCTAAGCTGATAAACTCTGATGCCGATTGTATGCTCAACAATTCATTCGGTCTTTGAGAAACTTTGTGCCGTTGTCTGACCTAGAGACAGTGCAGCGATGAAAGCAGTGGTGACGCTGCTGGCGCAGAGGACAGCAGCCTTGAAGAAGATCCACTCTCCCCCGGGTCAACACCCCCAGCCCCACTGCTGCAACCGCTGCCAGGAAGCCCACCACCGTGGCCTGTACCTGGGGATGGAGGAGCAAGCACAGCACATCAGTACTATCTATCTAACTGTCGACCTGTCTGTCAGGACTGAAGGTTTGTGGACCCCCTTGTGCAATTATAGAAATTCTGAATTCAAGATAATCCTTTTCTTACCTGAAATAAAGGATTTTGTTTAGTTTTAGAGGAAATTGCACATGCAGCCAAATGAAAATAATGAACCTCTTGGCATTAGTTATGGAGGTAAGTAGAATCAGGTGGGTAATTAGGGCTCAAGATGGATTTTCCAGCAGGGTTATTCCACTATAATGTATGAAATAATGACCGCCCCCTGTAGCAAGCAAGGCTCTATTTATTTGAAGCCCACTGAAAAAGGTAGGGGATATGAGAGGAGTTAGCTAATATTATGAAGCCTAGCACTTGCTATTAACTGAATAAATGCCATCTAGCTAGACTAAATTATCTAGCTTAGCTAACCTAGTTAACCTAGCTGACCTTCAAAGGACTTCTCCAAAAATACAGAAATGGACTTGAAAAATGAAGTGATAGTGGTCAAATCTTCAAGGTGAATCACTGGACATACCTACCCTGGCGGACCTGCTACATGCTGAGGAACAGCCAGTGGAAAAATTAGCCAAATTAAGGTCATATTACCATTTTAGTGTATCCAAGCATTTTGATGCATTGGTAAAGTGTTTTGAACTAGTGTTGGCACTGTAAGGATGATCTTATCATGCCACTAAAGCTTCTTGAGTTGAACAGACCATAGCAGTAGAGTGTGTTGTTAATGTGATGGGTGGGTGGTGGAGCTGAGAGGCCAGTGGTTCACCTGAATCAGAGCCAGGTTACAGGACACCATCTTCCACTGCTGCTGAGGTGCATCCATCTGCCCTGTGTTCGCCTATGAAGAGAAATGGAAAGGAAAGATAGTGTTAAAGGTCCAGAGCAATCGCATTTCCCAATCACACGGTATTGTTTAACAAAGGGCATTGAAGGGCTTTTAAAGTTGCCCAACATATAACTGTCAGTGTTGTGGTGATTTAATGGATGGTTGTTAACTGATCTAAAACCGTTTTAGAAATCCAATCTACTTCCTGTGTGAATGATGTCAGATATACCCAGATTGTAATTAATGTTCTGATTCGTTGACAGTATGCATAGTTAATGAGGTGCCCCGTAGTCTGTCAAACAGTCACCTGGTGGTTGCTTGCTAAACTAACCAAAATCATAATTTTATAGACTAAGAAGTCACAATCACAGAGCTACAGGAAGTGACACTAATGCTAGCTACTGTGGTTAGCTTGGTGGTGCTAAGCATGTGGACAGGGCCACACCCCCTGAACCTACTGAGAATTTACTAAGCATAGAGAACGGGTTACTAAAGCAGTTAACAAAGTAGATGAACCACCAAGAGAAAGTTACTCTCCTCATGGTAGAAAGCCAATGCAAGTTTTTCCTGACTGAACTAAAATCATTGCTCTGGCTCTTTAAAGTACGGCCGATAATATAAAGAGTAATAGCTTGACAGTTGCGTGAATTAAAAATAAATCGCCTTTGTGCGCCTGTGTTTCCACTCACTGCTGTTGACAGTCTGGATGCCAACGTCATCTCCAGATTCCCCTTCAGCCCCACAAGAGCTGGCACCAAGATAAACACCTCTGTGATCTCCTTGAACACCTCCCAGTGCTGAAACACACCATAATGATCTCTTAAAAGTCCCGCTCAATGCCAAGTTCACTTTTGAAACACACCCGGTGTTGAAATACATCACGATCTAAGAAAAAACCTGAATGTTCGAAACACCCTCAAAAGACTTGAATTAACCCGTACTATCCCGCACTGCAACAAATATCTGTCTTAATAGGACATTTATTCTTGTTGTGAATCTTTAAATCTTGTTTTCCTTTAAACAAGTAAAAAAATAATAATAATTCGAAGGGGATGAGATAATTTCACATGTTTCCAATACAGTTTCAACTGTTTTGAGATTACAATTTTTTGCAGTGCAAAAGTTCCTCCTATTGAAATGCACCACAGTGACTCTTTTCAACATTTCCTAACACTGAAATACACTGTGAGGATCTATTAAAACACTCCCAATGCATCCAACATGCTATTTCCTAACAGCCTGAAACATTATGTTCCAGCATAGGGTGTTAGGAAATAGTATTATGTTGTTATGTAAAAATGCTCTATTTGGCATGAGCACCAATCAAATGCTACTATTTAGAACCACATGACCTACTGTACCACAAAACACAACGTAATGAATAACTGACCTGAGCTAATGCCATTTTCACCTGTTTAATTGTGATGCCTGATAGTGTTGATTGATATGATTAGTGCCTGTATTTCCCCAGTCCTTCATGTGTCTGCACATTATTGCACTATGCATTATTCAACTTGCTGCATGGGATATCTGCAAAAGGTTAAGCAGGGACAGAGCTATAGCGTTATCTGCCTCTGGTTCTGATACTGCTATCTGCCTTTCCATGTCCTGTGTGTTCTGCAGTGTGTGCGTGCAATTTCAGCCATCTCTTAGACGTACACTAAAAGGCCAGTTACTATCACGGCCGGTCACATGCGATTCTTTCCCATGTGGCATCGTTTTTAGCAGTAGGTTGCCAGACAGATGGGTAGAGGATTTTTTTAAAAGTAGATGTCTATTTTGCCAAATAAATAGAAATCCAAGGGACCCTCCTGGGAGATAGAGCAACTGTAGCAGCAAACCCACTTATTATCACTTATTATTGTGAATCTGGTGTGCTATCAATAACTTGCTCTGTAGCTGTCAAAAAATCTCACTATCTTATCTAGAATTCATAATTGTCCATATAGGAATGTAATAGTTTTACCATAGAGATACACATGACCATAAAGTACGATAAGGTCAATATTAAGTCACTACTCAGTACCACGGACACTCCTGACAATCCTGTATTTTCCAAACAATGGATAGTATATGGGGAATGACTTACAGTAACAGGAATATGATCAGGTAATAATCTAGTAGCAGAAACGGTTCTGAAGTCAAACAACACACTCACACCAACACACTTGCACATTACTTGCACTGTATCCATGACTATCCCGGCCGCCACCATGCCCAGGCCGGACACCAGGTACGGCAGCAGGACCTGGGCGGCGATGATCCACGAGCTCTCTGGCGGAACGCCGTGGGCCGAGCGGGTCAGTTTACAGGTGAAGCCCCTCAGCTTCCCCCCCCGGAAGCACAGCTCCAGCGCCAGATGGGTCACCACCATGGCCGATCCTCTGTTAACCCATACCTGCCTGGAGAGCCTCTGGTTGCGGGGCCGGAGGGTGGGGGGTTGGGGGGGGGGGATGCTCTCCTACGCCACGAGACAAGCCGATTGGTAGGAATGGAAATGTTCCCACGCAAAGGTAGTCGTCGCCTCAGTCCAGGTTTGAAAGCGAGAGAGGTCGCAGTTTGTTGCTTTAATGTTTCCAAGGCGAGCAGTTATTGTTAAGTTACCTGTCCAAAGGAGGCGAGGAAGAAGAGGAGGGTTCAACAAGCTTCACCTGTCACTCAGCAGCTATCTAGAATGGCGACGACACAAAGTCATATTGCAAATGGCGAGGCGGGCTGAGGAAGGGAACCAACTGCCTTTATCCTCTTGAGCAGAGGACACACATATGGGTCCTCTTGACAGCAGGCCTGCGAGGCCTCTTCTGACACTCTCCTGCTGACAGACCTCCCTGCCACACACACACACACATTCACACACACACACACACACACACACACACACTACAACCACACACACTCTCCTCACGCCTCACTCTTGAGCAGGCGGGCGGCCGAGGCGGAGCGCTGGAAGCCCGGTCGCTCGCGGGGCCTGAAGAAGGTCCAAGTCCTGTGGGACAAGGACATCCAGAAGGCCATGAGCTTCTTCTCCGCCCTCGTCTGCTGCTGCCTGCCGGTTCTTTTCCTCCCTCTCTGCCTCCCTCTCTGCCTCCCTCTCTGTCTCCGTCTCCGTCTCCTCGCTGTCCCGATGCCCTGTGTGAGTTTGGTTGCTCTGGAGCCCCTTCTTCATGTTGCACAGGAACGGGAATGCAAGGTCTAGGTTGCTGTGTGCAAAGGACAAAGGGATGCTGAGGTAGCCTGACTCTGATGCTGAAGGGTCGTCTGAAGAGGACAGAAAGCCACAACACCTGTCCCGTCACTGCCAGGGCTTCCCTCTGATTGCGGGCGGATGGATGATGACACTCAGTGGTGGAGGGAGGGATGGGGGAGGGACAGAACTGCTGGCGTCTGTGTGATAGCCAGACTATATCAGGACTCTTTCACTCCCTCTCCTCTGCTTCCTCTGGACTCAGACGTCTGGTTCCTTTCCAGATTGATTCGGAGGATGCTGCAGCCGTGCTTTTGTCTCCTTCCCCTGTCCCGTGATGTCCTCACCATAAGTGGGTGACGCACGACGCACTCTCGGCAGCAGCAGGTGCTGTACCTGTCACCAACACGTGGTGCTGCTGCTGCCCGGAAAAGGACATTTCCTCTCTCCGCTGATAGGTGGAAACGTAACGGGTCAGCGCTCACAGTCATCTGCCGGACTTGGGTATTGGTTCTTTTAGTCTGCCATTCTTCATTAAGTCTCTATTTCTTTCATCTATCTGTCTTTCTTTCTCTCTCTGTGTTTCTTCTGTCGTTTGCTCGCCCACATTGCATCAATATTTGCCAGTAAATAAGAGAGAAATAAGACGGGGCTCCGGATCTTTGCTCTTCTGGTCCTGGGTTTCTGTCTCCCCTCTTCACTCATAGAAATATGTGTGCATGTGACACATGGCGAGACACACACACACACACACACACACACACACACACACACACACACACACACACACACACACACACACACACACACACACGTACAGACAATGACAGTGACTCAGCTGAAAAGTGTCCCTGAGACGTGATGTAGTGTAGGCGGTGTGTGCCTCTATTCTCTCCAGCTCCCCCCTCTGCCTCCCGGCTGTAATTTGGTTTGTACAGCAACAGCTGCAAGGACGCCCTAAAGGTTGAGCAGTAACTGGAGGCTGACGGCGCTTGTGCACATAGATTTGGGGATGAAATCAGTCAGCGGAATGGATGGCTTTTCTAATGAGCTTCCCACAGCATTCATACAGTCTAGATGCTGTAGTAGGTAGAGCCTCTCATTGTCAGCCGGGACGTCTGCTGCTCCACTGTCTGATTAGTGGATTAGTCAAGAACCAAGAAAGGAAGCAAAGTGGGATCTGGCTTTTCCTTTGGGCTGCCTACCTTCTGTCCACACTTTGTTTTGTCATTTGAGCAGATGGAGTGAAATTAGGGCACAAGGTTGAATATGAACTGTAAGAAGGAGATAACTAAGATCCAAACTTCCAAACAAGTTAAATATCCACTTACCTTTGCAATGTGACTAAAATCTCAATTACATGATGACAATTACATGCACTTTATCCACCTTATCCATTCACATTCACATCCATTCACTGCCCTGCACTTTATTCATTCCCTTTCACACTCAATCATTGCCCGGCACTTTAGACACTTTAGCCAATTCCTCTTTCACATTCATTCACCCATTTCCATTCTTCAATTCTGTATACTGGTACCATTCATCCATGGTTGATGAAGGGTTGTTGCTGATTTACAGATAGTTGAGTTCATAGACGTGATCAAAACCAGAGCTAGAGCCCCCTTCCCATTCAAAATAACCTTGGTTACTAAGACCTGTCTGTTTGTTCCCATGTGGCAAGCTGATTTTATCAGGTCCACTAGGCCACTGTGACCTCCAGAGCCCTCCCAACCCAGGTTCAATTACCTCACCTCAGTGACAGAGAGACATAGAGAGGGGGGGGGTTACCTTGTTGTTTGACTGCAGCACACATTCTGGTACTAGATGTCATTAAAAAATTATTTAAAAAAAGAATAATAAAAATATTCCTGCATTTGAGGTTTAGATTCAGGTATAACATGAATCCATATAAACCAGATGAATTCAGGTTCATATCATATAAGCAATTCCATCAAAGAACTTTTTATGCTTTGCTTTTTATGTCATTCATTTATCTGTTGTGCAGACAACCTTGACCATGTGCTCCTGTAGGGCTACAGATCACCTGTGCTGGTGCCTCGGTACCACCCAGTGTTTTACTGACCTGCGCCCGGTCCAGCAGCATGCCGGCCGCCACCATGCCCAGCCCGGCCAGCAGGTGTGGAGGCAGCACCTGGAGGCAGATCGCCACGGGAGACTCTCCGGAGGAACTGCTGGGCTTGGCTTTGTCCTCCTCCATAACGTTAGTCCAGGGCAGGCTACTGGGATACTGCCGCTGACGGTCATTGCTGGTGCGCATGTGAGCTACCAACTGGTGTGCATGCACAAACCCAACTGCTGCCAACCAGAGGAGCTTCATCAGTGTTTGTCTTTGTATCTGCCGGCCCGTCCTGCTCCACCTACCTCGTTCCACGTGCATGACATGTCAAAAGATGAGCGCTAAGATAGCCGTTATGCTCAGATACAAGTTGTTGATTGATGGCAGGCGGTGACCCTTGCTATGTACACATACACTGACAACTACTGTATTGAAGCCTTTCCCTCTCTGTGACATTATGGCACTGAAATATATAAAAGCATCACTTATGGCTGTATCCCTTATAAACACACTATCTGAGTGTGAGGTTGACGGGATAGTCACCTCCAGAATTGGGGATGAATGGCTGGCTAGCAACAGGATTTGGGTGAAGGTGGAGAATGAGGGAGGTCCAAAGACAGAGGTCTGGATGCCAAAACAGAAGATTTAATGGGGAAAAAATAATCTTGACAAGAACTAAACAAAACACCATGGCTTGAGAACAAAAAAAAAAGGCACTCTACAATAAAGAATATTAAACCATATTTACATACAGCCTGGCAGCAAGCTGTTAACCCCTCCCCCTCTCTCTAGGCCTTTAATGGCCAGCTCTTAAAGGGTAATTCCGGGATTTTTCAACCTGGCCTCTATGTCCACAAAATCGCTTTTCATACCTTTAAGTAGATCCCAAAAGTTTCTGAGTTTCTCCGGTCCATCGGCTCAACCGGCAGTCGCGTAACGGCGGCTCTATGGCGGCAACGTAATCCGTAAAGGCATACACAGGCCGGTCAAAGTACGTCCACTAAAAGTGCTTGTTTTTGTCACGGACGGGCTCAGATTGTTATTCGTGTTATTATCCAAATGTCTGATGATATGTTCCAAATTACGGTTGATACGTGAGTCGGAGAGACGAGATTTTGAGTTTACTTTGTGTGAACTGCTAGAACGACACTTGCAGCTGGTTCAACCCTCTCGCGGTTCATAACTATCTTTGTATCCTTATTCACCGTCCATCGTTTTTCGCCGAGCTGTTTCTGTAGCGACTATTTCTCATAATGTTTGTCAGACATTTGGATAATAACACGAATAACAATCTGAGCCCGTCCGTGACAAAAACAAGCACTTTTAGTGGACGTACTTTGGTTTAGTGAGAAGGCATGAGAAGGCATGTTTTTATCACAGACACACTGTGAGTAACTGTAAGACATAGTATGGATATATTATGGTGATTTAACTTAACTTAAAATAAACACATTTTCCAACTAAAACAGCAATAATTCTGGATATTGGTGGTCATATCTAAATTCATGACTGATCCTGCAAATGTTTTGTAGAGGGACGTAAAAACCATGCCCTCTGAGTCAAAAGTGGCCATACTACCTGATTCTGCTCTCATGCTAACTTGACTAACCTATTTCTCTTCCACCCATGTCCGAATGGTGACAAGAGAGCTCAGAGGAACCGTTAGGGTGGGAATTACTCTCCTTTTCGACCATTGGCTATTTGAGGTAGGCAGAGAAGGCACTTCAATGAGGCTGGGTTTTGTGGCACCCTGGGGGGGGCAAAACGGCGGCACAAGCCCAGATCACACAGCAGGCAGGATTTTAATGACTGAAATTACAACTCAAAGTCATATTTTTCAGGACCTTCAGAAGCCTCCCTGGCTGTCTCTGGTCTCTCCTTTTGGTCTGTGAGGCCATGAGGGCCATGTTATGCCCCGCATTGTTGGCATCACCCTCAGGCATTGTGTTATAAAATTTAAAAAAACTCAATGAAATATTGACTTCATAACATTGGATATGTACTGCATGTAAAAGTGTTCTTCAAAATAATACAGAAGAATAAAAACAGGAGATTCCATTTTCATGCTGTATTACAAGAATTCTCAGCATGGTTGTGATTTAACAAAACATGACAGTTTGGCTTTAGCTCTAGACCATTTCTTCTTATGAATATGGCACTTTTCATTGAAATTAATAGTGGTATGGTCAAACTCATATTAATGTTATCCTCTTGGAAATATGGGCTCTATTGCCCTCCGCTATCTAGTGAAAGGAAACCTTAGTGGAATAGACAGTGAGTGAATGGGCAGTAGGCTATTTGTGAAATATTCAAGCAAGGGGCAAATTAATTCAATAGCTGAGGTAATATCTGATTCAATGAACTGATGGAGCTCAGACGTTAGCGATGGCTTACATCAACAGCACAGATGGAAAATCCTACAGCACAAAACCAAACCGGTAAGGTATATGAAATAATGTGTTCTCTCAGCAATGGTGTGACCTTGCTAAGGAGGGTTTCTGACGTAAGCCTGGCAATGGCACCTTGGGTGTTTCACCCAAAGACGTCACTTTAACCAAAGGAACAAAAAGATATTAAAATGATAAACAGAGACCAGGTTTCCAAGTTCACTGAAAGAGTATGCTTTATTGAGAAATATTTATTTTTGGGGTTTTGAAAGAGGAACAAATAGTATTTCAAGTCTTTTAAAAATGACCAGAGGAAAAAGGGTAGTTGGGCAGTCCTGGACCGAAAGTGGCTCTTCAACAAGACAGTGATCTGAAACATTCAGGACATCTACCAAAGAATGGTTCAGGAAGAAGAAGTTTAGTGTTTTGGATGGTTTAGTGTTTTGGATTGGCCAAGTAAAAGCCCTGACCTAAATCCAACTGAGATGCTGTCAGCACCTGAAACATCTGTTCACATGAGACCTGAAACCTCACTGAGTTCTGTAACGGCCCGGTCACACTGGACGCGGAAAGAAAAAGAAGCGTCACGATTGGCGCCGATCGAGCTAGAAGGAATTTGGTGGTTCACACCAGAACAGTTCAGCGCCGAATCTCCGCTAGATTTAATGCAGGGGTTTGGTCTCTCGCTCTCTCTGCTTGTGTGCGTGTGCCTGCTCTGTTTTATTTTGAAATTTGTTATATTTTGGAAATTGACCGGATGCTCTATGCCGTTCCCATGTCTGACTTCCTGCTGAGCTTGACACATTCGCTCACGAATCGAGAAAATCTTAGACCAGACGCCGAAACAATCGCTGCAGGCCGCAGCCATTCGGCTCTGTGGAAGTGTGAATTCCCATATTGTGTTTTTTTTAAAACGCTTTTTGAAAGCTATTGGCGATGTACCTTGTCCAGTTGTGAGAAAAGGTTTGTGAACTGTTTTGAATTAACTGCATTCCTGTAGAAATGGCTCCTAAAATATGGTCTGATAATCATCTTAAGTTGTAAAAACAGATAACCACAATGCGATTGAACAAATAACACAACACATTTGCACTTTTACATTCTTTATTGAACGTATTGTTCAAGCGTTGACAGCTTGGATTGTAAAAAGTATGTGGACCATGAGATTTAGTAACTGGTGGAACCTCATTTAGCAGCAATACCTCAACCAAACATTTCCTGAAGTTGCTGATCAGACCTGCAACGGTTAGGGGGTATTTTGGACCATTCCTCATTACAGAACTGTTTCAGTTCACTGAGATTTTTGGGATATCTTACATGAATGGTTTGCTTCAGGTCATGCCACAACATTTCAACAGGGTTAAGGTCAGGACTCTGATTTGGCCATTCTGTTGTAGATTTGCTTTTGTGTTTGGGGTCAATGTCATGCTGCATGACCCAACCTCTGGTAAGCTTCAGATCACGGACCGTTACCCTGATATTCTCCCTGGAGAATCTCCTGATACAATTAAGGAGTTCATTCCCTCAATGATTGAAGCCGTCCAGTCCCTGAAGCAGCAAAGCAGCCCCAAACCATGATGCTCCCTCCACCATGCTTCACGGTTGGGATGAGGTTTTACTGTTGGTATGCAGTGGGTTCTTCTCCTCTAAACATAGCATTGTGCCCCTTTTAGCTGTCACAAAACAAGAGTTATCAGGAAGGCTGGCTCTGTTGTTGGCATTAACCTGGACACCCTGGAGGAGGTGGCAGAGAGAAGGATTCTTATGTACTTTTACATTCTTTGATACTGTTGTGCTTGTTAAGTTATACTGTTAAGTTTGTCTTATTTAATGAATAATTTGCTCACTTAGGTTTGTCTTTGCCCATTCAGCTAAGAAATGACAATCTAAATTGATTGAATTCATTTGATTTGATCAGTTTCCCTTCTAATTGGTTAGGGTTGATCCTAATATTTGTCAATGTCGAAGCATATGAACCTTTTTAAATTTACCGAAACACCTATCCATAGGCAGTTTTTTTAATTTGCACATTTTGTCAGGGGAACCAGAATTCCTAGCAGCAGCACCGAAACTATATAGGAAAGAATATCACTAATGGGCAGCGTTATTTTGAAGTTGACATTTAAGCAAGAAACTATGTGGCAGGAACCATGTCTTCAACTTGTAAACATGTGAATTTTATTCACAGTAGGGAGTCAAACACAATGAAAGAGTAGATATTCAGTGTGACACCCGTTTTCAACCTATTGCATTTTGAAAATATGAAATGTGTGTTGGAAAAAAAGGGGGCTTCATTCATAAGCAAAAACAGTATGTCTAGTCTGTTACATTTCAAAATATTGTGCTGACTTAATGTGAGCCATATTAGAGAATTAATGTAATTTGTTCAATTTCTCCATGGCGTTCAGGACAATACCTCCACTAATTACATTGTGGTGTAATATTGATAGGATCATACATTCATGTGATTTGCAAGCATGTCAAGGCACTTATTACTATCAGTAGTCACAAGTAAGGAGAGGGAAAACACTCCACTGTCATGACTTGGGGTCTGAGTACAAAAATGTGTGTGTATATATATAAAATTTGATTGAGGATACAAGCTGTTTGTTGAGTTGTTACTCTTATCACTATGTCAGTGCTGTCACCATCCCTCTCCCTGTCTCCCTCCATGCACAATGCGCATGGCTGCATCAGCCTTCAGGTCTTTGACTCAGTACTCGATGGTCACTGCCTTCGTCTTCAGGTATTCGTTGAGTGCCTCTTGTCCTGTTGGAGTAAGTGACAGAGAGATCAGACGTTAAGTACAGATATGAAAAACCACGTTATTGTACCTTGTCATCAAAGTCCTATCAACTTCATTAAGAAAATCAAGCTTTAGGCCGAATCGCTATTCACCCTTTGGCCCTTCCCCTCCGTTTGGCAGGGTAACGTTAGGAGCACAGCTTGCTAGCCTACAGAGCACCGCTAACGCTATTCTGTCATGAAGTGGTCTGGTAATGAAGCAGTGGTCTTTTTTATTAGATGACTTGTGTGATCAGTTGAGAGCGTGAAACGTATAAATTGTGAACGAATCGCGAGCATCCATGCTTTTCTATCTCCATCAGATGAACGGCAAAATGTCACTGTGATAATACCATTATTGCCATAGTAATCTCCGTCGCGTCTGTTTGCGTAAACGTCATCGATGACGTATCAGGGTCTTGAAGGGTTGTCCCAATTCTTAGGGAGAGATTTCTACCACTACCCCTTGACTCTGTTCCGAGGGCCAAGCCGAAGGGCCAAGCCGAAGCCGTAGGGGTGAAAATGAGAAATGGAGATTCGGCCTTAATCTCTACACGTGAGATTTAAATGGAGGGGTGAAAACTTTGACCAACACAAACTTCACTGAAAATACAGCAGTCTCAGTCAGTATGTTTTCTTTTTCTATCTGAAGAGAACCCTGAACTAACCATGAACCATAACCTACAAACCTCTTAATAGAAACATTGATTGCAGGGTATCTGCAGGCTCCAGATAGCCAAATCTAACACCTTTTAATGCTACCTGGACCAATTTAAAATAAAGAAACAAAAAGCTGGCAAAAGTTTTTTTTTTTCCTAATTTAAAAGTTCTAGAAATATAATTGAGCGGTACAAGAAAAATGACACCATCAAATTAAATGTCCACTATTAATGAAGATGCAACGACAACATTGCATTAACCCTGTCCTGTATCAGAACGAATGGACACACTGTTTGATTGACAGGTGATCTCTGGGAAGTGCAGTGAGAAACCCCACAGTGATCAGACTGATAAGGACCTGCAGAGACCCTGTAATTGCAAGAGTTTGCTCACCCAGGTCTTTGCCGAAGCCAGACTGCTTGAAGCCTCCGAAAGGTGCAGCCACGTCGGTCTTATTGTAGGTGTTGACGAAGACGGTGCCAGCGTTGAGCCGTTCGCTGACGTACAATGCTTTGCTGATGTCCCGTGTGAAAACGCCCGACGCCAGGCCGAACTCTGTAGCGTTGGCCCTCCTCAGGACATCGTCCACCTCACTGAGGCGTTGGAGGGAGGCGAGGCAGACAAGATGGAGGGAGAGAAGGGACAATTAATGACATGAAGCAGAGAAAAGAGAACGAGATCAACAGGGTTAGCCTTTGGGATTTGCCATCTGAATCATGGCAGACAAGATGGAGGGAGAGAAGGGACAATTAATGACATGAAGCAGAGAAAAGAGAACGAGATCAACAGGGTTAGCCTTTGGGATTTGCCATCTGAATCATGGAACGCATCATGGATGTTTCGGGACTTTAAAGTGTTCCTCCTGAATAAGCCAGTCGACTCACCCGCTCTTGAACTTGGAGATTATCATGACCGGGCCGAACGACTCCTCCTTTGCAATGTACATGTGGTCTTGTACGTCAGTGAACAGCGTGGGCTCGAAGAAGAAACCTAGAAACAGTCACCAAATAAGTAACACAAGGGGGCAGCAGACAGGCCTGAATGAGAAACGAGTCGGGCCAACTTTGTACAGCTGCAGAATTGACTTGACTATTGGGGTTTGACCAATATGGGTTTTTGAAGGCTGATGCTAATATTGTTGGACTGAATCTGCAGATATATTGCACTAATATTCAGTATAAAAATTTAAAATTTCATGCCAAAGTATGAAAAGTATTCAGTGTCTCCTCCAGAATATTGTTCTTTTCAAGGGGGGAAAAAGCCTGTGAAATGACATTTAGACCATCATGGGACTAAAAGAGCTCTTAAGGGGTTGACGTCTGCCTTACCTGGACGCTCTACCTGTTTGCCGCCAAGAACCAGGGTGGCGCCCTCCTTGACGCCGGTCTGACAATACTCCACCAGTTTATCCATATGGGCTTTGTGGTTCTGAGGGCCGTGGTCCGTGGAGCGGTCCAGTGGATCACCGATCTTCATCTTCTTGATCTCCTCAACCTCAGAGAAAACAAACACAATACCACAGAATTTGTGTTTTTTCCCTGGATCCTTTGGAGTGATAGTGAACTGAATCTGCGTGTATTGTACTGGCTGGACCCTCAGGGTGTGTCGGGCCCCAAAATCCAATGACAACTAAGATGCACGGGGAGCTTGCAGTGTGAAAGGATGTCGATGCACCACCACCACCCTACTGGTGTTGCATTGGGAGCAGTGGATTGTGACCGGCCCGTATGCTTTCAAACCGCCTTGACCAAAACCTGAACATGGTGTCCAGAATGTATTTCCCCAATTTCTCTGCTTTCACACTGCAGGCCTTCATGCTCAATTCCACGCTGCTGCTCGTATTTGATATTTTTGGATCTAATCCAACACATCCATGTGCTCCAGATCAGAATTGAAAACAAAAATAGGGACTCAGTGGAGCTTTACGCTGTTTTCGCTGATTGGAAGACACCAGATCTGTGTCACATGTGAGGGGGAGGAAAAAAAATCTGAATTGGGACACTGTCAGCTGCAGTGCGAACGCAGCCGCAGGGATACAAAGAGACACATACAACTCGCTTCACAAACTGGTCATGAATGGAGTCTTCCAGAAATAGTCTGCCGGCTGCAATGCAGTTCTCGCCCTTGTTGAAGAACACCGAGCTCATGCCCTGTACAACACACACACACAGTTGCATTATTACAATTACACCACTGGAACAACTTAAATGTGCGAAAGGACTGAAAAAAAAACAAAAAAAGAATGAACGTACCATGCGCACAGCCTTGTCCATGTCGCAGTCGCTGAAGATGATGAGGGGGGATTTTCCACCGAGCTCCAAGGAAACCTTCTTCACATTGCTGACTGCACAGCTTTGGACGGAGGACAACGCAGACACATTAGAATGGGAGGTGATGTGCATTTGTGTGTAGATAGAGTAGTCAGGTCCTGGTCAGATATAACGAGCACTTGACCTCTCACCTCTTCATGATGTGTTTACCGATCTCGGTGGAGCCGGTGAAGCCCAGCTTACGAACGTCAGGGTGGTCAGACAGACGCTGGCCCACCAGGGAGCCTGGAAGAGAACCGCCAGCTGAATAGCGAAATGGTGTGGTCGAGCTTGCTTTTTTGAACCATAAATACTACAGAGAAAGTATCTCATTTTTTTCTATGTTTTCTTTGTGTATTGGGTGCGACGCACCATGTCACTCCACTTGAAAGGAGTATTTCATACATTTGAGAGGACCTTTAAGAAATAATTGCCATAAAATCACTTTGCACATTTTTCATGTTCATTACTTATCCGCTACTGTCCAACCAGGCCAAAAATGTGTGTGTGTTGTGTGTGTACCTGATCCAGGGAGAATATTGATCACACCCTTGGGGATTCCTGCCTTTGCTGCCAACTCAGCAAATTTCACAGCCGTCAGCGGTGTCACCTGGAAGCACAAATTTAAAAAGGACTCGTCTCAGACTCTATCTACACAAGTAGCGACATTCACAGAGTCATTCACGTGAGGGTGGGGGGAGGCTGACCTGAGCAGGTTTGAGGACTAGCGTGTTTCCCGCTGCCAGGCAGGCCGCCGTCTTCCAGGCCAGCATCATCAGCGGGTAGTTCCAGGGAATCACAATGGCACACACTCTGAGAGGGGGAAGGAAACGGGACAGTTTACAAAGCGGCAAACGCGATCGACGATGTCTGTTCTCGATCGGCGAGGCGTATTTAGGACAAACCGTCGGAATGACTCGATTTAAAAGCAACGACTTGGGAGTATTCACACGTTCAAACTTATTTTAAGTTGTCAAGACGCCATGATTGAAGCTTTCTGACGACTTTGGTTCCTCCTGATCGGCTTTTTACACACTTAATGAGTGACGCACGTGAGGTTAAGTTTTACAGCAAACCAAACCTTGTGATGTCATTTTGAGAGCTGCGATCATAAATTGACTTGTAATGAAATTTGTTAATTTTGTTTGAAATGAATGTTTCCCTAGACTTGACTAGTATTTAGATATTGTCCCAATCCAGGAAGCTCCTTTCTACCGCTCTTCTAAGATAACGTGAATGCAGCGTTAAGCTGGATGCTGGACCCCTACCAGCACTCTGACCCCTCCGTACATATGTGTGTCTTTAAGCGTACAAGCAGATTCCTAAGTATGTTGTGCATTAAATTTCAAAAATCCATCCATCCATCCATCTCTCACCCTATTGGTTCCTTCTTGGTGAAGGTGAGGTTCCGATTGGGCCTGGCCTGGTTGATGGGGATGGTGCAGCCCTGTGAAAGGAGGACATTGTTATTGATATGGATTTATTCATCTATTTTGTGACGTAATTTCCCCATGGGGATCATTTAAGGGATGGCATAGAAAATAAAATTGATTGATTTCAGTGTGGCTTATTTCCATTTAATCCAGTCAAGATGAGCTTCAGCATGGTTAGGAACAGCTTCTGCTCCGAGCCCCTTTTGGGCGATCTGGGGCATGGCCTGAACCTTGGCCGAACGTGGGCTTTTCTCACTTGGATCTTGTCGCACCAGCCAGCGAAGTAGCGGAAAGTCTGGATGGACATGCCAACATGGGTCTTGAGGGCCAGGGTGTAAACGGCCCCGGAGTCGATAGCCTCGATGGTGGCCAGCTCCTCCTGGTGCTCCTCCATCAAGTCAGCCAGCCTGGAGATTAGGTCAAAGGAGGAGGAGGTTAAAATGACCTAAATGACTGATTGATGAGTAGTGCAGCTTTAAGCTCCTGACCGACCTGTAGATGAGTCGGCCTCGGTCTCTCGGGTTCATTTTGCCCCACTCCCCTTCCTCGAAGGCCTCCTTAGCGGCAGCCACAGCCTTGTCCACGTCGCTTATCTGGGCCAGAGACACGTCGCAGATGGCCTGGAGGAAAAAGAAATTTGGGATATGGACAGTGGACAAAGATACAACAGATTGGAGGTGGCCTAGCGGGTGAGTGAGGTCCCCTGCAGATGCCCGGGTTCAATCCCCTGTGTGGCCATACCTGCTCCAGAGGCGGCATGCTAGCTGCCTGACCCTGCACCCCAGGGTCCCCCTGACATTAGCCAGTCAATGTCATCTGCCTCCGATATGATGGAGGTGGACCTCTTTCAACTGCTTCAGGAGTGTCAGTCTGTAAAACCTGCAGTGGAACCTGCCTCCCCCTGCCTTGAGGAGCTGATAAACCTCCATGTTTTTGTCTGGCTTTCAATGGAGAGTTTTAGTGTCCCATGATGGTCAAAATGCTGCTTCAGAGGCTTTTCCACCCGGACAAGAATATGATTCTGTGAGAAAACACTGAATTCTTGCATTTTTGGCATGGAAACGGTCAAAATTAAAAGATATTAAATATCAGCACAAAGTATCAGCTTTAGGCAGTTTCAATACCAAACTATTGGTATTGGTATAAGCCTTCAAATCCCATATTGGTACAATAACGTATTTTTTAAAAATCAAAAACATTCTCAGCTAAAGCTAACTCGGAAATGGAGGCGTATAATAGATAAATAGACTAATAGTGCAATGAAGTAATTCTATGGTACTGCTCATTTTCTGTTATTTCTCTCTCTCTCTCTCTCTCTCTCTCTCTCTCTCTCTCTCTCTCTCTCTCTTCCCCTCACCGTGCCATCGGTGGGGTTGATGGTCTTGTAGGTCTTTCCTCCCTCGGCGTCAACAAACTCTCCATTGATGAACAGCTGATGAGGCATCTTAATGGTCATGTTGTTGATGTTCTTCTCCACCTGAGGTAAGACAGACACAATATCTAATTAAAGATACAGTGGAGTGGTGCTACCACCATTTAAAGCACACTTCATTTACCAATACATAGCATCTGATGTGACTATCCCTTGAGAACAGGAAGTATCAGCGTTTATGGGAAATGTAGTCCTCATTTGGAGAAACACTAGCACTAATAATACCACTGTCATGAGATAGAGGCTACCAATCGTCTCCACCGCAGGTCTCATTTGTTTACAGTAATTATACCAAGATATCACAATTAATGTGACAATGCTATACTGATGGTTAAAGTGCTACACAGAGCACCTTTAACCTTAATAGCCAATGATAATAGCAACGAGCAGACAGTGGCTTACGTAGTCGACGACCAGCTCGTCCTCGTCGTCCTCCCCGCGGAGCTTCCGGACACACATCTGGATGAAGTCCTGGAAGGTGGTGTTCATGTAGACGTCCTCGTTCTGCAGCTGGCAACTACTGGCCCGCAGCTTCACCTCCTCCACCAGTCTGAAGAGAGGGGAAGAAAGATGGAGAGAGGGAGGAGAGGGAAGGGAAGTATAGTATATAAAAATTAGGTAGAGATAATGGAAAATAAAGAGAAAACACCTTAATAAAATGACGGAAAACACCCTTTCACTCTTTTCTATTACCTGACCACATCCATGGAGGCTGCACCAGACTTGAAGAAGTCAGTGGTGTCCTCGATCTGAGCAACATTAGTCAGAATGCTCTCCCACACCGCCTAAAAGGAGGAAACACAATGTATGGTCAGTATGTTGGACAGTTGAGGCAAAAGTCAAAAGTTTAGTGGAAAAAATGGTCATTTTAATTTCACCCTCCTCTTCAGAGTAAGGTTTTTCAAGCTAGTGCGGACCTACCCTCATCTGGTCAGCAAAGGCCTTCTCCTCTTCTGTCAGCTCCACCGCCGTATTACCGCTTGAGCGGAAGTACTGCGCTGCAGCGATCATCTTCCCATCCTCAAACTGCAGATTCTTCACCAACAACTGTACAGGCAGACAGAGAGAGCCAGAGAGAGGACACCAGTACATTAGGGTGATGACAAGTTCAATTTATATTGTAGCCTTTGTGGTCAAAATGGTGCATGTTATGGTATTTGTCATAATTATTATGACATAAAACACTAATATGAGATCTCCGTTATTGGGACTGATGAAATTACGTTAAATCTGTATTTTTATACGTTTAAGATCTCACGCAAGTTACACACCTAAACCGGAAGTCCAGTCTCCAAAGTATGAATACAAAAATATTAAAATGTGCTTATGTACAAATCATGATATATTAATGAAAAATTAAAAGGCATTTATTCACAAATCTTGCTGCATAATTACAAGTCATTTTTCTTGGGTCTCCAGTAGGCAGAAGAGGTAAAACCTACCAGATAGAGTTGTGATCTGTTCAGACTCTGCTGCAGCAAGCTCAAGTTTAACGTTTACTGGAACATCTAGAGATGCTTTCTTAGTGGAAGTATTGATGATCATGTTAAATCTACAGAGGATGGGAACAGATGTGCAGTTTTGCTGGTTGGTGTCAGTGTAGAGGGAAATGAGATGGCTGATAAAAACTGCCTTTAAAGTGAGCGACAAATATATTTTAGAAATACCTTTCAGAAGGGGAGAGGGCAGCAAAGGAAGAGATCTGAGTCTTAGCATTTTTTTCTCCTCAGGTTGGGGCATAAAAGACTAAATTCAACAATGTGTATTATGTGAAAGAACACACCTAATAAACGTGACGAATGAGAATGTACTTTTAGACTAATACACTTGGTATTGTTCCCTCTCAATACCAATTGTATTAAAAGTCTAAAAGTACATTCTCAAGATGAAATAGGAAGGAAATTAGATATCAGAGGGCTATAAGAGATAGGAGATAAACAGTGGGGATTAGGAAGGGCAATATGTATGTATAACTTAATGCCGTGACTCTGCACACTCCGGTACAGTAGGTGGCGATATGCACATTTTACGTTGGTTTGCGACTCCATTTAAACCACCGAAGAAGAACATAAGGAGGACCGCTAGCTTGTTGTAGCTTTACAAATACAAACAGCAGTCGGGTAATCTAAGTAGACGGCTGGCAGAATGGCTACTGCTACACTGCAGTCATTTAACGTCTTTCTCACGGAAAGATTAAGTGCAGCTGCTGTGGAGATATTTGGATTTGTTGAGAAAACGCTTCTAGACTACCAGGAGGAGGTCTATCGGACAAAGCTGGAAAACCAGAGGCTGCAGAGGCTGCTGGATTTGGTCTATAAACCCGAGATAAAAGCTGCACAGAGCAGGTCTGTTTCTCAGCGTACACGCCCCGCTTCGTTCAATTCTCTTCGTGCAATCATTCACCGCAAAGAGCAAATGAGAGTATGCTAATACAATAACACGATATGGTGCGGTCGCTGCTATAGCTGAGGTTAACGTTAGGACCCGCGTTACGCCGGGGACACACTGGACGCGGAAAGAAAAGGAAGCGCGGCGAAAGGCGCCGATCGTGCAAGAAAGAGTTTGGTTGTTCACACCGGCGCCGATCTCCGCTGGTTTTCTCAATGTAGGGGTTTTCTCTCTCTCTCTCTCTCTCTCTCTCTCGTTTGAAGCTTTATTGACATGAAAAGACAGTGCTTATATTGCCAAAGCAAACGTATATGAACAGACAAAGAACAACATTTACAACATTATGAAAGTACATGCCACAAGTAACAGGGCAACACAAGTAAGAACAGCAATGAATGAAAAATTATTAAGTATTATCAGTGCTTAATTTGTGCCGGGGCGTCTTACTCAGAATCAGAGCCCCGGGCTCTAAAGTGCGAACAACAACGCGTATATTAAACTGGTATTAAACGTTACTCCGCGAGCCAATCAGACGCGAGTTGAGCCCCGGCATCTCTTATTTTACAAATTAAGCACGGAGTATTATGTAAACTTACTTCTTACTTGTGTTGCCCTGTTACTTGTGGCATGTACTTGCATGTACTTCTTTGTCTGTTCATATACGTTTGCTTTGGCAATATAAGCACTGTCTTTTGAGAGAGAGAGAGAGAGAGAGCTCTGCTTCTGAGAAATACGCACACTGCTGCCACCAGTGGTTGAAAGGTAGACTGCAGTTACTTTTCTAATAGCCTAGGTGCACAACCTTTTATTACCTTGGCAAAATCAAGTATTCCTTTCAACCATTGGTGGCATGTTATATATGTTGTGCACAGACAATGTCATCAGTGTGCACAAATATTTCAATATTTAAAGAGAAGCCTCTAAACCCCCAGCTGATGTTTTCATGGAATATTTCAAAATGCTGTTCATTTTTCTCATGGAATTTGTGTCACATCTGTAACACAGGGTTTTCCTCCATTGTGTATTTCTGAAAATACAATAATTTCCATTACTGTACTTTTTATAATCAGCCAAGCCTCCTTCAAATGACAGATTGTTGTGTAACAATTGTTTTTTTTAATATGTTTTGTTTGAATGCAATGTGTAGTATGTCAAAAAAAATACTTAATTGCACGTCACATCCATAATGCAGGTTGGTTATCACGTTGCTGTATCATGAAAATATATGTAAATGTTTTTGTGGGCAGTCTACACTCTCCTTAGGAGGTTCTATGAATATATATATGAGTGGTGTCATTTATGCTCAACAGGCATTTTCTGAGGCATTTTGTTTGTGATTTAGAATCTCAGGGTCACATCCATAATGCTGGAATTTACCTTATATGTTAACAATTTATGCTGTCCAGCGAAAATGTATAACCAACACTTTTATTTACCTCTAACCCGTAGCTGTTTGGCACTACAACAGTAAGATTTGGGATGCTAGATGTGCATAATATGCCGTTGTATCCAATTTGCCTTTTCTCCATTTAACACAGGCTGGGTAAAAAGGCTTTGATTTCAAACTTTCTGTAACTGCAATTCTGTGAGGCAGTCTGGCCAGAAGTGTACTCACACCTTTGCTAGTGGCAATAAAATAAACCACTAGTGGACTCAGGTGTTTACTCAGGTGCTGTACAAATTGGGTTTTTAATGCCTTTGAATATGTATGTGTGTTTTTTGGTGGGGCTAAATGCAACACATCACCCTGAAGCGCCATCTGCTCAATTTCCATGCATCTCATTTCATATCAGGCTCAGCATCAGGTATGGATTTCTCAGGTAGAGCAAAAAATTAATTTGGCAAGTTTGTGCCACACCAGAGTATTTACCATCCTACTTCCATTGAGTCCAATCTACCCTTATGCCAGTAAATCATTTTCCAGTAAAAGTTCAACCATCTCAGAGAAGACTTCAATGCACAGCCACAGTGTCCCGAAAACAATGTGATTTGAGTCCAAATCACTTCAGCTGTAGAAATTGCAGTCTGCACGTTTCTGTACATTTGTTACCTTGATCACTGAATCTGATCGACTAGCTTAGAATACATATTTGCATGACACATTTGTTCTCCCATCCATGCATCTATAATGTCAAAAGCTTGTTGCTTGCTCACTTGCACTATTTAATGTGTCATTTTATTTTATTGTTGTAATGATTATACTGAAAATCTATTTTTATTAAATTCAGTTCTCACTACTTGTCTTTATTATCTACATACTATTCTCTGCTGCTGCGATGACCAGATCATTCCAGTTTCCGCAAAGCAAATTCATGTGTGATCAGAGAAGAAGGCATTGCAGCTAGCACTAGTAATAATGCATTTTCCTATCCGTTGTTACAGACTCAAGGCAGATCACTTTCCCTGCATCGACAAAGGAGGTTTCCCTTCAGGTGCAGCACAATCAGCGAGAATGGATTCCCGGTCTGGGCCCGGAGGAGCCGGGACTCTTGTCCATTAAAGAGGAACAGGTGGAACTCACATCGGTGGAGCAGCGTTTACGTCTAGGCAACGAGATAGACAACTCAGCAGAAGAAGTCGTTAGAACGGGGCAAACTGCAGAAAACAAGACACCGCCAGAAAAGGACGGCGACCCGGCGCCATCCTCCACCGCTCACTCAAACAAGAAGTCCGTCAGCTGCCATATCTGTGGTAAAACGTTAAAGTCCAAGAACTACATGAAACGCCACATCAATACGCACACTGTGGAGAAACCATTCGTTTGTCCCATTTGCGGAAACCGATATAAACTGAAAGGTCACGTCAAAGAGCACATACGGACTCACACTGGGGAAAGGCCCTACAGCTGCTATATATGCGGCAAAGCCTTCAACAGATGCACGACCATGAGTAAACACGCCAGGATAAGACACAAAGAGAGTGAGCCGTACAAATGCATGCACTGCAGCCAGCGCTTTCCTCTGCTGCTTTTGTTGAAGCAGCACATGAAGAACATCCACGACATCACCTTTTGCCCGTGAAATGCTCTTGCTGTGATGGTGTCGATGGCGACCGCTGACTTTAAAGTTCAGCAATAGCAATTAATCAACGGGTTGTCTGCCTTTTTTGATCGGATGACCTGTTGCTGGACATTCCATTCTAAAACCATGGGCATTAATATGGAGTTGGACCCCACACACACACACTCCTGGGAAGGCTCTCCACAAGCTTTTGTAGTGTGTCTGGGAATTTGTTGGAAAAAGTTGGAAGCACCCAATTGGCTACGATGTACGATATTCCTCTTGACCGTCTAGCCCTTGTTAATCCTGTCTTTAATTCATATCTGACATTAATTGTATTTGTGTGTTTTTCATTGCCTGTAAAGCAATTTTCTTCTCCAATAAAGTTATTGATAATTTTTGCAGTTCTTACAAGGTGGTCACGTGCAACAAACTCGGAGCTCTATTTTCATGAATCAATGGCGCACGATGAAAGCGCATGTAAAAAGGTGCACGGCTGCTGACTTCTGGTCATTTCTTGGCCAGAGGTGCCACAGGTGTGCAATTGGACACTGGGCCGGATTAGGAAGAATACATTATCAGTTTCTTACTACAACAGTGACTCAGACACAAGTGTAACTCGGGCCAATGGTAACACATTTCCATTTCCATCCTTGCAGACTCCAAACAGCCAACTGTACCTGCATCAGCGGAGGAGATTTCCTCCAAGCAGCAGCGGCAGCACAGTGCACAGGAGTGGAGCCCCAGTCAGGAGGACCCAGGACCCTCTCAGATTAAAGAGGAGGACAAGGAGCAACTCTGGACCAATGGGAATGCGGAGCAACCAGTCAGCAGAGGACGACACCAAAGAACTTATCAGAACAGTACAGCAATTAGAGAACAGCACCTCGGCTGAAGAGAACAGCGAGCCAAAGCTATCCCTCGCAGAGGATCCAAACGGCTCCCAAGCCAAGACGAGCACCACCTTTTATCGCTGCCATCTTTGCAATTCTATTTTCACCAAAAAAGCTGTGCTAACGTGGCACCTCAAGACACACGGAAGCAAAGGGAACCTTGACTGTCACATATGCGGTAAACATCTGCCCTGCCAGAGTAATCTGCAGAATCACATGAGACTCCATACCGGAGAGAGACCCCATCGCTGCCACGTTTGTGGGAAATGTTTTAGATTGAAAGGACACATGACAGAACACATAAGGATCCACACAGGGGAGAAGCCTTTCAGCTGCCATATCTGTAAAAGGTCTTTTAATAGAGTTTCAACTCTGAGGAAACATGTTTTCGCCAAACATAAAGGAGAGACAGTACAAATGTGTGGATTGTGACAAATGATTTACTGAAAGGCTGCTGATGGAAATGCACAAGCTAAAAGTTAATGTCGAACTGTCCACGGATCAGAGGCCCGTCTAAGAGAGCCTCAGAAGAAGATTATTGCTTTATGCATTGGAAGCTGGGGGAAATGCAGAGAGGACTCAAGGGATGTAACTAGAGTAAAACTCATCTGTTTTCAAACAGGATTTGTCTAATTATTGCCAGAGGCTATGAGTGTATACATCTGACTTCTATTATATTTTTTATGTTATGAACATAAACCAGGTATGTGCACTTGAAGAAACAAATTTTGGCGTGCAACTGATGGTGGAACTGCATCACTGTTGTATTTCATGTGTTTTCTATATCACTTATTGTTGTTACTCCACAATGCAAATGTACAGACAACTAAATGTCGCACCACAACCGTTTAAAGGTTATTGTAGACATGATACTGTGGAAACTTAGGTCCAACCCTATTGAAGTGCATCTCCTTAACCTGCATCAACTGATGAGGCCCAGTCTGGACCAGGAGGAACCAGGAACCCTCATATATTAAAGAGGAAATGCCCAAGAGTTTTGGGTTGATTTCCAATACAATGACCAAGACGTAAGGACCAGACATTCAGCAGAGGCTGACAAGCAGAAATATGGTGTAAAACCTGTACTATTACCACCAAATGCCCTAGAGATCTCTTCATCTGTCAAACTGTCCTAAAACCAATAGGAAAAATGTGTCACGAAGATTTTAAGAGCAAAACAAACTAACAATGCACTTTTAAAGCTGCAATAGGCAACTTGACATGTTGGTGGCACCAAATAGCAAGAGGTAACCACGTCAGAAAACTTTAGCTGTAAAGTTTCGTCACTTCCTGTGCACAGAGAAGATTTCCCACCAGTGTCCATACCTGACACCATAATAATAATCATAATAATTTTGGCAAATATGGTGAATCTATGGCGTCCTAACTGGGGGGATGAGACGCTTTTCTCTGCTGCAGCCCCACTTTATGATTTGATGGATGGATATGATGGAGTTCTACACAAAAGCATGACTGATGTGGATGTCCTTCTAAAATATCACCCAGAGACACAAAAGAAATATTAAAACTAGTAAGTAAACCAACCCAAGAATAACATCTTGGCTTAATAAATATAATTTGACATTTTATAAGGTTATTCCTCTATAATATATGAAATAATGACCACCCCCTACAGGGTTCACAAACCTTCAAGTCTGACTGTAAGTGAAACAAATGCAGCAGAATGCAGATGAGATTTCTGTATGCGATGCGTTCACTTACCGCCTTGTCATCGTTGCCAAAAAGCACCAGACCCGCCTTGGTGACGATGCCGGGACGGCTGGCTCCAGGGATCTCTAGGGGCTGACCGCTCGCTGTGGTGCCGTTGTCGACCAGGGTGGAGCCATAGAAAGTGACTTTCTGTAGGAAAAAAAGTCATGAGGAGACTTTGCGGGTGCAGAAACGGTTGCAAAAAGCAATTTTCAAAGAATATGGGTACATTTTCTGTTTGTTCTGAATGGAAATAAAGCTCATATGGGTATAAAAGCTCAGCCAAAGTTCAGCCTTTGGTATATTATCATCGGAGCAGCTGTAATAAAGAAAATTACTCATGTTCAAATATTTACTCAAAGCGCTAACGTGAAACAAAATCTTAAGATTAATCATCTGCGACAGTCGACTGCGGGTAGATCATCAGCTCACCTGTCCGGCGACCTCTGCCCAGGCACCGGGCACTTTGTCGTTCCCTCTGATCCAGTTGTGGAGGGCCTCGGCAGACTGGTTCCAGTCAATCTACCAGCGACAGAGCCGTGAGAAGCTGTTATCGATCTCTCCAGTTACTACGTTAATGATGAAGTCAGTTAAATGATGGGTCTGGGTGGGTACTGGAAACCCTTAATGGACAGAAATTGCTTGGTGGCAATCACTGCTGTGATTCATATAAAAATGTTATTCACAACCTTGCTTTTTCCACACACATCCATTACGGTACAGAGGCGACACCTGAGTGTCTCTTTAACGGGCTGGTTATCAAGTAGAGGAAAAGCTTTCCTTCTGGCTCCTGCGTTACCTTAGAATTGTCTTTCTTCTGGATGCACTCGTACGTAGCTCCTTCCTGTGGCTGGGTGATCCTTGGGGCCTTCCCTTCTGCGATCAGCCTCACTGCCTCCACCTGGAAACAACCGGACAAACTCAATTGACTGTCACGAGGACACAGCATGCTAATGGTGTCTTGCTTCCCTAATACAAAAGAATCAGAAGGACTGTGCAATGGGTTTGGCGCACAATCTTGAGGTTTCACAAATTCTACATTCTTCAAATTGGATAAATTCCGAAAAATGAAACATTCTGCATAAGATAACTATGAAAATGTAGTACAAAAATGCCATGTGCATCTTTTTATTTCTTGTAAAAAGCCATCATTCCACGACAACTCGAGACTTGCAGTTCAGTTTTGTTTTTTTCTTCAAACTTTTCATATACCCCTTTGGCTCCAACCACCACTGAACTAATAACGCGACCATAAGGAGGTACGGTTGGCAAGCGAGCACTTGTGTCACTTGTGAATTTTTATGGACGCTTACTGGAAGTAACCACTAAAGACACACGGTTTTCTTGGAAGTAAAAGTAATGGGATAGCCCATATTGAAGAAGTGTGGTATTGTAACAGAAACACTACAGGATTTGTAGTCTCAGTGTTAGACAGTGTTAGCACAGTCTTCATGGACTTTGCTATCACAGTGTTTGCTGTGTTGTGGAGCCAGATAGGTGTACAGAGGCAGACAGATCCCTAAAAAGTTGCATCTATTGATTTTCATTAGTTTTGTAGTTTGTTCAGTATAGATAAAGCCAATGTGGCAAACTGATGTGAAAGCTTTTCTAAAAGCCATTTTAGTGCCGCTCGTTGCTACAGCAGTTTCCTGCCTCGCCCCATTACCAGACTCACAGTGCCTTTGACTCCCTCTGGGAAGAGGAACCTCTTGTAGATGGTGTTGACAGTGTCATTGGGTTCCACGTCACATTCCCTTTGCAGCAGGATGGGTCCGGTGTCGAGTCCGTCATCAGCCCAGAACACTGTAAACCCGCCCTTTTTATCACCATGGATCAAGGTCCTGTGTGGGCAGAACCAGTAGGTTAGAGACTGGGCCGATATGATCATAGATGCATAACCCGTCAACATGCCTGTGTACATGTTTTACATCAGTCCTCGAACCTAACTGATTGATGTGTTTGATGGGTGAAGGTCTAGGCTTGGGTTTGACTTATCACAGTCCCCAGCTATTCACCCAATCACACGATCAACCAAGCAAGAAAACAGCCGCTAAGCCTAGTGTGCAAAATTCCACTGACAGTCTTCTCTTCATGCTTCCCCCAGCCTGGTGAAACATTGCCTTCGCTGCCATTGGCTTACCAGTTAATAGCAGAGGCGCCCCTGTGGCGAGGCAGCAGGGAGGGGTGGTAGATGATGGATCCGTGCTTGGGCAGGTCAATGACCTCCATGGGGATGAACTGGGAGCAGAAGGGCATGACGTTGAGTTCGGCACCCGTGGCCTTGTACTGGGCCACCACCTCCGGGATGGCCTGACCCTTCACACGCCAGCGAGGGAACTTGAAGACGGCCACGCCGTCCTTCTCCGCCTCCGTGGCTGTGAAAAGTTTTAAATTGTCTGTCAAGCAATGGTTGGTTTTGGTCAGATGGGTACACAAATACCCTGATGTGGTGTTCAGAGTTCAATAGTGATTAAAGACTAGTTGCCGTTTCAAAGTACACAGCTCATCAAGATGAGTGACAAGTGTTGGGGTAGGAATTTGACCAACTGAGGAGGAGGACGGCGGGACTTCCTGTCTCAAGGAGAAAAGGTGCACATTGCAGCTTTATTTCACATCCAATCAGGACTACATTTATTTGCACTTTTCCTTATTCTGCAAAGGTTGAAACGGATCACATTGAACTAGAGTAAACTTTATTGCCAGCAATTGTGATATCAAATATGAGGCAATAGGACAAGGTGTAACAACACATTATGTAATAACACCGCATTATGTAATAACTCGACAAAATGTAATATATTTTCACTTCATTATGTAATAACACCGCATTTTGTAATAATCTGCTGCATTTTGTAATAAACAGCCTTACATACATAATGCGGTGTTATTACATAATGTGTTGTTATACAGGGTGATAACAGCTTGGACACAATCAGACATCCATGACAATGCTACTTTGATAAGTTTGATAAGTGGTGGGTTTAAGGGACAGAGGTGATAAGGTGGCGTGAAGACTTCAAATTCCGTTTGCTATCATGAAGTCTTTTGTTTTGTCCATTTACCCCCAAAATATTGCCTTGCTTTGTCTGTGCATTATAGATCCACACCATATGACCTTTGTGGCATTGAAGAGAAGGTATTTAGGTCTCTGACACAATTGCCACCCTCTTTCCCCGGTAAATCCTCAATTTTTATGCAGGGCCTTTGATTCAGCATCGTGGGAAACTGCATGTTCCTATGCACATAGCATAGCATTTCCCTGTGTGATGACTGCGCTCACCCAGCGGGTCTGCCTTGCCATCCTTGTCGGGTATGGTGAAGACTCCCACGACGGTATGGCCCTCCTTCCTCAGCTCCTTGTAAACCTCCTGGCCAAACAGGCTCTGACCGATCACTGCAATCTTCATCCTCAGGACCTCGGAATGTACTGGAGGAGCAACACATAAGAGGACACTCAGTAAAGCTTATGGTTGTTTATTAGATCCCGTATGTGAGAAAACACATTTCACACATACTTCAGAATAGATCTTCAATCAAGAGGGGCTAGAGAGCGCTTCTACTGGGTTTGTGTGGAGGCATTTGTTTGTTTTGTAGAAGGTCCAAGGCACGCTTTACTGTATGGCTAGTTCAACAGAACATATGAGAAGCAACTCCAGCGTGCTTCAGCCTTCATCAGGGAGTAGCACACCAAACTGCATAAAGACCAAGGACGTTCATGTTCAGAGATGTTACTGCAGAAAATGTGTTTGTAGATGGGGATCACAATCATTGTGTGCAAAATCTGTTTTGCACATGTTGTCAACAGACCATAGTTAGAATGTATTTCCAGTGTTTTCTATATTTTGAATCACATCTAAACATATTATGAAGCATATGAGAAATGTATTGATTGCAGTATGGAATATTTTTCTCATTTGTCACATGTTTTTGGTCGCTGGTGTTTTAGTAATATCCTAACTTCAGCCCTAATGTGATCATGATCATCAACAACCACATGACAACCCATTCTAGATGAATACAACTTTTAAAAAGTGCTCTGTAATCGTGACTGTCACTGAGTGTTTATGGACCCTGGTAGGTGGGCGGGTCCCGCTGGCCTGACAAACTGCTGCAGCCAATCACATCCACAGCCCAGCTCATGCCTCTAAAGGCTGAACAATCAAATCCTCCTTGGATTTGGAGGCAGTTGGCAGCCCACTACGTGCAGAAATCCCCTCCAGCCCGTGCAGTCATTCATCTTATCCGGACGTTTTACCGAAACCATACTCGCTCGTGCATTAGCATAAACACACGGTACTTGCATCACGCTTTAAACGAAATGACCTCAGTAATATGTAACCTTGTTGTATTTCTAAACGCTTATAAAGTCACAGCAAAGACAACCTGAGCGCAAAGTCAGTGGGGGGACACCAAACTGATACTACAAGTGCAAAGAAATATAATAAGTACATGGCATGTAAAAAAAAATATAATAACCAACTTTACCCCCGCCGACGCTGACCCAAATCCTCCCTGCTTGCTGGAAAAGAGCGGTGGGATAGATACCGTGGCTCTTTATTTCCACCCCGCAGCCAGGAAGAGACACGCACTTGCAGCCAGCCTAATTACATAACATGGACATGGTGTGATTGGACAGGCAGGGCCATAAGGCTCGAGGGGAGGGTCTCTACGATCCAAAGACCTGTGAGGGAAATAAACAAAGAAGTTATTCACTCGTATAATATTGCTATAATATTCCCACACTAATATTCAATACTGTGTTTATCCCTGATCAGTATTTTATTTCCTACGGTATCTCCATTCTATTCTTATGACATACCTATAGTAATATTATAGGAATATTGTCTCGACCTTACCCTACCCTACTATGATTACATTAAAATATTTCTATAATATTCTCATAGGGACTGCCTATAGTGAGTTTAGCCCCGTGGTGAGTTTAAAGTGAGATTGTGGTCTTTTAACTCATATGATATTGCTATAATATTCCTATAATACTCCTATAGGGACTTGTAGTGTGTCTGTGGCTTTGCTGTAGATTTAGACCTATCTTTCTAAAATGTATAATAGCATTACTATAGCTCTTTTTCATACCTATTGATTGAGTTTCTAAGCAATAGTCTCTATCAAGCTCATAAAGCTTTTTTTTTTACAATGAACCAGAAATAAGGGAGCAATAGACAGTAGGTGATTAGGTTTACTAGAGTTTACTTCCTCTTACCGTCATGTTCCATAAAAGCTAAAGTGGGTTATCCAAAGATCAAAACTATCTCCAGCCATAAAGAAGTTATACGATTATGTTACCTTATATTACAGTGATTTAGCAGACGCTTTTATCCAAAGCAACTTACAATAAGTGCATTCAACATAGCTAGGCAAAATCTAGTCACCAGAAATTGTAAGTGCATGCTTCTTAAACAAGCATCTAAGAGCAGAACCAGTGCTAAAGTAAAAGTGCAATAAGCTATCTACCTGCAAACACATGCACTCAAACTGACCTTTAGGTCTAGGTGACTAGTATGAATGTTTTGTTTTTATGAAGCTACATGCTTGTCATTTCTTGGGGTAGTTTATACATTATGTTAAAAAAAATACTAAATAAAACCAAATAATTGACTAGAAAAGCAACCAAACAGTCAGCAAAGATAACATCCAGATTATTTTGACATTGGGCTGAGAATTGTGAAAACTACAGTACTTGGTTGATGTATTGGCTTCATACTCTCCAGATGTGAGAAGTACATTGAGCTCTAAATAGCTTTGAAGCAGTATGGAGGATGAGCAACATGCTTGGATAGATCAGTCAGTAAACAAGGATGTGAGTTATCAAACCAGCCACAAAACACCGTGCTCCTGCAACACAACTAATAGGTTGAAATCATGATAGACTGGAATTTTGTGTTTTTCCTATCCGTTTTCTAACTGAATGCAGAGTGAGGCTTTTGTGGCGCTTTACATACACCCACATCTATACGTCGGCCCACACACACACACACACACACACACTAGCTGACCTTGGGCACTGATAAGTTTGTTGTTGCTTGTGTTAAGAAATGTTTTGAGGTTAAATGTCAGAGGCTAGGGTGATCAAAGATTTGCACATGAACTAAGAACCGACGTATACCCTGCGGACATGCGGCATGGGAAAGCATACTGTAGGTTGCAGCTGTGATCAAGTAACTCAGCAGAAAGTTTTAGAATTAATTTAAAAATCCTTTTGTATTGTGGGCACACTGATCGATTGATTGATTGGTTGAGTGAGTGAGTGATCGACTGAGTATTGTTACCATAGGCCCTTTTTACATTTTCTTAGTGAATATGTGCAGCCAACTACACTTTGCAGGTGCTACATTTAGCATTTTAACCATGAATATATTGGTGTCAAATTCATTTTGCTACCTTTGTTACCATAAACAAATGAAACCATGGTCAAGATGATTGGTAGCCTCAATCTCACACCAGTGGTGTTGTTAGTGTTTCTCCAAATTAAGACTACATTTCCCATAAGGCCCATTGCTTCCTGCCCCCCCCCCCCTCACTGGTGTCTTTGTCTTTACTGAAGAGGATCAACATGTTGGAAGTGATTTTTCCATCTTCCTTTATCTCCTTCCTTCATCTGCCGTTGCCAGAAACTCTTTAGCTTTATCTCCGTTGGCGCTGGAAGAACAGCGCCCTCTTCCTGTTTTGTGCCGTAAAGCAATCCAGCAGATTTCCCTCCAAATCCACCCGGTGAAAATGCAGAGTAGAGGCCGGTAGAGGCTGCCAGTCTTCTCAGTGATTGTCTCGATTGTTTATGTTGTTATTCTGATGTCTCCGAATTAATGTGGTGATGATTTATTGATGTTAAAATGTTACACATAGCACCTGAAATGAGGTTCTGCCTCCATTTGACCAAAAATCATTTTGGAGGTATGAAAGATTCCTCTTAGCTTGACGTTTGGGTCGGCAGAAGACAACGCAGTGGGTTTGACACATCACATTCAAAGTCCACTGTAGAGTATTGTGTGTTTTTTCTTTTTTTTGTTTGCCTGTCAGGATAATTCTGTGGTGGTATATTTGATCATTTTTGTCCAGCAAGATTGATGCATTGTCATGCATTCAACCCCTTGATTTGTTAAGTGAAGGACCAAGAATCAAAGTGGTGTATTGCTAGAAATCACCATACTGTTGGATTGAGCCATTTCAGTGCATTCAATGTATTCCTTCATTCATTTTACTAGCTTGGAAGCGAGAACTCAGGTCAGAGCAGCATCCCAGAGAGTAGGTGAGTGGGACAGAGGTAGTAAGCTTGAAAAATACACACTCTATAGTCTATTACTGTAACTGAAATTAAAAGGCATGTTACTCCCCTCTGTTATACTTAGCTAACATTAGCTAGCTAGCTACAACACACACTAGCTTTGTAAATTGCCAGGTATAATGTCAGCAAAAATGACTGAAATGTCAGCTTCTCACATGTTAGCCAAAAAAGTACATGTAACATAGATTGCCTACAAAGAAACCTGTTTCTCCATAGATGGATAGAACAAAGTACTGGATGAAAAGCAGCAGAACCCAGAAATGTACAGCAGCAGGTAAGAAAGTGATCAGGCAAGACAGATGAGAGAGGAATCTTTGAAGTAGTCCTATTTCACCATGATGAGATACAACAGCTCTAAGATGTAGAACAGAACTGCTGTTACAACTGGACCTTTGGCTGGATACTAGATCCATGCAAAGGCAATGGGTCCTTTCATTTAAACCGAACACACTAAAACAAATCAGTGAAAGGAACCAGGTCCTTTGCATGGTATACTAGTCTGTTTCTCTGGGCTAAATTTATCACAGATTTATTGTCGCTTTCTTGAATACGTTGTATCCATACCTCCTAAAAGGCTTTCTGCATTATAATATAAGGAAAATATTGTTGAACTTAAAAGCAAATTTGTAGCATTTTTGGAGTAATTCATGAGGAAAAACCATTATAATATTCCTATAATGGCAGTGAGTTTATAGTGACTTAATCCTACTTGATGGTATTTTCTAATCTGCTATGGTATTCTTATAATATTACCATAGGGTCTTATAGTTTTTCTATGATATTTGTATACCTAGTATCCTTCTAAAATCTGTACTTTAGTACCTGCTCCTCAGTGGTTTCAGTGAAACCTGAGTGTCATGGAGAGGATTTCTTGTCACCCTACTCTGAGGGGGCTCAGCCCCCCCAAACCTCATGTCCTAAAATCACCCCTGCTTGGAAGTCAAACTCAGGGACAAGCCTGAATGGGGAACTTGGCTCTGAAGCCTGAGTTGCGAACGAGGAACATCAACCTCAAATATTTAACCTGAAATACTGTTCTGTAATAGGAACTAATGATTAAACTGGCACGTGAGGCTTATGCAAGACTCAAGGTGAAGGTTTGTCCAGTATTCCTTTGACTCTTCACTTCCCTTGACAGAATTTCTCTAACTCTTATGCTGTTTAAACTCAGATCCTCACCGCTTGCGACACTCGATGTGTGAACATACTTCAGTTTAGTCTGAGCTAGTTTGCTCTGGTCCTCAGTAATCGCTCAAGTTAATAATCCACTCGGCATCGCCTGACCATCGGACCAGCACTGCATACACCATGGTGGAGGGGTGTGTGTGTGTGTGTGTGTGTGTGTTTGGACAGGCAAAAAACAGGCCAGGAGCAGACAGTAAATGCCAGACTGCAGAGAAGGAAATAAAGGCTCTATATAAAGTGACAGATTTGAGAAATTGATCAGAAATAACATTAAAACAGTGACAAGAATAACAAAGTCATTCAAAAAAACATTTCTGTGTATGCATGCTTGCAAGCACCAACATGCACATCTATGTATTATATATCTATCATGTATTTGTCATATAAGTAAGAAAAAAAAAAGCTGCTTCCTATCAGAGCCTGTAGATAGATTTTAGTTTATATTATTACATTGGTGTTGAGAATAGTATTTTCATTTCATATATTAGTTGGTCACTATAATTATTGCTATTGTTACATTTCCTCTACATGGATATGGATATGGATATGGTATCCTCACGGGAACCCCTGAAACAGTGTCATCACAGTGAAGGAGGCAGAAATGATGTTGCTTCATTTCCATCCACAAGGGGGCACCACTCTACCACAAAAGCTATAGGAGTCTAACCCCTCCCCTCCACCATCCTACCTCTGTTTCCAACTTAGGAACAAATTCATATATCAAATACCATACACGTGTTCAGGTAGTACTCAAAAGAAGCACAGAGTACACAGAATAAGCTAAGGGGTTCTTTCTTAAATCTCCACTGCTTTGAAACAGTTTTCTCTGGGATTGAGGACAAAGCCTTAAAGGAGAATTCCACCCTCAGATCCTCTCACAGTTATATATCATCAGTCTGTGATGTTCAATGCCAGGAGGTATTTTGTGATTAAATTGTATACTTTACCTTTTTTATTGTATGCACTTTCCATCAACCTGCCTTCTCTACTTCTCTACAGAATGCCCTTTAACAACTCCCAGAGAATTGGTGTGAACTTGCTGCCGTCATGTCGGACCAAGCGGAAAGATGGCAAGTTTACTCATTGCTCCAACCTGGAAGGGTTCACAAGTTCATCTCCTTGGGAAGCCCTTGTTTATTGCTACCTAGCTCCATTGTACTGAAGCTTAATGCGTTCACTTGAGAAAAAAAAATGTTTGCCCTGTTTTTCTGAATTAACGAGATTATTATCTCAGATTTCCGAGAAAAGTTTTCATGGAGAAAAAAAATTCTGCTCTTGTTTTTCTGAATTAACGAGATACCTCAAAATCCTGCCAGAAGCTCTCACCTGCAGCTCTCACCTCCATGAAAACCTTTCTCAGAATTCTTGTTAATCCAGAAAAACAGAGCAGAATTTTTTTTTTAATGAAAGCTTTTCTCTGAATTCTGAGATAGTAATCTCATTAAAAAAACAGGGCAAACATTTTTTTCTCAAGTGAATGCAATGCACTTCCGTACCATAGCAACAACTATAGTTAACAAGTTGCTTTGTCAACCTAACAAATTGCAGCAGGTTGTTAATCGTAAACAAAGACGTTCTGCTGAAGCATGTGTGAAGTGTGAATATAACTAATAATATATTAGTTATAATATATTTTTTATACCTTGGACTGTGGTAGATTTGCAATTAGCAGCCATATTTGACACCCTTCCGTTATTTGTGCCATCAGGTGGGAGATATCAGCAAACTTCTCATACTTCCTATTCAGAATTATGTTTTTTAACGTTTTGTCTCAGTTGTAAGCTTCTATTTACGGTATCTCACATGAGACATGAACGCACCATTAGCTCTGGGTTTTGCGGGGAGGTGGAGAGATCAATAGTGATAGCACTATCTGTTGTTGTCAGTGGAGAAAAAGGGATACTCATGCCCCTTATGCAAAACACGTCTGGTCAGTGCATTGCATTCTGGTCTATTGAGGCTCCTGTGAGTGGAGAAATTTGTGTCTCTTCCTCTTCTGCTATGGATTACTCCTACCTCCTTCCTCTACCGTTGATGTTTTAGATCATTGAAAATGTAGCTGCACTAGAAACATCTCAATGTGATGTCACGTCATCTACGTTTGACCAATTAACTATATTGGTGTATATGAATTATAATACATATATTAATTATACACCTGTAAAGAACAAAATGGACCCAGAAATACAAGCTACATCACTAATAGCTGTTTTTTTTTTTTTAAAAGAGTTGAAATGTTTTAGGGTGGATTTTTTCCCTTAAACTCTTTGAGACTCTCCACACATCTGTAGCACCTTTGGGGAGTCTGCCGGTGTGAGGCGGTGTGAGGGTTGCAGCACTTCATTAGCACCACATATCACTTCTGTAAACAACAATTTAAACATTGTTATATGATGTGGCTCTGGGATGGACTGACGACCTGTTCACCGGTGTTTCAATGCCTTTCACCCAATGCATGCTGGGAAAGGCTCCAGCTCCCCATGACCCTGAATAGGAATAAGCATGGTAAAGAAAATGAATGAATGTCTTGATACGGCTAATCTTCTGCATCCACAAGTATGTGCATTTGTGTTATTATTATTATATACCCAATGACATCATTTTGCACATACATACCCATTAAAGTTTCTGAGTGATAAATTGATACAGCATGTTTATGCTATTTTATGCACACAGAAAAAAAAGTACAAACAAATTTAGAAGATCTGTGTGAAAAAAGTAATTTCATAGTTGCCCCCCAAGTTAAAAAAAAACATTCTTTACTTATCTACACTTATCTAAACTTGCATATCATTATTGTTTGTGTTTGTCCACCCACCTCTTTAAAGCGGAGTCTATATTTTCTGCCAGATATGTTTGCTGTGCACATATTGGCCGTGAAGAGGATGCTCTGTGCTGCGCAGTGTGGCTGAGCGCCCCGCATATCCATCATGCAGTCTATAATTGTAACTTCTGTGTCCAGTCGGGTCCACCGAGCCGATTGGCCCGCCGAGCGCTATCCAGGGGGGTCGCTGTTGTGTATCCGGGCGTCTGGCCTCCACACTGCCGGAGATTCATCGGCTATAAATAAGCGCTGTGCACACTGTGTCCTCCATCAGCCTTCCTGGAATAACCTGAAACACCTGTCCCCCCCCCTCCACACCACACACACACACACACACACACACACACACACACACACACACAGTTTTGAGTTTAAATAAATGACCTAAAGATTTCACTTTGACCACAATGACCAATATGAACACAAGCATCATTTTTCAGCGCTTATCTTCATTGTAGTGGATAATCCATTTCATTTGACACGTGCTAAAAAGGTAAATCCGTCCACAACCCCTGTCTACTGACTCATTTAAACCTTGTACCTCCCTCTCTTCCTGTATTCCTCTACACAGCAAGTTGGCTGAGCCTCTGCCAACTTGTTAACCGCGGCGTGTGAATTGGCCCAGAGCTAAACTATAGCGAAGGTCAGCGCATTGGCTGAAGAGAGAAGATGACGGCGGGAACGCACACTGTAGAGGACATGTGCATGCATGTGCATACTCTGCAGCGTGCATGTTGCTGATATCACCGTCACTTCGCCGCCTCTGTCCCGTCCGAGCTGGCCGCGTTCACCTTGGCACCCGGCGGAGGGATGGCAGCGACACGGCAGCCACTGGCAGCGCCTCGGGGTATAAAAATAATATACAGCCCTGTTAATAAGAATCCCAGGACGCCGCCAGGGGCTCAGACCAACGGCTTACATAATCACATCCAATTACAGAGCCAAGGGAAAAGGAGACGAGGGGGATGAAAACAAGGACTTTGAAAGAGCAAGGAGCGAGGGG
Organism: Hoplostethus mediterraneus; assembly: GCA_034670385.1. Lineage (NCBI taxonomy): Eukaryota > Metazoa > Chordata > Actinopteri > Trachichthyiformes > Trachichthyidae > Hoplostethus > Hoplostethus mediterraneus. The sequence continues at coordinate 5,893,607 of JAXDDW010000013.1, forward strand.
TTGGAATGTAATAAGATGGAGTAGAAGGCAATGAAAACTCCCTGAAGCGTGTTGAGAAAAGCGTTTTGCATGTTGCAGTTTGAGGAAAGAGCTGCATTCCCAGATGGCCTTTGATGCTTTTTTTCTCACACCTCTTTGGTGTTTTTGCAGGCTGATACACTTTATATAACTTTTGAAATTTAAAAAGGGCGCTCTGTTGTGAAAGCAAAAATTAAAAGCCTTGATTTTTTATTGAAAAATCCGGACTAAAATACTGTAACACTGGTAAAAAAAAAAACAGCTATTGGTGACGTGCCTTGCATTGATTTCTGACATGGACATTTCTGGTACCACATAGCAAATCTTTTGTCTTCTCTGTGATAGCGTTTGGGCCCCAATTTAGCTGTGAATGTGCACCCCCTTGTGGTCACAGAGAGCACTGTACGCACTGGAGGTGGACAAGTGGTTCAGAACCAGTCCCATCCTCTTTCTCTGCTCTCTCTTAGAAAAAATGCCTTGGTCTGGCCTGATGAAGGATCTGTTGCCGCCCGCCGACAGGCCACACCACGTCTGGATGGAGATGAATCACAGGTCTCATTCGCCTGGGGTGTATTTTTAACTATGTCACTTTATGCATGAATACAGTTGTGCATTGATGTTGTGGATGGGGGGGATTGCATGCAAAAGTATGCATACCAATGTCCGCCAAAGATCTGGTCTGGATAGAAGATGGGAATATACTTGTCATGTTTAACACGCACCAGATAAACAGAAGTTTAATATTAGATGTACAGTTCTGAGTGGAATTTTCATGTGTGTGTGTTTGTGTCTGTGTGTGCACAGGCATCAAAGGTGGTATGTGTAGTATTTTTAAACATCAACATATCATAATATATTTAATTGTCACGTTAATTGTGATACCTTGGTTTATTTACCATAAACAAATGAGACCGTGGTGGAGACGATTGTTAGGCTCTATTTCACACCAGTGGTATTGTTAGTGCCAGTGTTTCTTAAAATTAAGACTACATTTCCCATAAGCCCCCCCCCCCCCCCCCCGCATCTTTGTCTTTCCTGAAGACGATCAACATGTTGGAAGTGATTTTTCCATCTTCCTTTCTCTCCTTCCACCATCTGCCGTTGCCAGAAACTCTGAAGGCTTTAGCTCCGTTAGCGCTGGAAGAACAGCGCCCCCTTCCTGTTTTGTGCCGTAAAGCGACCCAGCAGATTTCCCTCCAAATTCCGACCCAGTGGCACACAATGTAAAAAACAACTTGGTCTTGTTTGTTTGTGGTAATTATACTAATGTCTTAAAATTAAAGAGGTAATGATTTATTGATGTAAAAATGCTACACATAGCACCTTTAAATATGACAAGATATTCCCAACTCACACACACACACACACACACACACACACACACACACACACACACACAAACGCAGCGCTCTCACATGCAGTCTAAACCAATTACTGACAGCTCGACATCCAGACACCTTTTTGGAAGCCTGCATTCAACATGACCAATCCAAAGTCTATACACTCCACAACAGAGCAGGTGTTTCCCTTCCCAGCGCTCCCAGTATGTCACTTCCTGCGGGTCACCCTTCCATCTCACAAACCCCCTCCATCACACTGTGCAAAGGCCGAAGCAATCGCTGGAATCTGTGTTCTGACCACACACACACACACGTGCCACAAACAGCTTGCTTTTATTGTGAAGAGAACCTGACCTCGACACTCACAGACTTGAGCGAAAAGCAGCAGTTGCCTAATCTGAAGTCTTGGCAGAGTCTGGAGACAGGCGGTCATCGAAAGCAAGGTTACCCAAACTCTCCAGAGCGAGAGTACTTATTTTAGAGTGGAATATAAATCAGAAACATCTTGCGTCGGCAATTTTTTTTTTGGGTGGGGGGTAGTCATGCCAGAGACAATTCACTTATCGCTGGAGGACTGAGCCAAGGAAAACATTAGGCCCCGAATCAGATGTGAAAAATATATTGGGTGAACATCTCTTGCATACAGAATGCATACAGAACTATTGAGATACCAAAAAGGCAGCATTGGGGAACGGGGGATGTCTGTCCAAGTGGAATAAATATCTCGTAACGTTAATTTGGCAAGACAGCAGTCGTAGAGAGTACAGTGTGTATTTCAACACCCGCCGTGCAAGTCAAGTGAAGTCAAGTTTATTTACACAGCCCTTCATCGCGAAGCATGTCTCGCAGGACCGCGCTGAACGAGCCTGCCTGGATTTCGCCAATCGACGATCAATCACGGAAAAAACTAAAAAATGACGCAAATATACAGGAAGCCAGCAAAATAAAATACAAGGAAACTATCGAGACTGTGTCGGCCCCCGAGCTGGACGGGGTGAGGGAGAGAGAACAGATAGGTTTGGAGTTTTCCGAGGAAGTTGATCCCAAAGATAGGGAGCGTGGTGGGAAAACACGATTTCATAAGAGAATGTTTTTGATACTGGAGTTTGTGCAGTTTGAACAATTGTTTCATGATGACATTTGAAAGATAAATATCTCAAAAGGTTTCCAGGAGCTGAAGAAACTCACCATCCTGTGTGTATAGTGGGCCGTTAAAGGCATCTTAATTCATATTTTATTGCCACAGTGTTTCCTAATAAAGTTGGGAATTGTATATGATCTCTTTATTGTATTAATATTATCCCTAGCAGGAGCTTTCCTGGGCTTCGGATTTATTCTTTTCCCTTGAAACCGCTCAGCATCAGAACCAAGAACAAATCTACTCACCAAAGGCAATTATGACTAGACCCTGTATGGGTGTTATATCCATCTCAACAAGTAATTTAGTCTAGTATTGAGTCTTAAAATTGTATTTTTCTCAAGACGTGTGAAAAAAATCTACCATGTGGAGTGAGATCATTACTTGTTTACAAAGTAAATAAACTTGAAGAAATTCAAGAAACTTAAAGAATTTTCACTTATTCTGAGAAAAATAAGATTGAAGACCACATGTGAGAGGAAAGGACTTAAGATGCACATGTTTTGTCAGAAGAAAGGATTAAACCTGGTCTTCTGATGAATAGCAATTTTCAAAGTTTTGAAATCTTTTTAGTGTGGGACCACAGAACTGCCCCATGCCTCTGAACCCTATCTATTCTCTCCTTCTATCTGAGACAGTGAGGAGGATGGAGAGCTGCCAGCCACTGGACCCAGCCCAGCGCTCTTGCCTGACTCTCTGGAGGTGGGGGGTGTGCTGGCTGAAGAAACAGCGGTCAGCCTTTCCTGGGTTGCATGATAACTGCTGATGAAACGCTCGGCCTTTGCGCTGCTTAGGGACAGCGCTAAAAATACTTCCCGTCCCGTCATTGCTCCCTCCCTCCTCCCCTGTGCATCTTGCAATAAAGTTATTCTTGAGTGAAACTGGAGATGTGCGCCGCGCTCTCTAGTAAGAAAGTTGTCATTGTTGTCCTATCAACATGGTTTTACAGCTACAACCAGTCAGTATCATTCGCTGAAGGAACTAGGTCAGTTGATGGAGCTAAATTTAATGGCCAAATATTTGCTGCTACTTCTGAACTGCATGGGCAAATACATACACATTCAGCACTACTAGCCACAATGCTACAGATGTAGATGTAGATAGTAGTGTAGTCATTCTACATAATTCATCAAATGAACACTAGAAAGGCCGAGAGAGTTCGGAGCTCTAAGAGAAGGCTAACAGCCCGCCAATTGAAGGTAGCGGTAGTAGTAATAGCAGTAGTAGAAGTAGTAGTAAAAGTAGTAGTGACGGTAGTAGCAGTAGTGGTAGTGGCAGCAGTAGTAGTAGTAACAGTTGTAGTAGTATTAGAAGCAGTAGTATTAGTAGTAGTGGCAGTAGTAGTAATGGTTGTAGTATTTGAAGCAGTAGTATTTGTAGCAGTGGTGGTAGTAGTAGTAACAGTTGTTGTAGTATTAGAAGCAGTAGTATTAGTAGCAGTGGTAGTAGTAGTAACAGTTGTTGTAGTATTAGAAGCAGTAGTATTAGTAGCAGTGGTAGTAGTAGTAACAGTTGTTGTAGTATTAGAAGCAGTAGTAGTATTAGTAGCATTGGTAGTAATTGTAGTAGAAGTGTAGTAGTAGTACTAACAGTTCTTCTGTCACTACTACTACTACTACTACTACTACGACTTCTGCCACTACTACAACTTCTACTTATGAATGCTGCTATTTAAAGTACTTTGAAAACTTAATCTTTCATATCAATTAAACTTTTTCAAGTACTTCAGAAAATGTAACCTCTTGTGGTGAGTGTGCTGTCTTCGGCCTTGTGTGGTGTCAACCAGCTCACTGCACCGAAACCCAAACAGGATTTGGAGTCCGGTGGCACTCCAGCAGTACACACAGACAAGCTGTTGACTTATTTGTGGTGAAGCCCTAGTGTAGTGTAGTATCCAGTCTGGACAAAGTGTTCCTGGTTACCCTCCACCCCCCACCCCCCCCCCAACACTCCTCACACTGGTTGGCAGGAGCACATGATGTTTTGGTGGAAAATGGCTCCTTCTGTGAGGTGCTGTGTGTGGACTTTGGCTGCAGTGCCATCGACCGACCCGGGGGTCTCTCCGAACAAGCATCATGCCGGCTCGTGAGCGTGTGTGTGTGTGTGTGTGTGTGCATATGTGATTTTGCATAAGTGATGATGCAACTAGTGTGGGTTTCCAGTAGTCAGTGTCAAAATGTTTCCTGGGTTGCGTTACTGTGTGTTTAATGTGTTTGCGTATGTATTTCTATGCGTGTATCTTACTGTGTTAGGGCCATATCTCGTGCCTAGAGCTGAGTGGGTGGTAACCTAGCATCTTCAAATCCATTCTCCCAGATATCCTTCCCCCTCCCGTACTATTCCTACAGCATGTTATGTGCAGAGGTGTTTGTAAGTTCATCAAATGTGCTGCCATCCATCGTTATTATAAATGCCCATGCTGGGTTTGTGTTGACAAGGAGGAAAAAAACTGCTTAATAAATGATGTACCTTGGTTGGAAGCGCTGGGTTTACAAAGCCTCAAATAGCGCCGTTGGCCTGCGGTCAGCTGCTGGAGGAGCTCAGTCCAGATATCTGTGGACAGAGGCTTTGCTTACAGCGTCTTTTTGGATGGAGAAAAGGGGGCCTGAAAAAAATGCACTGAATCAAGCCTTGCCAATGCGATGCGTTCTCACTGTTTATTTGCCTGGCAAAGCCCATGAAACCGACCTCGCTTTCCACGCTTTTACCAAACGCCCTTTCTCCAACTCACCTGGGGCTTGTTTTCAGACCCAGTGTTTCACCACACTCTTAAACACGTGTTTATTATGGAAGGGGAAACACATCGCGATCCCTCTGCATTGGCGGATTGAAACTGATTGTGTTTTGAGGTTTAATATGATGAGGAATGTAGTTTGAAGTGTCAATCTTGAGTGGAAAAATACCTTGTGAGATGTGGACTACCTGGCCAAGGATAGCACGCCAGCACCCTGCCATGAAACAACACTAGAACATTAGTTGCCAGGCAGGGATTCAAACCCTGCATGCACTAAGTATGCAGTACTTCACAGGGTTTAGTGGGTGTCTGTGGCCAGACCCCCAGATTTCATTTAGCTCCTCTGCACATAAATATGACCCCTCTGGACATGAAGCCATTCACAGCCTTCCTCTGGAAGCACTTTGTCAGAACCTCGAGGAGGGAGAGGAAAAGAGGGACAACATTTGTTGTCAATTTAGCTCCACTCTCTGCTCTTGGATGAAAGCGGCCTGGTGGATTTATGGCACCTCAGCCCAGGCAGCCATGTGCTGCTGGAATGTTGGATCATATGGAGATGAATACCGATCAGGCTCTCGCAGCCACGGCTTCCTATTTCACATATCTATCCGAGCTGTGCGTTGAGTCCTGCTGTGTGATATAAGGACTTACATGCCCTCTATCCAGACCCACCCACCTGCCGTAGCTAGCCTGACATGTCATCCGGGGGATTCATTCCATGCTCATCTTTATTTTCAGCACACAAGTACAAAGTGAATGTCTTACAAAATGACGACACAGCGAGTTACATCCAAACTCTGCAAGTTACATCATGTTTTATGACTTATAGTGGAAATGTGAAAACGCTTCAAACAGACGTATCAAAGCAGAAATGACAGGACAGGACTGTTATATTTGCAACACATCTAAGATGGAACTACTCACTCTGCGCAGGTTACCCACCAGGAAAAACATTGCATGCCGCGTTTGCTTTCTTCTTGCTCATCGCAAACCACTGAGCCAGCATGATATGGCCGAATTGAAAATGAATGAAACTGTGACAGGTTTTCAACTGCTGCAGTTAATGTAGATTTTGATTTCACCCCAGTAAGCCTTATGTTGGAATACAGCAAAAAGCACATGTGGTAGCCAAACCATCAGTCCTTGAAAAATGTAATTTTTTATTCTGAGGGTGAATCCTTCTGGGCAGCACAGGCATGCACGTGTCTGCGGAAAAAAGCATCTAAGCACACAGAAATGATTATTTTGTTCTCAGACACACTAGAGAAAGACCGACAATGAAATAAAAAAAACAGTTTTGCAAACCAGAGTTGCAAATGGCTGTTACTTTACTCCCAATGAAACCACATTTCCGTCCAAACTGTGGAATCATTATAATAATAATCCACAAAGCGGTTTGACCCGTCATTTTGGAAATGTACATTGGATTGCATAACTTGATTATGCAAGCCAATGTTTTAGTGTCACAGCTCAATGCTAAATCTGTTTGCTGCATTTAAGATAAAGACTTGTACATTTTGGGTACATTGCAGGCTTTATGTGAATACTTTAAAATGGCCAGTGCTCAGATGTTGGCCGGAGTTGAGACGGAGCCAGGGGCTTGTGTTCGTTTCAATCAGGCCCGTAATCACTCACAACTAGAGCGGCGCAGAACAATGAAAAATCCAAAATTACATTCTGGCCAGTGAAAAGTATGCCAGGATCCAAGGTGTAGTACCTTGGATCCTGGCATACTTTTCACTGGCCAGAATGTAACTATATCGCTAACATTATGTCCTTTTTCATACTCCTGCAAGACGTACGCGCACACACATCTGTGGCGCATCGGCGTGCACTGTTGCACATGTGTTTGCACTTAAAGTCTTAGTGCTTTCTCTTCTCCTGGCTTCTGTGCCAACTGCCAGCCATTTTGACTCCTCTTTACCCCCCCACAGTCAGTCGATCAGTCAGTCAGTCTGTCGGTCATCAGACACTTAACCCCTTACACTGAATTGTGCTCTCTCACCTTGTATGGAGTGATGCTCGCCCTGTCACAGTCTTGCTAATGTGTTACAAAGTACCAAATTTAAAGTATACTCAGAGTAAAAGTTAATGAGTTACTTTAAAAAAACAACAACACACACACACACACACACACACACACACACACACTGTTCCATATGATCTTGCTCATGCATTGTAACATGGGCGAGACGACAGAGAACATTATGTGATATTGCACATGGTTTGATAGACAACTTTGATGCTATAAAAATATAATTCTGAAATTTAAGTGATCTATAATCAAAAAAAATGAAAATGTCCACCCCCATTATTCATTAACATTACTAACATTGATGTTTCTTTTGCTATCAGCTATCCCGCTAGCTAGCAAGGCTAGAAAACTAGCTGGACAACAACCAGGCTAACACATGATAATACTGCAGCTGGATGGATGCTGGAAGACCCAGTTCAGCTGGTACCAGCTACAAGCTCAAGCTGGTTTTGAAACAGCTGCTACCTGGTCAACCAGGTCAAACCAGTTTACAACCAGCTTGATCAGCTCATACCAGTTAAGATTCCAAGACCAGATGGATTTTACAGCAGGGACAGCGAGTTAACTTTACTAGTTTCCTCCACATACTTGTGTAGGTTTGATGCAGATGAGATTTATTGACAATTTATTTGGAATCGTCCAATCATCATCCAACCCTATCTATCAACTATCAGTCGATGATAAAGTAGATGTTCAACAAAGTGTCAATTTAGTGTCCATTTTAACCCTGTCGCCAACCCTAAGATTAACCCTAACCCAGACATTACGTATCTATAAACTACTTTCCACAGTATTGTTAGTATCACCTGAAACTCAGTAGACTTTTTAGTGACACGTTATCATCACAGTTGAATATCAGTATTGGGCTATTCAAATAAAGTGTGACCAGATTTTTTTAATCGCAAATTTCTGAAGAGACTACAAAATGCGTACTCTGTAATGGATGTGATTTAAAATGTAGGGAAGTACAAAGTTAAAGCATACTTAAAAGTAAAATTACTGACTTCACAAAATACTGCAAGAAAGTCTACAAAAAGCTACACAATTACAGTAACAAGAGTTAATTTAATTATTACGTCCATCCTTGGCCTTATGTGACAGCACGGTGGTGTCAGGCATATTTCCAAAGAGACACAAACTCGGAGAAGTCTGAGCAGTCTAAAATGAGGTACTTTTCTTTCCTTAGAACTATGTGTTAAGCTGTCAAAAACCCATGTTGCTTACCTCAATACCTCAAACGAAATGTTTACATGTATGAATGCAACCTTGTTTTCCATCTACAAACAGGGCACAAACTCATCTCGGCCCCGTCAATCAACGCGGTACAACCCTGCTTTTTCACTGACAAAACGCCATGACATCATGCCTACGTTTTTGTGGCGAAACATGCCCGCGGCGACACAGTCAACCCCTGCACATGTTAGACAGTAGCCGCAGTGTTTTCTACCAAACAGACTCTGACAAGCCTGCCTGTCTGTCTCCCTTACGGCCCCCGCCACAGACTAACTCGCACCCAATTTAGTTATAGCGGCGATTCATCGTGGATAAGCGGTCCCCAGTTGCAGGGCTCAGCTTGTGGATAAAGGGGAACAGGATGGTGGTTCTGCTAGGACAGAGAAGCCCAGTCTGGGAGTAGAAATCCCCAGGGGTGTTCGGTATCAGTGGCTGCAGCGACGGGGCCGACCCCCTCCGGCTCAAACAAACATTGGGGTGGATCGCAGAGTTCCATACTTACTCTTGAAAAGGCATCTGTGAAATTCAGTTAAATACATTATGTACATGTGTCCAGGTGCACATCCACTCTTAGGCAGGCTAGGCTAGTATGCGTTATTTTCATCCATACTGGTATGAAACCGTTACAATGTTAATATTTCTTAGATAAGAAGAAACGTTACCTTGAAAAGTTACTTTCTCTGGGTCGAAGTAATCCCACTACTTTGATTTTCTCCAGTAAAAGTATGACAAGAACATCGGACATTAACACTGTTTGGTTTCGTGGTCATTCACAGGAGAGGAAGCAGACCTGATTATAGAAGGGGAGAGAAATCGCTAATTTTAGGGGTATAACGTAAAAGTAACGTAAAAGTAGTGTAATTGAAATAAACGAGTATTGCTTTTTTCGAGTACCAAGCCCAACGTTAATGATTAGATCACCCCTACGTGATTCCTTGAGGTCAGCCTGACCTATTGTACTGCAAGGATCTAGTATTTCCCTTCACACCTTCACCCGCTGGACCCCTCCCTCCACAGAAAGCTCTACCAAAAGGAGCTGTGAGCGCAAATATGCCTGTTTCAAAATGCTCTTGGTTCAATCCTGGTTAAGAACCAAGCCGATTCCCGCTCTTCGCCCAGTTGGCACTTTGCACGTCTCAAACAGAGCCCGCAGAAGAAGGAAAAAAGACTTGAGGTCTATTAGCGCTTAATGCGCAGGCAGGGCAACGTAGCAATTATCAATGAGGCATACAAGAGAGAACTAACCAGAACTATCATTAAGCCAAAGCTCTGGCTTCCTGTTTTCAACTTGCCTTGGCTGACTTTGGTCGGCACTCTGCAGTCGTCCGAGTTACACAAAGCTGATCTTTAACCTTGCATCTGCATCAATGTTTAATCCAGTTTCTGTCAGGAATATGGATTTCCATTGCCGACTGTGGAGTCCAGAAAGAGGTTTGATCTCAAAATACATCACTTCGTCATCCAGACAACATAAGAGAAGTAAACTAATACATACTGCATGTCAGTGGATATTATATCTCATTATACAGACAGTCTTTCATTTAAGGATCTCGGTGGCTTTTTGAAGAACAAGGTTGTCCTTTCACACACACAGATCTGGGCTAACTTACCTCATCCATCACACGACGGAACGCCGATATAAACATACGCCGCTCGCGCTTTGATCTAAATCCGCTTTTAGCAGGCCGTATCCAGCCCTCTTGTAATTTTCCCCCCGAATCGTCTCAACAAACATTAGAAACGGGTGGGACTTTTCCAAACACGTTGCTTAGGGGGAAAAGGGCGAGACGCGGTCGCTGTTAAGACAGTATCCATCGCTTTAGTTTATAGTAATAAACCGGGGCTGCGTGATATAAGACCAGATGATAGAGCTGTAGCAGGGAATAAAGCCGTGTGAGTTGTGAACCCAGCTGCTGTTGCTGTGGAGGAGATGTCGACTCGGGGTCCTGAAATAGGAGATGGAGATGTACCTCGTAGGGTTTCCGCTAGCTCAGTCATGCCGTTGAAGATTATTGGGGTTGTAATACGGCTCAGACCATACTAAACCCAGGCCATGAGGTACACCTGGCCCTGATCACGTGACTCGACCAGGAAAACCTGCGCTTAGTCCCGGACAAACCTCGACTGCTCCGTATGAGCATTGAGGTTAGTACAATTTAACAGCAATACTTCAAGTACAGCACGTTGTGTTATTTCAGTGATCTAGAAAAAAAACTGCCCTCTCAGCACGCAAAACAGCATGAGGTCAGGGCTGGAGAAATACACCGTTTATTTATATCGCTCCCTATTTTCAGGGGTCATTTGTCAAATTTTGGATGTGAACACCCAGATACCGCCTCTTCCTCAGTGTTATGCAGGTTCACTAAGAAACGTGTTTACTCTCAAAACCCACCCACAAAACACACTGGGCCTTAGGCTAAGGGTTGTTCATTGAACTGTGCCATTTACTGTATGTTTATGGTTACTATGACACTTCTGTCCTAGCCAAGAATCCTTATGAAATAGCCTTAGGACATTTGTGGTGCGTGTGTGTGTGTGCATTTCTATGTGTAAATGTCATATTTGCACACTGGCGTGCATCCCATTGCTGTACACTGAGTATTCCACAAATACCGTTCCGTTAAAAGGCCATCCTTTCCAGGAAAGCAGCACAAGTGGTAATCATAACAACAATGATGGCGCAGAAAGCTTTGCATAAAGCATGGGGGAACGTTTGCCTTATTTTCTCTCCCTCTCTCTTTCTTTCTTTTTTTTTTTTTTTTTTACAAGCCTGCAACCGCAACATGTGTCTGTCTAATGTCCAGCGGGAGATGAAAAACCTCACAGGCCCCAGATTTCATTCCTCGCTACAAATTACAAGCCGGGAGAAGGCCTCACTTTGAGAAATTGAAATTCTTCCCTTACCGCTTTCGCACAAGGGGGCCGGGATACAGAATGACATGACGATATCTGCTGTGCTGTAACTGTGTTGATGGTTTTTTTTCCATGAAAACATATATATATCCAGGGGCATCTTCAGGCTCCGAAGCCTTCAAGATGAGATTATTTTATGGATGCACTCTCAGAGAATTGACAGTATTAGCGATCGCTTTCAAAGGAACACACACAAATCTAATCGCTTAACATCCCACATAACTCAGAGTCGCATTCCCCAGCGCCACTTACGAGGCACTAAACCAACAGATTTCGGCCTCATGTGGCATTTCCCACTCATTCCACCCATCCGTGCAATTTGTTTCCCATTAAACTCCGAGGGCGATCAAGGGATTTGTCCTAGCGCTTGCTTTTGCTAGGACGTCCCCCCCCCCCCCTTATTTGACCTGTGGCTTCCTTGAGGGGAGTTAGTCCGGGGCCTAGAGAGGGAAAGCACAAACATCGTTACCATGATGGCCCAAGCCCTGGAGTGAACTTGGAGGAAAAAAGGAGCTCCTAGTGATTGATTAACCTAAAGGGAGATTTAAAGATGTAGCACTGAGGTAACCTGGGAAACAGAGGCTGTGCACTTCAGAATATAGAGGCGCTGACGTATTTGCTAAGCCACATGGCCGGGAGAATGAGACGAGAGGAAGATAAAGAGGAGAATTATGGATTCAGGCCGATGCACAGGGTATTATGGAAGACAGCGTGAAATAACGAGCAACAGTGAGTTCATTTGATTTATCAGTAAGATCTGGTAAGCCAGAGGATGAATCACTGTAGTAAAATATATATTTTGTTGTGCATATAGTTCACGGGCCAGTTTTACTTGCACACAAATAAGTCGCCGATTGCCACTAAACCACAGAAAACTAGCTAAATAAACAAGTCTGTCGAAGAGGCAAAGCTAATATTAGCAGATGATGCGCTAAGTAATCTGTGACATTTTCATGTCCGCTTTTGCTCCTCTCTATCTGACTGATATAACACAATAGTGATCAACCTCTAGCTGGGTCATGAAAGCTTTTCCATTTGCTGTTCTAAACACAAGGTGTCAGGTAGGTCTTGGGAAAAACCCTCTGGAGACAGGAAGTGATGCGTTTCCAGTTCCAGTGCTTGGAATAACTTGAAGACGAACTGGGTGGTTAGCATGAGCAGCACTAGCTACTGCGGCTGAACAGACAAAGAAAAGAGCGCCACCTACAGAAAATTCATCAACAGAAAATCCAAGGAGAAATAATACGTCACAGTACTGTGCTGGGGAGAGCAGTGAGAAACACCACAGCGATGAGGCTGAGAGACAAAGACTGTGAAACCTAGGATGCATGCAATCATAACACCTAGTGCACTCATGCTGCTATACCATCAAGACACTCCAGCACCCTCAGGAAATGTTCCCTGCATGATCATGGCAGTGTAGCAGTGTATGGCTCTGGTTCTGGAAGTAAATTTCCCATTCATTTACTCCATAGACATTTCAGAAAATCCTTCTATAAAGAGTTTTAAGGCTGGAACCAAGCCAACCAGCTAGACGATGAATCGTGACCATAAAACATTTGATTCTGAGCAAAAAAAGATCGGAAAACAGAAGAAAAGGCAAAGGTACAAGACTGTGTACATCATTACTTTATGAAGTGAAGGAACTACTCATCCCATAAACCACTGAGAATTATACTTTTCCAACAACTTTCAAAGTAACGTAAGCCATAATTAGCCATAATGTCGTAACCATCCAATGCAGACTCACCACAAGCTAGTAGGTTGTGAAACGATAGTGTATGCTCCTGAAGAAGCCACAAGTCCGTATGATATCAACCTTGTTTTGAGAAAAACATGTTTTATTCGCGATGTCATGGAGAAGTACTACACTACCCACAATCCTAAAGTGTAACAGCGACGTCTCTGATTGGTGGAGCTCGCTGTTACCATGGAAATGTTTACCGCACCCGCAAACGTCTTGTCAGCTAACGTTAACGTTAGCTACTAACGTAACCTAGCTAGCTGCTTATCCTATGCAGCTGGAACGAATCACTGTACCATGTTGATGCAGTGTTGCCAACTCCTCAGTAAGGAAAGTAGCTATTGGCTGTCCTAAAAGTCGCTAGAAGTCGTTAAATGACGTCATCACCTAATTTGCATAATTGACCATGTGCATGTAATTGTAATGGACGCTGTAGGAGAGAGGAATAACGCCGTGGGAGCGACAAAAAGTGAATAAAAAACACCATAAATATGTTTAGAACTACAAATGAACTTTCTTCTATCGATTCTTTACATTTACATCCCGGGATCAGCCTGCGGCGGCTTTGCGCCTGGGCCGGGGCCGCCTGTGAGTGCTTTGGGACGGGGGAGGGGCCCACGGCAGCACCCGCTGCTCGTTGAGAAGAGTAAGAACGATACGTGCTTTCACGTCAGAGTCTCCAAAAGTCGCCAATAACAGAAGAAAAAGTCGCTAGATTTGTCGCTAGTTGCTTTTTTGAAAAAGTCGCTAGAGGGGTCTGAAAACTCGCTAAATATAGCGACAAAGTCGCTAAGTTGGCAACACTGTGTCGATGACAACAGCAATATCAACACTAGACTATTGACAAATGTTAAATTCAAGAAGAAGCACGCTAAACTATCGTTAGTCTGGAAGTTGTTGGAAAAGTATCATTGGCAATGGTTTATGGGATGAGTAGATGTACACAGTCTTATACCTTTGCCTTTTCTTCCATTTTCCTACCTTTTTTTTGCTCAGAATCAAATGTTTTATGGTCACGATTCATCGTCTAGCTGGTTGGCTTGGTTCCAGCCTTAAAACTCTTTATATAAGGATTTTCTGAAATGTCTATGGGGTAAATGAATGGGAAATTTACTTCCGGAACCAGAGCCGTAAAAAAAAGTGGGCGGTCACTGTTGCGCTCTATACACCCTTTTATGTTAGTAAACATGATGACGTTTTTTGTGTGGGCGGAGCTTAGCTGGCGGCAGAAGCCGGCCAGAACACGTTAGCCAACAACGCTCGCTAGCAAGTTTCGTTGGCTTGTTTTTAACATGGCTGAAGAAAATTACGCTTTATCTGAATATTTACAGTCACTCACTCTCCAGGACCGCGAGTGTTACTTGAACAAGTTAACATCAACCAACGGGACCAGATTGGCCGACCTGACGATCAGACAGGACTACCTACTGTGGAATGGCCAGACATTTACACCTACCTGATAGAGAAACCAAGCGTGTATAGTAAAGAGAAACTGGTCATTGTGGCAAGGTGCCACATTACCGGGGTCCGTGACAGACAGAGACATACACGGGAGGAGAGTTAACTGGCCAGCACGGCTGTTTTATTAACACGTCCACAATAATAAACCTGGCCTGGCGTTGACGGTAGTGAAGAGCGCCGTCCTCCTCGGCGTGCACAGCCGCGGGGTCATTCCAGAATTGGAGGACAATTTAGGCATCAAAACCTTTGAAAAATCGACCCTTTATTTTATTGTTCTCTATCATGTATTTAAGAAAAACACATAATAAACCATCAAATAATTTGATTCGTCCAGCTCAAGCATCAAAGGTACATTTTTTATGAGGTTTTATTTGTTGTGCGCTATGCTTAGCGCAACCCTGTTACGAATACTCAGGAACCTGAAAAAGTATATTTTAAAACATTTTGTTTAATAAATCCTTTACCATTAAGTAAAGAAAGTCACATTCACATTGAATAATCATTTAATTTCAGATAAGACTCGACTTATATTAATTTAAGCAACTTTTGAAATCTGGGCTTGCCCAACTTTTCAATAGTCACGCTTTTTTTTTTTTTACTAATTTCAGTATTGATTTTCAAATATTTGCTAAAATACATTATGCATAAAATCACTCAAACTATTAAAAGGACAATAGGTCAAACTCTCATGAGCTTAGAAAATCATTTAAGATTATTTTAATAAAAATGATAAGGTAACAGGGTTGAAATTAGAGTAACAGGGTTGCACAAAGTAACAGGGTTAAATAGATACATTACTTTTGATTGTAGATCATAACATAAATGTGACAAATAAATACTCAGGACCACAGCAATGTTGTTTAATAACAACATTGTTGTTTAATAACGTCATATATCAACCTGCATTGCCAATCATTCAATGGTTTACATATCTGAAATATTAGGTTTTGCTGCTTTTTCTTTTATATAGCTGTAAACTATAACTAGCAGTCAATGTATAACATATTTTCATCAACAGAATGAGTAGGAATGATACATAAACATGTCAACAAGACCACAAACTGGATCTGATCAAATATTCAATAGGCAAACATGAAAAATAGTCAATATTACAGTAGGCCGACAACCTGGCATTAAAATGAATGCGCATATCAAAAATAGTCATGAACTGATCAATATTTTAGAAAGCTGATGGTTTAGTTTAGGTTTAATTTTTTAATTTTCCTTGCTGGCCAGAGTATCCCATACCTCTCTTGCAATGGCCATGTGGTGTGAGGTAACATTCTCTGTGGGGGAGGAATGAGGGTCAGCACATCCTCGAAGGGATACCAATGGAGATCATCCCTCAACGGCCAGAAAAAACGGTTTCCCCACACTCTGTGCATACATTTCACCTGGCAGTGGGTCTCCTTCACCTCCTGGATGATGCCTGGGTAGATTGTGTGGTTGTACACCAGGGCACACCATTTCCCCACATTCTCTGGATTGTGCCATTGCACTTCTTCTGGTGTGCTGTGTATGGGGTCTTCTGTGTGGTTATCTGTGGGATTAAAGCTGAAGCACTTGGTTTTTTGGCAATCACACTCCAGATTCCCTGTTGCAGAGCACATGCAGCTGACGTCACGGTAGAGAATTTTGCCAGGTGCTGGAGTCTTTCTGGGCTGACTGTAGGGGTGTTTAATCCTTCAAGTACCTTTTTCCTGGCATTACACCTATATGAGCCTCTTTCCACTTTTTTCGCTGGGCACGCTGCTCTCTCACACTGCGGTCTTTTTGCCTTTTTTTCTTCCCTGTTTCTACATCTTTCCTCCACTTCTCTTTCTCTTTTTCTAAGTACTGCTGTCTCCTCTGTTCATCAGCATCACGCCTGGCACGATAGTGCCTCTGCTTTTCAGCAGCGCTCAATGGTGTGCGAGAACTCTAGAAATCAATTAAAAAATTAAAAAATGTCTATTGTAAATAATCTGAACATGAACAATTAAAAACAGTTGAGTTCATGTTGAGTTCATAATCCCATCCAGGTAGTTATTGCAACATTGACGTGCTTATACTACCTGGTGGCAATAAAAGAAAAAAATTGCAATTTATATTCTGGAAAATACGGTAATACATTTAAAACAAGTAAATTATGCTAAATTATACATACACATTTAATTTTACTATAGATAATAGATTGTCCCTTTTGAGTGAACTGAAAGAGATGCAACCCTGTTACTGTAGTGCAACCCTGTTACTCTAATTACAGTAACAGGGTTGCAAATCAATGCTAATGTTAGCTTTTTCTCAGGAATAGATGCTAGCTGTGGAATGTAATGTTACTGTTAACGTCAAGGAGAGACTTAGTTATATAAAGAAAGAAAGAAAACTTTGAACTCATTTGTCTTATTCTGATAATATGACTAACAGGGTTGCATTGGTTAGAGTGACACACTCAGTCAAGGCTGAAAAGATTGGAAAAATATGAAAAATAGAAGAGAGGACTTACCTTTGGTCTACCCATGGTGTTAGCATATAGTTTGATGATGTCATTTCCTCTGTGTCATGTGACTCACTGTTTTTCTTCTTCTTCTGCCATGCTAAATAGGTTTCGGTAACAGGGTTGCACGCATGTTGAGGGACACAACTTAAAGGGTAATTCCGGGATTTTTCAACCTGGCCTCTATGTCCACAAAATCGCTTTTCATACCTTTAAGTAGATCCCAAAAGTTTTTGAGTTTCACCAGTCCATCGGCTCAACCAGCAGTCGCGTAATGGCGGCTCTATGGCGGCAACGTAATCCGTAAAGGCATACTCGGCCGGTCAAAGTACGTCCACTAAAAGTGCTTGTTTTTGTCACGGACGGGCTCAGATTGTTTTTCGTGTTATTATCCAAATGTCTGATATGTCAATTACGGTTGATACGTGAGTCGGAGAGACGAGTTTACATAGAGGAACTGCTAGAACTTGCAACAGCTGGTTCACCCTCTCGCTTTCATAAACTATCTTGTATCCTTTTCACCGTCCTCGTTTTCCGAGCTGTTTCTGTAGCGACCCTTTCCATAATGTTGTCAGACATTTGGATAATAACACGAATGTTTATATACTCATAAACAGCGCACTGTGTGAGTGTATGTGTATGTGTATGTTCTTCTAGCCTTATGAGGACCAAATGTAGCTAACTAGGATAGAAAGATGAGCTAGTTCTCACTTCTACAAGAGACTAGTTTAGGGCTCGGACTTGGGTTTAAGGTTAAAGGAGGACGCTGAGTCCTTGGTATACTGTCTCGTTGGTCAATTTTAACTCATTAAGTGACGAAAAACATAAGACACCAAAATCATCCGTGCTAGTGGCTACAATCACTCAATGTAGTGTATGCCAAAGTGAGTGTTTACTCTTATAAAGGACCCTCAGGGTCCGCAGCTTCTAGGGGACAGTGAAGGAAGAAACTGGTATTAGGACTGGAATAGCCAGCAGGGCTGTAGGAGTCCTCAAGACATATATGGGGAAGATAGCCAGCCAGGGATGAAGTCATGTGTTTGGAATGTATACAATGACCCTATATAAGATCCTGCATCCTTGCCTTGTTAGACACAGACTCATGCGTTGCCTTGTTGGTGATGTTCGTCTCTGTCCACATGTGTGTATTAAACTGCTTGAACTAAGATCAATTTGGGGCCGACTTTCATTTCACCTAGTTTGACTACAAAGGAAGAGAACCCCACCTTTCAGTATGCTAAAGCGTTAGCATAGAGCACCGGAGGCATTGATCTACTGGGGAGCCATGGAAGAAGGTGGTCTATTCTTTAAGGTTAGAGAGAAGACTTATTATGCCTGAACTGATGAAAGAAACCCGTATGGATGAAAGGGGGAAAACCATAAAACAAATATTCATATAAAGAAAAAAATCTTTTAACGTGATGTTGCCCCTGTGCTCGAAAATACGACATGGAAGAGCCTGTGTGTCATTAAGGGTTGGCAGTTATGTGTGGAATGTTTCTAAATAGTTTCTGAGGACACATGAGTACAATTATCCCAAGTCATGAATCACTTCAAAACCATTGTTTTGACTGTCACTGTAAATCATGGCTACAGCTGAGCTGGAACACAGCCTGTGTTGTTTGATGCTGCTGGTTTGCTTTCCGTCTCTATCTGTGGATTATTCCACTGATCCAAGCGAAGGGTTACAGGTTGTCAGATCCAACGGGAGCTCGATTTAAACCAGCCCCCCTGATTCGCTAAATCAAGTCAGACGTGAACGACCGAAAATTGAATTGAACCTCGACCTTGGGCTTGAGTTACACCCAAGGAACTTTTATGGTCTGTTGTCCTCAACCGCAGGCTTGTGTTTATGTACCCGCTGGCATATTGTCCTCAGTGTGTGGAGGCGTGCAGTTTCTGCAGCGCTTTTTGCAGATCCAGCAATGGCTGTGGAAGAGTTATCGGACCACCTCAGACAGTGTGTTTTGGCGAGAGGAGATTTGTGGGACGTTATAAAGCTGCTCCGGAAGCCGGCGCCATGGACTCGGTCAGCGTTCCCATCTTGAAAGGGACGGAGATTCATTAGCGTAGCCTCTCTTCCCGCCAATTTCTGAGGATGGGGATGTCTAGTACAACTTCTCTTTCCAACGACACAACGAATTTCATTTATTGTGATACTGTGGTACTGCTGATGTCAAAAAAGAGCCTGCAGTTGGTTACCGATATGCACAGTCTGTAGCTCCTTCAGATGAAAAAGCTAACAGAGCTAAAACTGAAGCTAACTGCATTGAGAAGCAACTATTAAGACTGGCCTGAAAAGAACAACGTTAAGCCAGCATCCTTCACACAATTAGCTGTATGATTACTTTTGGTCTGAATGTTTTTTTTATTGGCATTTACTTATTTTATGTATTTGAACTCACTTTGTAATTTGTACTTTGTAGTTTGTAGTAGTTCGGGATACTTTGTGATACATTTTGGTGTAGTTTGGGGATGTTTGTGGTTCTTTGTAGTAGTTTGGGGTACTTTGTGGCAGTTTGGGGTAGTTTGTGGTAGTTTGTGGTGGTTTGTGGCAGTTTGGAGGACTTTGTGGTAGTCTGGGGTAGTTTATGGTAGTTTGTGGTGGTTTAGGGTACATTTTGGGGTACTTTGTGGTAGTTAGGGGTACATTTTGTGGTAGTTTGGGTTACTTTGTGGTAGTTTGGGGTACATTTTGTGGTAGTTTGGGGTACTTTGTGGTAGTTTGGGGTACTTTGTGGTAGTTTGGGATACATTGTGGTAATTAGTAGGACCCCATATTACTATTGTACAATTCTTTTGTGCTTCTGTTCAATCCCCCCCCCCCCCCCCCCCCCTTGTCGCTTTATCGTGTTTTTAATACATAACCATGAAAATGATACCCCGACAATGTACGCTTCAATTTCACGGCTTTTATTTTGTGTCCACATCTGATATTCCACACTGGATGAGCAAAGACTGCAGCACTTATAATGTTTGCCAATGACAACAAACACCCTCACGCTCCCTTTGTGTGCCTGTGCCTAGGGAGAACAGCGTGCTTGTGTTGCCAGGTAAAACACAATCCCATATTGTTCTGCCCAGTTTGCTGTTTCTCTCAATGTCATCCCCCCCCCTCCTCTTCTTCAACTAGGACACACACGATTCCTCATTCACAACATCTCATCAGGACAAACTTGACATGTGAAAGAGGCAAGTCTGGTAGGAGATATGATCCGGCCGGAGGGACGATACTGTAATACCTTTTGTCACAGGATATTCCAAAAAATTATATTAACCCAAATGAGTGTCGATGTTGAAAGAAATGACCTGTTGCGTGTACGGTGGACATCACGTAACACTTTTAAGCAATTTGTTTCATTGCACAATTAGGTGATGCTGCATGCACTGTTCATTTGGTCTGTACTGTCACATTTTTCAGTTTTTCTTGCATTTTCCTTTTTTTTCTTTTGCAATGTAAAAGAAACGAGCCTTGCCTCAGTGTGACTCTGAGGTGAAGTCAAATAAAACAATACATCCAAATTTGGTCTTGTTGTTTTTATCATTATAATGGAGAGCAAAGATCAAGCAAAAATTGCAAGAAATATATGTGGAAGCCGTATCTAAAAAAAAATCACACCAGAGGGGCATTCAGGACCAAGCTGAGAGTTTAACGACCTACATCTAATAATTTATCACACTGACCAGATAATAATATCTTGTTAGTCATCAGTCATTGCTCCATTTGTCCCCAGAAATTAGGTCTATTTATATAAGTGGGTTTGGAAGTTTTTGTTGGGACAAAAAAAAACATTAGATACAGGGAGTCTGTGAAATGACAGCCCTTATATTTCATCGCCTTATATCTCTACCTGTTCTTCATGGTTTTATCAGTTTCTGCTTGTGAGAACGGGTGCCTGGATCTTTTCCCCTCCGCTATGTGTGCGTTTGAAAAAACACCTATATATTACGTAATGTTATCGAATTACGTAATACAGTATGAGCATATAAGCTCATACTTGGCTCAGACATGGCGCTGAGATCACATTCCCCCACAGCAGCAGCCGCCGCTGGAATCTGTCAGACTCCCGGGGTCTGATCTCTTTTTTAGTTTGTTCCTGAACTCCTTTGGGCACCCGGTAACCGACAGGGCCGTAGGGGGCCCGTAAGTTCAGTTTCTCCGCGTAACGGCAGAGACTAAACAGGAAGTGGTGTGTGTGTGTGTGTGTGTGTGTGAGAGAGAGAGACAGGGTAAATAGTGGAGGCAAATATCTTGTTTTCTGAGCTAACATTGTAATTGCATTGCACAGGGCAAAAGCACGTGTTATGTACAATGCAATTACTGTATAATGCTAGGCTTGGGATGTTTTGACTGTGGGGGAAAAAATCACCACTGAAAATGTCTTTATTGCCTTCATTTGTAATTGCTTTACACTCTCCACATCCACCTCTGATATTTAATCATAGGCTGCACCAGTTTGCATTGCGCTTTTATCATCCTTTGTGCTCTTGGGTAAACCTATGAATTGAAATACTGTAGTGCCCCTGGGCAACCCAAATATCCAGGATAATTGATACAGTTTCCATACAGACAATAAAATTACTTGGCAAAGGCAAACCAGCTATTGGTACAATAGTGGGAACGACAGGTTCATTTTGCCACCAGGAACGAGGAAACATGAAGACTCTCAAACATTCATTCATTCATTCTCTCTCCCCATACGGAAATGTAATATATGTACGTATAGTAAATTTCCATATATGAAATATATGTACATATGAAGAAAAAACATATATGTACATGTATGTACAAACTATATATGAAACCTATTTCATATATGACATATGTCTAGCCCATACAAATATATATGTTTATGTATGTATAATGTATTTTGTGACATATATGTCATGTATATAATTATTTATACATATAACATATATGTATTTGTATAAATGTATAATATACAAATTACACATATATGCATAGCATATTATGTACATATATGTGTAGCCCATACAAATGGAGTATATGCCTCTCATTCACCCATTCACACTCACACACCGATGGCAGTGAGCTATCATGCCTGATCATCAGGAGCAATTTGGGGTTCAGTGTCTTGCCCAAGGACACTTCGACATGCAGACTGGAGGAGCTGGGGATCGAACCTACGAGTGCTAGTGCTTCTCCAAATTAAGACTACATTTCCCATAAACGCATTTTTCCATCGTCCATTCACTCCTTCCACCAGAAACTCTGAAAGCTTTAGCTCCGTTAACGCTGGAAGAACAGCGCCCTCTTCCTGTTTTGCACCGTTAAGCGATCCAGCAGATTTCCCGCCAAATCCGACCCAGTGGCACACAATGTAGAATGCAGAATAAGGCCAGTAGCGGCTGCCAGTCTTCTAGTGATGGTTTCATTTGTTTACAGTAATTCTACTAATGTCTCTTAAATTAAATGATTTATTGATATCAAATTGCTACCATAATATTTTACATAATACTTTTAACTGTTGTATTTTACTTGCATTGGCTCTGGGTTGTTAAGTGTTGGAGATGATAACCGTTGGACCTGGTGCTGCTTCAACAACAGCTGGTTAGCATTAGCATGGCCTAGGCATCCAGACTTCAACTCTTCTCTATCACTTTACAGCTGCACTCTCTCTCTCTCTTTCTTTGTCTCTCTCTCGCCCACTCGGTCTCTGTCTCCTGGAGAAAGTCTTCTTCGCTGAACAAAGCGGAGCTCAAACCCGTACTGACAGCTGTTCAATGTAAACCATTCTCTGTGGAATCGGCCATAGGAGCGCGTTTGGCGCGGGTGTAAAGCTAAACAAGAAGACACATCACAACACAACCTCAGAAACAACCCTGTCCCTGTCATCAAACATGCATGCATATGAATGAGAATGTCATAAGAATGTCACATAATTTAACCATGTGGCTCGGCGGATAGCACGTCAAGCGCCGCCTGCAACTGATTCAGAGCATATGTTGAAATCTGCGATGGGAGGCCTCATTGAAACCATTATATTTTTAATTCCCTGCTTAAAGTATAGAGCATTGGCAACAACACCTTTATAGGATTTATTTGAGATCTCACACCTTCAGTCAAAGCTGTTGGACACCTGGTCTCCTGGCCAGGATCCATTACCTGTTAATAAGTCATATCGTCCCATATACTGTCTTAAAATATTCTGTTTTGTAAATCAAGTGAAAGAGTTTCCGCTAAAAACTCTCAAAAAAAAAAACTCGCAACAACATTCAATTCAATTTCCCATAGACAACCAGTGTAGTATTGATCAATTCTACAATAAATTTGTCATCAAGCAAACTGCACCATATCAGTGGTGGGCCACACTGATCAGATTATATCTGATTTTTAACAGACCGAACCCACATATGAGCAAATCGACAGCTCGCTTTAAAATCAGTTCCCTATTGCAATTTAATTTCATAGAAATGAAAATTCAACACCTTAAACGAAGCAGAATATGGCTGATCGCTGCACCGGTGTCAAGAAAATGACACTTGTTTCAATAAAATGACTTTTATTGGATAAATGTGACATTTTCTCACCTCCAGTGGCAGAATGTTTCACTTGTTTTAAGGAAAATCAAATAATAAGACTACTAAGACTAAATTAAATGACTTGTCATGATGGATATTTTTGTATCAAAAGATCACGCAACCATGGTTTCTGTTAGTTTATCTTATTGTCTGTAAGAGTGGCAACAATTGAGCCCTCTGATTGATACATACGTTGTATATTTTGACCACTGCCATTAAAAGATGTATAGTGTTTTAACAGAATAGTTCTGTAATATCTACCTCATCATCAATCCGTCATCAGCCTCTACCTGCAGATTTTTTCTTAATGGTTTTAAGAAAAGTACCGTTTTACAACTCGATAGTAGATTAAATGACTTATTAACATTTTGCAGTGTATAAAAAGATTAAAAGTAATAAAAAATGTTGGTGTGAAAGCATTTTACAGCGTGTAAACAGGGCTTGCCTTGAAGCCCCATGGCTAATGTATACAGATTTATGGGCATTCCTTCACGCACTGCGGAGTAGAAACCCCCACCCCCCACTATCCCCTGCCTCAGCCCCTCACACACACACACACACACACACACACACACACACACACACACACACACACAGTCGCTGCTCTCTCTTACATAACCAGCACCCCATTATCACACACTTTAAAGCCAGGGGTTCCTGCTTTCCCAGCACTGACACACACACACCAGCACTTTGTCAATGCCATGAAGGGAGAGTGAGGTGTGTGTGTGTGTGTGTGTGTGTGTGTCAGAGAGAAGATCTACAAGGTTTTCCTGCTATTCTTCCCGGACTAAAACATACACATTATATTCTCTCTTCACACTCTTCACTCATGAGGATGCACACACACACACACACACACACACACACACACACACACACACACAAGCTTATCTCTCTCTCTCTCTCCCTTCTCAGTGACTTGGATTTCCACACGGTGACGTTTTGCTCTATGAATGTGTGTGTGTTAAGTGGCGAGAGTGACAACAACGACAACAAAAAGTCACGCGCACAGAGGTACGCACACACACATTTTGGGGTGATCAACATTCATGCAACATCTATTTTTGGGTTTCTTATATGAGCTGCAAACATATTTCTCACCGCAGTAATGTGAAAGTCACCCAGGATGAAAAAGAGACATGCCAGTAATGCGTGTGTGTGTGTGTGTGTGTGTATGTGTGTAACTGCCGTGTCACTGACTTCTGGAAGCATAACAACACCTTATATCCAGAGCTACCAATGTCACCCTGTAGTATGTGTGTGTGTGTGTGTGTGTGTCCATTGAAAACCCACGTAAATGTGCCGCCAAAATAAAAGTTCAGCTGCTACCTGCATCGTTTTGTGAAATCGGGGACGTAAACATCTCATATCAGCTCAAAACAGTTCTCAAAGCTGTTTTAAGATAATTTTTTTTTTTTTTACCATGCCTTGATATCACGTTATGAAAGCTGATGGAAGAGACTCCGGCATATTGACGGGGGACGGCGATAGGTTTGATACGGTATCTCTGAATGGACATTACCATTTAGATAGCGGGCCATTTGTAGGCAGCCCGGTGCCGATCGAAGGCTGCTGTGTTTTGGAAGTCGACTCTCAGTTACCGGCTTATCAGTATTCATTGCAACAGGATGGTTTCAACAGCGCCGTAGACCCCGGATCCCCCAAAGGACCCATCCATCTTTGCATAATACCTGCAGAATTCTTTTCACAAATTGACTGGATGCAAAATTTTGTATGTAAAAAAAAAAAAAAACGACAGCGGGGGGTCATATTTTCAGAAGACCACAAGCAATTGAAGATCTACATTTTGGTTCTAGTGTCCTAACTCGCTCGGTGCACCGCAGTTTGTTTTGGAGACAATTGCTCTTTTAGTGCGGCATACAAACTGTGCCCACGTGGGACCGCGGGCCGCGACAGAAAAACTCTTTGTGTTGCCCGGTGCAGTCTGGGGCTATTTTGAGCGGGTTGCGAGGGCCGCTGAGGGACAGCGGAGGCAAATAGAGTGGTATCAGGCGACATGGGGGTTGAGCTTCAAAGCATTCCTGCTCCTCCCCTCAGCCCAGCGCACAGGGGGTACTACAGGGTAACTAGGGATGCAGCGCTAAAGGCCAGACAACCTGGGAGAAGAAACCCAGACCTCAAAATGTTATTTTGTTACATTGTGTTTAATCTGCGTGAACTAACTGTAGAGGACTCATGTACTTGTCTGGTATACCTTCAGAAGCTGCTGGCAAGTCGTATCATCTGGTACCCAGACTCCTTAACCTCGCTTCAGGATACCTTTAGTCAAAGCATCTTATCTTACTGCTCTGGTAGATGATTTTGCTGATTTCAAGAAACTTTTTTTCAGAACACTTGCTTGAAACAAGGGAAAAAAGTTTCCCGGTTTCAAGAGTCAATTCCTTGTTTCATGTTTCATATTGACATATTGAAAATTTGTTAAATGAGAAAAATCATCTACCACAGCAGTAAGATAATTTGACTAAAAGTATCCTAAAGTAAGGTTGATGAGTCTGGATACAAGATAAAATGACTCGCCAAACTTTATTATCATTATTTGCAATGTGTGTGTGTGTGTCCCTCCATTGTGTGTCCCTGGATCAGCTGTCAGGCATCCCACCTTTGGGACAGGAATCTCACCTTGGCCATATTCAGATACCTCACTCTGCTCTCCTCTTCGGGTCACGGGTGGTATAAACACACACTTTACACCAGCAACAGAACACACGCACACACACACACGCACACATCCCATAAACAGCATGGCACCCTCATCTACCAGCCCACATGGACTGTGGACTGACACAGAGAATGTGACGAACAGGTGACCTCCCCAAAACGCCTCTGTGATGTTTTGGTCGTCACGGCGGTTTCCTTCACAGGATGCATCCACGAGCACGCTATCTTTAGCTGCTGAACCCGCTCTGCTGCTGATGCCTTCTCGCACATTCTCTACCTGAATAGACGCCGCTGTATGTACTGGAGAACGTTAATACTTGAGGTTGTGACTGATATGGGATTCAATCTGCTCATAGCCGATATTTGTGCGACCATTACATTTGACCATTTTCATGCCAAAATATTCCCAAAATGGTTCCCACAGAATTGTATGCATTCTTGCCTCTGAAACAACATTTAGACCATGAAACCGAGGATAATGACATTCTTTTAGATTGGATAGCAGCTCTTTAAAATGAAGTTTGGGACATTGGTGGTCTTTTAATTCCGTGATGCAAATTTAGTGTGACCATAAACAGTGCCCTGAGGAACCCCACCTCCTTAGACAAAAGGCCATAAACAATCAAAGCTCCAGCACAGCGTTATCAGCATGTGGTTCAACACACAGCGAGAAACCACATAGGGGTATAGAGTACACACACACACACACACACACACACACACACACACATACACACACACACAATAATTAGCTCTGGGATCACATCCAATAATAAACCCGTCTTATCAGGCTAAATCACAAATTCAGGCTGTAATTGAGAAGAGCGTTCCATTCCCACTAATTGAGACACAGTAGATTCCCAAATGAATCTCTGGTGCCGGTATGGTCACTGGTAGGAAATCTTCTCCACACAGGAAGTGACAACTGTCTCCTAAACAGCAGTGAGCGAGTGCTCCAGCCAGAAAAAAATTGGACTCACCAACGATGGATGAACCTCTTGGATGGATGACACTAAAAAGAAGAGATTTATGGGGCATTCACACAGCAAGAATGATCATCAAGTCACCAGAAGTCCATTCATTTCCTACAGAGCGGAGCGGCCAGGGAATTTCAGCTCACGTGCAGATGGTCAACAAGCTTGTCGGTGACAGCTGAACTTTTCACCATCAGATTTGCATGCTTCCATGTTGTTTCTCTCTACTGATGTGATTTTGTTCCATGAACAATAGTTCTGCATGGAAAGTGCAAAATAGAGGAGAAGTTGATTCCAGGATTTCAAAGCTTCCGAGTTCTCTCTCAACTTTTATTTGAAAGACTACAGAAATAAACATCTAAAAAATGAATGGAAAACAGTTGCATCCATCATTGGGGTCGAGGGTAAGCGTTTTCTTCTGATTATTTTTGATTAATTCTACCTAATTAGTGCTTACCAGTTAGCTCTGTTAACTGACAATGGCAATACCAATATGGCAATACCAGAGCAGCAAAAATCTTGCCCCACCCACGATCGTCAAAATAGAGTGGCCCATCAACCAAGTTGCTCGCTGTGTGAACGCTCTGTTAGGAGTGGACATTACGGGATTTATTTGTATCGAAGTCCTTCAAACTCAAAGATGTAAACAGTTGTCTTCTGCTGCCACTTAGGGGGCGCCAAAGTGCGAAACAGTTTTAAAGACTTAGAGTGAATCCCAATACACCCCTTGGCCCTACCCCTTGTCCCAATACTCTATTTTCCAAGGGGTAGGACCAAGCCGAAGGGGTTTGTAGCCCTCGAAACGGAGATTAGTCAGAGGCACACTTCAAACCAAGGGCTACCCAGAATGCCCTGCGAATCTCTGGAAGTAACAGGAAGATCATGGGGACCGCTACGCTACCATCCGAAGTGAACCACAAATGTAGTATTTTCTTCGTTAATAAAGATTTAAAAAATATTCCAACCGTAGTATTATCTTAGTTTAATGTCGTTTCAATGTATTATGGACCGTTTCTTTATAACAAGCATAACAAAAAAATCGCTAATATGCCGATGTCTCTA
The DNA here is from genome assembly GCA_034670385.1 of Hoplostethus mediterraneus. Taxonomy (NCBI): domain Eukaryota; kingdom Metazoa; phylum Chordata; class Actinopteri; order Trachichthyiformes; family Trachichthyidae; genus Hoplostethus; species Hoplostethus mediterraneus. The sequence goes on from JAXDDW010000013.1 coordinate 5,921,960, forward strand.
CTTCGTTAGTTAGTTACGTTACAACATTGTTTTAGGCTGATTTGTGCATGACAGTCCCGCATTTTGACATATTTACATGTCGCATTTCCCCCTTTGATGGTATATGATGAAATATAACTAAAGTCCAGCAGCGAAGTTGCTGCACTTGTTACGGCTCCTCTAATATCAGTGCAGACTGGCAGGGTATCGTTAGGAGCGGCTTGCTAGACTACAGAGCACCGCTAACGCTATTCTGTCATGAAGTGGACTGGTAATGAAGCAGTGGTCTTTTTTATTTGATGACTTGTTTGATCGATTGGTAGCGTGAAACGTATAAGTTGTGAGCGAATCGCGAGCGTCCATGCTTTTCTATCTCCATCAGATGAACGGCAAATGTCACTGTGATAATACCATTGTTGCCATAGTAATCTCCGACAACAAACTCGTCCCGTCTGCTTAACGATGACGTATCAGCGTCGAAGTGCGATCCCAATACTTAGGGAGATATTTTCTCCCTAAGTATTGGCCCTTGGCCCTCGCTACCGAGGGCCAAGGGGTAGGGCCAAGCCGAAGCCATAGGGGTACAAATAAGGATTGGGATTTGGCCTTAGTTCTGATCTATTACACAAGTACACTCTTGCTCACAGCAGTGAAATATGGCTAATAAGCAGTTATGTAATGGTAAATAAAAAGGTGAGTAAACTATGACCTCCAGTTGGTGACCATCATAAGGCAATAAATAAAAATAATTACATTTTCAGAAAAAACATTAATTTATGCCTTTTTGCCTTAAACAACCACATTTTCCATATAACTTATTGTACATCAGTTTTAACTGCCTACAATGATGTACACTATGAATTAATTTTATATCATTTATGTCAGGCTATAAAGACAAATATGAAGGTGGGTAAACTGAACTGGGTTTACACAACTTACTTGTCAGAGAACGGATACCTTTCTGCATGGAACGGTGGCCTCTGGTTTGAGACCAATCCACTTCTTCGCAGATGACTCTGTAATGGAACTCAACCAAACTGTTGCTATTTCCCCCCAACAGTGAACGTCATAACTCTGGCCGCGCTGCAGCCTCAGTGGCTTGGCTTTGGAGGCACTCAGCTTTGGGAAGACAGCCACAGTCACAATATCCTAATTGCATTTACAGCTTGCATTTTCAAATTGTATCAGCAGGCAGACACAGTACAAACCAACAGAACCCGATGTGACAACTAAAGGAATTATCAGAAAGATTATGAAGCGAGTTCAAGTTCAGCAAACACCGGAGGGAATATGACTCATGAAGCTTTGCCTACTTTAACCAACTTTTTGCATTTAATTCTAGTTAATTACTGTTACTAGAGGGATTTCACTAGAGATCTAGTAGGTTCATCTCTGAGGTGTTTCTAAGCAACAGTGCACTGCCACACATTGACCCGCTTTATTTTGAAATATTAATCAATTTGTTTTTCATACGGGGGAATTTCATGCCCTACTTCTTTTCCGTTTCCTTTGTGTGCATGTGTGAGTGTGTACGTGTGTGCTCTTGCGCACAAGTGTGTGTTGCGCGTATGAATGTTTTCACTGTGTTTCACAGTGCGTTTGTGTGTGTGTGAGTGTATGTATGATTCAATTCCACATAGAAAACAAACGTCTATACATTTACATTCATACGCGTACATTCATGCAGGAAATATTTCCGATGCTCCATCAGACATGTGGCAACCATTGTAAAGATGGCCCAGATTTCTGTATGTGTGTGTGTGTGTGTGTGTGTGTGTGTGTGTGTGTGTGTGTGTGTGTGTGTGTGTGTGTGTGTGTGTATGTTAGTGTCTGGTTTCCATTTGGGGCTCTGTTTTGGCCAAACCAAGCATGACGGGGTGTGGATGGCGTGGGACTCTCTGAGCACAGGGGGTGAAAGGACCTTTGCAACCCTATGAAAAAAGCACTGCCATCTGGGATCTGGAGGCCAGGGACTGGTTGATTGAATCTATGTTGTCTTTATATGATCTAAAACATGACCTCACATCACTTACTATGGGGGCTTTACAGTACGGTGGAATACCAAGATCACTGGTTATAGTATAATAGTATAATAGATGTTATTTATAGCATCACTTGAATGAAAACTCCAAACTCCAGATTATTTTACACTGTCATATATCATCAATCTGTTAATTTCAGTTATTTTGTGATGAAGTTGTAATTTACCTGTTTTTGTACCCACTTTCCCTCAACCTGCAACCTTCAGTGATTTCCTAAGTTTCCCAGAATGCCTTTGGACAACTCAGAGACATGTACTAAGCATAAAAATGGGAAGATTTCCCATTGCTCCAACCTGGAAGAGTTCACACGTTTAACTCGTTGGGAAGCCCTTGGCTATCGCTAGCTAACTCCATAGCAACAACTAGTTCACAAGTTGCTTTGTCAACCAAACAAACTGCAGCAGGTATTTGTAGTTAATCATAAACAGAGTTTACTGTGCAGAAGCGCACTAGTGTGACTATAAATACTATAAGTAGTAATAAGTAGTAAAAGTAGTCGGCCATGTTTTACACGCTTCCATTATTTGTACTGTCAGAGATGGTACAAATTGAAGTGAACGTTTTTTCCCCATCAGAGGACTGTATTTACGGTATCTCTCATTCGACCTGAATGCATCATCAGCTGTGGGTTTTATGTGTAGGTGAAGTGATGCGTTTTACGTCTCAGGTTTGTTTGGAATAAATAGGAAGACCTGGGTAGTTAGCATGAGTGGCTATAGCCACCGTGGCTGAACAGACACCTACAGAAACTTCATCAACAGAAAACCCAGGGAGAAAGACGTCACAGTACTGGACACACTGTTTGATTGACAGGTGATAATCTCTGGGAAGAGAAGTAACGAAAAACCACAACAATGAGGCTGAGAGACAAAGACGAATTCAAGGATTAGCACTTTAAGCCCATGCTACAAGCAATGAATTTGAAGGGAATCACACACTTACTGTATACAAATGTCATTACAGAACATCCCCAGTAAAATACTCCAAATTGAATACTGGTTTATACATACAACACTGCTTTCAATCTAATCCTATGCAAGTAAACTAAATTTGGAGAATCTTCTAAGCCTGCTAAAGTTGAATCAGAATGTCAGTTAAACTTTACAAGCCTGCATAGATTATGTCTGTGCGAAGGCTACAGCTAAAGCCTGCCAAACGAGACACTGATGCTGCAACTGGAGCTGTCGTTCTTCACTCCAAGGCATTGTGTAGTGTAATCTATCCCTTCTCTAATTTAAGGCCCGGGGACAGGAAAGGTAGGGCAAAGAAGCATCTTGGGTATCGTTCACAGGATTGTGGGAGTTTATACATTTATCACATCACAGAACATCTTGTGTAAATCTAAACAGAAAGCCATCACTAGTCAGACCAACAGGAAACGGGCCGTCGGTACAGCCCCTCCTTTTCCTCTTCCTTCGTGTTCAAATCCCCGGACACTGTAGCGCAACAACAACCAGCCAGCAAGCTAGCCACTGAGGTAGTGATTAAAACAGAACGATGGAAAACTTTGAAGAATAAAATTTAAAAAAACACACCAAGCAAACATAGAGTGACTCATTAGCAATGAACATTCCACCAACAAAACATTTCCCTCCGACATTATTTTGAAAGGGCACAGTCCGTTGCGTCTTGAGTTAAGCCCCGCCCTGGTCGACTGTGATTGGTTCTCAGAAATAAAACCCAGGACATTTTTCTTGCAGCCCAGTTGGCCAGACCTTTCTCCTAAAACGAAGTGTCTGGTTGAGCGAGACTAGCCCATCACAGAACCAGGTCAAGTGATGTCATTTTCAGATGTTTAGAAACTATTGTTGAAGCTCCGCCCCTTTTAAAGAATTATTGTGCACTGTAAACATTACTTTGATCACAAACATAACAAAGACGTTATCGCTGCACAGGAGAAGGGTCAGCGCCTTTTACAATACATATTTCCTCAGTGTATGCATTTTCCTCCCCACTTCTTCTCACCCCTCTCTCTCCCTCCTCCAGCCTGACATAACCACAGTGTGTTTTTATGATTGTACAATATTGAGCTAGGAAGTGGGAGCCAGCTGTATGGCTGCTCTCTGTTCTCAAGAGGCCTGCTAGAAAGAATGGGAGTACAGGACAATAGCATCAGCACAATGTGTCTCTCGGTTTGTAAGTGTAGCTGCCGGCGTCCTTGTAAGGTGCTATGTCTATCATGTACTTATCATGGTTTGCGTTACATCTTGAATGGAGGGTAATTATATGGGGGAATGTAACATACCCATACTGGCAGCCATAGCGGAGGTCCTCATTCAGTTCAATTCAACAGACATGGCTAATTTATGCTCTTTTTCTGAATGGGAAATGATGATACATGGTTTATTTTGTGTTCAGGCAGCTTGTTAGCTAGCTAACCATAGTATCTAGTCAGCTAACCATCACTGTCACTGTAAACTCATCTGGTTTGCACACACTAGCTAGCGTATCTAGTGGAAGCTAGCATGTCACATATTAACATGAACTAAATTAGCCTGCTGGCCAGTTAGCTAGCTACCAGTTTGTTCAGGTTAATCAGGTTAACTGACTCTTCTCCAGCTCCAACTCAGAGTGTTTTGAAGTAGAGACTAGGACTAAAGACAAGACAGTTTACTGAGTCACAGCAACCTATACAGTTCTATTACTTTTACTTGACTATTACTGCACTGACCTAGTTACAACATTACTGAATGGACCTACACAACTCTGTTTTTCTGCTTGTATATTTAGTAGGGATGGTTATGCACCAGCATAAAAGTTCACGATGCGATTGCTCTGATTAAAAAAGTGTGCATCGGATAAAATTTGGGATGAACTCGCGATGCATCGTTTCTAACATCTTTGTATTGGTAAAATCTGATTTATTTATATCTAATTATTAGTAGGAGCCGTTATGCCATTATTATTTAGAAATGTGCACTTTTTTAGTTAATTTATGATTTGCTGTTTGCTTAAGAAGAACCAAAGAAATAAAATCAAACTCTCTGTACCATATTGAATTGCATAGCATCATAGTCTTTTGCTTTGCATCGCATCGTATCGCATCGTATTGCATCGTATTGCATCAAATCGTGTCGAATCGCACTGCATCGCAATAGGGGTGAATCGTATCCCATCGCATTGGTAGTTGCTTCAGATGTATCTTTAATGTATCGGATCGTTGGCAAAGTATTGAGATGTGTATCGCGTCGGCCTCAGTGATAGAGATGCACATCCCTACTATTTACTATTTACTATTAGACTATCATTCGCACCAAGCCATTTCCAGTGGACCTCCATGATGCAAACAAAGTGTGCTTTATCTCCCTTAGACTCAAAGTACATTACGCATTAGCAAATGGAGACTCATATGCATGCACTCATGAATGAACACACACACACAAACATGTATCCGTCCTCTCTCATACCGAGCAACATCCCTTGACATCTCACACACTTCCCGAACACCGTTCACCCCATGTAGTCGTGTCCCACTTCTGTCATAAGAACCAAAAAAAAAAGAGCATCTCAGAACACACAGGAGCCAACCTTGGCTGACATAGCACATCTCTGGAGCCTGACATACCATCACATTAATAAAAACACTACACCTCCCGTGAGACCTCATTAAGGCCGTCTCTGCTGTGCTGATAGGACAGAATGGGGCTCTCGCTTTGTACGCCGGACTACACCGCTACCTCAGGCAGGCGGGAAAAAAAAAAAACACACCCAGGAATAAAGGGCCATTGTCCGAGTCCTGCTTTGCTCCCACTCCCTGTGTCACTGTTCATCCTTCAAATGCCGACCCTGCCACAACAAGCCCCATGCCAAATGTTCCTGGTCCACCAGGCCTGGGAATTTGGCAGCCAGGTTTGCGAAACCCACGGCTACTGTCCTGTCCTGTCCTGCCTTGTCCTGTCCCGTCCGGCTCGGCTCTCCGGGTTTCCAGAGGCGATGTGCGCCACACTAACTGGGTTACGGGAAAAATAGGGCACTTTGGGGAAATAAAACGAGGTTCTGTTTTGGGTCGAACCAAAGCTCTGCGGGGAGACGGGAAAAATCAAACGACACGGCGCTCAGATGAGTTGGATCACTCAATGCGGAACAGTAGTGGATTGTGCTTAATGAATGAATGGAAGGCGTGTAACTGTCTTGTCCTCCACAGATTGTTCCAAAAACAAGGCATATGTTTTTTGTTTTTTCCATTTGACTTTATTTCCTCGTAGGCACGGTGAATATGATAGCCAGTGTGCCTATAGGATGTCAGAACGCTTTGCAGTGAAACTGTATAGCTCAGTCGAGAGCAGGCAGAGGTACCTTGATATCTTGGTCCGGAGACGCAAGCAGTAATCGGACCCCAATGCTTCCAGCACCACTGACACTTTGAATGATTTAACCTCTTCATTTCTGATCAGAACAGTTAGTGTACCCACAGCTACACTTAAGGGACTTCATCATATCTCAGATTATGTAAAAAAAACAATACAATATTTAACCCTATTTTTTTTATATTCATCATGATAATTATGATGATCAAGACTGATGTCATCACTGTAATCCTTTGTTGACCTTGAAATGAAGCATAGAGATTTTTTGTTGTTGTTGTTGTTATTATTATTGTTATTATTATTATAAACACACAGTCCTGCTCCATACATAGCCCACCTCCAACCCTTGAATTGATCTGCGGTGGTTTGGCATGGTTGTTAACGATTTGTGCTGTAACACACACCGGCAGTTATGTAAGGAGAGGAGAGGGGGGTTTCATTTTCCGGTTTTGGTTTGTGTGTGTGTGTGTGTGTGTGTGTGTGTGTGTGTGTGTGTGTGTGTGTGTGTGAGTGAGAGAGGGAGAGGGGTTCGGTAACTTGGCTCGCAACGGCATGTGCTTAAAACAAGCCTGGTTCTAGGAATAGGCCTGAGGGACTAAGGAGAGTTACAAGGGAAAAATTTACACATGCACACACACACACACACACACTCAACTTGACTAAAAGCACCACAGTACCTCTCTCAAAGAGAAGCGCCACCATTGATTCGAGTCCAGGCAGCGCTGAAGCCTCCTCTGTTGGAAAAGTAATTTCGCAGAGATCCATAACATTGAAAATCAGAGCGTTTATCCAATCTATTACATCTATTAAAAAACCTCATATTACACCAGGGTGCCATTAATCTGTCCGTTTTAATCAACAGATGCATGTCGTGCACAATTTTATGACTTTGTTTAATGGGGTTTATATTGCCATAAACAACACAGGCATGGCTTAAACATATAGGGCATGGGAAAGTGGGGGAAAATTGAGATGAGGGGGGAAAGCAGTCGGCTAATAATACAACCTTATTATATAGCAACATAGCTTGAAGCTAACCCAAAGATGTCCTATTTGTGTGTAGTCATGGGAAAGATTGATTTAGGTAGTAAACAAAGGTAAGCACTGTTATAAACTGTTATAAACTTCATAATAAACAAGAGAATGAGCAGGGAGACCCATCCATCCTCATAACCAATGCTTATTTTTTAATGATGATTGATTGAACTGAGCAACACGTACTGTAAGCATCACGGGGCTGTAAGAAGACGTAAAGCAGACAACCTTCTGCCGCACTGCCGTCAACGGTTAGTTGTTAGCTCCTTTGACGCATGTCGGCGTTTAATGCATGTCATGGAAATGACTGTTTGTCATCACTGGCGAAATAAGGGCCCTGTTGCTGGAACGTTATGTAACTTATTTACTGAACGGCCATTCAGAGGGATTGATTTATTCATATACATGTGTACCTCGGGCATACCCTCCAGTATGCCCGAGGTGTAGCCGCTGTTATGGATGACACGGGGAAAGGCATGCAGTTTCACGACCACAGACGTATTTTTAGACAGGAAGTGTGTTGAGAAAGGGTCAGTGGAGAGCTGGCGGTGGTCGTGGCTGTAGCAAAGACTCAAGAGTCAATTCAGAGAGCAGGTCCGAAGGGGGTCGAGACCAAGTCAAGACCAGAGCAAATTGAGTTCTAGTCAAGACCGAGACCAAAATAGGCAATAAACATACCTGTCTTTCCTAATGTAAAAATAATGCCAGAGGAGTTTCTTAAAGATCAACAGAGATGTAGATCTACCTGCAGGAGCTCTGTACTTTTACCCTTCATCGTCTAACTAATCAGTGCAATCATTTTGAATAATCAATGAAAGTGTCAGGGAGAAAATACATTAAGGTGGACCAGGTGGAGAAAAATGTATGATTGAAAACTTTGAGATAGGCGGGAAAAGGTGGAGTGAACATCCAATAGCGGCTGAGATCAAGACAAGTCTGAGATTACATTGCATACAATATAATTAGGAATTTGTTGTACCTCCACGTTTCACCAGAGGGCTCAGAGTGCAGTGAAGGACACTTCCACAAGAATGGGTGAAAACATCAGCTGTTGGGGGAATCAAACCACTGACCTTCAGTCCTGCGTACCACCAGGTGGCGTTCTGCGTACCACTGGTGGTATGTGTACCACAGTTAAATAACCACTGATGTGCAATCTCAGGAATGTTTGTAACCGGTTTGTGTCCATCATACATGGAGTGAGGTGAGTGTCTCTTCAGTCTTCAGTTGTTTTTTTTATCAATTTTCAGGATTCCCAAACCTTTCCATGTCAAGGCCCCACCAAATATATCCACATTACTACTCCTCCTTTTGCGTGGTGATCCCTTGGAACCTACCCTGGACCCCACCTTGGGGGCCTCTTCTTATTCCTTCCTATTCCTGTGATTTCCAATTTATTTTTCCGCATCTGAGACATTCATTCTTTAGGGTTTCCGTGTATCTGTTGATCTTTCCATGTGCTGATCAAGATTCAGCAACTGTAACCAGGCATGAAGATGCTTCATCGTTGCGCACCATCCCATCATCATCATCATCATCATCAGAACTCGGCACCCAAGTATGGCTGGAAAACAGTATTCGTATTCATACCATGTTTGTTAATATTGAACATGTGGAGAATGAAATGTGTGTGTGTGTGTGTGGTGTCAGGCATCCAGCCAGGCAAAGCAGCAGGGAGGCAAAAGCCAGAGCATTGAGATCACCATGCATGTGATTAAGGAGTGTGTGTGTGTGTGATAGAGAAATATGCAGAGTGCACTACCGCCCTGATGTTCGCCTGTCACATGATCATGAGCCACATATTTTTGAGTTCTGCTTGGCGTGAAAGAGACTTTTTTTCAGCCAGCCTGGCCTCACCAAATTTCGTGAAATGAGCGGGATCTCTTTTATACATGAAACGTGAAAGAAATACGTTTCCCCAGCAGAAGGAGGAGACCGTGGAGGAGACATGACTAGAAGCAGCAATTGGTTTGACATAGTGCGATGGGACGAAAGGGGCGGGGTGTTGGATGGGTTTATACATTTACCTTCAACTCCGACAACCCTGGTTCAATAAAGTCATGTGAAGACTTGCTCTTTTTTCTCAAGCATGACAAAAACCTGACCCCAAACTTATCCCTAACCTCCCCCAACGTTGGTTTAGATGCCAAACCTTACCGCTACACCTCCCCCAACGTTGGTTTAGATGCCAAACCTTACCCCTACACCTCACCCAACATTGGTTTAGATGGCAAACCTTACCCCTAAACCTCACCCAACATTGGTTTAGATGCCAAACCTTACCCTTAACCTCCCCCAACGTTGGTTTAGATGCCAAACCTTACCCCTAACTTCCCCCAACGTTGGTTTAGATGCGAAACCTTACCCCTACACCTCCCCCAACGTTGGTTTAGATGCCAAACCTTACCCCTAAACCTCCCCCAACGTTGGTTTAGATGCCAAACCTTACCCTTAACCTCCCCCAAAGTTGGTTTAGATGCCAAACCTTACCCTTAAACCTCCCCCAACGTTGGTTTAGATGCCAAACCTTACCCCTAAACCTCACCCAACATTGGTTTAGATGCCCCTAAACCTCCCCCATGTTGGTTTAGATGCCAAACCTTACCCCTAAACCTCCCCCAACGTTGGTTTAGATGCCAAACCTTACCCCTAAACCTCACCCAACATTGGTTTAGATGCCCCTAAACCTCCCCCATGTTGGTTTAGATGCCAAACCTTACCCCTAAACCTCCCCCAACGTTGGTTTAGATGCCAAACCTTACCCTTAACCTCCCCCATGTTGGTTTAGATGCCCCTAAACCTCCCCCATGTTGGTTTAGATGCCAAACCTTACCCCTAAACCTCCCCCAACATTGGTTTAGATGCCAAACCTTACCCCTACACCTCACCCAATGTTGGTTTAGATGGCAAACCTTACCCTTAACCTCCCCCAAAGTTGGTTTAGATGCCAAACCTTACCCCTAAACCTCACCCAACGTTGATTTAGATGCCAAACCTTACACTTAAACCTCCCCCATGTTGGTTTAGATGCCAAACCTTACCCCTAAACCTCCCCCAACGTTGGTTTAGATGCCAAACCTTACCCTTAACCTCCCCCATGTTGGTTTAGATGCCCCTAAACCTCCCCCATGTTGGTTTAGATGCCAAACCTTACCCCTAAACCTCACCCAACGTTGGTTTAGATGCCAAACCTTACCACTAAACCTCACCCAACGTTGGTTTAGATGGCAAACCTTACCCTTAACCTCCCCCAAAGTTGGTTTAGATGCCAAACCTTACCCTTAACCTCCCCCAAAGTTGGTTTAGATGCCAAATCTTACCCCTAGGCTAATTTAGGCTAATTGTCACCTAATCCTTTCATAGTGGAGGAACGTAACCTCCACATTAGCCGTATTCACAACACTGCGTTTCAGAGTTTTGTGCTCATTCCACCACATTTCATGACACTGTGTTGGTGAGGCTCACTTGCAAGTCAAAATCTGAGGCGTACAGCGCTAGATAGATTGATCGAAAGGATGTTCCAAAGAGCATAGCCATTCTCATTGCAGACAAGCTGAAGAACTAGTTTTGAAAGGATGACTGATTGACAGGCTGGTATCATCTCTGCTGTCGTCACTGGCTGTTTGTTTTTGGCCATGGTCATTGATAAACAGCCAGACCTGGGGTCCTGAGAGGACCTTTTGAACACCGTCTGCCTGCACAAATATTGACTGGTGCTCAAAACCACTACCGTCAGCAGGTCAGTGGCACGGGGTTCGCTGAGGGGAGATGGGACCCTGGCATTAGGCGTAGAATGTTGCCCCATGTGTGGGTATACACACCTTGAGGCCAAAACACTTCGGTCGGACTTGCTGTTTAACCTCCATGAGGGAATTGTTCGATAGCAGCTAATCTAATATGCCAAGTCTTTCTGGTCCTCAATGTCTATCAGTGTGTAATGCACTCGCATTGCGTTCATTACCAGATGTCTTGAATTGTGTAAAAGAAATTCCTTTTACAGATGAAACCAAGCAGGATACATCTCTCCACAAAGTAGGGTTCAGCCGATTTGGGTTTTTGAAGGCCGATACTGACATTTTTGGATTGACCATCATGGGACACTAAAACTCTCCATTGAAAGTGAGACTTATGACGTTTTAGGTGGGTTAGCAGCTGCTTAAGGCAGGGTGAGGCAGTTTTCACTGTAGGATTTACTGACTGACACCCCTGAAGACGTTGAGTAAAATCGTATCCATGCGTTGAATGACAGTGACTGACCGAAGTCGGAAGTTTTATTTTTTTTATTAAATATTAAATACATATCAGTCCGATATGTTGGCAAAACCCTAGGATCTAACCCGATCCTAACGATTTCCCCTTGTTATCACAAGGGGAAATCGTTGCATGTGCCAGTGTTGTTGAAGATGCCATTTTCCAGTTCCAAAAACATCATTAAAAGGAGATCAGCATACAATTCTGCTTTCACGAATCATCCAACTCTTAATAGGTCCTCATCAGAAATGCCTGTTCTCTTTACAAACAAGGTTTTCTCTGCCAAAAGCTTGCTTTCGCCATCTATTTTCCTTCTGGAGATCTTTTTCCTGTTTGTTTGCCATTGTGACAAATTATCGCATTATAAAACATTACATCCTCATTGTGAGCAAATACCATAGCATCAAACACTGGTGCTTGACAAATGTCATTGCATAACAGTAGAATTTGACTGGATGACTGGAACAGCAAATGTTTCCATAGAATATTTCAGCCTGTCTTCTCCCTAAAGAACATGCTGCACCTATAATGCACTTTCCTCATATGGAAATGTTTTTATATATATGTTTTTGGCATTTATCTAGTCTTTCAAATATAATTGAAGACATAAACTGTTGTGCGGTTCATGCGTTCCTATATGGATGGGGGTCTCATTTAAGCAGACATATTCCAATTGGAAACACATGGCGCTGTTTGGAAGCTACTTACATTGAAATTGCAGCATCGCCCCCCCCCCCACCCCCCCACCCCCCCCACACACACACACACACACACACACACATACACAAACACACACATACCACCATACCCTCCATCATTTTTCAATTAACTTATGGAACTGTGTGGGAAGGAGTTCAAATGATTTGGTTTAAATTCAAATTGTTGTTTTTGTAGGTTTTCACAATACATGGAGGATAATAAGCCATTAAAGTGCCCACACTAACACTAACTAAGTTCTTCTTCTGTTTGTTCCAAACAGGAACTGAAAACATAAAATGCATCACTTCCAGTGCACCAGAGAATTTCTACCAGGAAAGATCTACCTGACATCGGGTGTTTAGAACAGCAAATGGAAAAGCTTTCATGAACTTGAGGTTGAATCACTATTGTGCTATATCAACCAGATAGAGAGGAGCAAAACGGACATTTATTTACATGGAAATGTCATGGATTAATGCTTAATAATACAATTGAATTTGTCATTTACTGTAGAATGGTGATGACTATTTCATCAGAACAGGGGTTGTGTTGAGGTGAATGCAATCCAACCAGCAGGGATATCAAAAGTCTCTGACTCATACAAACACACACACCCACATGCATTCACCCTTGAAAAATCCCTATACGGACAGCTGACACGGCATGTCAAAATTCCACAGCATGCAAAATTCGGTGTGCAATGTCACTATGTTGTGCAATTTTCCTCTATCCCTCTGAGCTCTTCTCTTTAAGGCTTTGTTACATAATGGAGTCGGTCTGATTCCCTTGGCCCAATCAGGAGGCCCAGTTCGCCTGACCTGCTGACTTTGGCAGCCCAGACATGACCTGACAGAATTTCACAGACTGTCTGCCTTAAACATACTGGAGTTATTGGCAGAGCTGGAAAGTAACTCAGCTCTTGAACTAAAATTTTGCATCTAAGTGTACAATTTTGAGGAATTTGTGCCTCAAATCCCTGGATTATTCCAGGAATTTTTGGTCCACTAACACTACTATTTTATGAGGAATTATTTTTATTCATTGTGCATAAAAATTCCTTCTCAAATTCTTGATTTTCTTGAAATTCACTGAAAGTTTGACAGACTTTCTCTACTTTCCCTTGCTGGTTAGCAGGTAGCGGGAGCATCAGTCATTCAGCTGATGCTCCTATCCAGAGTGACTTACAATGAATGAGCAGGTAGGGGGATGCCTTGCTCAAGGGCACTTCAGTAGGACAAATGCTGGAATCAAACTGGAGATCCTACTGTTATTGGGTGGTCTGTCTAACAGTGGTCACAATATACCATTTTGCCTTTGCATCTTGTAGTGTATTTTGTGTACCAACAAAGCTTATGTTTAAGTGGTAAAGATTAATTTCTATATGTCAAGGTAATTATCACCATATTCATAATTCATATTGGGGGAACATTAATATCAGCATAATTCATATTGGGAGAATATTAATATCATTGTGTTCATGTTGGGAAAGTATTTGGGATTTGGGAAAAACAAGTTATATAATGAAGAGGTCCTTTTTACAATTTACAAGAGGTCCTTTTGTGTTAATAAAAGGCTCTTGAACCTAAGACTTCTTCTTCTGGGTGATTTTTCCCACCACAATCTATATGTGTGTGTATGTGTGCCTTAAACTGTATGTGTGTGTATGTGACAAATAAACTTCTTGAACTTGAACTTGAACTATATAAGCAGGTTGCTAGGCGAAGTCATCCTAAAGTTTGCCCCTTTCTTTCCCGTAACACGAGTTGAACTTGAACTTGAACTTGTTTGGGTGAAAACCAGGAATCGTGATCACTATCCCATATGGGACTCCTGGCCCATATGACAAGAAGTAGAATGGACTCCAAAATATTTAATAAGCAGAAGTTGTGAAGAAAGTGAAGAAACGTTTTATTTTTAACAACTGAGTTACAAAGTTGGCCTCTGTGTTGAGCAATTTTTGAAATGAAAGATTCTTCTAATGGTTTCATAGCGGCCAAGAAGTCCTTGTTCTTACTGCCTGTCTATTGCTCTTTTTGTTTCAATCTATCTTCCCTTCCCTTCACCCCCTCATCTCTACTCTTTCAATCACATCTCTCTCTTTCACTTTCTCCCTCTTTTTCTCTATCTCTATATCCAGGCTGCTCCTACACAGATGTGCAACCTCTACTCTTTTGCAATTGTCTGTCCACTGAGGCGTCTGCAGCATCTATTTTCACCCTTACCCCGGTCCCATTCCACATCGGAGACTGCCGGCGGAGGCCATATTCACTCCTCCTGAAACCAGAAAGGAAGAGAAGATTTCAAAAGTACACCGCTGTAAATAGGACCTCACTCAGACTAGCTGGTACCACGCATTGTGCACTGGTGCATCGATGCCAAGAGTTTTTTTTATGTCCAGTACATGTACTAGGCTGCCCCAAGTCATATTGGGCATACTGACTTTCATGTTTCGTTATGGACGTTTTCTGCCAAGAAGCATAAAGGTCATTTAATTCCTCAGTTATGATGCTTGCAAAAACTGTACAGCTCATTACTTTTCCCATTACGTGTCCAAATAATGCTACAAGCTCTGTAGTGGGTAACCACATTCAACTGGGCAAAGTTATTTTCCAAATTCTAGACATACATACGTATATTGTGACACAGATCGATTTTAAAGGTGCTCTGTGTGACATTTTAACCATCAATATATCATTGTCAAATTAATTGTGATACTTTGGTATAATTTCCGTGAACAAATGAGACCATGGTGGAGATGATTGGTAGTCTCTATCTCACTCTCTATCAGCGCTGGTGTTTCTCATAATTATGACCACATTTCCCATAAACCCCGTTGCTTCCTGTCACAAAGAGGACATCGCTTCTTTGGTTAAAGGTTTTCTTTTTGTCTTTGCTCTTTGTCTGGCATTTGCCATTGCGAGAAACGTTCTCTGTGTTTGTGCTGGAAGAACAGCGCCATCTTCCTGTTTGATACCATAAAGCAATCTTCCTTTGTGCTGTAAAGCAATCAAGCCTGTTATCTGACCTGTTAGCACACAATGTCAAACGCAGTGTAGAGGCTTTGACCATAGAGTAGGAGCGTTTCGCTGGGTAGCAGATTCATAACAACAATTTTGTGTTTCATCATTGAGACTTGGGATAGTCATTGGGAAGTTCATCATTTCAATCATGTATTTCTTTGCATATGTATTGCTTGCACTGCTGCCTCACAGCAAAAAGGTCCTGGGATTGATTCCCGCCTGGGGTGCTGTTGAATCTGGGGTGCCCAGGTGGGTTATCTCCCCGGCCTTTCTGTGTGGAGTTTGCATGTTCTCCCCATGCTCACATTGGTCTCCTCCTATAAAGAACCCCATCTAAAAACATGCAACATCCTGTCCTGGCCACGACGAGGATCTACAACTGGAATTGGTCCCTGGACGCCGAAAGAAAAAAGGGCTGCCCGCTGCCCCTGGAGGAAGGTCGGCAAGGATGGGAAAATGCAGAAGATAAATTCATTTCGGACACCCTACTTGCATGTGTGTGTTGTGTTCGGCTTGCATGTGTTGTGTTAGTGCATGTGTGCACCCAAAATGCAAATAAATAAATCTTCTTCTGAGATGAAGAATGCTGCTAGCTTGGTTTCCATTTTTTCTTGCTGATCAAATCAGACAATAGGCAGGAGGAAGTTTTACAATGACACACAAACACACACACACACACACACACATACACAACCACATGCTCACATGCGTAATAGCCCACAGATGTGTTCTAAGCCTTTGGCTCTCCAAAGAGGATATCCTGATGACTGCTTGGTCTACCTGCCAACTCTTCACAGAAGCAGAACAAAAGAAATAATGCAGAGACGAGGCACAGATGAGAATTATTCACATGCAAAATGATTTTTACCTTGAACCTATTAGGGAGTGTTCCAGGCAATGACCTTAGATACAGTTCTAGCGGCGGCAAAATACCCATGACTACTGATATTATAGCTTGAGATGCAGCAGAGGACTAACCAGAGGCAAACATTTGCATGTAGGAAGGTCCATTAAAAAGTCATCCTTTAACTGGCCCCGGTTTCTCCAACATCACAGCACTCACAGGAACGAAGGATGACGTTTTTAACAGACAGCAGCCATTCATTTTATCATTTTACTCTTCTCACGAGGGGTTTCAAATACTTATCCAATGGCATTGGGGGCTCAATATATTTTTTTTTTTTGGAGTTTTACAAGCCATGGTTCAAAGTGTTCAAGGACAATCAGCTGAAGAAAGTAAGCATAGCCAGCCCAGTCCTGTGCAGAATAATGGATAGAAGAGCAACAGTTAATGTTTCATAAGCTGACCCTCTGCCCACTTTGCAACCATGTCTGCACTGTCAGCAGTGCTTCACCAACACAGAGAACAATGAAATGTTACTCAACAACACAGAAGGAGAATGGGGGCACAGAGTAAGTATTTACACTGATATTTCATCATCCGAAACAAACAAAAACTGTTAAAAAGTTCCCTTAATTTCCCTTCAAGTTACTTAAAGGTGCTCTGTATAGCATTTTTAAACATCAATATATTGTTGTCATATTAATTGTGATACAGTGGTATAATTACCATAAACAGTTGAGACCATGGTCGACCCCATCGGTATTCTCTATCCAGCAACATTACATGGTGCTGGAGTTTCTCAAAATTAAGACCACAATTCCCATAAACCCTGTTGCTTCCTGTCCTCCGTACCCCTCCCTGGTGTCTTTGTCTTTAATGAAGAAGATAAACATGTTGGAAGTGATTTTTCCATCGGTCATTCACACCTTCCACCAGAAACTCTGAAAGCTTTAGCTCCGTTAGCGCTGGAAGAACAGCGCCCTCTTCCTGTCTTGTGCCGTAAAGCGATCCAGCAGATTTCCCTCCAAATTTGACCCACTGGCCCACAATTTACAATGCAATGTAAACATTGTGGTAGAGGAAGCCAATCTGCGTGGGGATGGTCTTGTTTGTTGACAGTAATTATATAATGAATGTGCTGATGATTTATTGATGTTAAAATGTACACGCTTTTAAATTTCATTCAAATTGTATGCCCTGTGATCCTTCAGTCCTGCATGCTCTAAACCCTATATTGTAAAAACATCAAAAGTACCACAAATTCTATGTAATATCTATTTTGAAAATGGAAATATCCCAAAGTTTGAGTTCTGCATCATGTCAGCATGGCTACAAGAACCACAGAAGTTGCTGCCTAAAATCAAGGTGAACCGCACTGTCAGGCGAATGAGTACTTTGTCATTAACCGCTACTGTACTGTATATAAAACGTCTTGTTAATTTGCTGCAGCTTTCATGTGGTTCAGTAATTGGCCCTCATTAGAGCTACGAATGGATTATGCCGATGTGCTCGCATGAGCTGATCTGTCCAAAGCAAGTGAGGAGGAAGGAGGATGGAGGCTGGCTTGTTGAGCAACACATTGTCTCTCTGTTCCCCCCCGCAGGGAAATGGGCTTCCCTGTGGAGGACTGGTCCATCAGTGCAGTTTGAGGGACGCTGATGTGCTTGGCAAGCTTATAGATACATATTCACACGCAAACACATACAGACCCAAGATAAACAGTCTTCCAATGCACATACGTTGCACAAAACACACTCATCATGCCGTATCTATCATTGTGCCTCTCCACTTTAAATGATAGATCACAGAGATTGTACTCAGCTCTTGACAACCACAGCTCTCCGCAATCCCCAAAGCCAATTAATCAGCCCAGGCGATCTAGTTTGTCCTGGCTCGGTGAGCTGAATTCAGACATAAAACACCCCCTGTCGTGCCATCAGCATGTAACCTTGAGTTGCTGTCTGAACACCATAAAGCCGGTGGGAATACTGATAAGATACTGCATGTGTACGTATGTGGGTTTCCTGTGTCTACGGCGCTCGGTACGATGGGATGCACAGATCGTTTTTTTTTTTAATGGGGTCACAAAAACATCGGTGCGCAGAAAGACGACAGGGCACTCAGTAGGGTTCGTAGTTTAAGTAACTTCTCTGTACACGTAAGAAATGAAGGAATCAAATGGAGTCAAATTTACATTAAGTGTTGTTTTTTTTTTGTTTTTAAATCAAATCAAAAACAACAGATGTAATCCTCTCCATTAAATAAAGGTTCGAAATGTCAGTGCCTGCAGTCTAAATGTAACATGTGCACGTCCATATTTTAATGAGCAGCCAAAGACCCAAACCAGGTGGGGGAGGATACTGTATGTGTAAGTAGATGTCAAGGTAAATGCTACCATAGAGGGCCACATCATATGGGATGAATTAGCTGTTGCTTCTATAAACTCCCCCAGGCGACACACACACACACACACACACACACACAAACGTGGGCAAAAACACACACACAAACTACAAACTCCAGACCATACCTTCCCTGATTGCTGAACCAGACCCGTTCCAAGGTTAGGCATCACCCCCCCTGAACCCCGCTGTCGTCGATCACACACCAGTGTGAAAGTCTCCTCAGGCTAGGTCAGTCTTTTTGTACATGCAATATTAGATGCTAGCGGCGATGGCTGCTCCCCTTGTGTATGTTTGTAGCCGTGCAACAGGGCAGGAGGTCCAAATGATGTTTGTTTACTGTACGTTACACAATGATCGGCTCAGCTGGGAGGACTTGATGTACGGGAACCAGCCCTGGTCAATCAGATGGTTGCTATATGCATCGCTAGCTACACCATGTGATACTCATCAAAAGTCATGTGGGATTCATGTTCTTTCATGCAAATGTTTGCTAATTATACCTGTCGAAAATCAAATTTGATATGAAATGTGCTGAGGGTGAGTTCAGGGCGAACCTGCTCACCTCACCATGTGTGTGTTATTATGCAGCTACACCAGATACTCAGTAGTCAAAGACCTCTGAGTCGGAGAATATGCATCTGAAGTGCATCAAAACACCGTACGGCCTGCGATCACGTGGGACGCTTTCTTTTCATGTTCAAATGCAAAGTGCAGCTGAGTAGGGTCACTAGCAGAGAGCACTAGAGCTGAACATCACCAGCACTAGAGCTGCCCTGGTGCTAGCTATAGGGCAGTGAAAGGAACAGCTCCTTCTTACCTCCAGGCTATGGTCAAGCCTTACACCCCCGCCCGACCACTTCGCTCTGCTGCCTCGAGGCGACTGGTTGCCCCGTCGCTCTACGTCGATCTACACGGTCACGGCTCTTCTCTGTCCTGGCCCCGCAGTGGTGGAATGAACTCCCCACTGATGTCAGGACAGCAGAGTTGCTGCCCATCTTTCACCGCAGGCTGAAAACCCACCTCTTCAAGAAACACTATCCTGACTACCCTCTTAGCCTATTTGTCTTCACTTACTTGTCTGAGCTCTTGTTTATTAGCTCTTGTTTGTTAGCTCTTGTTTATTAGCTCTTGTTTATTTGACTTGATTTGATTTGATTGACTGTTTAGGAAGGAAATGCACTGGTGACTAGTAGTTTTCTTGCCTACCTACAGTATGTTGAATGCACTTATTGTAAGTCGCTTTGGATAAAAGCGTCTGCTAAATGACTGTAATGTAATGTAACATCATTCTCATTGCTATGCAACTACATAGCT
Organism: Hoplostethus mediterraneus; assembly: GCA_034670385.1. Lineage (NCBI taxonomy): Eukaryota > Metazoa > Chordata > Actinopteri > Trachichthyiformes > Trachichthyidae > Hoplostethus > Hoplostethus mediterraneus. The sequence goes on from JAXDDW010000013.1 coordinate 5,941,856, forward strand.
TTATCTAGCTAACTTGGAGTAACTAAGTGGGCAACATTGGAAAAAAAATGGAAGAGGAAGTTGCTCAGCTCGCTCTTGAAGAGGAAGAGGCGCCCTTTCTGAAACACGAGGATGCTTACAGGCTGCTTACTGCGCTGCCTGACACTGACATGATGTACAGTGTGGCTAACGTTGAGACAACGTGGAGTGCCCAGGGGAGCTCAGTGATACACGCCACGTTCAATAAAGCATTCAAATCCTAAACCAAATACCGTAATGTAAAGTTAAGCGTGACACGTAAAGCATATTTTCCTTGATTGTGCTGTACATGACTAAAGGGCAGTGTGTTGTGTGTTAGTGTGTTGGGCATAAGCTTTTTTTCTTGGTGTACTTTATTAATCCCAGAAGAGGGGAGTTCTCTGCTGCTAGCTAATGCTAGCATCTTGCTCAAGGGCACTTTAGCAGGTATGGCCACCCATGGGACGACCTCACTGACCACTAGGCCACCTTGCCACCCATTTGTAACAGACCTGAGTGATGTCATCATTTTGGGTGTCAGCCTTGCCAAAATGCAGACTTAAAGGATTTCTCTTTCAGCCAAAAATGGTGGTGTAAATTACATGCAGTGTTAGCTTGTTATTTATAGGGTTATTGTGACGGAGTTCAATGGAGCCAGTGCCATTAGAGAGATAAATATATGGAGGTAAAATTGTTAGTGTTAAAAACAGACTGGGACAGGGACGTTTTTAGAGAAATCACTTTCAGAAGTTCATATTTGGGCGCATGATCTTCTTCGTCTTGCTGATTCGGCCAAATGCAGTAAATAGATTGGTGGAAATCTCATGGCAAATACACACGTACACATGCTTGTTTCTTTTTCACGTTTATTTGTAAATGCATCTCGGGTAGAACAAAGAAAAAATATATATAATATATTCATATGTACTGAAACGTTATGTTATGTACACATTTAGGGTTTGCACTAGAAATCTTCACAACCACCGACTATTTCAGATATGGTATCGGAATAGTCTTCTGTGTGTTTCCTGTGGATGCAGCTATGTACACTCCTGCATATTTACATACATTCATAGGATGCGATAAAACACCTGTGTTCAAACAAGCATTGAAAATTCAAAAATTGAATGAAAGGAATGATGTACAATATTGTGTACCCCTGCTTTTTTTTTTTTTTTTTTTTTTTTGTCGTCGCTTAACATACATGAATTATGTATGGACGGCATTCTCACACCCCCACATTCACAACAGGGCATGGTAGACATAGCAAAACAATGTTCCAGAGCAAATAGGACATTTATAAAAATGACAACAACTGTGTCATGGCCACAGGAGGGATGTTGTGACTGGGTTTCCCAGGCGATCGTTCTCCTGGTTTGTTCAGCACCATGGTGTGTACTATGCGTCCCAATAACAAGGCTCGTCAGGGTGTTCCAGTAACAGATAAAAGTGGAGCTGAGGCAGATTTCGGGTGAAGTCAACAGCAAAATAATCGTTCAAATAACAACAATAGCAATCACTGAGACATTCAGTTTCATGGTTGTGCACTGTCGGGCTGTATTATGACACTTTTTGATTATTAGAGATCTTACAGTCACTTAACACCCCATCCAAAAAATCACCGATTTAAAACTACTTGGCTCTCCGGTAAGGGTTTGTGGTACAGTAAGGCCAGAAAAGCAATAAGAAGGGAAGACCAACAAGTACACTTCTTGATAAAAAGCTGAATAAAATAACACTTAACACTGATCAGGGGGCCCCGTTTAACAATCATTACTGTGCGATTCACTTTTTTTAAAAGTTGTGTTTCAATTTTGCATTTCTTGTGTTGCTCTATTACTCCCATCCTCCTTGTGTCTTAGCAGGTTTTAAAAAAGTTGAGGAGTCCCAGTAGCTTATAGCAAAAAATAAAAAATAAAAATAAAAAAAAGTCCTTGCTTTGTCATCAGTAGTTCATGTATTCCACTAGTTCTCTACTTCCAGCCGTCGATGAGCTATGGTGGCAAGGCGGCGAAAAAACGAGGACAAAGCTTTTGGAGAAAAACCTCGGTCTGACTTCCTAAACGTTGCATAAGAGGAATGTCCCGGGACATTGGCAGCTTTCAGGCAGATAGAAGGCAGTCGTTCCTATCCAGACGCGAGGCTATTACTAAAGCAATCACATAATCCAGATTGAATGAAAGTAAGATTATCTTATCTTCCGCTGACAGGAGGCGATAAAAGGCAGAACTGGGAGAAAAAAACAAAACAGGAGTACAACATACAAAAGCACCGACAGGAACAACAACCTTTAACAACGTGTTGATTACAGAGAGGATGATAACTGGTTGTTGGTTTATCTCTGTACAATAAATTAGAACGTCACGATCACACACTGAAAAAAGCAAGGCCTTGCTCTCCACCCACACATTCGTACTGACTCATGACTGCACATACGTTCGCGATACAAACATCCCAACACACACAGACACACACACACACACATACATACACACCCTGCTCCCACTGTGCGAGAGTGAATCCCGGTGTGGGTTTCAGTTTGCGGTGCGAACTGTCCGGCTGCTCCGCGGAAAACGGTGGACTTTGATGTGTTTGGACAGGTGGTCGCTGCGGGCGAACTTCTTCTCGCACACGGGGCACTGGTAGGGCTTGACCCCCGAGTGGGACCGCCGGTGTCGCGACAGCTCGTCCGACCGGGAAAACCTGGGGAGGAAGAGGACAACAGCGTTTACATGAGTTTGCAATGACGAGCGGGACATGTGTATGGTGTCGTCTGGAGGAAGGTTGTCTCAGGTGTGGTGGAGGTCAGAAAATCCTGCACAGAAATTGCCTGCGATGAGAAATGCATCATACTGCACATGTTGCAAGCTAGTCTTGCAATGCATTGTCTTCCACGCATCCAGAGACTTGTTCTGGAGGGTTTTGTACATGAGGAAACTATTCATCTTTGGCGCCGCTAGAACAAACACATAAGGAAAAACAAATGGATACGACAAAACATTTATCTTTAAAGTAAACAGCAGAGTGTGTGTTGAGGATATTTTACAGCACTCAGCTTGACACGTAGAGCACACAGTGCATACTGCAATCAGAGACGAAGACCTTGATCCACAGCACTCAGTTATTTTGTATTCAACACTGGCACCTTCCCTGGGTTTTCTTTTTCCTCTACACACAATGGCTGCAGAGACCAGCTAGTTTCTCACCAACAGATTGCTTAGCACAATTATTCTGTCAGGAGCTGGAATACTACAACAACTCGTTCCCCGCGTCTCATTCGGACAAGCAAACATCACATTTTGAGTTAGCATGCAAGGCGAAAGTTGCACGCCGAAGCCTCGGGGACAACGGCTCCTGGGGGCTTCTTCCCGGCAACCCAGTTCTGTGAAGCTGTCCGCCGCCCCCCCACAGCCTAGCTCTGCAGCCCAGATGTTGCTGGCTGACCTGACAAGATGATGAATCGATACAATCTTGCCCTGTAATTAAGCAGCATCACAGGAGCTGGAGCAAAAAAAAAAAAAAAAGTACTATCTGTCATACAATGCCAAACGCAATGCCGTTAAAAATAATGTGGCCACAGTGACACGTATGATCGAGTCAACTCGCAACATCTGACAGTGTTTTAGCTACAGAGGGAGTATTCGCAGTGCTAATAAAAAATGGCGAATAGCTCCCAGAACACTGACCGCATACTTGCAAATGATAATACACTTAACCAATTAAACACTAACCGTTTTAAGTAGGACTGCATGCTGACTCGGGTTACTGAATGAAATCTGAGGTAACTTTTAAGGCACGGGATGAGTTACAGTAGTTTGGTCTTCCTGGCCAGATAGAGCTTCTGGCTTTGAATGGGGTTGGGGGGACGACATATGTTGTGGTACCCAAACTTTCAATACTAATTTGATACCGTTGTGAAACATTGAATTCAATATTGAATTTTATGAATGTGGTCCGCCGGGCTGACATTCCATTACAGCATCCCATCGAGAGGGCATATATTTTCAGATTGAAGAAGAAGAAGAAGAAGAAGAAGAAGAAGCAGCAAGAGTCAAACAGCTGAACAGAGAACTGCATTTGCAGTGGAATCGCAGTAGTATCGAATTATTAGACGTTTAAACTTTACATTCTGGTATCGTGACAGCATTAGCGCGCTACCTCTAGCATGGGTAGAACCTGCGTGGAGTGTCTGAGCAGCATCGAGTGTATGGAAGTTTCTCCTGGCCCCTCTTCCTGCTCAGCATTCCCCTCATGCGTGGGCACATTACACCCAGCAACCCCCCAGGGAGTCCCCGGCTTCATTCCTCCCACCATCAGCCTGAAAGAGTGGAATAACAGTCTGGTCTTGATGTGATCGTATCGATGACACATCCGGAGGAAATATGGAGGCTCACATGGTTTAAAGCATGACCACCGAGCTTTTGGTCGATTGTCTCATCGGTCAACTTAACCGTTTGGTGATGAGAACATAGACAATAAAGTCATCCAGGTGTCCCCGGTAGATCATTGGCTCAGAAGCGCCATGCTCCATGCTCCATGCTAACACTTACCATCACTATCAACATAGCGTATGGAGCCTTCTATCGCTGAAGTGTTAGCATGGAACACCGGAGCCAATGATCTAGGGGTGGGCGATAATCGTGTTTATAATCGTAATCGTGATTTAATGATGTAATCGTGGCAAATTTTCAAAATCGTTCATTTCGATTGTTATTTAGGCTACAAGAACGAGGAAGCGCCAGTTAGCAAAGTGTGAGTGTGTGTGTGTGTGTGTGTGCGCGCGCGCGCGCATCAGACGTAACATCACTTTCCCGTGAATGAATGGACCAAATACTTTCCCGGCATAGAGCATCCGGTCAATTTCAAAATAAAACAAAACAAATAAAATAATCGTTCATTCATCGTAATCGAGGTAAAAGTTTGAAATAATCACGATATTGATTTTTAGTCATATTGCCCACCCCTACAATGATCTACCGGGGACACGTGGATGACTTTGATGCATATGTTCTCATCACTTAAAGAGTAAGTCGATCAACGGGACAATCAAGTATGTCTTTAAGCCAAAAAGGGGGGTGGGGACTTCTAGATTGGATATGCCCAGCAGAGCCTATTCTCTATGCAGCGTTAAGGCACGCATGTCTGGATTCACACACACCATAGGTTTCAATGTACAGTGCTGCGCTTACTGTATGTTTGCATCCACCCCCCCACCCAGGGAACCTTGTGAGGGAACCTTGACTGATCTCTCTCTCTACCCTTTCATGCAACATGGCAGCTTGGACGTTCCTAGCCCACAGTCATGGCAACTATTCAACACTTTGTCTTTGTTCACTTCACTTCCTCACTGCTGCTCCCTTCGAGTGACTGTGTGCAAAACTGAAACAGGCCTCTTCTCCCACTCGATCTGGTTCCTTCGACCCCCCCCCTTCTTTTTTTCTATCTCACTTACTCTCTGCTCCTCACTTCATTCGCCTCACACTTTCCCCAACTTCTTTTTTTCGTTTTTGTCGCCCCCCCCCGCCCTCCCTCTGTTTCCTCCAGCCCCATCACATACAGTGGGTTTACACACACAGTGGTTCACACACTCACACACTTCCATCCAAACTAAATCCTGCCTTTTGTGTCTAGACAAGAGCCCTTTGTTAGTGGGAAATGCATAGCCTGGATAACTACTGCACAAATGTCTCCAGCTCCCCTCGTGTATTACGACACATTTGCGCAGCATTACGAATCCAGGGCTCGGGTTGGTACTACAGTCAGATGGGCCGACACAGAGCTTTTAGAGGGATAATATTGATTGCTCTCTACATGCATGGAAAAGTTTAGAAATGATTGAATGGGTAACTGAGCAGGGTCCTCTAAGACTGATGTACGATGTGTCGTTTGGCTCTTTGAGCCGACTCTTTTAAGTGAACGATGGGAGCCCACACACGTCTGAGAGCCGCTTTGTGAATACTAAACAGAATGATAGGATAAGCCTATAGTTTATGACTTGAATATAATTTTTTAAAAAAACGTTTTACTTGTTTGGTAATAGTACTTTACAGCCAAATCCAGCAAGAATAGTGAGATTTTTACACTGGAATTGAGGAGCGAGCACGTTTCCCTGGGAAACTTCAAAATAAAAGCCCACAAATAACCAAACATACTTCATACAAAATAAGAGTCTTAGATTACAAATGCCCAACACATCACCGCTTGTGATGTATGCGATTTCGAATAGACTGAATAAATTGCAGTGAAGTCTTATTATTTATTTTTTTTAATTGATAATCAACCAGTGGGCACATTTAAATCCTTAAATCATGACTAGTCAGCAGCAGCATTAGCAGCAATACTATTAGTTTTATATCATGTCAAATAAAATACATTTAAATATATTTCTATATAGTGTTTTATTATATTATATTATTTTATTATATTTATTATATAGTGAATTATTTATTATCCATACTATTTAATTAATAATGTATTATTGTTATACAACCAGGATATTTATTCTTGCCATATCCCGCTTTTTAACCAGCAATATGACCTAGAACATAGTTTGATGTATTGCAGATGAAGAATCTTCCTTACTTATTTCCTACACCAAATGGGACAGTAACTATGGTATTACTGTACCGCAAGGATGTAACTTGTTACTACTGGGCGGTGGCCGCAATTGTGATGTGCACATACCAATCATAGGTTAAATATTGCTTCATTTGGCTGACTAAAAAGCTAGAAGTGCTATTGAATGAAGAGTTGGGAGCCGAAAGAGCCGGCTCTTATTGCCATCACTAGATCTCTGCAAGCCGTGACAAGCAGAAAGTTAGGAGGAAACAAAAAAAAAACCAACCTCTGACAGCAAATGACATAATGGTTTGCTACAGGGATACTGTTTGACTGTTCATGCACAGGTATGTGCGAACATAGACAAATGCACAAATGCAAAGTACATGCCCACACACACATACACACAGAGACAGAACATACATACACCATGTCAGTACTTGCCCCTTGTACTGAGTGAAGTGTGTATGGAGAGTGTAGAGAGAACATTTCCCCATGGCTGAGAAAGTCAAAGGTTGCACTCTTACACCAGTTTCTGTCACCCTCACTGGCTGACCTGATGTCCTCAGGAAGTCAGCCAGCTCAACTCTGGGCCAAGAATCACCAAGAAAAACACACACACACACACACACACTTTATTGAGTGCCGAAACTGCTTCACTGATGAAGACATCCAAGGTCTCTTTCTCTCTGTTACATACACTGGGTTCCAAATAAATAACTCCAATAAATTTGACTGACACACACACACACACACACACACACACACACACACACACACACACACACACACACACACACACACACACACACACACACACACACACACACACACACACACACACACACACACACACACACACACACACACACACACACACACACACACACACACACCAATGTTGTGCCCATGTGACTGTGGCCCACATGCTCCATCCCAGATTTAGTTTACACCAGCAGAAAAGCGACACCCCAGCTATTCTTGCATCTCCCACGTAACTCACCGCCTGACAAAATGTGTGACTCTGCAAGCGAACACGTTTATTTCGATGCCCCTTTGACATCATTCCAATTAACACTTTGGATGCAGCAAGACAGAACATTAAGAGCTTCTTTTTTTCCCTTTCAGTTCCAGGGCTGGGCGAAGAGCAAAGAAAGGAAAAGGTGGCTAATTGTTTTTGTTTGGCTTGTCTATTCAGGAACCGCAGAGAAAAATAACTTTCCCCCCTCTAATTGGTAAAAGCATATGACTGGCATTCCTCAAACAGAGAGTAGGGTTGCATGCCAGTAAGGCTTTGCTCTCTCTGTAATTAACTCCATTACCCATAATGAAATGCATGTTGTAGTGTTGTTTCTATTATCTCGAGAGCTTTTTGCATTTTCTGTTGTGGTAGGCCTCAGCTTCCTATAGCTTTGGCACTGTGGGGGCAAGAATGAGCATGGATGCCAGTGGTTGGATGGGTGGGGGGGGTTGTCTTGATCTCCAGCAAAGACCCACTAAGCCCCCTGGCTGGTGCTAACTGGTGACCTCCAAAGAGACAGGTCAAGTCAAGTGTCAAGTTAAAATCTGCACCGGATGGGGTTCCACTGAGCAACACAACACTGATGCGTGGCAAATGGACCCGCTGACACATAATTACCGCTGCTTCCAAATGGGCCGCTGACAAATCGGGGGTTAAGCCCTTTCGAATGGTGCAGATGCATGGGAGAGGCTCCGCCGAGCGCTCAGTCTTGCAAATAAACAAACCTTTAAACGGTCTTTATATAACCGCTCATAAATATGACTCAATCTCTGAGGGTCTAATCTTCTCAGATAAGAAACCCATGAACATAAAAAGCTGCATGTTGTCATACTTGGATGTGCTAAGAAACACATTCAGTTAGTCATTACAGTAGTCACCATAACACCACTCACCTCCATCCACAGCCAGGCCAATTGCAGGCGAAAGGCTTCTCCCCCGTGTGCCTCCTCAGGTGGGCCTTCAGGTGGCTGCTCTTGGTGTACATTTTAGTGCAGCCAGGAAAAGTGCATTTGTGCATTTTGATAAGGTCCGCCACCGGGTTCTTCTGGAACTTCTGACCTCCGACAAGAATCCCTGATCCCTGGCTTGCCGAGCCATCTCCGAGCCCGAGGGGCTTGGCTGCAATAGGGACTGGTGCAATGCGTACAAACTTAGAGGAGACGTTAAGGCTGGGGGAGGGTAGGATCTGGGGCACCAGGGCAAAGGTCTGGCCCTGGATGTTGACCAGTAGCTGTGCGATTTTTATGTCCGAGGCAGGGGAAGGCTGTGGGGGCTGGACCACTGGGGTAAGAGGCGCCGTTGTGGGCTCCTGTTTGATCTGAATGGGCTGAATCTGGAGGATGACCGGCATCCCACCACTGCCTACCATTAGCACTACTCTCTGCTGATACAGGTTTTTTGGCTGATGCCTTCTTGGCTTCTTCAGTTTGTGGCCCTGTGCTGGATTCGTGTGTGGGGTTGACTGGTGTGGTTTTGGTCTCAGAGGTGGCAGCAGTGGCCAAGGTAGCAGTGCTGCTGGCGGGGACAGTTTGGTCTGAATGGTTGGCCTCTGGCTCCAGCCTGGGCCCTGGAGAGGTCTCCCTGCATAGCTCCAGGCCAATCTCCAGACCCAGCACCTCCTCCAGCCCCAGGCCTATCCCCGGTGCACCCTCTCCAGTCTCCTGCTTCATGGTCACCACCTCCATGTTTTCCTCCAGGAACTCTTCGATCTCCTCCAGAGTGGGCTGGAAGGACCCTCCAAGTGGTTCCTCCATCTCTACACTGGACCAGACAGGGAAGTCTAAATTTTCCTCCTTCACAAGCTCCTGTTTGGAAGGCACATCCCTCCGTGAGTCCCAAAGGAAAGTGGGAAGAGGCATAGGGGCCATGGACACTGCTGCTGCGACATTGGCGCCTCCTAAAGAGGTCTGGGACAGCAAGTAGTCCAGGATACTGTCCTGGCTCTCAACACTGGAGCTGCTGCCGTAGCTGGAGCTGAGCACCTGGGAGTCTGGGCTGGAGCATGAGCGAGGGCTGGATGACTCGCTCAAGTCGTCCTCCGAAAACGGTGATGGCATCACCTGGTACGAGCCAGAGTCTGTTACCATGTCGGACAGCTGGTAGGCGGGCGGCGAGCCACTGTAAGGCAGGAAAGTCTCCTCTTTCACTAGAAAGTTATCTACCATCCCTGGCTAGTGCCAAAAAGTTGTCTCTCGTCTGTCTGGAAAGACTGTTTGAAATAGTTTGTTAGAGAATTATTCCTTGTGTTCCTGGGAAAAGCGGGAGCAAATCAACCCAGTGAGAGGTTGGTAGCAAGGTCACTCTTCTCACTGGAGTAAGATAGCGAAACACCTGTTGTTCTCTCTCAGGGTGGAAAAAGCAAGCTCGAGGAAAAAACACTTGCAGTCCAAGGCCTCCAGCCAGGATACGTCTAAATAAGAATAAACAGAGCCAGTGAGAAGTCTGATTATCTTAATTCCACATGCAACTACATCTCCAAATAGGCCAATACAAGAAAAAAAAAAGTAAAAGAACCTGACTCAGAAGAATGATCACTAGGACATGGAAATCTACTGGTTAACAAGGTATTTTAATGTAAAGTTCACAGGCAGTAGACTTGAATGACGCTGTCCTTTAAGAGCTCACCATATCTCACTCCTTTATTAGAATTGCAATGACTCAACAGAATGGAAAATGACTTCATGTCATATTGCAATAGATACTATCCTACATTTCTCATGAACATGAATGCTTGCTTTTTTTTTTTCATAACAGGAGGGCATTTGAAGTCATTTATTTGTAATAGCCCTCTAGGTGTAGCCCTGTCTAATTGCAGGCTATTAAGGCCCTACTAATCTAAAATCACTGCAATCATGAGCTGCCCTAACACAAATTCTTTATAATATTCCTATAGGGACTTATAGTGTGTATAGTATGTTTCTAGTGACCTTATCATACTTTATGGCAATTTTCTAATGTCCTATAGTACTATTTTCTTATAGTGACCTTATGCTTTCTGCTTTTTTTTTTTAAAATCACCTATGCTGTTACTATAGGGTTTTGTTATTGTGACCTTACTGTACTTAACAGTTTTGTTTTTGTCACTATAGGAGAGTAGAGAGGAAGGTTTTGCTTTGATATATGTATAGTACCTATTCAAATGTATTATAGGATTAGTGTAGTTATTTTTCATTGGGGTAATGGTGAAAAATTAATAGCCTTCAGCATAATAATAATGCATAATAAAAAAATGAACAGGCTCCAGCAACGCCAAAAGAAAAGAAAATAATTTTTCACCATCATTATTATTGTTATTATAGATTTCCTTTATTATTATTTTCCTGGCAAATGGAACAAAGTTATTGCCCCCCCCCCCCCTTCCCGTTTCCAGGGGCCCCTCGGCCTGAGTGACCGACAGTAACCCGAGAAAATTGTCAACATTATTGTCAGAAAACACCGCAAGGGGCAGCCAGGAGCAACGTGCGCTCTCCTCTGCACAAATCACCTGCTCGCTTGTTTGTTTACAGCACACTTATAGAGCAGTAAACCAGTCAAATTACTGGCAGGCTCACCACAGTAAATGTGGGCTGGTGAGGTGTTTTCACTTCAATTAAAAATGTTGATTCAAATTGATGCTTGACTCTAGGGCTGCCGGGGCCTGAGTGTTATCTCTTGGAAAATAGTGAATCCCGCATTTTTTAACGCAGCATAACAATTAATTTGATTTTATTTCCAGGCTATCACAATAATAAACTAATCATAACCATTACCTGTTCAGCAGCAAACTGGTTTTACAGACAGGATAGCACGGGTAAAGCAAATAGGGAAGTTGCACATTCCATCACATGTGCTTGCTGTATCGGAGGAGGAGGCGCGGGTAAAAAAAAAATATTTTTCATTCATTTTAATAATCTCGTCAAAATGCAGTCGCTCGAAAAATATAACCGACCGTAACCTATACGTGCTGGGATTTTTTCGCCCGTCCTCGTGGCCGTGCATAACGCATGAGTATGCGCGCTTCTCCGCTCTCTTACAACGTAAACATGTTTTCGTCCAGCCCGCTGCAGCATATGGCACCGAGCAGCAGAGCGCACACCCAAACATGCCCGTGGAGGAAAAAACAACAACAAACCTACAAAACACACACACACACACAATCCCGTAGTTTTACCTTGCTCAGTCAATGCAAATATAATCCCAAACGTGCGATCCTTTGCATCCGATAGGGGGGATCTACTGCCAGTGCACGATCTGCCCTTGAAACTCGCCATGCAGCAGCGTTCAGACTGGACTGAGCGAGTGACTGGAGTTGTACTATATGACCATCACATGACTGCCAGTGTGCGCTCCGGGGTTACACGAGTGAGAAATAAGAGGGGTTGGGGCTGAAGGCTCGTCCCCGCTCTGCAGCCTGATTGGTCGGTGGAGTTGGCAAGGAGGGGGGCGGGGTGGGAGAAGTGGAGGCGGGTCCTCCGGGATGCCAATCAGGATTGCGTGACACAATCATGTGGGACGCGTGGTGGAGGAAGGAAGAGAGAGCGTTTTTCCCCTCTCGTCACTGTCTCATGATCATATGGAGTTCACATACAGTTAAAAAATAAACACAATCACACATAGCCTGTTTGAACTGGAATGGAGGAATTCTGGGATGCATTTTTAGACCGACATAAATCATGACCCACATTTACAGTATACAATAAGCAATACCAGAGTCATCAAGCTAGAAGAGGACAGGGTCTTTTTAAAGGACCAAAGCATAATTTCATGTTGTTTTATTCTGAAAAAAAGTAAAAAAAGTTTTGTTCATATATGTGATTGTTTTCCTGGTGATGACATAGTTTACCTGTGTTTTTTATTAACCACTGCATCACTGGATGGATTGTGCTCTCAATGCCACTCAAATGTTATGTGGAGATCAACAACACATTAACTATTTTCTAAACTATTATCTAAAAAAATCCATGTGATGGATGTCATCATAACTGCAAACATTTGTGAAAAAACACTTCCACTTCTGTGTCGAATGTCAAGGTTGAGGGTTGAGTTGTTGAGTGTTGAGTGCTCTATGGATCTTCTAGCAGTGGGTAAAAACAAACCCAGCGCCCTCCAAAAGCCTTTATTCTATTTGGCTATTCATTATTAAAAGTTAAAAACTGTGATAGCCAAATACAAGTCTTTATTCTTCACAGCCTAAAGTGTTAAGTCGAGTGAAACTTTTAATTTTCAGCACATTTCATACACAAGGAAACTCAACAAGGAAACTCAACGTGCTTTACATGAAAACGGTTGCAAAATACATGCAAACGTAGTGAAAACCAGTTAGGTAACATAACACATATCACCTCCAGAAAATATGCACTGTTGCACTGTTGCTATATTCTTATTTATAATAATAATAATAATACGGGGTTCATTAAAGTTTCAGTTCATCTTATCATAAACACAAATCAAAGAAAATATACATATCACATAGAGAACCCTCCTGTACATGTATGCTATAAAGTATATACAGAATCACTATTACTATTGCTATATTATTCCTTAATAACAGCTGCCTCTGACCCAGCATGATGATGACAACAGGGCAGTAAATAGCTCTCACCCATCATATCAAGGTTTGTCAGAGGCAACTACAGGTTACCATGGGTCAGCGGCCTTCAGCGCGGGCCTGTCGCTGCCACAGGAAGAATGCGGGCAAACCAGAATATGGGGCAGAGCTCGACGGGAAGGCTTCCTCCGAAAGCCTTCAACGCAGCCCTTTAAACGCGTTGGTTTGGTCTGGTAGTTTGTCGAAAGCGAGTCGAGAGCGACACGTGGTCGGAGGCGAAGGGAGGCGCGCGGGGTTATTCTGGGAATGGCGGCTGCAATTAAGTGCATCCGCATCATTGGCTGCGAGGCGGCTGGAGGAAGGAGCTGGAAATAGATCCTCAGGCATCATTGTGCCTTCGACTTGATGTGTCTGCATTCTTGTTTTCCTGTCGGCAGCGGCAACCGGTGATGCAGTGGTAAATAAAAAGGTGGGTAAAACCTGGCCTCCAGTCACAACCACCAATATGAGCAAGAATCAGTTCTACTTTTTTTTTTGTTTGTTTTTATGTAAAAAATCACCCGTCTTATCAGCCTGAATCATAAAGTGTTGCTTCAGCAGGGAACTACTTTCTCAAGGACCTGTGTGCTTCAACTGTGGCATGTTAACAAATCGTTTCATTCTTTCCTTGATATGATTTACTGTTGGGGAAGCCCTGAATCACCTGGTCCGTACTGCGTAAAGCCTCCCCTCACAGTGACTCCACGCCCCTGCCTTGCCCCTCCGACCTCACAATGTCTCCGCTGAAGTATAAAGTAAAGGGCTTGACCAGGCTCACCGCGGCGGCCTATGGAGAATGCGTTACAGTTAACTGGAAGCTAATAGGCCTACCGCGTTGAGCGACACGCGAGGCAGTGCTTCTGGCTGATCCCAATTGACCTCTAAATCCGAGGCATCGAAACAGCTGGAGCCCACGAACCGTGAGATTGCCCCCGCCGGGGTCGCTCTGCCAGGCCCGCCGATCGCACCGCAGGCTCGTCTGGCCGGGGACGGATGGATGCGGTAATCGCCGTTGATTCGAGGATTAGTTGCTTGCCTTTGCCCTACTTGTTCTTCCTCTCTCTGCCTCGACGTCTCCCCGGGGAACGTGTGGAGGCTCTGGTTCGGGGCTGAAAGCTGTAGAATTCGAGTTACGTTTTTTTCCTTCAGAGACGCTTCATGACCCGAGGAGGCCAGATCATTATTGATGAAGCGCTTGAGACATTACTGACTTAAGGTGTGATGCACACTTTTACTTGCTTGCTTGCAGGTACACAGAGGTCTGTATCATTACAGAGGAAATGCATCCTCCTTCTTTCCTGTGTTGATCAGCACCAACATTTGAGTACTTCCATAACTCAACAAACACTCACGTGAAACAGCGTAGCATGCTAGCAGGAGTTAAAGAAGTTAACGTTTTCCTGTCCCATAGAACAAAATGATCAGGATACATCTGCCGCAGATTGATGATCAACACCAATGACTGAACCATTAGATGCTGAGATTTCTGGCTTTCAAAACAAGTTTTTGGAACAAGCCCCGGCCCCCTCAATTAACTGGCGAGTGACATCACCAAACATGCCAGTCTCAAGCCCAAAAAAGCAAATGACAAAGCTGTGTTATTATTCCATTTCCAGTTATTCCAGTTTAGCATGGTGATAAATGACCTCTTCGCTAGACGATTCTGTTGGATTCTTGCTCTAATTAGCTAGCTTGTGTCAATCGCAGGCCACCGTAGGCTGTTGCTGGTTCAGTGCCAACTTCAGAGGCTTATCTTAAGCCACACGCTGCACGCTTTGTCAAAGGTCAGAGGATAAATATTGTCAGGTAGTGAAAGACCAACGTTCCCTCGCTTTATCTACACATGCATTCATAGGCAGATAGACAGCAAGAATGACAGATGTCAAATCTGGAGCTGCTCCATAGACAATCCTATACTAAAGGTACTCTTATCCTCAGAAAATCCCCATGGATTTTTACCAACTGATTCTCTATGGAGCAGCTCCACATTTCGTGATGACATCACAGACTCAAATCTTAGTTTTCTGGTTTCTAGGGAGAAAGTTGCTGAGATCACACACATACCGACTGTTGTCTACCTTAGGGTTAGGGTTACGCTTTGTGTTCTCCGCCATAATATACATGCCATTAAAAGACAACTGTGTGGTAGTCATTCTGAACCTCCGATTAGTTCACACCGACACAAAAGTATTCTCATGAATTGTCACTGCTTTTCTTCAGATCGCACAGCAGGCGACAAATGCATCGCAGCTTTCTGAGAATTAATTCATTACAGCTGGTGTGAAAATACTCAGCTGCAGCTGTTTAGAGCATGGGAACTAAACCGTACCGGTTGTCACTTCATCAAAACAGTATTAAAGTTGCGCTCTGATCAATTTAACAATGCCTGCATGTCAGTCTTATGCTCAAAGACAAGCCAATCGACATGTGTTAACATCTCTCTCCTAGATACAGAAACCAGAGAAGTAGGACTAAAATATGTGATGTGAATTTATGATTCCCTGTTTCAGAACAGTATCATCGGGAGAAAAGGCTGCCTTACAAACATGACGTGGGTCCACAAAATCATTTACTGATTAGGTCCAGATATTGTACCTGTCTGTTTTTGGCTTCAGTGTTCACATTTACAATACCAATTTGACTGTCCTTCTGTAACTTTAGTGGTGCTCCTCTTTAAGTAGGATTAATATCATTATGGAGCACATCCTGATGTAAAATGAGCCCTATATCCGTTCCAGTCATCCACCAGCCGTTTGTGCTGTTCGACTCTATATATTATCTCCAGACATTTACTGTTGTAATAGATGGTCTGTTATGACTGCCACTGGTCTTGTAAAAAAAATACTGTTTGGCTCGTATTTTGTTTTGAAACAAAAACTCCCCGCCCATTGGCATTTCATTCACAAAGACTAAAAAGCCTCGTCATCAAGCCAAAAAAAGCAAATGACAAAGCAATTTCTTATTCCAGTACTTTGCATGGTGATATATAACCGATTCATTACCTCTGCTCTGATTGGCTGGCTCATCTGTAGTAAGGAAATGCTTTTATTATTTGTGCCAATTACAGGCCACCGTACCTCAACGGGGAGCAGAGTAGAGGATAAGGTGGCTGTACCAGACACTTTAGTAGGAGGAAGTTTTATCAATGTTGTTGCAATTCCTACCAGTTGCCAGTAGATGTCAATAAAGGTTAGAGGTCATTTAATGCCCCTTTAAATTTGCACAAAAACATTGCCTAGTTTGTTAATGCTTTTATATGATGAACTGATTCCTTTTGAATGTGTATTTCTTTCAAGGTACAAAATGTCTCTGGGGTGCGGTGGGGTACATTTTTGCACCAAAGCATCCAACTACATTTTTGTCACATAATTGTTCTTTTAGAGGTACATTTGACAAGGGCACAAACATGACCCCATGCCTAAGGGAATATTTGTACCTTGTTTTCTGATAGTAGGCTATGTGTGGAATTGGGCTACTTCCTACATAAGAAGACTGGAAAACCGGAAAGGTACCTGAGATTCGGGGGAAGGAACATAATAGTAACTTAATAATAACATAACATCATCTTCCTCTCAGCTACTAACTTCAAAAACCTCCCACTGGCCGTCACCTTGGATGTTGACCTTTGTAAAGGGGTCCATTTTCTAATTCCATTCCATAATATTGCTATAGGGACTAGTATGTCTATGGCACTCAAGAGGGAGTTTATAGTGACCTTATTATACTTTATGGTATTTTATTTGATCTCCTATGGCATCAATATAATATTCCTATAATATTACTATCGGGATTTATAGTTATAGTGCTACATTATCAATAGATATTGTGCTATAGAGTTACTGTTGAAGCTCCATTACTACTTTGACGCCATCTACTGGTAGAAATATGGGAAACGTTGATTACAATGATGCTGCTTTCAAGTGCTGACCAAAATATTGGAATTAAGCACACTATAAACCTTATATTATAGACATTATAGACCGACAAAGTGTTAAATAGGAGCGGGAAAGAGGAAGTTTTAATGATACCCGAGTTGTGTTTAGGGGGTGCAGTGCAGGGAAGTTATGTAAACAACTGATGGTAAAAGTGATTGTGTTGGGGAGTAGTTTCACTAGTTGTTTATGGCATTTTACAGTAGTGTAGTGGCAGTTCAACTAAATTCAAATTTGGATTGTGTTTATTCCTTTTGTGTCATGTTTAGGTTGTAGTTAACTAAACGCAGGGAATTGCAGTTTTCTGCATTTTATTTTATTTCTTTAATTGTTTAATTTTTATTTCCTTTAATTGTCAAGGATGTATAAGTCATATGTGGCAAAGACAATAGGTTGACAATAGCTTTGTTGTAGTAGCTTGTAAAACTAGACTTAGAATGAATAATATATTATTAAATGTTTTTGCTGGCAGATTCAGTAATTAGTCCTGCTGTACTGCATCTATTTTGACTCTTAAATGTTTAATAAAATAATCAAAGAATCAATACATGCCTTTCTCTTCTTTCTGACATTGCAGTTCCAAATAGCTCTGTGCTGCTTGATGTATAAAACAAAACAGCAACAGCCATTTAGTTCATATTTCCCACCAATAGCACTGTGTTGCGCCAGACCATGAATGCAGCATCAGTTACTGTGGCAACAGAACACAAACTAAAGCCTGAAGGAAAGTAAAGAGCACAGGTTTCTCCAGGAAGCTTACACGGTAACGTTTTTCTTTCTGCAAAGGGCACGGTGTCACGGCATTCAGACGGTAGGTGTATTTCTCTGCTTGATTACCACAAAGTGAAAAGGTGCTTAAAACAAAGTTGCATTAGTGCCAACCTGCATTTTGCCATTGTTACACTCTAATTGCATTGCTCATATGCATTGTAATGCTAGTTTAAAAACTCTCAGAAATGTATTTGGAAGAGATCATCATCAGTCATCAGTCATTGCTCCATTTTGTCCCCAGAAATGTAATTGATATTTAGGTGGGTTTGGAAGTTTTGTTGCTTGACACGTTCAATTTAGAGCCTTTAGTGGAAATAGACTGCCATTTCTATGTTTTGCAGGCCTGCAGCCACATGAAACACTGATTCCAAGTCAGTGTGAGAAGCCAGTTGTAGCCTACTCTGGTCTACTCCACAGAGATGCGATGCTGTCACCACAGCCAGGTAAGTATCTCCATGCTACACATAAGACCCAATATGGCCACAATTTGTATTATTTATTTTATTTCATTAATAACGTGATCTCCTTACTACAGAGGGACCAGAGATGCATTCAGGCACACTGGTTGTTTCAGAGACTGGGAGTGCTGCCGAACCAGGTACAGTGGGTAAAATGACAGACGTGCGCTCGGGGCTTGAGAGACGGAAAGCATTGTTTTACAAAATTATACACAGTATTGTTTTCCCTACATGTTTCCTTAATTTCATCCTGCGTAGAGTCGAGAGCGAGGAGGACTCGACAGAGCCCGTTCCGGGTGCCAGACAACAACACCATTTTTCTGCTGAGGATCAAGGAAAAGGAGAAGCGAAAAGAGGTAGGGGTGCTTTCGAGGGCACTTGCGTGACACCACCTGCGTAAAAGGTGGAACATTTATCTTTTGAGTGTAAGTCTTGCTGCTACTCTCCTCCGTTCCCCAGGAGATGCGTCAATACCTGGCTCTGCCCGTCCACGAGAAGATAACCTACGCTGGACGTATGAAGGCCAAGCAGAGGGAGCTGCGGAGAGAGCTGGTAGCGCCACTGGAGGAGGAAGAGGAGGAGATGCACCAGTTGAAGGAAAAGAGAGTTGGACCTAAAAGCCTACAGGGCAGACCCACACTCCGGATGGCCATGATTAAAGGAGGTGAGTTGAGAGGGAAGAGGGTGAACTCAAGTCAAGGTGTCAAAGTAAAATAATGTGACCCTACTGCGCACACTCTCAGGTACAGGTTTCTTTTAAACAACAAGTTCCTCAAAATAGTTTTAGAAAGCAGCAAAGAGACATGTAGACAAAAATATTTCTCTCTTGCAGTCTTAACTGCAGTATTAAATGGCACGGTCGGTGCTCTCCCATTTAAATTCCACTTTCCTGCACTCTCTTTTGATAGCACGGGTATCCAACCAAGGAAAGCCCTTGAGAGTTTTTTTTACTTCTTAACAGGAGCAACTTTGTCAAGAGAAACCAAACAAATGGAGCTGAACTAGATCTTCAGCTGGACTACCGGTGAAAGACTCACCACGACTCACGCGTCTTTGAAAGCACCTTCAAATTTTCTAGCAGTGGAGGAGTTAATTACACCGTTCTCAATAGTAGACATTTGAGAGGTCAGCAACTAGTCGGTATCAAAGAGAATGCATTTGTGATCAGAGGTTAAATCCTTGTATAAATGGAGTTGACAGACAGACCCGTAGAGAAGACGAGATTCTCTTGGGAGCCGCCACTGCACCACACCTGAAACCCTCCCAAACCCGAACTGGAGTATCATGTACATAACCAAGGTTCCTAACATACTGATTCATCTGCTCCGTCCCCAGAAAATATTGAGAAAGAGAGCACAATCGACTTTATTACCAAGAAACGGGAGATGTTTCTGCTGGAGGTAAGAGACTATTGATGACTTTTGTTTGATTATCTGCTTTCAGTGTTCATTTATTTTTATTTTGATGATTATTTATTTTTTTGCCTTCCTCTCCTCTCTTCTTCTGGCAATCCTCCATTCCTTCTCTTCCTCCCATCCTCAGTATTCTCTGATGGTGAAGCGATC
The DNA here is from genome assembly GCA_034670385.1 of Hoplostethus mediterraneus. Classification (NCBI taxonomy): domain Eukaryota; kingdom Metazoa; phylum Chordata; class Actinopteri; order Trachichthyiformes; family Trachichthyidae; genus Hoplostethus; species Hoplostethus mediterraneus. The sequence goes on from JAXDDW010000013.1 coordinate 5,961,724, forward strand.
AGAAATTAAAAAGCTGGAGGATGCCACCGCGGAGGAGGAGAGAAGGCTGCAACGAGCCCAGCAGGTACTGGAGGACGACACCCTCTTGTTTGAGGAGTTCCTCAAGGAGAACGACAAGAACTCTGTGGAGGCCATCAAGATGTGAGCAGCGTCTACACAGAATACACAGGCTGTATGAAATTTAAAAAATAAAAAATAAAAAATAAAAATAATAATAATAATAATAATAACATAAAACCAAATAGTAAAATTTAAAAAAAATTATAATTTTTAAAAAAATATTATATTATAATATATTATAAAATAATATTTATTGGTATAATTCATATAACATCCAAGCCTCTGAAACTTAAATTAAAATTATATTTAAAAAAATTAATACAATAAAATAATAGTTTCTGCTGGATTTAGGTTTAGGTTTGCTGATGGTAAGATGCTGGTGTACTCCAAGGAGGGACTACACTGCTATATGTAGCTAATAGTAATATGTAATGTAATGTAAATAATAGAATATCCTTCACAATGCCCATAACATCCTAGGACAGCTGAGATGGGGTTCATGTTTCAAAGAGGGTAAGCTTTTTTGTTGATACTGCCTTTGCACAGAGCAGAACAGGAGACCAAATCCAAACTGGAGAAGATGGCTGAGATCAAGAGGCTGACCACTGAAATGGTGACCATTAAAAGGTAGCGCTCTGTTGCATCATCAGCCTGTATGTGTGTGCATCGTACATGATTATCCAACAGCGGTGTGGAAAACCACCAGAAACAAAGGCATGTCATCATTTTGGATTTTGGTTATTCTCCTGCACAGTGAAATCTCCAAGAATGAGGAAATCCTGGAGGAGTATAAAATGTACGAGGACTTTCTGTTCAAGCTGTCCCCTCCAGAGTGGCAGGAGGCCCGGAAGGCCAAGGCTCTGAAATCCAAAGTCGTGGCTGACAGAGGCACTCGAGATAAGGAGAAAGACAAGGAGGCTGAGAAAAAGTCGGGAGTTAGGCGTGGTAAGAGCTCGGTGCCGTGTGACTCAACGCCAAGCGGATGTAGAATCCAACATGAAATAGATTGGTAGGAGTAGGAGGAGACCGATACGTCAGCTGATCGGCTTTCAGTTAAGTCACATCAGGTCGAGTCAGCGTGCTCCACCTCTGACATCATGGTTGTGATGCAGTTTGATTCATTACATATTTTATTGTAGAATAGACCTTAACCAGATTCCACATAATGCATGAATATGTTATACTACTACTATTATTATTATTATTAGTATTATTATTATTATTAGTAGTAGTAGTCGTAGTAGTAGCAGCAGCAGTAGCAGTAGCCATAGTCGTCGTAGTAGTTGTAGTAGTAGTAGTAGTCATAATAGTAGTAGTAGTAGTAGTAGTAGTAGTAGTAGTAGTAGTAGCCATAGTCGTAGTAGTAGTAGTCGTAGTAGTAGCAGCAGTAGCAGTAGCCATAGTTGTCGTAGTAGTTGTAGTAGTAGTAGTGGTCATAATAGTAGTAGTAGTAGTAGTAGTCATAGTCATAGTAGTAGTAGTCGTAGTAGTAGCAGCAGCAGCAGTAGCCATAGTCGTCGTAGTAGTTGTAGTAGTAGTCATAGTAGTAGTAGTAGTAGTTGTAGTAGTAGTCATAGTAGTAGTAGTAGTAGTAGTAGTAGCCATAGTCATAGTAGTAGTAGTCGTAGTAGTAGCAGCAGCAGCAGTAGCCATAGTCGTCGTAGTAGTTGCAGTAGTAGTCATAGTAGCAGTAGTAGTTGTAGTAGTAGTCATAGTAGTAGTAATAGTAGTAGTAGTAGTAGTAATAGCAGAAGTAGTAGTAATAGTTGTGCTCCTCGTGTGATCAGAATGACAGCATGCTGTTCTTTCAGGTTTGGGGAAGGCGTCCAGCGCTGGAGGAGAACTGCCTCCGCTCAGGGACTCCAGGCTCTCCTCCAGACGGAGCACCAAGTCCTCGGCCCACAGCAACAAACTGTGAGGACACACCGACACCCTTCCATCAGCCCCTCATAGAGATTTATGTTGTAAATTCACATACTTTTCATTCTCTTTGTCATTTTATCATTTTTATATCATCAAAAAAAATGGGATGCATTTTTTCCTTATAAGGCCTTTAGTTAGACATTATTTACTACATAAATTGATGTCATAAAATGTATGTTAGAGAGGTGGATAAACTTTATTCTGCAAATAAAAAGGTAGCAAAACTGACATGCTCTATATAGCTGTGAATTATTAATATATTTATTAATATATTAATATATTTTGACTTTATTTTGTTTTGCGTTAGTTTAAATACCCTCATTTACACTGGTCTAATTTATATTCAATTATCTGCTGCTGCAATTACCCAATTTTCCCAACAGGGATCATTAAAGTTTAATCTCACCTAATCTAATGATGATTACAAGCATACTGCATCTAAACTCTGTTTCCGTGGCGTTCCAGGATCTCCGTTTCAAAACCGGATAGCGACGGCTCAGAATACGAGGTCAGTTTTGTCCGTGACATGGAAATCGAAATCTATTGAAGCAGCATCTATTGAGCGTGTTCCCAGTTTTCCCATTTTCGCCCCTTGCAGGAGGAACCGGAGCTGTACTTCTCGGACCCCCAGCAGCTGATGGATCTGCTGACGGAGCTGGAGGAGCAGAATCTGTCCCTAATCCAGAACTCCAGGGAGACGGAGGAGGCGCTGGAGGAGCTCCGACAGGCCATGGAGACCAGCAGGAAGAAGATGTAAGGGTCGAGGGTCCAAGGGGTCGAGGGTCGAGGGTCAAGGGGCCAAGGGGTCGAGTGTCGAGGGGAGTTTATGTGTACGGTGTACATTTCAGGGGGAAGAGAGGGTCACTCATGAGCACCCTCTGAACATTTAAAGCCCCAGGAAACTTGGCTTGAAATAGTAAAAATGAATTATGATATCAAAGTTTAGTGTCTAATTAAGCATCCACAAAAATCTGAGTGAAAATAAACGTTCAGAAATATTAGAAAACCTCGTTCAAAAACAGCTCATTTAGCTGTTTAGACCATTTCTCAGGACTGTGTAGGCGTGTCAGATCAGGATTTGATTGACATCCTGACACGATTGATAGCTCCGCCCATGTCAAGCTGTTGCACCTGTTGGGGGAGGGACAACTGACGTGCATTTTTTAATGATTGGATGAATGAATTCTCTGCGTCCACGCCCAATTCAACCCCACTGTTCTGAACGAGGTTTTCTAATATTTCTGAACGTTTATTTTCACTCAGATTTTTGTGGATGCTTAATTAGACACTAAACTAAACTCATATATTCATTTTTACTATTTCAAGCCTATTTTCAAGTTTCCTGGGGCTTTAAAGGCACTGGAGATGAATAGTAAAGCAAAAATCCTTTCATCTTATCATTAATAATATATATACTCAATATACTTTTTGTATTATGACTTTTACCAGTAGATAATATATCATATAAAATGTTTCTCAGTGGATAAAGTCTATTTTTCTGAAGAAGCAGCGAGTCAGATTTGATCATATCTAAATGTTAAATTGAAAAAAGTGTTTTGCATGCAGGGAATACTGCATGTCATTCGCTTTTGTTTTTTCGTGTGCTCTTTATAATTGTTTTTGATTGGTTTGTATATTTCACGAAACTCTCACATCACCCTCTGAATTTCCCTTCTCTCTTGCTCTTTAAAAAGTAAATCCCATCTCTCTCTCTCTCTGTGGTTCTTATTCTATTTCTTTTCACTCCTCGCTCTCTCCGTCTCAAGGGAACAGGATGCAGAAGAGCTAACGCGGCAGATCAGCATCATGACCCGGAGCATCGCCGCGGAGAAGGAGCGGGCCGCCGAGCTGGAACTGAAGGCCCGCCTCTTCAGCTTTGGGCAATTCAAGGCAGGAGACCAGGTGAGGGCCTGCTGTTGTTGAAAAGTTTGTTTGTTCCATCTCCTCCTTTTCCCATCTTTCCATTGCGCTTCCCTCTGCGCGTCGACAGGACAGTATGCTGGACGCTCTGGGCGGCAAGGTGGAGGAGGTGTACCGCAGCTGTGTGGAGGACAAGGCGGCCAACCTCAGCACCCTGCAGATGCTGGCAAACATCGAGAGCCGCCTGTCCACGCTGCTGGAGAACATGGAGAGCATCCCCGCAGACACCCTGGACAAGGTGGAGAAGATCAAGGACAGGGAGAGAAGGGTCAGGTATGGAGCGCTGCACATCTGGCTCGTTGGCCCCGGTCCATTTCACCTTCTGGGACCTCAGCTGTGGAACCGAGACGGGTTAAAGGGAGGATATTCTCTCCTCCTGGGTAGCTTGATCGAATGGGACGGCAGCGGTAGTTGTTTCAGGACCGACTTCAGGGAATTTTGACATCGACACCAATGCTAAATTTTAGATGTAAAAATGTAGCACTACTATGGTACTAGTATTACTAAGGCAAATATCAAGCAGTGTCACAGAACAACACTGTGCTTTACTTTAACCAAAGGCACCCTAACTCCAACATCAACAACTAAGAACTTGCAGGAGCTCTTAAGCGAAATGTTAAGTAATCTTAAAAAATGTGTGGTTAGGTCTGGTCATTTTCCCTGTCCCCAGCCATGTTGAGTTAATATTTCATTTTTTTGACTCTACAGACCATATAAAAAAAAAATTGTATTACTGAAAGGTCAGTCTTCTTACTTCGGATAATGTTAATGTCCTACTATCACTCAACATAGTGTAGGCTAAAGTGTTTCACTCATGGCACTGTAAAGACGTCTGGATTAATGTGTTCACCAGATATGAAATGTCTCCCTCTCCCTGCATTGTGTCTTCTGTTGCAGGCAGCGTGACGACAAGCTGAAGCAGCAAAAAGAGCACCAGGAGGAAAGGCTGAAGAAGGCCTTAGAGAGATCTCAGGCTGACGTCAAGAAAACAGTAAATCTTTCCTTGACGAATTACAACATTAAAAGAAACTTACAGTGTATCCTGATTTTCAGATGCTAGGTGTAGCATTTCATTACATGAGTATTATTATTGTTAATTAAACAAACCAAACAAACCATTGTTAATTAAAGACCAAAGATGCAAAGCCAAAGACGCAAATCTAAACGCAAATCATACCAAGGGATCACAAGTAATTGGACAATGATATATTGATGGATAAAATGCTACATGTAGCGTCTTTAAGTGCAGACCATTTCAATTGATATGACACAGCAAAACTGTGATGCCTCTTCTACTGTAACATGTAGTCAGAGTAGTTCCTATTCAAAAGGTTACTGTAAGAAACAAACCCCAGGCACAAGGCTAAAACTACGGCCTTTTTGCCATTTCAGATCGGGAAAAAGCTTGTGTCCAGATCACAACCCGTTGTCCGGAAGATCAAGCTCGACAACGTGAACGACAGCTCTGACAAGGAGGAGATCCATGCCTACCTCTTCACCTAAAGACCCTGCTGGTGGTCACAAAAAGCCTTATGTATCGGACATCTGGTTTAAGTGCAGACCGTCTGCTGAGGTTTCTTTTTAAATGAAACTTTAATAAGTTTAATCATTTCTATTTGTCCCAGATGCGGCGTTGGGTGTCGTCCACTGTGTCACACTACACAACATAAAACCATCGATTGTCGCACCGTCGTTCCCGACTCGACCCGATGCCCTACGTCTGCCGAATCGGGCTATAATTAGCCTGATATCATGTAGTCTGTACCCGCCATAACAAAGACACTTTAATACTTAGGTCGGTTTTTTAACACATTTCACACTTTTAACTGATTTGGGCTTCAGACTGAAATCCACTGGTTTTTGGGTGACCACTTATCTGTTTAAATAAGTACACGTGAGAATCATGAAACACCTGGTTTCAAGCAGGTGTACCTAAATGTCTGACTGGCACTATACATAGTCTCTGTCCTGGAACTATTACAAAGCAGTGACTAATCAAATGACAATACTGTGCACATGGGTTTAATCTGAAATGCAGCGGTACAAGATTTTGATACAACTTTCCTCACCCTACTGTTCACGTCAATCCTCCCCACAAAATCTATTAATTCAGGCCTTTTTCTGAATTCCCATAATTTGCCAACTATGTTTTCTTTGTGTTTTTATACTTCAGTTTTAATCATATATACACACACATACTTGGTAGGTTTCATGAAAATGATCCTCTAATAAAAACTGGTGAAATTAAGTTTATATTGCCTTATTTTCTTTTTACACATTTAAACTGAACCGTGTTAGAAAGGAAGAACAAATTGATCTCCTCAAAATGGATGTATTGACAGAAAGTCAGATAAAACTGCTCTTCCTTTCTACCTTTTACCATTTCATGCACGTTGGCTGTGAAGTGACAAGTTTTGTTTTTCTTGAGAAACTGAACAACGGGACAAAGACAGACACTGAAATGAAGGCCTGTACACGCCGCGGTCATGATTGTGCTTCAATTCTTTATTTCACCTCTGCATTTTGGCTCCACCATTCTGTAAACCCAAAGCTAATAAATAACAAATAGATGAAATTATTACACAAAAAGGTAACCCATGACATATATATAAACAAGTGGGCCGGCACGTTTTCAACATGGATCGCTAATGCCATAAAAAAATAAATCTAACAAAAAATAAAAACAAACCGACAAATAAAGCGAATAACCCGACGGTACTTGTGTGCACAGCATGTGGTGTCTGTAAGGCAACTGGAGCATAGTCAGCACACTGTGTGTAAGAGTGGCAATGTGGCACCATAGAAGAAGAGACACCAATACCGTTAACAACCGATACACATAAGAGCCTTGCTTGCATGTGCAAAAGGCGTGAGTCTCTCGCGTAAGGGCGCTGTCGGTCTTGATTGTGGTACAAGCACGATTTTAGAAACAAAGACAGTAACATTCCTCTGAACGAACGGTCCCTCGACATACATCTGTTATTCTACTCATCTCAAGGTGCATTGGCTGTGGGATCAAATCCATCCTTGTCCCCAGAGTACATGAATCAGATTTCCTAAAAGACTTTGAAAATCCTGGGGGGGGAGGAAAAAAAAAAAAGGATGAGGCAATAATTTCATGGAGTAGAAAATCTCAAGTTGGGTCTGTTGGTGTAATTTGTGTCAGTGCCGTTGCGGCCACGCTGATCACAGCAGTCCATTTCAAGTCAGGTCACTCCAGGTCACTCCAGGTCCTGCAGGTTAATGGTGCTTCCTGTGAACTGGGAGTTGTCCGAGCCGTTATCATCCTCCGTCATCACCGAGGGTTCCTGTGGCGATGCACGACAGCAGAGTTAACTTCTCTATACTCAAACCTCAAGTGTGGTGTTTCTGCACCGATATTACTGAGCAAAATGAGTATTTCATGATGTGGTTTCGATTTAAAGATCATTCTCCCCAAGCAGGACTGTGGCTTGCTGCGCAATACACGTCATATAGGAAAGAGTAAACACAAGCTTCCTACTAGAAATGATGCACTTCGTCTTACAGCTGGGAATTCCCATATAACATTAATGCAGCATTAGACTGTAAGGCGGCCGACACTCAAATAGTCCAAATGCAGGTACAAAACAGGTTCCAGGTCAGCTATACACAATCAGATTCAACATCGGCCATAAAATACAATCGGACCGAATGCTTTTTAAAGCACAAATCTTCCAGTACTGATTGCCTGCCAATGTATCTGTGCATCCCTAAAAATGCCAGATGTGATCTCACCTGTAAGATGTTGACGGGCAGGTCAACGGTGAGCTGAGAGTGGGAGCTGGAGGGTTGAGAGCTCAGCTGGAAGGCCAGGTCGCCGTCGCTGGCTGGGTCGTCCTGCATATGCACACTTTGATCAGCATATCTTCACGCATTTTAGTGCCAGGTGTAAATGTGATCCAGCTAAATCACATCTAATCACACATCTGGATACAAAATGGAACGGGAGCCATAGTTCATTCAGATGTCTTGGCATCTCACCTGTAGCAGTTGGATCTGAACATACTGGGCTCCGGTGACGGGGTCCCTGAGGGTCAGCCCTCCATTGGCTGCTGTGGATCCTTCGCCGTAACGGCCACCAGAGGGAGCCAACGATGCTGAGGCACTGGCAGCCTTTCCTCCTTTCGTTTTTCTCTGGCTCAATCCTAAACTCCCTGGATTAAACAAAGAGAATAAATGCTATCACCGGCTGTTGTGCTAACATTGTAGTCTCTAGCTGTATACTTTAAGAACAAAACCTAGTTGGTGATTGTGTGAGTGTTACCAGAGGAGGCAGCTGGGCCTCTCTGCTTCTTCTTCTTGGCCAGCTGGATGGCTCTGTAGTCAGTCCTGGCTGAGCCTCCACTCTCCTACCACACAAAAACAGGTAGACATCAGTTATGACTGCCCCCTGACTGGCTGATTCAGCCAATTGGACTGAAGCTACCGAAAGCAGATGTTTTGTGTCTGTATTAAATATCTTACAATTTCACTATTTTCATACCAATAAACATAACAAAAACAGTGAGGGTTCAGCGTCTCCCTCAGAATATTATTTTTGTCAGGGTGGAAAAGCGTCTCAAACGACATTTGGACCATCACAGGACAATGAAAGCCAGACTAATGAAATAGTTGTAGGTGGGTTAGCAACTCCAGGGTGAGGTAGGTTCCATTGAAGGTTTTAGACGGACACCCCTGAATCTGTTGAGGAAAATCCTCCCACGCCACACTGGAATTATTTCCCCCCCAACACTCACCAAGAAGCTGCTTGGCGACACTGCGTTGAGCTCCGGATCTTTCTGTGGGCTGAAACTGCTGTTGCTGCTGTGACCAGGGAAGAAAAACTGGGTGAGGACCTTGCCTCCCTCCTGGGGACCCAGCACCTCCACACAGCCCAGCAGAGGCCCCGCTCCCCCCTGGCCTCCCACCTCCACCACCTTGGAGGGTGAGGCCAGCAGCTCAGCGACTGGGGCCACGGCCAAGGAAGTGGCGGGCTCCACACTCAGAGCACTGGAGGAGCTGAGGGGGTGTTGGAGCGTGGGGTTGACGGAGGCGCCGGCACCCTGCATGCCGAGTGTGGCGAGGGTCCCCAGGGCCTCCGGGGTGACTGTTTGCACATCGTCCAGGTTCAGGGTGCCCTGGGGGGGCAGAACGTCGCCCACCGTCCCCTCCAGCCCGTGGTGGGGGCCCATGTCAGCGCCGGCCGCCAGGATAAGCGGGTCCACCGCCTTGGCCAGGGCGGCGCTAGTGCCAGTGCCCAGAGTGGTGCCCACTGAAGATGGGTCGATGGTGAGGATGCCAGAGCTGATCAGGGAGAGGTCCATGGTGAAGGTGCCGGTCGCGCTCTGCCCACCAATGGGGACTCCCACCCCGATGCCAGCGGTGGGCACAGGGCCCCCTGGCACGCTAGAGAAGAGGGAGCTGAGGTCCAGGTTGGTCAGCTGGTCACCCCCAGCAATACCTGGTCCAGCAACGGTTGTCGGGGTGGAGCTGATGAGCTCACTGCTGGGGGTCAGGGTGGGCGTGGTCTCCATCTGGCTCAGAACATCTGCAATTGCAGAAGAGGCAGATAAGTAATATAACAAGTAGTGTAATAGATTACTGCTCCCAGAGAGCTATAAGTCACCCCATTACCTTTAAAATAAGTAATGCATTACTTTTTTCAGCAACGTGCCTGACTGCTACTAACCGGCACTGAGGTGGTGGTGTTTGAGCATGTGGCTCTTTAGGCTGCTGCGTGAGGAGAAGTGCTTGGAGCAGTTGGCCACGGGGCAGCGGGTCCTTAGGGTGCTGGCGTCCTGCTTGTGTTTCTTGGAGTGGATGTACAGGCTGCTGCGTGCCGAGAACTTGGCATTACAGCCTGTGGTGCACACAAGACACAAGTGGTTAACGTGGCAAATAACATTAGAAATGCATAGAGAAAACAGAGTCGCAACAGAGCTGCAAAACCTGATGCGCCTGCAGCACAACCATGAGACAGCTACCACCAACTTTCACCATCCGAAAAGTTCCTCGGGTGCACGTTGAAACAAATCCTACATTTTGTTCACGTGGCCTGTACTGACCTTCTGCATGGCACTGGAAGGGCTTGGTGCCCAGGTGGGTGATGCTGTGGCCCTTGAGGTGCTCTGCCCGGGTGAAAGACTTCCCACAACCCTCCTCTGAACAGATGAAGCGACGGTCATCGTCATGTTTCCTGATACACAAACACAGGGAAGGAGGCCACGGTCAGCTAGAAACTCTTGTTTCAGACAAAAGAACTACAAGAACTTCAAAATGATTTATTGTGGCGAAAAGGAAACAGTCTGGAAAATCATGACAACAAGCACAGACAAACTACAATGGCAGAGGGGAAACAGTAGTGGGAAGATGAAGCTCGCCGTCAGGAATAGACAGACACACTACAGGATAGTTGCTCAACACCACAAGAATAAGCCCTCAAAAATGACCAGAGAATTGAAGCCACACCTCTGTGACACAGTCCCTACAAACATTGTACATCAGGCGCTTCACAAAGCTGGTATATTTATGGCAGAGCTGCATTCAGAAACCACTTGTATCCATGGCAGACGGCTGGAAGGCACCTAGTTGGTGGGAAACTGCGACCAGATCGGTGTAGGTAGTCTGGGATTAGAATACATAGATTTGTCTACCCACTGTATATACTGAGGGGAAGCCATCTATGATAAAACACTTACCGCTTGTGTCGGAGCAACTTTGACATGCTGGTGAAGGACCAGGCACAGCCCTCCGAGTCACAGACGAACGGCCTTTCACCTGGAACCACAGAACGCAGATGTTCATTAGTGAATACAAGCCCTGCCATAGTCAGGAGACAGACCTCCATGCTTCAGACCCCAACTGGTATGCTTTCTTTTATTATCCTTTTTCCCCCCCGATTAGAAGCTGCCAGTGTGGCTTGCTGTAATCACTGATTACAAGTCCTCAACTTCCTGAGGAAACTAATAGAGGATGTGCCTGCAAATCCACAGCATGCAACACTAGAGCAGTAAGGCTAGCAGGTTTTAGATTGGGTCACCACACTTCCTGTAAGCCCAGCTGAACTCACTACTGTTTAGACAGTAGGGTAGGTGACAAGATGGATTCGGGTGAAACTGAAACTGAGGACACTCCATCAGAACTGAGATCTGCTGTGCAGCAGCATTTTGGGTTTCCACATAAAGAAGGAGACGGCAACAAGACAACTGACAAGATGATGGTTAAATGTTGCGTTTGAGTTCAATATAGCTGTTTCTCTTTGCATGTTTCCCTGGTTGCACAGATTCACTGGGTTTTTTGGTTGGTTTTTTTACTCTTTACTCTTAATTTTACTCTTACTTTGGGGATACATTTTCATTTCAACTGGTATTAGAAAGGTTTTAATAATAATTTACATAAAGTTGCAGTTCCCCTGTTTATGGTTTGCACTTTGGTTCTTGTTTATTTTCAGTAAGAGTTGACACATTTTGCACAAAATATTGCGATAATACCAAAACCGTGAACCCAATTTTGTGAATTGAACCGAACCATGAGCTGAACGTGTTGTTGCACTCCTCATCATTTACAGCAGTATTCAGACACTGATCTATTTTCAGCCTACCAGTGTGACTTCTCATGTGGATCTTGAGGCGGCAGGCCTTGTCGTACAGCTTGTCGCAGCCCGGGTAAGTGCAGGTGAAGTGGCCTGTCTCTCTGAAATGAGTGCGGTTGTGGGAAAAGAGGGCGCTGAAGGTGATGAAGGTCTTCTCACAGCCTGGACGGATGACACAGGAGCATATGGGAAGAAGAAAGACCATCAGAAGGAAAGACTGTTTATGGAAAACAAAAGGATTGTTCAAACAATGTTCAAACGAGTAACTCCGGGTTGTGGCGTTACCTGGGAATTCACACTTGTAGGGCCTCTGGGGCTCAAAGTGGACCCTCTGGTGGTTGGTGAGCCGCGTGGCGCTGCGGAACCTCTCGCTGCAGATCTCGCAGACGAAGGCGTTCTCCTGGTCGTGGACCTTGACGTGGGCCTTCAGGTTGTAGACGGTGGTGAAGCGCCGGTCGCAGCCCTCAAACTGGCAGGTGTGCGGCCGCTGCTTGTCGTGGGACTGCAGGTGGCGTTTCAACTTGTAGGAGGTGGCGAAAGCCCAACCGCAGCCCTCCACGGTGCACTGGTAGGGCCGGGGGTCTTCGGCGTGGTTCAGGAGGTGGACCTTCAGCTTCTGGCGCGTGTCGAACGTGCAGGGGCAGTCCGGTTCGGGGCACGCAAAAGAAACCGCGGTCTCTTTTTTGGACCGTATTAAATGCACAGACTGGAAGTCCTCGCTGTCGCAGTCCGGCGCTGTGGCTTTGGGGGACCGGGCCACCAGATCGCCCTCAGTTATGGCACACAGCGCCCCTGCCTCCTGCTTGATGATGGCACAGGAGTCCAGAGACGTGCCCAGCTCTGACAACGAGCAGTCATCCACCAGAGCCAACTCAGAGTCACTCACAGACAAGCCAGGCCTCGGCTCTTCCTGCTGGCTCGAGCTGGTCACCGCCAGCGTGCTGATCTTCCCTATAGATTTAGTACCACTGTCGTAATTGAGAAGAACGATGTCCTCATGGTCTTTCATGCCTAGGTGCTCCTTCAAGCTGACCATGTCGTCCTCTTTGTGGACGTAGCCCTCTGGCGGGGCGGCGAGAGTCAGTATCCCGTTTTCTATGGTCACTATGATGCTTTGGTTGTTTATCATGATAGTTCCCGAGAAGGTTTCGTTGGCAGGCGGACTTGTGGAGGCCGTGTCCGGGTTGGCGTTGCCCCGAAGCCCCGCTGTGTCGGAGATGAAGTCGGAAGTGTCCATGGCTTCCACGATGCCTGCGTTTCCTGGAATCAAGGCACTGCTGTCTTCGTTACGGGACAGCGACGACAGCTCGACAGGCAGCTTGCCTTCATTGTTTTCAGTGCAAATTTGGCCACAAATCCTATCGCCATATTCGTTTGTCAAAACAACGTCTTCGACAGTCCGGTGATAGACCGTTTGTTTGGCATTCTCATTTAGTAAACTACATTCAGGCTCGTCCCTTTTCAAGGCCTTGGCTTCAAGGCAGCTCAAGTTCTCATTAGTTCCAATGAGAATATTGGCGTTTTCAGCCTCCATAGACCCACCGAGACTAGCTTTAGAACACTCTGGCCTTTTACCTTTCATCTTATCGCCATCCTTGGATAACACATCCGACCGATCCTTGCTCGCCTCGCCGCTGCCATCCTCTTGAACGATGTTGAAAACGACATATAATTCCTGGGTGTTTGTGTCCGCCCTCTTAACCGCGTTGAAGCTCCCCGGGGCGGCCGTGTTGTCGCTAGCTAGTGAAGGCTGCTGGGAGGCGCCGTCCTCACGCTGCTGCCGTAAAACCGGAGACGGTAACGTTAGCTGCCGCTGCTGCGACGGTTCCTCTTCCCCTTCAAACAGAGGCAGCGCCATTTGCATGACGCTGTCCCCACTTTCTACCCCGTATTTCCAGGCAGTCCTCAAAAAGTCCTGCGGCATCAATTGTACGTTTAGCTCCCTCTGTTTCAGTGTGTTCACGTTACGGAGTCCGACACTCGCAGTTTGAGCTTCGTCCTGTAGAATATTTTTGCCGGTTGGATGCAGTTTGTTGTCAGGCGAGCAAGCCGACCAGCTGCCATTTTCCGCCAGTAGGCGAAACGGAGATGTCCTCGGCCTGTTGTTGTTGTTGTTGTCGCTCTGTGCCTCAAGCGACCCCAAAACTCCATCCGCTTCGTTTTCGGTGGAAATGAAGCGAGAAATCACCCCTGTTGTTGGCCGAAGCGGAGACGAAGGTGTGCTGTGTAGGGCGCCATGTTGAGAGTGAATGTTTTGGGCATCTGAAAGCCCCTGGATTTCCATCTTGGTATCCCTGTAGCAGCGGCACATAAAAGGCCCGCCCTGTACAGCTGTAGAGGGGGTCCGGGGCGCCACTACGCGGTTTAGTGCAAGCCTTGGCCTAATGCCGCCTTCAGGTGCTGGAAGAAATATCGGAATTACGGTGGAGCTAAAAAAGTGGGGGGAGTCGACATTACACGAAACGTTCGCTCTCTCGTGTGGACAGACAGCCTGCCACACCCAACTCTTCCAAACCTGTTACTTCATTGTTTGGGTTTCGGCAAGAGTACATACCTGGTAGAACATAACCTCTTTATTAAACAAAATCTCGACTTTAAGAACTAATTCACGGCTTACTACCGCCGCAACAGTGTATTTTGGTGGAAGAACATTGTGGGAATAACAGGTGAACCATTCTGAAAAGTTTAAGTCTTACTGAAATGAGTGCTGCTTGGTGTATTGAATGTGGGTCTTGCATCAGGTTATATGAGGTACAGGCCACGTGAAATTGCCCGATTTTTGAACGATGTGGCTTACGATTTTCTATGACACCCAAATTTAAGAGATCAACAACTAATGCTAAAAGTAACGTAAACATTTTGTCTAATAAATAATGTCAATTATACACGATTTCCCCCTGTGGATTTTGCTACTGCGGCACAATGTATCTCTGTGGCGTTTGATTAATGAAATAAAACTACAGCCACAATATAAACTAGCTTTGTTACAGGGCACACTCTTTGCTGTTAGTCCAAAAGTACTTTAATGCGTTACAAGTCGTATTGAGGACTCCCTGTTGCGGACGTAGGAGCTTACGTGAAGACACGTGAAGGCACCATGATGTCCTTTACCTTACAGGAAACCGTGGAGTGGATTTAAGTGCAATGGATTTGAGTAGGATATTTTCCCACCCAAGAGCTTTGATATTAAAATATATTATACTATTAATGATTTTACTTTCAAGTGCAATATGAAGCCAAATACTTAATTACTAATTATTATCAAATACTTAAATAATTATTTGACTCGACATTTTCCTTGGATAACATTGTGGCTCTTCACTCTGATACCACTGGATGGCGGTATAGTCCAATTAAACATTAAATATTGAGGAAACTATTCCCCTCCATGCTTAAACCAATATTTAACAAACGTGTATATCCTCAGGGTTCAGCCCATCTATTACTCTCACTCACTCTTTGATATAATTCAACCCCTTATTGTGAGGTTTTTGCTGTTGGATATTGTTAACATAAGGATATCATGTAAGGTAAAAAGGATGCATAAATCATGTTAACAGCCAAGCATGAACAACATATCTTTTCATCGAGTGGGATGTGGAGTAAATGTTTTCTCCTTATAACAAACCTAATGTTCATACTGATTTCACAATTGTAATAAGCTGCCAGCCACGATTCAGAGATGAGTCTTAAATAATATCTTTATTTGATTCCTAAGCAAAGGCTATAAAACAGAGACAAATGTAGAAATCAATTCTGACTGACACAAACTGAGAGAAAAATAAACATGGATACACACATAGGATATCAGAGAGGAACGAAATGAGCAGGAAGACTTCACAAAATATTCTGTACATCCACTCATGTATTTTAAACTTACCTAAGCTTTCACAGAACACACTAGAATGGGGGGGATAGTGAGCAGCATAATATTATTGACCATCGAGGGTTGTTGATATAGTCAACTAATAATGTACACACTGTATACAAAGCTTGACATGCTTCATACAAAAATATCCAAGAAGTGATGTGACTCAGGGATGGTGTACATGTTGCTCATAATACACACACACACACACACACACACACACACACACACACACACACACATGCATGCACCATGTTCTTAAACACCATGTGTGATATAAATCTACCCTACTACTCATATATCTCCTTTATAGTTTGGAGTATTACACTGGCAGTTCCTTCACGTATACTGCACACCGGGACAGTAATAAGACACGTTTCCTCTAGAAACCGACGCTCTTGCAGAGTACACAAGTTGCAACATTTAGGAATGTTGAAGTCATTTTCAGATTTGAAGAAAGATTTTTTTTTCTTTTTTCCTGGACAAAGTACAGTTATCGGCAGCATGTCAGCCGACTAAGCATGCAAAATAACATAGATTTCCTTGCATTGTTTAGTCATATAAAAATAGAATCCTCCCTACCACACACTTTTGGGATTATGACAGAAATAAGGCCACATGTCCATATCCTTTCTGTTACAATATGTAGACACACTCCATAATCCAGAATTGATGCCTTTTTATTATTACTATTATTATGCCTTTAATATCACGATTAAGATTTCATTTATATAGAAATGATATAACCTATATATAAAATATATATCTGTTACATCATTTCTATTGGTTTTTAGTATAGTTGTATTTTACAAGCCTTTATTATTATGATTAGTAATAGATTTCAAAGACTTTTAAAACAGGGTTAAATGTGAGATGCTGCAAGGCCAAAGCATTCCCCTTTAGTAGCCATTGTTTTTGTGAATCACACATGTAGTGTGGGGAAATTGGATTTCTGCAGGGGAGGCCTTGACGGTTGTTGCTACGCCTATAAAAGCCGTCAAAGGTCAGTGACAAACCTTTTAACTCAGCTGCACGGCATCTATCTGTCTGTGGGAGTGGGAGAGAGAAGAAGACAGAGCACAGCCTGTTAAATCAAATTTGAGGCTTCTATTCAAACAACAGCTCACCTTGCTCAAATCATTTCCTGCACACAAACAAAGGCGCAATAAAATAAATCACTTTCACACAAAAAAAAACAAAAAACAAAACATGCATTTCATGGTTCATACTGTAACTGATGAGCCCGGGCAGACAAGCTCAAAAAATAGGCATTGCAGAGAATAGCAGAGGAAAATCTGTACATGCACTCGCAAAAGAAAGCAGCACGTTGCAACTCCCTGAAAACAGGCTGAGTGGCACGGGACCGTACTTTCAGAGAGCAACTCATACCAAAGCTTTGTCGCTCTCTCGCTCTCTCTCTCTCTCTCTTTCTCTCTCTGTGTCGTGAAGAAAAGGAAGGTGACCCTGACGCTTTCACACATTCTCTGCTACATGTGAAGTAAGCACTTCCTGGCCCCATGAAAAATGTGCAGTGACCAGCGGTTCTCATTTGCAAAAAAACAGGTGCACGCTCCAGAGATCGACAAAGCAAGAGGCGGGTCGGCCTCCCATCGACCACCCATCTCATGAATGATTCATCCCAAAATGATGCTGAGAGAGTTGCAATTTAGACAGAAACGATGGGACGAATTCAAAAGGGGCGACAGAATACACTGTTATGTTCCAGCTCCGCTCCCGGGGCTGGAATAATCTGAGCCTCGTCACGTCGTTAAATTATACGATGGCTGTAGGAAATGGAGGTGCTAGCGCGGTGCGAGGCGGGGAGGGACTATTTCAGTCTGCTCTCCATCCCAAGCCAATTTCACGGCCTTACATTTCCTGAAAACAGTTCCTGTGCTTTCAGGAGGTGCTCCCGGTTGCCACACTTCATGTCCAAGTGAGATCATTCATGATTTGCTCTCGTTCCAACTCTGAATGTTCCTCTTTTGAAATGTAGACCTCTCAACACCTCTCAACACGAAAAACCTATATACATTTCATTTAAACACCTTAAATACACTAGAGCATACATTTTCATGAAAAAAAACAACGTGTCCAGTGGCTTGCACGTCCCCAACATACCAATGTACAGCGTGGGCTGGGAAAAATTTGGGGTCAGGATTTCTGCCTCACTCGATTTTCAGGTCCCCCCTTATTACTGTCAAGCTGGTGCCTCCAAAATGCCCTGAGAAGAAACCAATGAAGGAAAAGGACATCAGCCTCAAAGCTCATTGTCATGGAAACTGAAGTGGGCTGGATGGAGCTGTAGCGACAGGCTCGACTTCACGTCTTAGTCCACGGGAGAAGTCAAAAGTGGAAGCTGTCGTCTTCGGTAGCTGCAGGAGAAAAGACGTGCAGAATGCCAGTGCTGCGAGGACAAACTTGACGGTGGATTTAGTCCTTCATTGGAACTGATGAAGAAACCTTTCATTTCGATGCAGTTGTTGCATCGCTGCAGGGAGTGCACCTGCACGGGGTATGAAGTGATGAAATGAAGAAAGGAGTATTTTCTAAGCTTCCAGTTCAGATCTTATTGTGGAAGTCCTCACCAATAAACAATATTAAAGTAATGCAGTCTCTTCAGGTAGGTGTCCTTCCGTCCCAAACTGGCTTTTCCGACATACTGTAAAACAAATCCTACAGTTTTGAGTAACCTGACTCCTTCCCTTCAACAGACCACTTAATCCTAACCCACAACACAGAGACACACACAATAGAGACACACACACATCTCGCCCTTGCTCAAATCTCCAATCTCCAATCAATCTCTTCCTCCAGTCACCACGCTCAATTTCACGCATGTACGTTGCGTCCCTTGGGGGCGGGTGTGGTGGTGGTGGTGGTGGTGGTGGTGGTTGTGGTCATGGTGGGGGAGTCGGTGGAGGTGGTGGCCAGTGTGGGCCGGGGCTCAATCCCGCGGCTCTTCATGAAGGAGAGCAGTTGGTCGGGGATCTCGGCCAGGACGTCCTTCGCCAGCCGGGCCATGCTCAGGACCTGATTCCCCGACCGGTCGATGTAGTCCCGGAAAGGAACAAACTGAACGAGAAGGGAAAAAATGGGGGCGGGGGGGGCAAGTGAGAACACTGTAACTTCTCACTTTTCGGTTCGCTGACCTTTCTTGAGACAGAGAGGCTACATCGAAACGTGTCTGAGGCTACTTTCACACCGCGGGCGTTCCTGCTCATTCCAAAATGCTGCTCATACCTGAATCTATTCTAGGATAAATGGGTAAACTATATCCAATATCAACATAGTAACAGAAGACTTTTGTCTGTTTATGTGCTTGCACTTATCTGGTTCTCTAGTCTTCTGGCTAACATGGAAGGGACTCCAATATGGGCATTTGCATTGCATTGTATGTATTGTTCCCAGCACCCCACCAAGTCAAAGCACTGACATGCGTGTTTTCTGGACGAGTCAATCATTGATAGTAGACAGTCATCGACAAAGAGGAAGACCCAGAAGCAATGCACCCAAACAATGTTGTACTTTTTCTGTGCCATTCTGCTAATGTTCAGTTTCAAAAGCAACATGCAAGATATAATGAGAGTTTTTCTACCTGGACAATGTCTCGCTCAGCAAAGCGCCCCCTGGAGGACACTCGGACTTCATCCCCATCCAGTTCCTCCATAGCTGCAGACACAAGCAGAACATTTACCCAGATGTTGAGGACCACACTCTTTGGTTAGGTAGAGACATGATGTGCATACTGCGTGTACCCTCTTTAGGACAATCATGATCAAACTGCAACTGCTTGCTTGGGTCACTTGATCAAAAATAAATCTCCTTAAACACACTGTTTTTTACAGGGTAATTACAAAATGGATTTCCATAACTATCTAAATCGAACAAATAAAAATAAATATATATTGACAAAGCATCTGAAACAGCATCTAAATGGTTAGCCAACTGACTGGAAAATACTGATCTAACATTGCAACCTTGCATTTCCTTTGGCTAATATAGCTTTAATATGTTTTAATCCTCCAACCTTAAAGCTTATCAATGGTAGACCAGCTTTTAGCGATGACTTGTTCCTATCAAATTTCTCCTAAGCTTTGTGTTGTATTATCAATGTCTATGAATGTTTAGCATGCTGTACTGTCTATCTGTCTTGTGATGTCAACTGGTGGTATCAGCTATTGGGATGCTAATGCTAAAGCTAAACAAATGGTCTAGATTCATGATAAACACTTTATATTCAATCCTCAACACAATTTCAGTCAGATATTGCTGGTGCCTACAATGGATGGGGAGTTATTTTCTGTACAGTTTCTCTACAGTTGCGAGAAAAGGTTTGTGAAACCTTTTGAATTACCTGCACTCCTGCAAAATCATTTTCAACGTAAGAAGTAAAATAAAAGTTCCTTCGTGTTATTTATACAGGAATGCAGGTCATTCAAAAGGGGTCATTAACCTTTTCTCACAACTCTATTTAAGACCAGAGGGAAGACAAGTGGAGACCCAGCTGTCGACAAAACCATGCAACAGTCCTCAGGGACTAACAAGTTCAGACCAAGGGCTGGTTGGTAGTGGACCCTGGACCACGTCCTAATGGTGCTTCTGCGCTGCATCTGTTCTCAAAATCTCTGAGTGGAGTGAGACACATTAACATAACTTATTAACCTAACCTTATTATTGCTCATATAAAGAACGGAAGGCAAGGTATAGTTTCTATATAGGATGGGGGAAGATCTGAGTTCTGCCACAGCACCAGTCTCTTTATAGTTTCTTGTCAACAATACAAATTTGATGCAGTAACAAAACAACTTGTGACAAGGAAAGGAAAGGAAAGGAAAGGAAATAAAGGGAAAGGAAAGGACTGTTTCATCGCAGCAGGGTCAGGGCTGAGCCATGCTGAGGGCGTGATGCTGATAGGAGACTAGCGATGCTCCACATGCTACACAGAGATGGCAGATGGTGGTTGGCAGCAGCATGGAAAACAGAAAAAAAGAAGGAGGAAGGGATAAATAGATGGACTGTCTGTATAAGAGAGGAAACAGAGGAAGAGAGAGAGATCGGGACAGAGGCTGCAAAGGATACAGACAGAGAAATCAGGAGAGGAAGTGGGAGGCTGAGATAAAAAGAGATGGATTACAAAGAGTAGGGGATTGAAGCTGGCAAAAAAGTAGCAGGGAAAGGCGAGGGGGGTTCAGGTGTCGTGGATAAAGCCTGGCATGTGGTGGAGGTCCTCTGAGATACAAGGCCTCATGTAAAACCTCCTGCTGCCCTGCATGTCACACATGCCAAGTGGGTCTGCTTGCGCACTCTCCATTATGCACACACTTCGACTCCCAGTAGCACGGAGATGCATGGAAACATATACTTACCATTCACCATTCAACAACACACACACACACACACTCACACTCACACACACACACACACACACACACACACACACACACACACACACACACACACACACTAGAATAGAGAGAGGACCTGAGTCCTGAGAATTCCCATATTGAAAAAAAATACATTCCACATAAAATACCAAAAATAAATACCAAAACCATGTATTTGTACATGTAGGTGACATTCAAAATGTATTTTGAGTACTTTCAGATAAATGTTGTTAACACATTGGCCTGAGAGGAAAATGTATTACCAGTGTCATGCTGTTATATTTCATACTTTTCATTCTTATAGCTCAACTTACATTTACATTTCAGGACTGTAATATCTACTGCTGTACCAACCTAATTCCCCCACAGGGATCAATAAACTTTCATTTTACCTTATTTATCTTATCTCATCTTCCCATCTTTGGGCCATTTTAATATATTTTGAAACTAAAATATATGTGAAATGTATTTTTTGTTGCGGAACGGGAAGAGGAAAAAGTAGATGAGCTTCGAGAGAAGAAAAGATGCGAGGAGGATGGATCAATGGAGAAGGCAGTGGGGGTTGCATTATGTAGTAAATTCTGATTTCAAAGGACTGTTCCCTGAATAGTGCTCCCTGAGAGAGTTTGCTCTGACTGAGGGCTGGGGGGGTCTACTCCACCAGGGAGCAGACCTGGGCAAAGCAGCAGCTGAATACATTCCACAACACAAGAGGAGCGCTTGATATAGCTTCTCTAGCGAGCGACGTTGCTGCAAGCTGCTTTTGAGGCTGTCGAGTGTTGAGTTGAGTGACAGACTATTTGTCTGTACGATGTTCCTTAGAGCCCAAATTGGAGGTGATAGAAGGCAAATCAAATGAAATATGAAAATGTGAAATGTGAAATGTCACACTGCGTTCAAACCTTCTTTCTGCCCTTTGCAGGTGAACATCTGTCTATAATAAAAAGTTGAGTATTTCAATATGATGACAGAGGCGGAGGTCTATCTTCACCACACACACCTCATCTCTTTCTATATCCAACTCTCCGCGCTCCTCCTGCTTCTACACACACACACACACACACACACACACACACACACACATACATACAAGGGCCCATGGTACAGCTTCACCTCTGACCCCAGGCTGAGCCCTGTGCGGTGCATAATAGGTCCCAAGGAGAGCTCTCCATTCGTTTGGCTTGAATAATTTCCCGCTCTACCTTTCCTCTGCCTTGTGAGTTTAATTCAAATCATTTTGCCCAATTACTTTCTAGAAAGGCACCTGTGCAATTTCAATAGCGCTCGCAACTGTTCAGCACATGCTCGGGGAGTCTCGGCTGAACTTTACGGTTCGCTTCATCTCAGTGAAAATGACTTTGGGTTCAGCTACTAAACGTACAACATTTCTCTAGAATGAATAAAATGTGCAAAGTAAGTGTGAGGGTGAGGAATCTGCCCCCTCAACTCTCAGGTGAACAGCCACTACACATTCACTATTTTTAAGCTATATAGTTTAATTATTATGGCTTATTTGATATTCTCATTTTGATGTTTCTACTGGAAAAGGGCCCATTTCAGTTGAACAATGTACTTTATTTGGTTATTCAGATTAATAATACTTTATCTATTTTGTGCATGTCTTTGGTTTGTTTTAACCTTGGCCCAATCCCAATGTCCACACTCACGGACTCACAGACTTTGAGGCGCGTTCCCACTAAATCCGCGAGGGTTTAGGGCTGTCCCAATGTCAAATCGTGCATGAGGGCGCTCTCGCAGTCTTTTTGAGCCCTTTATGCACACTTTCCGTAAGTCCGCATCGATGCAGACTTTGCCTGAGGGAATTACCCACAGTTCATAGCGTTGTGACGATAAATACAGGGTTACCAGGGGAAGCGGTAACGGCAAACAAATGTAAGGACAAATGTTTATTCATCAACCACTTATTTAAATTTTTGCTTGATGATGCTGTTTTGACAAAATGAGTCAATTGATTATTGACAATTAACTCTCCTCCACTCTGTAAGGCAAGAGCCTGGAAGACGTTCAGATAGGGCAGTCGATCCCTTAAGTGCCTTGGTCGTGAAGAAAGTAAAAAACGGAAAATAAAAAGTCCCAAACACACAATCGTACATAAAAAAAATTGGTGTTGTCAAGGTAACGCGATATGTCGCAAAGTGCTGTCCCATTCCTATTTATACAATTTGGAGCCCTTGCAGCCTCTCGCACTCAAGCACTTACCAGGTGACGTCAGTTAAGTCTGTGAGGGTTCAGGGCTTAGGCTTTAGGGGGGGCATTGGGATTGGGCCTTTGTTTTCCTCTGAGGTCCACTTCCTGATTGAGGCCAGGCTTTGTGGCAGTGTCAACACCCTAGTGCGCAATGTGTGGATGCTGCTGCTGATTGGTCTCATTGGACTTTACCATATGGGCTGAATTGGGAGTGGGGTTAGAATGGGTTTGTTTTATCTAGTTTATTTTCTTTTGTCTTCCTATCATGATAGTTGAGTTTCTTTGTTGCTTGTGGAGTTCATGTTGATTTTGTGAAGAGCCTGTGTAGCCAGGAGGAGCCAGACCAATATATCTGTATGACATGTTATTTGCATATTAATTCAAGCTCCCCTGCAGTTAATGATAATGGATTCTTCCATACAGTATTTTAGTCTAGGGCTGTGTTCGGAATGGTTCACTCGTTCACTCACTCACTATTCCCTATGTAGTGTTTGTCAGATAGTCCACTATATGGGCAACGACCAACCGAGGTTTCGGACACTACGCTGAACATCACTGCGTTAAAAAAATGCGCCGGATATTCACGTGACACAAGCGGACGCGCCCAGCATCACGTAAACAAACCGAGCACTCGCGGCAGCAGGTTGAAATGTACTCCGGTAGTATCGATTTTGCAGTATTGAATATTAAATCACAAATAATATTAAATCACAAACAAATAATAATAAAATAAAAAAATTGCCTTCTGCCATCTTCATGACTCTTCTTCTTTGGTAAGACACGAACGCATTGCATTGTGGTATACGGGAGAAATTGTATGGTACATCGTCTGTTCACTACAAATTGTTGTTCATTGTGGGTATTTTATAGTGGACTATATAGTGAACCAAATTAACTGTTGAGAATTCGGACACTAGTAGAAAATGGCGGACACACTATATAGTCCACTACTTCTGTAATAGGGAACGGTTTCGAACAGGGCCTAGGACTTGGTAGGGGGACCCTTAACATCTCTGGTCGGGTATGTTCGGGCTGTGCCATTTTCGGCAATTGCAATTCTTTGCATCACCTTGTGGTTGCCATGAAAACAAGAGTGCTCTAACCTATGGTTTGATGCGGCTTTCTTCCACACACCACCACTTCCAGAAAAGCAGGTACCATCCCTGATGGTAGGTTTTACATGCTAACCCTACAGTAATATTTTTCAGGTGAGACTAGATGAAAGTTTAATGACATCTGTGGGGAAAAGAGGTCGTTGCAGCAGCAAAGAAGAATAGGAAATAAGAATCAAGATACAGTCATGCAGGTATAAAGTCTTTCGATGTTTGAAAAAAACGCTATAGCGCTACCACAATCGCTCTCTCCACCTACAACCCACAGCTGACGATGCATTCATGTCATAGGAAAGTTATTGTAAATAGGAACCTGGGGCCTCTGGGACAATAAAAACATTACAGCATTAAGATACCAGCAATAATAACAGTAAAGAATTATGAAAACATGTAATATACCAAAAAGTAGGTGCAGTATGAAATAAAAATTAAATTAATGTATATGCAATATATTGTCACGGCTCCAGCCCCGACCCTGGGTTTTCCTTATGTTTCTTTGTGTCCCTGCCTCCCTTGTGTCTCCACCTCCCCTGTCTGTCTCATCATGTGGGTGTGGCTCCCTCTCCCGGTCCTGCCTTTCCTCCACACCTGTTCTCCATCAGCCCATCAGCCCTGCAAGATATATACCCCGGCTCTTCAACCACTCAACGCCAGATTGTTCCGCCAACTATAGTGGTAGTCACTGTCGGCCGCTCTTGACGTCTAGTCCTTGAGTTATTTCCTTGTGTGCTTCCCTGCATTACTAACCGCATTCTCCTATCTCCAAGGATCCCCTGAACGTCTCTTTCCCCGTGTCTCCTCGCCGCAACCCACCAGCCTGCCTGCTTCCCTCTCACCTGCCTGTCTGCCCCAGTTCCAACCAGCCCAGCCTCTGCACCCCCCACCATTCCATCACCTGCTCCTCCATTAAATCTTCTTTTTCCTACTCCCTTGTCGTGTTCTGCATTTTGGGTCCAGATACAACCGTAACCCTGAGCTATATAACAGATAATGCGTGTGTATTTTACTAGCTACTATCCACACCTTTCATTTGGGGAGCTAAGAACATCAAGCCACTAATAATAAACAGAACAAAAAGCATTGTTATTGGCTGGTGATCACATGTTAATTTCATGTTGAGTCTGCCGAAACATTTTCTGTTTGGAAAGGGAATTTCTACAACTGTTGGTGGTCTGTGGTGAAATTTGTCATTTGGGGAAATCAAAAGATCCACAAATAAAAACTATGTATCTGCTAGTGCTC
This sequence comes from Hoplostethus mediterraneus, assembly GCA_034670385.1. NCBI lineage: Eukaryota > Metazoa > Chordata > Actinopteri > Trachichthyiformes > Trachichthyidae > Hoplostethus > Hoplostethus mediterraneus. Next base: position 5,987,035 of record JAXDDW010000013.1, read on the forward strand.
TTACAAACATAAAATCTAATTACCATCTCATTCATCAGAAAAAGAGAACTGAAAACTCTTGCGTCTTTCAAAATAAAAGCCCAGTGGAGCAGGAGTGGCTCGTCCAATTATTACGTTTTTACATTCTTTTGAAAATGGATCTGACGAGTCTTATTTTTCTAGATTTAGTGTCAAGATAAGATCTCACTGCCAGGGCTGTCTTCTCCAAGCTGAGCCCCGACTTGCACAGAAATAAAAGCCCCATTACCTGTTCAGCTCTGCAAAGACAGACTGTGGAGCGTAATTGCGAAGTTCACCGTAACATACTATTATTATCCTAGGTCAGCGCAGTGAGTCTAAGCCGCCTTCACAAAGACTTTCTAATTCTGCTTCCGTTTCTGTCTGAAGATAATGAGCAGTCAGGAGGAGCTCCGCCTCTTGACCTCGGACAAAAAGCACATCACGACTCTGGAAATCCTCCTGTGTGAGAATAAAGTCCTTTCATTGCAGAAAAATCATAGACTATTGAGAACAGTGAATATGTGAATCATCAATGACAATTGCACCAGAGGGACTGTGAAAAGAAACTTGTTTTAAAGACTGAATTTTCATTCAAATATGGAGAGTTTTGTTGTTTTATTTCATTTCTAATACCAAATGATATTTTTTTTACATTATTGAATGAAGGCACAAAAATATGTAACAGATTTGGTTTACCAACAATCTGAAAAATCATGATTTGGTGATTGTTAGATGTTGAAGTGTGTTCAAGTGTGGATTTATTCCCTGTTCTTTGGTGCACATCTATTAACTGAGCTGTCCACTAATGCGAAGTTCATCTTTGTTCTATTGAAAGTAAAAAAAAAAAAACTTCTCTGGATGGCGTTAGTATTACCAGTGGATGTTTTGTCTGGTGATGGGTATTTATTTTTTTATTTTTTTACTTCAGGACCATGGAAACAAAAGGGCAAATTTAATCCCGTTCAGATCGACAATCTGGTGTTTCGCACCATTAAAGACTCGCGCACCCGGCAGCTCTGGCTCAAGAGCCGTGTAACGGGGAGTGGAGTGATCCCTCTCACCCCGAGAAGGATCACTCCTTGGATTACACAGACCTTTAACGATCCCTGTGGGGAAATCAGGTAGTTGCAGCTGCAAAAGTGATAGGAGTCTGCAGGAGAAAGAAATTAGGGTACTAGCGCACAGACAAGAATATACAATAAAAGGAAGAGATTGCATCAGAGCCAAGAAAGGAGGTGGATTGAAAGACACTTTTTGGGGAAGCCCAGCCTCTATCTACTGTGCGACTCGATATCAGCTGATTCACTCACCTCTCCTGACAGTAATGCTACTAGAACGACCCTTTGAGCAGGGGGAGACACAGATACTTGCCTCTACCTCCTCTGGAAGCTTAGGGATTAGAGTGGGTCTTCTAGGGGGCTTCACCAGGACAGAAAACCAGGTTGTGATTTGGCTCTGATTGATGGACTGGTGTGTGTGTGTGTGTGTGTGTGTGTGTGTGTGTGTGTGTGTGTGTGTGTGTGTAGCTGGGGTGAGTCATTCCAGCCTTAAAGTCCTAGGCCTGCCTGCATGATAGTTAGCCATGCTGCCAATTGGACTGCTTCATGTTTATCTCTCTCTCTCTCTCTCTCTCTCTCTCTCTCACACACACACACACACACACACACACACACACACACATACAGACACTCACCGTCAAACTCAGCAGGGCCCACTCCTACTATGATGATAGACATGGGCAGAGCAGCTGCCTGTGGAGAAAACACACAGCAGATGTGTTAGCTCTACCAATATCCCCCATTCATAAATACACACACACACATGCATACATACAATATACATATATTCAGCTAATATGAGAACAACTTGATCAATTCCTGTCATGAAATAACAAAGTACAATCCACGTCTTTTTTTCAACGTAGTCTCCATCTTTGTCTCTCAGTCTCATCGCTGTGGTGTTCCTCACTGCTCTTCCCAGAGATCACCTGTCAATCAAACAGTGTGTCCTAGTACTGTGACGTCTTTGAGTTTGAGTGTCTGTAGGCTCCAAACAAACGTAAAACGCATCACTTCCTGTAAAACGCATCACTTCCTATGAAAAAGTGGAAATGTCTTCCTTTGAGGTAACTTGATACCATGTGTTTTTTTTTTAGGGATACTTGTAAAAAGGTGCACTTCCCAGCTTGTCACTTCCTGTCAGCGGAGAAGATTTCTTCGACAGATGTCATTCAGAGTTCCGATTTGATTTTGTTTTTAATTTAATATTCCCCCTGAAGAGATATCGACATGTTTTCAGTGAAATGTGTCTGTTGCTACTCACGTTGACCACGGCCTCTTTGGTCTGAGCCATGTCCGAGATGACGCCGTCTGTGATCATCAGCAGAACAAAGTACTGGGAGCCGTCCGTCACATCAGCCGCACACCTGACCGCGCACACACATGCACACGCACGCACACACACACGCACACACGCACACACACACACACACACACACACACACACACACACACACACACATACACGCACACAGACACGCGCACACACACGCACAGAGGTTAGGATAACTAATCTTTGTGAACCACACACATGCATGTATGAGTGTGGTTCAGGAGTGTGCATGAGTTCAGATGCGTGGATGTATGTAAATGTGCATGGATGCATGTCTGTCTTTGTGCATGTGTTGCGTGGTTGCATGCGTGTGTCCAGTCTCACTTAAATAGTACTTCAGTTAAATAGTACTTCAAGTAGGTAATAGCTGCTGCCCAAGCCACCTGCTTCAATTTGGCCAAACACATTACTGTTGCCTAATAGACTATTTGTGTGTGTGTGTGTGTGTGTGTGTGTGTGTGTGTGTGTGTGTGTTGCAGGTAATGGTAGGAGGGGTGAAGGAAGACCTGCTGTCAGACTCACTGTGTGATTGGCTCACACTCTCAGTCTGGCCTGAGGCTGGGAGGAGGCTAAATGGCAAACTATCTGTCTGTCTGTCTACCTGTTTTCTGCTCTGTCTGTCTGTCTGTCTGTCTGTCTGTCTGCCTGCCTTTCTCAGCATCCATCAAGCTTGCTTTCTCCATCTGCCCTCTCGCTCATCGTATCTCTTCCCCTGTACATCTCTCTCTCTCTCTCTCTCTCTCTCTCTCTCTCTCTCTCTCTCTCTCTAATAGGAGAGTGTGTTAGCAGGTGAAATGTCAGAGCAGTGAAACAGATTGGTCTGTGGTGAGAAAACAACATCTCATTGAGACACAACACAGCTTAAGATCATCTTTCCTTTCAGGTCAATTCTTCCTGCATCCAAGAGCCGATGTTTCTTTTTCTATCCTGTCTCTGTGAGAAAACACAGCAGACATGCAGACACACACATTAGGTGAGCGCTGATCATGCCGTTACTGGTTTGCTTGTAAGTTCCCGACATCCATGACGACACACATTTAAAGAAAAGGAAAAAATAAAAGTCAAATAAATAAAGTCAAAATAAAGTCTTACAACGTGCAGCTTTTTGCAGCAAATTATTTGCTAGTCCTGCTCCTTCCATCCCAACACACGCCTGTCTCACTCAGTTTGATGAAGTCGGTCTGATAATCTGGCATTTTACTAGCATGTTACTTTGTGTGTGTGTGTGCTACTAGGCTACTAGGTTACCTGCTTCCAATATAAAGTATAGTGTTGGCATAGATTTTCGCAGATACTCTGTTTGTCCTACTGCTCTGCCCACATTTAACACACACACTCTCTCTCTCTCTCTCACACACACACACACACACACACACACACACGCAAGCATCTGACTGTGAGTAGTAGCAAATAAATGCTCTAAAAAGACTAAAAAGCAAAATAAATTCACAGAAAATATGCACTCATTGTATAACAGCTGCAGAAACAGAGAGTTAGTTAAGAAGCAACATATTGTGCCTGGGCTCTCGTTCAAGCTTCAGATACGACAGTTGTTGGTGTAAGTTACTGCCAATAGGGCTAAGACTATTGGCACCCTTGCATTTGATATCTGAAACAATTGGAAATTCAAACAACTTTCAGTCTTCACGCGTTTATCTATCGATTTACAACATCACATGACTGAAAAGTGGCGATGATAATTGGCCCCCTTTAGAACAATTACAATCAGTTTTGTTGGAGGAAATAGTTTCTCGTCTCTCCCAGGACGTGGTGGTAAGAGAGAAACTGATCTCAGATGTCGTCGAAGGTTGGTACAAGCCATTGAAAAAAACTGAGAACCAATGGTGAGACCTGAAGAACCATTGAAGAACTGGAGGGTTGCACATGAAGAGTGGACGAAACTGCCAGCAGAAAGGTGCAGGAAGCTTATTGATGGTTACAAGAAACATTTGGGAGCATCATCATTACCAAAGGCTGCAACTAAGTATTAGAAAAGGGAGCCAATAATCATGGACATACCCACTTTTCAATTTTGAAGACATAAAAGATTTTTTTAATATTTGTATTCTCATTGTTTGATCAATAAGATTGAAACTGAAACTGAAAGTTGTCTGTCAGCCAGACCTGTATATGGGTTATATGAGGCAGGCAGGAGTCCAGTGTGGATTCATTCACCCACTCTTCCCCCTTGGATGAATACACTAAGACTAGAAGGATCTGCATGCACCTTCATGCATCCTCCTCCTCCTCACCACTCTCACCCTCCCACGGGCTCCTACCAGAAAAGTCCAGCAGAGGAAATGGAGGAGAGAAGAAGGAGGAGGAGGAGGATGAGGATGAGGAAGAAGAGGGGGAGGAGGATGAGGAGCAGGAGGAAGAGGAGGAGGAAGAGGAGGAGGAGGAGGAGGAGGCGAGGGATGGCAAGCCAGAATGAGCGGTGCGGGCACGGAGGGAGGAAGTCCTTGAAAAGACAGAGAAGAAAGAGGTGGGGGAGGGAAGAGTGGTACAGCGGAGGATTATCTGGAGATGTGGAGGAAAAAAATAAGAAAGCGAGAGAAAAAAAAGTGAGAGGACAGCGAGGGAGAGGAGAAAGTTTCTCTCTCTCTCTCTCTCTCTCTCCATGGTGAATGGATGGGAGTTCTTGAAGCCCTTGAGCTCACAGCGAAGCCACATTCCACTTGATTATGAAACCAAAAATCACACTAACTAGAGCAGGATATTATTGCTTTGCGCGGGGTCTAAAAATACAACAAGCAAGTAATAACCAGCCAAAATCCATTAAAAACTCAACACCAGCTATCCTCCAGAAAGTTTTACTGTGGTAAAGTAGGAGCCCGTTGGGGGACATGTTCAGCTCGCCTTTCCCTGAGCAATTCATGTGTTATTATAAGCATTAAAAGCCCACTGTGAGTGCATGGTTATTATTATGATCGGAGCACATAGTAAGCACAATGTGCAAAACAATGTAGGGGGTTGAATACTTATAGTTTAAATTCAATTCAATGTAATTTCCTGGTGTTTGTCTGATGTTTATATTGGAGGAAAAGTGCATCTATGTTTCTGATATGATTTATCTAATATAACATTACAATACATTTTGCATTCTGGGTTGCAGGAAAAAAAAGAAAGCAACCATTACTGGTTATCAGCCATACGTAAATTATATCACTTTCTAACACTATCAGTTAACAGTTCCAAGGGCGTCGCTGTTCAAGAAGGGTCTACCCTATCAGCAGCAGGTCCACAAGGTCTCTCATACTTTCATTAGTTTGTTCATAAATGAACAAAGACGGACCAGTTGGAGGAAAACGTATCTTTGATCTTTTGAATTTTTTAGAATTTTTTAGATAGGCTAGCAAAAAAGTGGAGTCGACATCCATTAGTGACCGAGACAGAGGCAAGTCCAAGATGTCAGAAAAGTTCAGACTCAAGTACGACAGCCCTGCAAAGGACATTGTCAAAGTAGTGGTATTATGTTCCCACTTCCTTTTGCCACTTTGCACTAGTCTGTTCATTCCAAGTTCGACGAAAGACCGTGGCGTTCCACCAGGGACCTATTCAAACCAGAGGAGTGAGACTTTCATCACATACCACACAAATGCACTATTCTACGTTTTGTTTTGTCTTTTATCCGCTAACATACACAGAGCCCTTGAACAGCACAATACAAATCTTGTCTTGGTGGAAATGGTCCCAAGGCCCATTGTGGCTTCTCATTAGGAATGCATGGGCTGGCGGTAGCAGACTCACTAGGCCAATTACTTATGAGATTTGCAGTTACGGGGAACCTCTCCGATAAAGCTACTGAAAGTGTGTGTGTGTGTGTGTGTGTGTGTGTGTGTGTGTGTGTGTGTGTGTGTGTGTGTGTGTGTGTGTGTGTGTGTGTTTTCTCCATCTGATTTCCACTAATTGAATCTCACGAAACGATTGCTGGTGTAGAAGCGTAACTTGTCAATGATACTGTTGAAGTTTCTCTAATACAATCAAGTGTTTGGCTTTACGATCGGCTGTTCTTATCCTATCAGAGAAGCAAAGAGGCAAGTAGATCAGTTCATCAGATTCAAAATGACATTTATTAAAGAAGAAAAAAAAAAAGTAGGTGAGTTCTGAGAAGAAGGGCAGTGTCTGGTGCTGGAGAGGGAGGAGTTGATGTCTGGGAAGGGAAGGAGGAGGGGTGATGTGGAGGAGAAAGGGGTGAGGTGGGGTAGGGTGTGGGGCACAGGCCTACTGGATCACCTCTTCTCCTTCTTCTCCTTCTTCTGAGTGTGCTCCTCTGTGTTGGCTCTAATCAACAAGGTGTTCACAGTCTGAGCCAATGGCCTCAGCTGCCGGAGCTGCTGGGCAGTTGTGGTCGGCCTCTTGGGGTGCAGGTCAAATACATTAGCAGGCGCAGAGCCGGGCGGCCCTATACGCTCACTATGCAAGTTCCGTAGGGCCCCGCAAATTTTGCAAGGGCCCCGCCTCCCCCTCGTGTGAAGATGTGTTCAAATGCAATATGATATCCAACAATAGTATTGTTATGTATAATTTACAGGTGCTATGCTTAAGTTTGTCAGTAGAGGAGATGCTGGATCATCAGCCAAAACAAGCACAGACATATAGCTGCAGCCATAGCCTATAGGCTTCTGTTTACACTGTAGAGCCAAAGCTAATTGTAGAATATTGTGAGGACTGGACTAAATACCAGGCAGCAGAGCCAAAAACTCAGTGTTATATTTTATTATTTTCTACATTTTATATTTTCTACAATTTCTTATTGATGTTAATGTTAGTATTCACTTATCTTAAGATTCTATAGAAAATATTCTATTCAATAAATATTGTTTGTTTATACCTCATTCTGTTCTGTCTACTTATTGTGACACCGACAGAAGGAGCAAACTGTTTTAAAGGGTTATTTTTATTAAAGGGTTGTTTTTATCTCAACCCGTCACCCAGCCATACCTCTTCTCCCTGCCTGCCTACCTGTCCATCATCTGCCTGCCACGCTCGCCACCAGTCCCTCCAGCTCCTTCCCCTGTCTCTGCTCCAGCCAACCCCCCGGGTTTCCTCTTCTCAATAAATCATTGTTTATCCATACTCTGAGTTTAGTTCTGCACTTGGGTCCAACCTGTGACTTTGTAACAGATGGGGCCCCAGGATAGATAGATAGATAGATAGATAGATAGATAGATAGATAGATAGATAGATAGATAGATAGATAGATAGATAGATAGATAGATAGATAGATAGATAGATAGATAGATAGATAGATAGATAGATAGATAGATATGCACATTTCTATGTGGTTTCTATGCTTCTCCTGCCTTCAGCTGCCAAGTCACTTCAGATATTTGCTATTTATGAATTTGTATCATGCTTACATAAATATCTGGATTCCCGTGATGGAACGAGATAAGTGACATATGCATATGAAACACATGGAAATTTGCAAAAATTATGTATGAGAGAAATTATTTATGACTGTGTATGTGAACATGTGTGTGTGTGTGTGTGTGTGTGTGTGTGTGTGTGTGTGTGTGTGTGTGTGTGTGTGTGTGTGTGTGTGTGTCTCACCGAGCCACCTGGTTGATGACAGGAGCGAAGTTGGTCGGGCCGTACAGTTGAACGGTGCGCAGGCTCTGGAAATAAGCCTCCAGCACGCCTTCGATCCCCACACAGTTTGGGCTTTCTGTGTTTGAGTTCTACGGGAGAGAATACGCTTTCTTCAATTCAGTTGGCTTAAACATTTTTACTTGTTAAGGAACAACTCTCAATTGTATGCATGCAGCAATGCTCAAAGGAATGCAGGAACCTGTAGTGAGTGAGAACATAGACACCAAAATCATCCGTGTGTCCCCTGTCGATCATTGGCTCTGAGTGTTAGTAGGCCTAGGTTAGTGGGTTGTTGTTTTTTTAATACAAATTAGAAGAGAGGTGAGGGGGGAAACCATTCGGGGTAACACACCTTCAGAGCCATCAGGCATGAACAAACTTATTCCACAACGGCGAGGCAAGCGAGTGTTTTATTGTGATGACCCTGCCACAGTCGATTTTAGGGAGCAAAGAAGAGGAATGACATATGGACAAACTCTAAATATGATCCAAAGGAAAACAATGCACAGTGAAAACCGTATGGGATGAAAATGGCTGGAAAAAAACACAATAAACTTGAAGAAGCATTCAGTGTTACCATGCTGAAATTCACGGTAAACTAATTTAATGTTAGCTAACTTATCAACTTGGTTCAAAGTCACAAAGATTGTAGCACATCTACTTTAATCTCTGTATTTGAAAGGTCACTGTCATGATAATTAATAAAAATAAATAAAAAATGATTTAAAAAATACATTTGATTAAAACAAGAATAGTGACTCAGACAGATAACTTGATGAATGATCATCTCTTTAATTGTTAGCACTGCTTAATATTAAGTATTATATAACACATAGAGATATGTCTGATCAAGTTGTGCTGACTCACTCTGCTAGTATAAAAGAGAGAGAAGTCTGCGTCGTTCAGCAGGACTAAATCATTTATACACACAGTTGGTGAACCTGCGAGAAGCCCTCTGATCTCCCTCTGCACCGAATAGGAATATAATTGCAAGACAGAAAGTTGTCACCCTAATAGAAGTGGATGGAAAAAAAAAACTGATGAAAAATTCAACTGGAAAGACCTTAATCCTCTTATTTCTTGCAAAGTGTCATCAGCAGAATCAGATATTTACTCTCCAGAGGCTTTTCAAGGCCCTGGCTCACTGTCCACAAAAGACAAGAATATCAAGTACTATATGCTTATTTTTCATCAGTTTAAAAAAATGCACTTAATGAAAAACAACCCTCTTGTTACAATGAAAGAAGAAATTCAAATTCAATCTTGAGTCGTGGCCACCCCACTACTCCGTCAGACTACACTGAACTATTCCACTCGACGTCTAGTGCTATATTGACACTTGACTTTAAGCTAATTTTCTTTCCCACAGTTGCTGTGAGAGAAGTAAAAACATGAAGCAAAGTGACCCGAGTGATGCAGACAAACAGAAAAAGAGGAAAATAAACTTTTTTCATCAAAGAATCAACTGCTGCCGGTGTTGCTCGCAATATTACCACTGCCTCCAAGCTCAACAAGCTCTAGTAGCTCTAGCCTTACATGTACTCTTTGCTCAGCCCCAGCTTGAAGGTAATGCATAGATTGAAAAGAGTGAAGGTTGGGATCCAGGGGGCCCCATGCTTGCCTTCGCCCAGGGCCCCAAAATCACTAAGTCCGCCCCTGGCGCCCCTCACCAGTTCCTCCCTCTTGTTTCTTGTTTTTTCTAAATAAGCCATTTCTTTTGTGGAAATGTCCATCAACTCTGCCTGCCTTTTACAGTCCCACCAGCAGGTTTTTAAGTTTAGTTCATCTTTAATTATTTGTAGCCATGTATGTTATATTTCATCCAAGTCATGTATTATTGCTTTTATTTCTTGCTTTCTACATTTCTTATCTTTTACTAATTTAATTGTATTAACTTTGTCTCAATGTTCGACTCTTCCATGTGTTCCATTGTAATGGTAAATGCCAAAATTCAGGAAACACATATATTGGAAGGTGTGGTTCCTAAGACATTTAAGTAGTTAATATTATTATATTAGTATAATAATAATTACTATTATTATTATTATTATTATTATTATTATTATTATTATTATTATTATTACCTGAGACAGCGCTTTCCACCTCCATCATCAAAAGACCAAATGATGGAATTACTTAATTAATGGTGTTTCATCCCTCGGATATCAGGTAGACTGAAGTTGTTCTATGGCCACACACCTTGTTGATGTTTTCTGCATTTACCTGTAGTTGTTCATTATCTTCTCTTTTTCTGGGGCAGGTTCACTCGCATGCCCTGAGGTTTTCTTCTACCTCTTCCCAACATTACTTTTATTTCTAATTATTTCCTCTGAGACTGTGATTTTCTTTTTTTTTTGTTCATTAACAGAGGCTGCAATATGTTAAAGTATCAAAGACAGATTTAGGGGGTCCATTAGTGGAATCTCATAAAAGAGACAAATCCAAAGTAAGTCCTTGTAAAGGAGAAACTCTTTCAAGGTGCTTGGATTAATTACTGCAAATGTGCATGTTTGGTTCCATGTTCGTTCTTCTCTATTGGTCAGGAGTTACTGTATTGCAGTGTCAGTGGCATTTTGCACAACACCAGGCTCACTTGCTCTCTATGTGAAACCAAACAGTATATTGTATAGGTGGTTCTAGAGCCTTCAGTGCACAAGGTATGGACCATACCTGACCCGCTGTCCCAGGACAAGCTGCTGTGATCTTTCCCTCCCCGAGCCATATCCTCTTAGACAAAAGTACCATACTGAAACTTTACATTTAACGAGCTTGCTTGCTGTTCTCCCAGCAGCCTCGTAACAATAGAGTCCTAATTAGAGTTGCCTTAGCATGACGCAGCTCCGGGCTTTGTCACGCCGAGGTGAACACTAATTGGGAAAGCTGATTGAATGGAGTGATGAATCCCGACGAGCCAGACGCCGACGGTCTGACAGAATTCTGGGTGGGATGGAAGTCAAGAAGTCAAGAAGAATTGGATATTGGAGACGACAGTTTCGGGCCCAAAGAAACCTGGGTGAGAAATCCACATTGAAAGACCTGAGTTGTGTTGTTGATGTTTACCCAAAAAGACCTGACCGCTGCCTTGGACCAGCATCAAATATAAACCTCTTTTCTTTTCATGTTCTTCCACCAGTCCTTCCCGCCCTCTTTTCTCTCTCAATTTCTTCAGAAGTATCTACCCAGGGAGCTAGCCCTAGACGTTGGGAATCCAAGGATAAGTCTGCTAAAGTTATTCCAATAAGTTTTCCCCCATTTTGTGCTTTGGTAATTGCTGTTGTTGGCGTCCTGAGTAAGCTGAGCATCGCTTCATCGAAAAATCGATTTGTGTGCCGGCGTTTTCCTTCTGGGTGTGAAGGTGCCGCAGTGATTCACAGTGTTTTCTTCCTCCCACCCTTTATTCCTTTCCTCTGCCTCATTCAACCACTTCACAAGGCTACTCCACAGCGCAGGTAGCTTTGTGGGATTATACAACCCTGCTGTACAGCTTCCTTTCATTGACTTAACTTTTTTTCGCCCTGAGTTAGTTGCAGCGCTGCGTCAGTACACTGCAGGACTCCTTGCAGAGGGGAAGGCTGCAGGGGTGGGTTCGGTTTTTGTTGAAAGCTTTTCAACAGTATCAAGTCAATACAGGCCCTTTGGCTCTTTACGAAGTATACTCAATATTGTGATATTACACCTCTGTATACGTTAGAAGAGAAACAGGCTGAAATATATACCTAGTGCATTGACTGAATGTAAAAATACTCAAATGTATTATATGTTCTTGGATATACTTTGGCCGACTATTGTTGTAAAGGTTTAAACAGTAATGGGCAGAAACAGTTAAAATTCGATAAATAGCATTTTAACTAAATTACATTATTGTGCAAAACATCATGAAGGACATTATTCTTATCGTGAACCATAATATATTTGAAAAAAACTATCATACTACTATCATATCATAAAAATATAATTAAAGAATATTTTAAAAAAACCCAAAAGAACATAAAAACTATTGCAGCTAATTAACACAAAGTAGTATTACTCAAGGAAGTCAGCCTTGAAGAAAATAGAACTGGGCTCTATTTCAGTGGCCAGCAAGGTCTTACATCTGACAGATGGACACATTTCACATTCTGGCAGTGATTTAGTCAGAACCCTCATTAGTCAGCCATAAATTAAAAAAAGTTAACGTTGGCACGTTTGTTTTTGACCGTATGGCTATTGAAAATGTTCTTTATTATATGAAAACAGAGCTATGGGCTGAAACATAAGTACCTCTTCACTGAATATCATATAATACTGGACTAAATTAGCTTTTCACAGAGACAACACACACACACACACACACACACACACACACACACACACACACACACACACACACACACACACACACACACACACACACACACACAATAAAACTACTATCTCTCTCTCTCTCACACACACTGTCGTTCTAACTGTCTCCCTCACCAGTGGGAAGGCGTGGGAGATCTTCCCGTCCGGGGGAAGCTTGGCACCGAAGCCATAGGCAGGGAAGAGCTTGTCGCTGTCGTAGTCCTGGATGATCTCCCCCACAGCCTTCAGGGCCATAGCGTAGGCATTCATCTGGTATGGACTCATATAGTGCAGTGAAGTGGGCTGGGACGGGTTACCTAGGGAGAGGAGGCGCACGCACGCGCACGCACACACACACACACACACACACACACACACACACACACACACACACACACACACACACACTGTCGAGGTGCCCTTGAGCAAGGCACTGAACTCCCAACTGCTCCAGCAGTAGGAGTCCGTGGTTGCACTGGGCAGCTCCCATTATATGAATATGAAGAAAGGAGAGGAGTGCTGTGAAATAAATTATACTACTGGAGGGTTGTTTGGACATGTAAACACCATATTTTAAGCAAGTTTCACAAGTTGTGACATCGGCCCAGCAGGCGTTGCAGTGGTCATTTTTATTCTTACTATCTTTGTTTAGTTCCGACTCTTGTGCTTTGAGTCTCAGCACCGGATCCCATGTGACATGGGAGCAAGAGAAATAACCATAATGAGGGTGTAGTTTATGACAGGAGGGACAGGAGGGACAGGAGGGACAGGAGGGACATGATTGACGTTGCCTGTAGCCTATAGGCTATAGCCATATGACAGTATAGTCAGTCAATAATCCCAGTATGCAAGAGCAGGAACAGAATCTTCTGCTATGCATGCAAAAGTACTCCAATGTCACATTGCTTGGGTTGCAGCATGTGTCAAAATCTCTCCCAAGCTCCGATTTTAGAATTGATGCACCATCGTCATTGATTTATTAGCAAGGCAGGCATGCAAGTTGTGCAGCACTAATATACACTACCGGTTAAAAGTTTTAGAACACCCCCATTTTATTGACATTTAAGTAATTGGAAGTTAAAAAAAAAGGTTTAGGTCAGCAAAAACTGAAAATGTAATGTAAATTTCAGAGCCAAGGTGTCAGTGAGTACAGTTTCCTACACCATCAAAAGGCACTTGGAAACTGGAGGAAAGTCTGACAGGAAGAGTTCTGGCAGACCCAAAGCCACAACAGACTCAGAAGACAAGTTTCTGAGAGTCAACAGCTTCAAGCACAGCTTAACACTGGTCGAAGTAAGCAAGTCTCAGTTTCTACCGTGAAGAGAAGACTTGGAGCTGCAGGTTTGACAGGTCGAGTGGCAGTAAGAAAATAATAGTGGCAAAATAAGAAAAAGAGGCTTGCCTGGGCCGTGAAGCACCACCAGTGGACTACTGAAGACTGGAAGAAGGTCTTATGGACCGATGAATCAAAAGTGGAAAAATGTGGGTGTTCTTTTGACCGGTAGTGTAGCTATTTTTACGTTGACACCAAACTGAAAACAAAAATAAATACTCATCATGCGCACATAAATGCATAGAACAAGAAGAATTTGAGTCAACCACTCAAACCAACCAAACAAGGCCGTTGTGAAAAAGGCAGAGCATAAAATACGTACAAAAACATTAGGAACACCTTGATAATATTGAGTTGCACCCCCACTGGCCCACTTCATCCGGTATCTCGACTGTTTCAAGCATTAATCTTTAACCATCATCCTACATCTCCCCCTGATGACTTAAGTAAATTCAATAAGTGAAATCAATACAGGGCCAAAGCTTTCCCATGGATTCTCTTGGTCTATTACACCGAAAAGCAGGTGTTCATTATGTTTCGTACAGTAAGTGAATACCACTGCTGTTGGGTGAAAACCTGGTATCACGTCAACTTTTTCACAATTAAAGATGCTACTTGTAGCATGCTAACGTCAATCATTACCACATTTAATTTTGAGACATTAGTGTAATTACTATAAACAAATGAGACCATCACTAGAAGTCTGGCAGCCTCAACCGGCCTTACTCTGCATTTTACATTGTGTGCCACCAGGTTGGATTTGGTGGGAAATCTACTGGATTGCTTTACGGCACAAAACAGGAACAGAAGGTGCTGTTCTTCTAGCGCTAATGAAGCTAAAACTAAAGAGTTTCTGACAACGGCAGATGGTGGAGGAAAAATCACTTCCAACATGTTGATCCTCTTCAGTAAAGACAGAGACACCGGGGAGGGGGACAGGAAGCAACAGGGTTTGTGGGAAATGTAGTCTTAATGTGGAGAAACACTAACACTAACAATTCCACTGGCATGAGATAGAGACGACCACTCGTCTCCACCATGGTCTCTTTTGTTTACGGTAATTATACTAAGGTATCACAATTAGTGTGACAATTATATACTGATGGTTAAAAATGCAATATGGAGCCCCTTTAATCAGTCTTATTTTTAGATTGACAACCATACATTGTACAAATTCCATAATGGATACTTGAGGGTCATAACATTTTCTCAACCATGTAATCTTTCAATTTGAGTAAGGAACTGTGAAAATCACTGATTTCACAGTGACGTTTTCAACTGACAACAGTCACATGGCATCTTCCTGCATGCACAAAGACGGAATGCTGTCCTACCATTAGATGCTGTAAAGTCTATGGCCACTGTGAAATTGAGTTGTGTCCTGGTGGGAGATGGACAACACGAGTATCATTCAAAACACAAAAGTATTAAGAATGTGGGGTTTGTGAAGGTCGATATTCAATATCTTTAGATTAGTTTTAACGACAAAGAAATCCCAAGTTCTCAAAATGTCACATTAGATTCAGTCAAGGTAAAGGGCTTCCCGTAGACAACCAGTGTAGCATTTTCCTCTTGCCTGATATGTTCAATTATACAATAAATACGTAATCAAACAAACTGCATCATATCAGAGGTGCATGACACCGATTGGACCACATCCGATTTTTAATACAAGGCTCTATCCTGCACTGATGAAACCTCACAGGGGCTCTTACCCTCCGCGGATGAAATCCACAAATGTGTATTCGGACTCCACTTTGAAAGACAGCAGAGTTACCTACAAGGAGGAGAGAAAGCGAAAGGGGAAAGACAGAGCGGGTAGGAGAGACACGAGATGGGAGAAAGCAAGAAAGAGGAGGGCAACAAACATCTTCCATTTACTGCATTCGACACGCCACTCCTGAATCGTGACGCATGCAACGGGTGATGGCCAGCGATGAAGTGCACTCCAGCGGTCCTTACCGTCCCCGAGTTGATGTATTTCTTCTTCTTGCCTTTCTTTTTAGGATTCAGAACCTTGATGACAAGAGGGGAAACTAAATTAAATGAAACTCGAACAAATTGGGTCTGAGCAGAAATCCATACTCATGCAGTACGTGCACCATTTCCTGCAAGTGGGTAGCGCAGATGTGATATTGGTGTTGATAATACATTGTCCACAGTTGAGAGCTGGAATTTACGATCAAAAATAGAACTTTACTGAATAATAGATATAGTGGAGGAAATATTGATGCTGTTGCGAATTCCCAAAACATTGCTGAATTTTTCATATCCTTTATGCATTGAAGAAAAGATGATTTTGATATTTCTTTTTGTTTTTTGCTAGTTCCTCTTATTCTTCACTTATTCACTTTTTTACCTCATAGACATTGAACTGGCTCTGGCCTCTGGATAGCTCTCGGTAGCTGGTGGTGAACTCTCCAATGAAGTCATGACTAGAAGAGAGAGAGAGAGAGAGAGAGAGAGAGGGAGAGAGAGAGAGGGAGAGAGAGAGTTACATCTGCAACACTAAAACATACCCTTTATGTTGGTTTCCCTCAGTCCCAGTCTGCTGCAATCTTTGATAAAGAATGAAACTCCTATTCTCGGCAGTGTTGGGTGGTAAATGCGTTGCGGAAATATCGTTACTTTCCCCAGAAGACAGCTGGGATTCTCTTCTGTGGTGCGAGGAATAAAATCCCCTGAAACTAAAACTAAAAATTCAACAAAAAATTCCTACGTTGGTTTTGTTAGTGATGTTTTGGTCCTTTGACCTTTCTCAAGACAGAACAACCACACTATGACACAGTGTATACACCATGGTTAACAGCTGCATATCACCCCTGGAAAATGAATCCGAATCACTGTGGGCCTTGGACTTGTTAAAAGACACTCTTGCCATGTGGGTACCCACCAGAAAAAAGGTCTGTAACCTATTTCGGGTCTAAAACGAGACATTTCCACTCACTTCCACTCATCATTTCGGGTCCTGACAGTTAAATCTAAATCTTCTCCTCTTGAAATGCTTCCTCAAACAAAAGAGAGAGAATTTCCAAACACATAATTATTTCATCTAAGGATGAAAACCTCCGCTGGCATCATCAAACTAGTAAATATCAACTCCCTGTAGGCCCTAAAACTCTTGGCGTCTTACTATATCATCACCTGAAGCTCTGCGTGACACCGCCGCTGCCATGTGATGCTGGTATTTAGAGGGGAATCCTCAAGGGGCAAACAGCAGGGAGGGAGAGAGGATGAAATATAGAGAGGGGAGAAAAAGGAAGAAAAACAATGACGGGGAGAGGTTTACGTGAAGACGGAGAGGTAGGAAGCGTGAAAGTGAGGCACGAGAAAGATAAACGAGGCAGGGAAGAAAATGTGACAGCAGCACCAGTGAAAGGTGAAAAAAGAGAGATAAAGCCGGCGGTCAACATTCATAAGCCCTGTCCTCTCCTCCTCTCAGCAACAACCTCTTGCCTGGTAGAGGATTTTGATTCATCATCCGGGTGTGCGGAGCCCCCCTGTCACTTCTAATACAGGCTAAGAGGAATCCCCCCCCCCTCAGGTCAGAGAGAACGAGACGTGACATTTGAGGGGGGATTCTGTCTGGAGCTAAAGATGGATGAAAGAAAAAAAAAAGAGAGAGAGAGAGAGAAAGAGAGAGAGAGTTTACCTTCCATCTCGGTCCCAGTCATAAACGTCCACCTTGACCGTCCTGGAGAGACGTGAGACAGACAGCCAGAGAGGTGAGGTGAGATTCACAGTGAAGAGGAAGTGTGTGATTGTGAGAAAGAGAATCAACAAGGAGAAAGAGAAGAGCTAGATTGGCAGAGGGAAAGGCGATTTGAAGTCATCGGCTAAACTTTACTTGTATAGCACCTTTTTAATGCTTACCATTTTAAAACAAACACAAAAAAACATTAGAAACACAACACCATTGCATCAGACAACATAAGCTCTTAAAGGAATACACTGGTGCATACGCGCCGATCACGTGGGTGCTCCGAGCACCCACCGAAAAGGTTGAGCACCCACGGGGAAGGCCGATAAAAAATAAATGAATAAATAAATGTATTAAAAAACTGCATATTTTTAAAAAAAATGCATCTATTTATTCTAGTATTACTTATTATTATCGGTGAACGTTTAAATACAAATCGCATTATCCAATTAAACTTGTTACAGCTCTGTGCGTGTGTAGGCTACGTTAAGGGGCGTGGCCACGTAGCCAACCGCCAATGTAACGTTAGAGTCGGCTAAACCAACGTTGTTCCATCACGTAGCTACTAGCTAGCGACACAGCAAGTGTGAAACACGGGTAATGATAGGGTAAAAATTGATGAATTTGTCATTAAAAAACGGAGAGCGATACCGAGTGTAAAGACAGTCAGAGTGAGGATCCACCACCAGTGATGAATTTGTAGCAGAGCAGTGTTGCATTTGGTGTCGGTGTGTGTCTACGTTGACAGATGACAGTAGCCTGCACCACGGTAATTACTAAAGCAAGCGCAATAAAAGTGATTTTGTGACAATCTTCACCTTGGTGGTATTCACTTCATTTGAGCACCCACTGGCAAAAACATAAATCGGCGCCTATGCACTGTTGGTCAGCTTAACCGTTAAGTGATGAGAACATAGACACCAGGATTATCCATGTGTCCCCGCTAGATCGTTGGCTCTAGTACTCCATGCTAACATGGTAGCATACATTTTGTTGAGTGAGAGTAGCTACTGGCATGATCCAATTTAAGTGATCTTGTTAGTGTTTTTATTATATCACCTGTAGAGTCATCAATTTTAAAATGAAATATCGTTAACTCAATATAACTGATGTCGCTACAGTTCATTTTTTTAACTATTTCAGATCAGCGACCACATATCTCAAGACCACATATCCAGTATTTTTTTTAGCTGTACAGTCTCCCAAATGGTCCACTATAATGTAAAAATAATGAATTATAAAATCATTTTCATGAAGTATGAATGAATGTATGTCTTAATAGCACTAAACAGGCATGAATAGATCAGATGGATACCTGATGTATACCAACGGTAAGAATGCAATTAACTAATCAGACATTCTTCTCCTGAAAACAGATAACAAGTTAGGTTTGTTGGCTTCATTTTTAATTTGATGGTCTCATTCACAATCATGAATTGTATGACTTTAAAAACAATAATATTAATTAATGGGAGAATGTTGCACCTGTTTCTCATGTTCACATGAAAGGCAGAGTCATAAGAAGAGTGAGACGTTTAACTCCTGAAAATTTACTGAAGTGTTCTGAAATGAACAATAAAAATAATTAGGGGGCCGAAGTGGAAGTTAACCAAGACCACCCACTGGGTTACTAGCGGCGCTAGGTGGCTAGTGTGATTTTTCATAGACATAGATAGAGTGGGATGTGTCTTATATCAACTAAACAAAGCGATGGATTGTGTTTGAAATCACCTGGCAGAACTCTCAGTTAAAGGCATCATAACATATAGACATTTATGTAATTGTTGTTGAAAGGTAGTCAATGATTAAATATCCTCAACCTCCTTGCGCAACATATTTCACAATCAGAACCATACGGTCAGCCCTTTCCACCATCCTTGCTTATTTTGCTGCAGCTCATTTTATCTTTTATTCTTGGGCACCAAGTAGAAATGAATAAAAAAAGTTGAGAGTTGGGAGAACAGGGTTTCCGTGGGGGAGGAGTGCGGGACGTTTGATTGGAAGATAGGGGTGACATAACAGCAGTCTTTAATAATGAATTAATACATACTCAAAATGCTATTGGCTATTGCATCGTGCAATTCAGGTGATGTACATTTATGTACATGGGACATACAACTGGTTTTAGTCAACGGCCTCGCAGCAGCATTCTGCACCAGCTGCAGCCGGGCACGATGGAAAAGAAAGACACAGAGGAAGGTGGACAGGAAGGCAAAGACAAAGGGGAGGAGGAGGGGAAGTAAGGAAAACATTTGAAAAAAGGGGATGCCAGGTTAGGAACAAACAAACCCAAATGAATGAGCCAATCAAAATGATAATGGAAGTCTGACGGACTGCACGCGCACAGAATCGACCCTGAAAACTTTTATCTGCATGCACAAAAGAGAAGGATATTGAAAAGCATCAACGCTAGTAAATCAACTCCAGTCATTCTCGAGTTTATTATTTTAGGTTGAGACAGAAAGAGAAAAGTCAATGTTTGTGTGTGTGTGTGTGTGAGTGTGTGTGTGTGTGTGTGTGTGTGTGTGTGTGTGTGTGTGTGTGTGTGTGTGTGTGTGTGTGTGTGTGTGTCGCCGCATTGCCTCCATGTTGGTCCCAATAACACTAGCACTGGCCTGAGACTGCGGTAACACGGCCGACTGCTGGCATTATTCTGACCACCACAGAGCATCTTCAGACATTTTCTGCCGATATATCATATCATCATAAGCTACTAGCTGTGGCAGTAAATCGGCAACCAAGATGTTTCATTATGAATAGCTGGTGTTTGATGATATACATTTCTGTACTAAACTGCCGTAACCTTTGACCTTTGTGTTGTACCTCACCTGTCGTAGTCCCCGTTGCAGAGGGCTCGGACAGGGATGGTGAACGGCTGCCAGACCGGGTTCAGGTTGTTCTTGACCACCTCAGTCTTATGGCAGATGGTGAACCTGGAAACACAAACAGGCGAAGATGACTGTGAAGATGACAAATAGGACCCATCTGCAAAAAATGGACTTCTTCCTTCAGTTTTGTTTTTCTCCGGTGGAATATTCAGGACAATTTTAAATAAATAAATAAATAGTGGAACGTTATCATAAATAAAAAATATATGTGTATGATATGTATTATAATATAAAAAATATATGTATGTTAAATAAATAATTCAGTACAGCAATAGAAAATTACATATATAGCATTTATTATTTATCTATTCATTTAATTCATTTATTCATTTCAGTGTCACAAGCTGTGGTGTGCAAAATGCATTAAAGCCAATGGGCGGGTTCTAACCAGTTCTGACTTCTGATTGGTGGTTGAGCTTGAATGGATTGCATTAGGTCATTCTACTGATTTCTTAGCCCAAGCTGAGGTTTTCTCTGAAGCGACTATGACTGCGGCCCTCTCTGACTTTGACACTGATGATGCCGTGCTGTCAAACCGGGAGGAACTTGTGCAGTGAAGTAGGCAGCATGACAGGAGCTGTGACAGTAACGCTGTCACCTGGACTGAGTCTGTTCAGCTAGAAGCTTCATGAGCTAGCCTCTTGGATCAAGCTAGCTGCTTCCCAGAATAACCTCTGGAAGCCATCAGGTAGCTTCAGGACCATGACTGTTGACAGTGGTAATCTGGAGCTGCTTGAGACGAGAGCCAGTGAAGGCGTTTCAACCAATCATATATATAAATATTTATTTCACAATACAGCACTGAAATAAATTAATAATGTAGATTTAATTTATTGGCTACGGAACGGAACGGCCGTGCTTGCAATTATTTTTTAATGCCGTTCTTGAGATCACGAGATAATCAACCCGTTATCACAGTTATGAACAATGTTACTTTATTATACCATTCAAACACCCACCAATGTGGGTAATTTATTTTCCAGCACCCCTATGCCAACAAGAATTATTGTGGTTGTAGCCTACTGGACAGTAACACATCTGCTTTAAGTTGACCACTGTATGTAAACCTATCCCTTACAATAATTAGCCATAATGTAAATACCCTCATATCAAATCACTAGGGAAAACATTCTTACAACAAATGGCAAAATTTCATAAAAAGTTAACCCCACAGAGAAGTGTGTGTATGTCATGGTCCACTCTTGTGAATTTAAACAGAATGGCGGCGTCAGTGTTTCTCAGTGAACACGGCCTCTTGTTTTCTCGAGATAACGAGATAAATTAATCTGTTATCACAAGAAAACGAGCTTTGTTATCTCGAGATAACGAAATAATGAACTTGTGATCTTGAGATAACGGCATTAAAAAAGAAATTGCAAGCACCGCCATTCTCGGCTTCCGTAATTAGCTATTTATAAATTAAATTATTTATTTGACAGTGCATTTATTTATGTATGCTGACATTTCATAACATATATATATTCATTCATTTAATACAACACATTTCCCTTCTTGTTGTTAAAGAAGACCATTGTGATATAAATCATAATGGTGGGTTTGTATCTTGTATCTGAATCCAAATTGATCTAACAGTCAGAAGATCCCTAATTTGACCCCCAGTTCTCACACTGCACGGCTAATACATCCTGTCCAGACTACAGACAGACTCAAAGGTTTTTAATGTTCTTTACTTCACAGTTGAAGCAGTATGCTGTTTCATACAATGTAATATTCAGTGGTAAGTCCAGAATGGTCCTTCCTCCTTGTGTGTCAAAATCTATTAACCTCTCTTATGTGGATCCAACAGAAAAATCTGCTCTGTCAGTAACAGTGTTGGTGTCTACAAACAGAGGACCAACAGATGGACTGCAGTGGAATCAGAATAGAAGGTTCTATGCCTCTCTCTTTTTAACATACCCATACATACAAAATGCAAACAAACAAAAAACACACACACAAACACACTTACGTCCCATCCTCGTTGCTTCGGTAGAAGACCAAGAAGGGATCGGACTTGCCAAAGAAATCCTTTTTGTCCAGCTTGTTGGCACACAGCTGCATGGTGGCTATGTCCTGGGAGAACAACACAAATATATATTTACTACATTAGATTTGTTTTATTTTTGTTTTGTTTGGTTTACATGTTATTTTGCATTAACGTGTATGACGTCCCATTGCACATTTGTGGAGATGATGTATAATTATGATGTACTGTATGAAAATTTGCAGCTCATGTGTGAAAATTAATAGTTAGTCAATTTTTTTTACAATAACACAACTTATTACTTATTATTGCATTCTGTCTGTGATGAAGTGGTACATAAAAAGCAGGGTAAACGTTGTCCTCCAGTCGATGATCATCATAAGGCATCACAATCACAAATATAAACAAATATCAATCGTATTTTTAGAAAAGCATTCATTTGTGCTTTTATTTTTTTAAATTCCATATTTTCATGTAACTTACATCAACCAGTTTCATACTACTTACCATAAAGTAAACTATGAATTTGTGCCATAAATGTGCCATATCATCATTACATGTTCATTTAATAAGACGAGGACTGTGTGAATTGTGAGGATTGGATGTAGAGGTAATGAGACTTTGATATAATAATAATAATGTTTTGGCATTTATTGTAAAATATTATGTTTTTCTGTTTACATTACATTATTATTTCATTTCATTGTGACTTTAAAGTTACATTCTCCCAAAAATCCAACTTTTACTTCCTGTTATTACTGCTCAATAAAGAATAGAATGATTTTTTTGATATATTTATTTTAATTATTATTTTTTATTTTTTTAAGTACTGTAACCCGTGATGTAGCTGGATCGAGGTACAGAGGAATTAATTTTACCTTTTGGTGCCCACAGCACTGTTCAGACGGTGGCATGGTAAAAAAAACCCAACTACAAACCCAAGTTTTGTTAAAAGCTAACACAGCAAGACAAGCAAATCCAGTGGGTTCTCTGAACCATCAGTGATAAATGTGAATGCACACTTTGAGTTCCAAACACCGACCCAGAAATGCAGACCAGGATGACGGAGTAGAAAATAAACGGTTTTTAATGATGAAGCTGGTGAAGGGAAGGTGGGGGGTGCAGAGGTTGGGCTGGATGGAGCTGGGGCAAGCAGGTGAGACAGGAGCGAGGGAAGCAGGTGAGACAGGAGCGAGGGAAGCAGGTGAGGCAGGAGCGAGGGAAGCAGGCAGGCTGGCGAGGAGACATGAGGAACGAGGCATCCAGGAGATCACGGTAGTTGGTAGAACAATCTGGCGACGAGTGGTTGGAGAACCGGGGTATAAATGCTGCTGGGCTGATGGCTTGATAGGCGGCAGGTGTGGAGGAGATGCAGGGCCGGGAGAGGAAGCCACACACACACACACACACACACACACACACACACACACAGACAGACAGAGAGACAGACAGGGGAGGTGGAGACACAAGGGAAAACCTGGGGTTGGGGCTGGAGCCGTGACAATTGTTTAGCCTTTGGTGTGGCTTTTCTGAGCTTCTTCACTTCCCTGCATCCTATACGTTGTCATTCAAATCATTACCAGGATCTGTGAACGCACCACTACTGCGGTGCACATGTGCGGTGCACATGCGCGGTGCTTGTGTGCAGTCCATGTGCATGTGTTTTCTCTCTTTGATTAAAGCGTCTAATTATTTACCTACCGACCGGCAAGAAAAACAGACTAAAAAAGACTGAATGAATAATTCATGAGCGGTTGTCATCATTATTTTGAAGGAATGGTAAAAAAAAAGATGAGAGCTTTCCTGATAAAGTGAAAAGATGAACAATTTATCATTATGAAATATTTGTGGAAGTTTGGCGGGTACACGAAGATCATTGAAATTCAGCTCGACCCTGGAGAATGTGACTTTTTTGACTCCTGTCTTGCTCTGTTTATGTCACTGTGTGTGTGTGTGTGTGTGTGTGTGTGTGTGTGTGTGTGTGTGTTTGCACGTTGCACAAACAAGTGTCCTGAATATGATGTGATACTAACCCGACAGTTACTGAGCTCCTCGGCTGTGAAGATGATGCTTCCACACTTCTTCCCAGGAATCCCACTGGAGAGAGAGAGAGAGAGAGAGAGAGAGAGAGAGAGAGAGAGAGAGAGAGAGAGAGAGAGAGAGGTTGAGGGAATGAGGAAGGACTATAAAAGCGAAAGTGACTTGTTAGAAAGAGGGTGTGAGTCAGGAGTGGCTGTATGTGCTGCTACAGTCATGTTATTAGCCATGACAGTGATGTGTGCTGTGAAGGGGCCATGTGACGTTCATGTTGTTTGACACATTTACCTGATATGCATGGACTGACACGCATGACATGACCTGTTGAGCTATAAGTAATAATTTACATTTTCATACTGTATATATAAATGTCAGTTTTGCTCCTCTCTATCTGGTTGATATAGCACAATAGTGAGTCAACCTCTAGCCAGTTCATGAAAGCTTTTCCATCTGCTGTTCTAAACACCCGGTGTCAGGTCGGTCTTTCCTGGGGAAAATCCTCTGGAGACAGGAAGTGATGCGTTTAATGTTTCTGGTTTGTTTGGAATCAATAGAAGAAGAACTGGGTTGTAAGCATGAGCAGCGATAGCCACCATGGCTGAACAGACCACGAAAAGAGGGCCACCTACAGGAACTCAAACTCCATCAACAGAAAAAACAAGGAGAAAGACGTCACAGTACTGGGTGATCAACACACTGTTTGATTGACAGGTGATCTCTGGGAAGAGCAGTGAAGGAACACCACGGAGAGGCTGAGAGACAAAGATGGAGACTGAAAGGAAGATTACCTATTTACAGTTTTTCTCAGTCACTTTAGTACATTTCTAAAATCATCCTTAAGATTTGCAAAACAGTAAACGCACTTCTCGAAACAATTGGTACAAACAGCACCACACAATGGATTACCTGCAAAAGCCCGTCACCTGCTCAAAATCCTTAGTTCATCTCTCAAAAGTAAATCTTTACGTCGATGAACATGTCAGTCCATCAGAATGACAAGTCCTTGTGTCATTGAGTACAAACAAGATAGTCAACATGCTTAGCCATGTTGTCAATATAACAGTTACTCTGATGGAAACTATGGCGAAGGGTTTGATGACAAGGCTGCACTTTTTCTGTATGGCATATATCAATTTCAAAAGACATATACAACCAATAATTGTTGAAATTGTCAGTCATAATTGTTAGTGATTTGCGTAAATGTGCTAAAACATTTGCAGATGGTAACAAAGAGAAATGCTCTTTCTGTTGTGCTCAGGTAACAAAATGTTGTGAAGAATTTCACATATTGGTTTGACGACTTCAACTGTCATTGGAGAATTGAGCCAAAGCAACTGAGAAAAACTGGAGTGAAAATCAAGATTCATCAATTCAGGACACATTTACAAAAAAAGTCTAATAGAAATGTAGAAAATAGAAAATATGCTTGACAGATTATGACAACTATGTCATGACAACATGACATAAGCAATTGATAATGTAGGAAACAGACAGTTGGACAAAATCATTTGCATGAATGTGCCAAAGCATTTGCAATTTGTTCAAAAGAATGAGAAGCTGCTTTTAAGATGTGAACAAGTGACTAGATGATGTGGAGGTTGAACAAAGAGTTTTGAGAATTACAATTCTGATCTGAGAAAACGACCAAAGCGACTGAGAAAAACTGTAATACACAATTAATTTGACAATGATATATTGATGGTTTAAAATGCTACATGTAGCCCCTTTAAAATGGCTACATGGATTTTTTTTTAATACCATCTCTCTTATTGTCGATGGGCCCAGAAATACATAGAAAGACAGACAGAGCTCACAAAGCTATCCTTCGCAGCATGGATCATATAATCAGCCGCCGTCCATCTGCTGATGTCATTGCACAGAGATGCTGACCCCAGACCAGATCCCCAGCAGACACGATTAGCACATATTGAAAGAGACAGATGGGGCAGAGAGCAATAGGACTTCTCATCTCCTACACATGAAGACGCATCACCAATCTTCTCTCTTTCACGCGCTGATCATAATTCAATTCCTGCATAGTAATTTCTCTCAAGGGGAGATTGGGGCTTTTCACGCAGGTGATGAACTACGGGGCAATCTTGGTAATTGTGCTGAAATTGGATCTGGATTGGAAAAATGCGGGCAAAAATCATTTACTTTTTTCCGAAGGGGGGAATCCGCAGTTAAAGGGGAGGGTCGGTACTTGCCACTGCTCTGGCGCGAGTGATGCTTTGGGGAATCACTTGAGGAGAACAATTTCACTCGACAATTTTCGAGTTCCTTCAGTGTTTTCTACACCCGCTCAGCAGACGACTCTTCGTTGATTTGTCGCCGTCCCTCTGTGTTTCTATCCACGTGTCTTTATGCAAATCGCCATGCATCGAACAGCAACATTTTGAGGCCATTTCCTCAATAGCGCAAAATGTGAAATTGAGGCAGAAACGTTTCTTGTCAAGAAGGAAATTGGGCATCAAATAGAGATGGAAATGCTTTTGTTGAATAAAGAACAAGGTGCTCTGTTGTGGTCGGATGGATGACCGACCGACCGACCCGACCCACTTTAAACGTTCCCCCTCCCCCCGAATAGCAGAAACCCAGAACCCGGTGAAATGCATGGAAAAGATGAAAACTTCATTAATCTACTTGATGATTCCCTCTGGCTGAGAGTCACGTTCCGCCTAGACGCGACGCGGGGATTCGTTCCATCCACGCTGTGATTAAAATGCTGGCTGAGATTCAAGGATGCCATCGTGAAAACATCCGTGACACACACACACATACACAAATGCAGACACACAGACACACCCATTGGCAGGCACACAATCCATTATGCCGGAGGCAGTCTGGGGAGGTGACCACTGATGGTAATATTACACACACACACACACACACACACACACTCATAGGGGTGACAGCCTCCTTGACAGGCTGTTTCCAGTGTCCTTGAACCATAGTTTAGACTCATAGTCCAGGCCTCACACACACACACACACACACACACACACACACACACACACACACACACACACATATGTTTGTATCTTACTTCTCTTCCACTCCCTCTATTGTTAGTACGGTCACGCAAGCCTTGCTGGAATGCGAGGCAGGTAAAAGCTGAGAATTAAATACAGCCCTTCCATCTTCCTCCTCGCTTATTTTTTAATCAATCTGTCCCTCCCCTCCCATCTTTAGCGAAGAACACTAATGAGGATGTATGAGCAGCGGTCGCTCCTATAATGACTTTGTGTGGTCACATGAGGGCCAGGGCCTTACCATTAGGCAACAGTAGGCGATTCCCTCAGGCCCTGGCAGCAAGAGGGCACCAGAAAAGACAAGAATATTTAGGCGGATAAGTCAATAAGTAATTTTTTTAAATTGATAAAAAAATATCAAATATCAATATGTATAGTACTTGATATTTGGGGGGAGTTCAATCAGTTTAAAAAATGACTTATTGAAAAACATCCCGAATTCTATCTTGAGTCGCGGTCACCCCACTACTCCGTCAGACTACATTGAATTATTCCACTCGACGGCTAGTGCTATATGGACACTTGACTTTCAGCTCATTTTCTGTCCCACACTTGCTGTGAGAGAAGTAAAAACATGACCCGAGTGATGCAGACAAACAAAAGAAATAGGAAAATAAAAGAATCAACTGCTGCTAGTGTTTGTTGCTAATGAACCTCCAAACTCAACCAGCTCTCGTAGTATCGTATAGAAAGGATGGATTGAAAAGAGTAAAGGTAGGGACTCCAGTGGGATTCCTTGCTTTTGCCTAGGGCCCCAAAATCACTAAGTCCACCCCTGCATGGAGCAACAAGGATATCTGTGTCAAAGCCAGTGTCACTCACACACACATTTCTATTGCTACACTTGTGAGGACCTCCCATTGATTACATTAACTCCTTAACCCCTAAGACTAACCTACACCTAATTCTAATCTTAACCTTAACCATTAGAATGACGCATTTTTCTCAAGGCTAATCAGTGCAAATAAAAACAACCCCAAGTTTCTCTGATGTCTAAACCTCATCTACAACCTACATACATTTCAGTTGTTGTTTGTTTCGGGGGGTTCTCCCTTCAGTCTCCTCTTTAGCAGGTGAAATGCTCAATAGGGTTTAAGTCTGGACATTGACTTGGTCAGTCTAAAACCTTCCACTTTTTGCCCCTGATGAAATCTAGTATGTTTTGAGTCGTTGTTTTGTTGCATGATGAAGGTCCTCCCGATCAGATTGGATGCATTTCTCTTTAAATGGGCAGACAAAATGTTTCTGTAGACCTCCCAGTTCATTCTGCTGCTGCCATCTTGTGTTACATCATCAATGAAGATCAGCAACAAGCCTGTTGCAGAAGCAGCCATGCAACCCCAAGCCATGACGTTACCTCCACCGTGTCAGACAGATGAGCTTGTGTGTTTGGAATCATGAGCAGATCCTTTCGTTCTCCATACTTTAGCCTTTCCATCACTTTGGTAAAGGTTAATCTTTGTCTCATCAGTCCATAAAACTTTGTCCTAGAATTTTTGAGGCTCATCTCTGTATTTTTTGGCAAATTCCAATCTGGCCTTCCCATTTTTATTGCTGATGAGTGATTTGCATCTTGAGGTGTAACCTCGGTACCTTTGTTCCCGACATCTTCTGCGAATGGTGGATTGTGATACCTTCACTCCTGCCCTTTGGAGTTTATTGGTGATGTCATTGACAGTTGTTTTAGGGTTTTTCCTAGCTCTCACAATGGTTCTGTCATCAACCGGTTTGACGTCTGTTGCTCAGTACACCAGTGGTTTCTTTCTTCGTCAGGACATTCCAAATGGTGGTACTGCCTATATGGCCAATGTTTGTGCAATGGCTCTGATTGATTTTCCATCTTCTCTCAGCTTCAAAATGGCTTGCCTTTCTCCCATAGACAGCTCTCTGGTCTTCATGTTGGTTACACTTTTTTTTTTCTTTTACTATAAATGCAGTCTGCACAGGCAAAACCCAAAGCTAAAACTGAGAGTAGACATTCAGAGCTATTTATGGTTTGAATCATCTATGTAATAGAACACGCCTGGACAACAAGAGACACCTGTCAGTCACATGTTCCAATAATCTCACTTGAAAAATGGGTTGGTTCAAACAAAATGTGCTATCTTCTAAAATGTTTAACACATCTAGATGTAAATACCTGGAAATAAAAGCTTAAACGCTGATCTATCCTCACAGATAAATCTTTTGATGTCAAACCCAAAATGTTGGATGGGAGGAATCGATGCAGCAAGGATGAAGTAAATACCTGAAAGATGGATGACATCAGAGAAAAAAATAGATGTGTGTTTGTGTGTGTGTGTACCCGCAGGGTGTTGTGAAGCGCCTAGTGCAGTAATGCTAGTTAGAGGGAAGGTGCATGCCTACTTCCCACCTGCTTGCAACCATCTCGCTTACAGCTCCTTGCCGCTGGCTAGCCCTCGTGGTGAACGGGAAAGCAGCCTTGTGCGTAAGTCTTCTCCTGCCAGTACACAGCCTCTCCCTCACCAAGACTCCTGCCGGCCCTCCTCGTGGCCACACACGGTAACTGGGTGTCTCGCAACCCCAGGCGAATCGGCAGGGGATCTCAGAGGTGCAGTGGACCCCAGAGGTAAGCAGTACAGGCCCACCGGTGCTGGCTGCCACCATCCACTGCCCCAATACCTAATGGGTACACCCACACGTGCTATGGCTAAACCCCAAACGAAAAATCTGTGGAGTAAACTCGCATCAGGCAGACACCAACAGACCGGTGCTCTGGCAGACTTCTGCAACTCCCCTCCACAGAAGGTCGTCATGAGATCTTTATGCCACTGGAAGACGTAGGGTGGAGCCAAGACAGTGAAGGTAGTGACTGCGCGCAACTACCTTCACTATAATCTACTCATCGCGCAGGCCTGCTCCAAATACCCTATCCTGCGCACAAGCTGAAGAGATATAACATCGACACCGTGGCCCTCAGCGAAACCCGCTTCCACAACAAGGACTCTCTAACAGAGACGGGAGAAGGCTACACTTTCTTCTGGAAGGGGCTTCTGGAAGGGGCTTCCAGAAGGCTCCTGTCGCCTCTATGGTGTAGGTGTTGCTGTGAGGACAAGGTCTACTTGCTGACCTGAGTGCAAGGAGCTTTTCTACTCTTCCCTGCACTCTGCCATAAATAAAACAGCATCCACCGACAAGCTCATTCTCCTAGGGGATTTTAACGCAAGAGTGGGCTCTGACAGTGGACTATGGCAGGGTGTGCTCGGACAGCATGGTGTTGGCAAGTTCAACGACAATGGTCTCCGCCTCCTTACTCTCTGCTCTGAACATCCCTTGGTCATCACAAACACCTTGTTCCAACTCAAGAACAAACACAAGACCTCCTGGCAACATCCCCGCTCTAAACACTGGCATCTCCTGGACTACATCATTGTCTGCCAAGCTGACAGGAAGGAAGTGCGAGTCATCAGGGCTATGCGTGGAGCCGACTGTTGGACAGACCATCGATTGATCAGCGATTGATCAGAACCAAACTCAACCTGGAAATCCACCCTCAACTGCACACAGAAGTAAGTGTGTGTGTCTGCCTAAACCATACCAGTGTGATGCAACACCTCCTCCCCCGCCACCACCAGCATCACGGCTCCATCAGATATCCAGAAGGGTTAGATCTTCAGCCCAGGGGGGTTCTCCTGTCTCCCACCTGCCTCCCGGGAGCTTCACCCTATCGCTGGATACTTCTTGGAGTCTACGCAAAACCTCTGCTCATGCTCATTTCTCATGCTGTTAATAGATGTTTAGAATTGTAAACCTAGCCTCTCGTGATTGAACTTCAAGTGCCTGCTGAGGGTCACCACTCCCACACATTACACAACCACACACACACACACACACACACACACACACACACACACACACAGAGCGACAGAACAGACAGAATGATAGATCAAAACTATTTTTGTCTATTTTTGTCTGTCTGTCAATTTCTTGTGTATTTTGTCTACATGCACTCACTACATCACATCAACGTATGCACACGTTGGCATTCATAAATACAACCCCATCAATGATAACAATAATTAGAATTATTATTAAAAAAAAATTGTATAGCACTTTTCCAAACAAATGTTACAAGAAGCTTTAGAGTGTGAAAAAAGGCAAATGTCATCAATCTCACACACACACACACACACACACAGAAGACCCTATATGTGATCGTTTATTACACCGTGGGAGATATCCAGGCACCACACTGATTCAAGGCACTTTGAAAGCACTGCGTGTGGATTAATTTCCATGCATTTATTTATAGTTCTGACGGGGATCCCATGCACCGCTCACACCACTTAGTCAGGAGGGCCGTGGCTTGCTGCCCGCATTCGCTGGTGAGAGCCCTGGTTGAAAACGTTGTGTAAGAGCAGGATCTCCTCAGATGGATGTCCTTACACGGCCACGGAGTGGTTATACAATATGTATGAGTTATACATCATCTTGAGAATTTCACGTTTGCATAACCTCCTCCGTCATCCCACCCCCCCCCCCCATATGGCCAAAAGTCAGTGGACACCTGACCATCACACCTATATGAGCTTGCTGGACATCCCATTCTAAAACCATGGACATTAATATGGAGTTGGACCCCCCCACTCTTCTGGAAGGCTTTCCACAAGCTTTTGGAGAGTGTCTGTGGGAATTTGTGCCCATTCAGCCAAAAGAGCATTAGTGAGGTCAGGCAGTGATGTTGGAGGAGAAGGCCTGGCTCACAATCGGCGGTCTAATTCCTCCCAAAGGTTCAATGGGGTTGAGGTCAGGGCTCTGTGCAGGCCAATCCAGTTCCTCCACACCAAACTGGTCTAACCATGTCTTTATGGACCTCGCTTTGTGCACATGGGCTCAGTCATGCTGGAACAGCAAAGGGCCTTCCCCAAACTGTTGCCACAAAGTTGGAAGTGCCCAATTGGCTAAAATGTCTTGGTATCCTGTAGCATTAAGATTACCCTTCACTGGAACTAAGGGGCCAAGCCCAAACCCTGAGGAACACCTGAACTCAATAACTAGTAGGGGTGTCCACATAGTGGCCATATAGTGTATTAATGTGCAATGCATTCGTTAACATTAGTTTGTTCTGCAATACTAGCCTTGCCTGGAGGGACAGGTAAAAACTGGGGACGTCCAGTGACAGTTGCAGAGATCACTGGCGATCTTACTCTCATGTGGATCTGCCATGTCTATCATTTGAAAAGAAAAAGTGCAGTGCAAATTAAATCTTGCATTTTGGCGAAGTCCGCGGTCCCCTGATAATATTCCATGCAAATGAAAGCATGCAAAAGGAATGCGTAAAATCTAAGTTTTGTTTTGCTTGACCTTCGACATTTCTATCTGGGTCACCAATGATTTCAGTGAAATTCATTATCCTGTGCCAATGCGTTTGATAAAATGCAGAGGTTGGGAGTTCATTCTTCAATTACATGAGGTCCCCACATAATACTGGTCCAGTACGAATAGTTACTAAGTTCCTTGGAATTAGCATGTTGAAATTTGGTGTAACGTCCCTGTAAAAAAGGGAGCACTGCATTTGAAGAGTCCCCTGATAGTCCCAATTTATACAGCATGCTGTCAATCTAACAAACTTTAACAATCTCTGTTCTCCAAACTAAGGTGATCTAAAATCTAAAATAGAAGTTATTTGCAAAGGAAATGAGACGAAAGGGAGAAATGGGGACAGCTCCCTCAGACATCCCTTACCAGCGATACAGAGAGTGTGGGATAAGGGGAGAGAAATCATTCACAATGATCATCTAATATTCATGAGCCAAGATTAAACAAGCCTTCGAACGATCAATAAAATATCTCAGCCAATTGCCGAGTAACTTCAGAGTTTCATCTAAATGAACTACAAGTTGGAATTTAAAACTTCTTTCTAGCAGAGTAAAGGGGTGCTGTCATATTTTTCAAACTTATATTGAATTGAAAGGCTTTTTAACAGACCCTTGACTTGAACACATTTATTTTTTCCATTTAATGCAAATGTTTCCATTTCCTTTTTTCCATTTATTTTTTGCATTTTAGTTTGGAACTACTGGACTTTGTTTTATTATATAGTAGATTATACTATTGATTAGTTGAAAATTTAATATATCATGAGTTTGAGATTTGTTTTCAGCATTTTCTTGAACCTTTATTTAACCAGGTGATTCCCGTTAGGATTAATAATCTCTTTATCAATGTAAACCTGGCCAGGAAAGCAGTGTGAGGATGAACATAAAGTTGAAGACCACCAACAACAAAAAAACAACCCCTTAGTGAGTCTGCCACAAGACCATTCGTGATCAGTTTAAACTCACTCAAACTCATACTCATTGGATATTTTTTACCTGAAAGGACATGGGAAGCTCATGTATTCCCTCTTTGCAATGAGGGGGCAGTGGC
This sequence comes from Hoplostethus mediterraneus, assembly GCA_034670385.1. Lineage (NCBI taxonomy): Eukaryota > Metazoa > Chordata > Actinopteri > Trachichthyiformes > Trachichthyidae > Hoplostethus > Hoplostethus mediterraneus. Next base: position 6,020,708 of record JAXDDW010000013.1, read on the forward strand.
TCAAATTGTTAAATCTGGCAGCAGCATTGTCTGCCCACTTTCTCCCATTTCATCTAATTCCCTGGTGCTGGAGAAGAATCTGGGACAGCATCCTTTGGAGGGACATGTCTCCCTCCTCATTCATGTAGATCATGTAAGAGAATGAATGGATGGATGGATGAATGGATGGATGGATGGATTGAATGTTTTACTCTCATGTCACAATTACTTGTGGTCTTGTGATGTAGAGCCCATCCCTCCACCAAAGTGAATCACATTATCACACCCCCTTTCCCTGAAATTTGATGTTGCATTGAAATTTGATGTTGCATTACAGAGTCATTTCATGTCAAAATGCCTAGAGGGGAGAGATGTAGGGGGAAATGGGGAATGTACAATTAAAAATGTCCATACCATTGCCATACTATCCTTATGAGGATAGTGACAGTGGCAGACTGTCAACTAGGTCACTATATAGATAGATAGATAGATAGATAGATAGATAGATAGATAGATAGATAGATAGATAGATAGATAGATAGATAGATAGATAGATAGATAGATAGATAGATAGATAGATAGATAGATAGATAGATAGATAGATAGATAGATAGATAGATAGATAGATGTACAGGGCCTCGGTGTTGCCAGCCCATTCCAGCTTGTTGTCCAGGTGAACTCCCATGTACTTGTAGGACCGTCTCCACATCCATCCCCTGGATGAAGGATGAAGTCCACAATTCCATTTAAATGTAGAGGGGAGGTGATAACAAAAACAACCACTTATTTTTTGATTGGTAATTGTAATATTGTTACTGCCAATGAAGTAGTAATTTGTTACCACCAAACACTGTTTTGCGTGCCTGCAACATTTTCCCAATATTGGACTGTCAAAATTGCTGCAGCTAAAAAAGAAACGTATTACAGTGTGATTTCCACCTGCAAAAATCATATTAAGAACGGAGGAAGTGGAACACTCCTCTCAGCCTGTCAATTAAGGCTGTGGTGATGACCTCCAGTGGTTTGCCCCATATAGGCCAGACCTCATCATTTCCAGTCAAAAGAGAGAGATGCCCTCCCTGGTCAGTATGGCAGCCCTAGAAGACGATGGGTGAGTCGTTGCCATGGTGATAGGTAACAATAATAGCTGGATTCCAGAGACTTCCATAGAGACTGAAGCTCCACTAGTCAGTGAGTGAGGGATATATATAGACCAGGTATAATGTAAGCCTTCTATACCTGCCCTCTATATATCATATGGTGTTAATATTGATGTAGCACTACAGCACAAGGCTTTATTGGCCTAAGCTTGTTTGGCTTGGTTCATATTGAATCCTGTAGATGAATAACTTTGTTTTGAATACTTCTGGGAAAAATAATTGCTGGCAAGTGAAACTCACCATTGAATATGATTGAAGTTATTCACTATCATGTGTCTTGACAGGGTATGTAATTTAGAATGCATTTTACTGTTATTTTTTTTGTTTGTTTTCATAATGGACGCTCTGGAATAAAATTAATGTTTATTGTTGGCAGGGTGTCCCGATGGCTCAATTGGCTAAAGCATTTTCTATGTTTGAATCCAGTCTGGGACCTGGGAAAGAATGCCTGTCATCCCGACCCCTCTCTCTTTACTTTAAGCTGGTCGAAATATGCTCCCCCCCCCAAAAAAAAGCTTGTTGTAGGCAAGGAATATCATAGATGCCAGAGAAGCAGAGGCCTTACCAATCCAATAATGCGCTTTAAACGAAAGGCCAAGCTGTAGCCACATCTGCAGTCTATTTGACTTCCATGAAGTGTGAATGCTTTCTGCTGTCATATTTGGTTACCACTTTTCATAGTCAGATAAAAGGGTCCCAAGAGAAACAAGTTGATTTTGTGCGAGCATGAGCAAACCCTCAAGAGACTAGACTAAACTGGGTTGTGAAGGTCCAGCCTTCAATCTTAAATGAACAAGAATGAGTACCAAAATAAAATGTCTTCTTTTAAGATGGTCCCCCCAGTATCTGCCAGTCATTAATATTAACATGAATCCACTTTGAACCCTGGTGTTTGTTAGGCTGCAGTAGCCCCGGGCTCTGTGCTGGAGGTGCAGGGCTGAGGTTTCTTCTTTGAACTCTGTAATTTCCTCACACTAATACCTGACATCGCTTCCATTTTCTGCAACCTTATTATGAAACGTGAGACACTCTTATATGCTTTTCACACTACACTTAACCCCGGGCTAATGTCTTTCTTAACCCTGGGTTAAGGACACATTTAACCCCGGGCTAAGCAGCGTTTCACACTTGCATTTTTGAAAGAGGGTTAACACCGCTTTTAACCTTGGGTCAACAAACCCTGCTACGAAGCAGGGTTAGCACCGCTTTTGTGGTGCTATCCCTGAAATGCAGTGCTAAGAACAATAGTGTGAAACGTTGTGGGGTTAGAATGTAACAGGAGTTAGAATGTAACAGGGGTTAGAATGTAACAGGGGTTAGAATGTAACAGGGGTTAGAATGTAACAGGGGTTAGAATGTAACAGGGGTTAGAATGTAACAGCGAGTTAAACGTTAGCATTAAACGTTAACCCGGGGTCTACAAGCTTACAGTGTGAAATCCTGAACACTGAATACCCGGAGTCAATTGTTAGCCCAGGGTTAAAGAAAACTAGTGTGAAACGTGAGATAAGTTTATCCAGGGCTATTATAACCCAGGGTTAAAGTTAACCCTGGGCTAACATATTCAAGTGTGAAAAGCCTACTAGAGAAATCAGAGGACGTCTTAGTTTGCAGCCTGTGTTTGGGGGGGGCTTCAATCACAAGACGCCATTTCCAGGTCTGCCAACAATGCCAATTTACTGGCTACCTGTCATTGAGATCCAGAGCAGAGGAATGAATAATGTGTGTGTGTGTGTGTGTGTGTGTGTGTGCGTGCGTGTGCGTGTGTGCGTGTGCGTGTGCGCGTGCGCGTGCGCGTGTGTGTGTGTTTTCCCTTTCCGAAAGTGTTTCTCTCCACTGGGTATTCTGCATGGGAAGGCCAATGTTCATTTTCATTCCAAGGGAGGGGATGGGGGGGTAACCAGTAGTGTGTGTGTGACAAGGTTGGCCTCTGTGACCCCCCGCCACCCCCCAGTCCCAATCCCTCTCTCTCTCGTCGCCCACTGATGGGGATGACAGGGCAACAGGGCGACTGACAGCAGGAGCAGCTCATTCAATTACCCAGCACTCTGATGAAAAGCTTTCATGTTCTCCAGAGAGGAGAGAGGGAGGATGGAGGGATGGAGGGAGGAGAGGGAAATGGGAATGGAATATAGGTAGAGAGGATGTGGGAGGGCGAGCGGGGTTGACGGTAAGCGAAGAGGACAGAAGAGGAAATCAAATCGTAGAGAGAGAGAGAAAGTGGCGAAAGTCGTGGTTATAATGTGTAAAAGGTACGTTCACACCAATTATGACTGGAGTGTTTCTTTCAAACTCGGGAGCGTTTACGCCTTTAGTTCGGTCCGTTTTGGTATTTGAACTCGGGTGTCACCAAATAACCATCTCGGCCCTCTACCGAGAGAACTGCAGTGCGGTTTGTTAGGAGTGAGAATGTAATTGCACCAACTACAGGAAACAACCCCGAAATGCAAGGGATTATGGGTATAAGGGTATACATCTGACAGCCAGCAGTTCCTCATGCTTGGAAAGCCTAGCGTAACAAACTGGACTGACGCTCATATTCACATACTTTTTGTGTGACTTCCAATGTACCTTAATGTATATTGCATATTGCTCATTGATCCCAGCAAACATTGACGTTGAGTAGATGTTGATATGACGGCCTGCACCAACGTTGAAAACCAGTGTAAATATAGTGAAAGCAGGAAGTTTTACGTTTCCGGGTTTGCTTGGAATAAACACACTAAGAACTGGGTAGTTAGCATGAGCAGCGATCGTGGCTGAACAGTCAAAAAGAAAAGAGCGCCACCTACAGGAAGTCCAACTCCACCAACAGAAAAAACAAGGAGGAAGACATCACAGTACTGGACACACTGTTTGATTGACAGGTGATCTCTGGGAAGAGCAGTGAGAAACACCACAGTGAGGCTGAGAGACAAAGATGGAGATTCAATTTAAAAAAAAAAAAAAACTCACACTATTGTCTGAAGCGGATTACTGGCAATAGTTGCATGCATTATTGTGCACATGTAAATGTAACCGGAGAAACAAGAAGGAGAAAGAAAGTAAAAGATGAGAAGGAAAAAGGGATTAGAGGAGGATTCAGCAGCACTGTCTTCTCTCTTCTTTCTTCCACTCCAATTAGAGCCAATATTTGACAGAGACATCTCTCCACCCCCTTCCTCCCTCCGTCCAATTGCTCTCCCCGATGATCATCATCCCCTGCTACCGAACTCTAAAAGACGTACTCATCTGAGTGTCTTACTGTGCGTCTATCTTATGAATGAATGAACTGAATGGATGAAATAATAGCGGAGCATCATTCTTGAGCTTTTCAATTACAGCTCAATCACTGACTCCACTCGTCTCCGGGGGCCGCTGCTGTAAGTTTATTATCAGGCTGTTTGCAGTTGGAAGGGGGAAGTCGGACAGTTCCGCGAGCCAAAAGGCAACGGAAGGGGGATCTACAGGAGAGAGAGAGAGAGACCCCAAAATAGAAATGTAATTACCTAAAAAGGACACTGCATGTACAGACAGATTGGAAAAAGAGAGCAGGGGGCAACTGTAGTAGATTGTTATTTTGAATGCATAATTCACTGCAAAGCGTGTCAAGCATTGTAATTCAAGGGAGGGCTGAAGAAAACGACCCATTCGTCCATGAGAAAGAGAGGGAGAGAGAGAGAGAGAGAGGGAAAGAAAGAGATAGAGACTCGCAGATGAGAAGAAGAGGAAGATGTGCCCTTCTGTAGTGTCCGCCCTGAGCAGTTAACGAGAGATGAAACATATACGTTGGCCTTTTGGAGAAAAAAGGAGGCCGATTCATTATGCTTGTTTGTTTTTTCCTCGCCTCGCGCGCAAACCTCTTGCGGAATGTGATGAGGACTTTAATAAGAGAAAGCTTTTAATTGGCGGTGAGGGGCATTGTGGGTAATTCCCTTTTCTTTGATAGTTAAGTGGATTAGCTGAGAGTTTTAGAGCAGAACGCAACACTAACTGAGGAAGAGGAAGCGTGCCAGTGTCACGCTGGTTTGGCCTACATAGAAACAAATAGTGACTTTTATTCCATGGGAAAAAAAATAAATAACACCTTCAAATACTGGCAACCAGGTCAGAGTCAGACGTTTGACAGCTCCAGAATGATGCAGGTAAAGTGAGTCACCGTCTACAACCCTTCCATCGGATGCTCACCGACACTAACCCACTCTCCTAACACAGTGCTTATAACACTGGGATCTGCTTTGCCCAAGTGGTTGATAATAAACTAATAAGATGATCTGATGATGATGATCTTTGGGAAACCAAATACTCACAGCGGGAACTCTCTCGGTGCAGTGCCATTTTAGTATTTTCTAATACAATATGCATGCCGTCTGCGCGGATCCAAAGTGAGCACAGTCCGGACAGAGTGCCGGCTGAGACAGCGTCCTATCTAGGTTAGCCCAAAGCCCAGCGAGCAGCTATTAGGTCACTGTTAATAATAAATGGCTGGCGGGACTAGCGGCGAAAGTGCAGTAATGGGACACACTGGTGCGATCCCTGCCGTGCTTCTTGACATCATAACACTCGAGGAAACCGCTAATGGTGGCTCTCTGGGAGCCAGTGTGAGGCAGAGAAAAAACAAAAGGATAGAGCAACAGGCATTTATGTCACAAAGTGCTGCATTTAATTAATAATAATAATAATAATAATAATTAATAAAGGAATAAAGCATGTCCTGTACCTGGTAATGGATGGGTTGTGAGAGGTGTTGGCTTGGAGGTATTGGCTGGGTGTGGGGAAACTAAAACGAGCCTCTAGAGACACCCTGACCTCCTTTTTCCTGGTGCTGTGAGGTTGGGGCTTGGGTGGTAGGAAGAGTGACGAGGGGAGAGACAGGGCAGGGTGTCTCGGTGCTAATACTGAAGCTTCATATACGTTATAGGAAACGACAAAACATAGCAGCACCAATCCAAGGTAGATCTTTTGAAAAGGCGGAAAATTTGCAGACAGAATTTACACGTAATGACCAGTTGGATGTAAGGAACACACACTCGACAATCAGCTGGATATAGGGAACACACACTTGATGACCAGTTGGATTTAGGGAACACACACTCAACAACCAGTGGGATTTAGTGAACACACACTCGAAAACCAGCTGGATATTGGGAACACATACTCAACAACCAGTTGGATTCAGGGAACACACACTTGACAACAAGTTGGATGTAGGGAACACACATTCAACAACCAGTTGGATTTAGGGAACACACACTTGATGACCAGTTGGATTTAGGGAACACACACTTGATGACCAGTTGGATTTAGGGAACACACACTTGATGACCAGTTGGATTTAGGGAACACACACTCAACAACCAGTTGGATTTAGGGAACACACACTTGATGACCAGTTGGATTCAGGGAACACACACTGGATGACCAGTTGGATTTAGGGAACACACACTCAACAACCACTTGGATTTAGGGAACACACACTTGATGACCAGTTAGATTTATGGAACACACACTCAACAACCAGTTGGATTTGGGGAACACACACTTGATGACCTGTTGGATTTAGGGAACACACACTCAAGAACCAGCTGGATTTAGGGAACACACACTCCACTACCAGTTGGATTTAGGGAACACACACTCCACTACCAGTTGGATTTAGGGAACACACACTCAACAACCAGTTGGATTTGGGGAAAACACACTCAACAACCAGTTGGATTTAGGGAACACCCACTTGAAGACCAGTTGGATTTAGGGAACACACACTCCACGACCAGTTGAATGCAGGGAACACACACTCAACGACCAGTTGGATTTAGGGAACACACACTCGACGATCAGTTGGATTTGGGTAACACACGTGCTGGGTCCTGAACATCACTCGTAACCACGACTACTACAGCAAACATGGCAGTGGAACATTTCTCTTTCTGCATTTTTCCCGCTCTCATAACAGGAACTGTCATCGTCACATCACAGCAGGCACCTACTGAGGGAGGAAAGCAACACATATCAGAGTGTGCTAGAGTGATCAGAGCGGTGGGATCACTCTCCTCATATATACCAAAGCTGCAAAGAGCTCCCTTTTGAATTTTGAGAGAATCATAATGGCCACCTGTCTCGAACGATGACAAGCTATTTCTAGTCAGCATATGGTCTTAGTCGCGATTAGTCATAGACAAGAAATTATGTTTTGCCCCTAACGGCAGCCCTCTGCCAAGAATACAGCTGGGATAAAGGAGAGAAAAAGCCACGTGTGATCAGATGAACACCTTATAATCAAGGGCTTTTCACTTGGCAAGGCATCTTTTGTTCTAAGGTGGGTAAGAGAGAGAGAGGAGAGAGAGCCCGGGGGGGAAGAAATTACTCATTCTCCTTTTCCTTTCAAAAAAATACTTGTTGTTTCTCGACCCTTCATCCCTCCCCAAAAACGCCCCCTACAATACTCAGCGCCTTGCTCTTGCTATTTTATTCCTCTCCGATGACTCATCCCATCTCATTTAGACTAAAAACACATGCACACAGACACCCACCCACCCACACACACAAACACACACACACATGCCGTTTCGATGAGCCTGAGGGACCTCCATGGCAGGAAGTCTCCCAGCATCCCAGCACCCACTTAACAACGCGAGCTGTTTGAAGGTATAGCCATTACAGCGCTGTGGGAGCCTGGCAGACATGCATGCATGAAAAAAAACCTCTGCCACATTTTTAATGAATGCAAGATCATGTCCATTTACTATCCTATACAAGTAGAAAGTGATCTGATGCTCAGTAGTAATCGGTGATGTACTGGTAAATGAAGAGGCGGATAAACTCCATCCTCCAGTCAGTGATCATCACCATGGCCGGATTAACCCAGCAGGGGGCCCTGGGGCAAGCACGCGTCCACTGACACCCCCCCCCCCCATCCCCGTCAAGTCATTTGTGATTGGAATGTTCTCAACAAACACAATTATATATCAGTTTGATAGGGTAAATGCTGACGTGATTACTGTGTCTGGGGCCCCTTTCATTTCATTTCAACACATTTCAACACTTGACCCCTCTGAGATCAAAAACTACAGACCAGTTTCCCTTCTACCCTTCCTATCCAAAACTCTTGAACATGCTGTCTTTGATCAACTGTCCTTGTACCTCCATCAGAACAACCAGTCCGGGTTCAAGGTGGGTCACTTGACCGAGACAGCCCTCCTTGCAGCAAGTGCTTGCAGCATCATCTCGGAGTGGATGTCGATGCACCACCTGAAGCTCAACCTGGACAACACTGAGCTGGTGTTCCTCCTGGGGAAGGGCTGTCCGCACCGAGACCTGGCCATCACCATTGATAATGCTGCGGTGACAACTCGGACTGCGAGGAATCTGGATGTGACCCTGGACGACCAACTGTCGTTCTCGGCAAACATCGCATCAGTGACACGCTCCTGCAGATTCCTCCTCTACAACATCAGGAGGATTCACCCCTTCCTCACTGACAGAGGCAGCGCAGGTGCTCATCCAGGCTCTTGTCATCTCCCGCCTGGACTACTGCAACTCCCTCCTTGCTGGTGCCCCGGCGTCGGCCATCAGACCTCTGGAGCTTGTTCAGAAAGCTGCAGCTCGTCTGGTGTTCAACCGCCCCAAGTTCTCACAACTACCCTTCTCCGTTCTGTACACTGGCTCCCTGTAGCAGCTCATCCAGTTCAAGACCCTGGTGCTAGCCTATAGGGCAGTGAAAGGAACAGCTCCTTCTTACCTCCAGGCTATGGTCAAGCCTTACACCCCCAGCCTGACCACTTCGCTCTGCTGCCTCGAGGCGACTGGTTGCCCCGTCGCTCTACGTCGATCTACACGGTCACGGCTCTTCTCTGTCCTGGCCCCGCAGTGGTGGAATGAACTCCCCACTGATGTCAGGACAGCAGAGTCGCTGCCCATCTTTTGCCGCAAGCCTGAAAAGCCACCTCTTCAAGAAACACTACCCTGACCCTTCCTCTTAGCACTTGTTTATTTGCTTCACTTATTTGCTTCACTTATTTTTTAAAAGTCGGTAGCTAACTTATTGTACTTTTACCTTAGCACTGGTTATGCTCTTAGATGCTTTTTTAGGAAGGAAATGCACTTATGATTTCTGGTGACTAGTAGTTCTCTTGCCTACCTATGTTGAATGCACTAATTGTAAGTTGCTTTGGATAAAAGCGCTAAATGACTGTATGATGTAAATGATGTAATGTAATGTAATGTAATTTGGAATTGTGTCTGAGCATATTTACCAATTGAAATTAGTATTGCAAACATACTAAAAACTACTAAACATACTGCGCGAATACGGTACCATGTAAAAAAATATACATATACCGTACCATTTCCTCATGTAACTTGCATCAGTTTGACACTTATGATCATTTAACACGGATTGACATTGGCCTAAAGAGTCTATTCTGTAAACTGAGTTCCGATGAGTTCACTCGACACTACGTCCCTGACAGTGATAAATAGGAAGGAAGAGTCGGATCAAGTGTTGCCCAGTCGCTCGGTAAACCTAAATCAATTACACGGATAGCATGCAGGGTAAACGGTGCTATAAATAGCCCGAGACACCCGAAGCGCCCGCGGTACTCCACCTCGAGGATCCCTCCCGCCGCCGCTGCTGGCGGAGACGGATCCGTCTCTATGTTCGCCGGTGTCTCCACGCAGCATGAGCGCAACGGGGAGACGGTGGGTGGCGCGCTAGCGGCATCTCCAGCTAATTATCTATTTGGACAAAGATCAAACATCCCACAGTGGAAATTATGTTCAATGTTTATGCAAGTCAGAGCATCCGACGTGCCAAAAGCTCTCCTCGCGGGGCGAGAAAAGGTGGAAGAGAAGTGGAATTGTTGAAAAAGCGCTTTGATCGTTTCGTAAGCGTTGAAAATGGCACAATGTGCTAATGTTTCCTTTTTTTCCATTTGCCATGTTTGTATTTTCCTCAATTTTCTTTTGTACTTTTTCTTTCACTTGAGTTGATTTGATTTAAAACGCTTTAGGGTTTCTTCCTTTCACCTCCACAATTTGTATTCTCTGTTGTTTTCTTTTGCTCTCTGTGTTTTATCATTTATACAGGCAAAATTCAAATTAAAAGTCCCAACTAGTCGTAACAGACATGTTGCATTTGTTCCAGCATTACTGTGCCATTACTGTGCTAGAATAGCTACTGTATGGTCTGTTGAAAAGTTTAGATAATTTGTTCATATTCAGAAGTAGGCATAAAGAGACCAGCAAATGAAAGGTTCACCCAAGTTCAAACCCAAGGAGGGGCGAGCTTTAATTAAGAGGGTTAATACTGAAAACCAATGGGAACAGATATGATCTATGTAGAAAAGGGGGGAGGGGGTGAGACAGGGAGATGTGAAATAGGGCGGGGGGACTCGAACCGCCGCGGTGTTTTTCATCCGAATCGTAATCTTATCGGGGCTAAGAGGTTGCTTGCGACGTGGAACGTAATTACAGGAATCTTGAGAGGCGGGAGTCGGCGGGATGTTGCGTTGTGCAAATTTATGAGGGCGAGGAGGTGGGGAACGAGGACAAAGCAGCTAATAAGCCTACCTGTCAGGAAGAAATCCAAGACGTTATATGAGTTGGGCTAGTAAATGACACCGCGAACATCCAGATCACTGTTCGAAAAACTGTTTCAATCAAGCGCCGTGATGCTTTGTTTCAGGGCTGAATATTTTGGGTATATGCTGAACACTCCTATAACAAAATTCCATTTTTCAAACATGATTTACAATTTATTCCTCCCGATCTCGACATATTACAAGCATTTCAAACACTGCTAACACTTGTGTTATTAGGACTGAGGAGGGCCACGGGAGCTTGAGACGCTATTGACTGTGCATGATGAAATAAAACACTGTCACCTTCCTTCCTCGGCTCATTTAGCTCGGCCCCTCCAGCTCATACATCTCAATAAACCGCCCCGACAGCTTCTTCCTCCCTCAAATTGCCGTTTGCGGGGATTTAATTTATTTTGGGTACGTGACTTTATGCCCCCTTTTGGAGCTGGATATTCATTTATGCACGTATGAAATAAATAAGGTAAAACCTGGGTAGCAATTCATAGCGGCACAGTGACCTATGGACAGGCTCGCAGTTATTAAAACAAATGGCAGCAATGTGAGTGAATTGGAGTGGGGGAGAGAGAGAGAGAGAGAGAGAGAGAAAGACAAAGAAAACAGATAATGGGCAGGGAGAGAAAGTGGAAGAGGAAGGTCATTCAAATATAGCCATAAAAGGTACTTGAGCTTATATGACGTTGCTCCATCATGGGAAGTGATGGTGCAAATATCTGTTCGGTGCTAACGCGAGTCTCACAGCTCTCTCAGTAACTACATCCATAAGTGGGTTATGTTCCCCAGCTGGTACAGAAACCCATTGAACTGCAGGGAAATGAAGGAGATGTTGAAAAGGATGGCTGGTAAAAAAGAGGGAGGTGAGACCTCTCTTCAGAGCACTCATAAAGGTTCACTGAAGGAGTTCCCCGGGGCTCGACTTCAAGTCCATTTCACCTCCGTCAGCCTATCAGAGTATAGACGCAACCGCAGCCTTACCACCCGGAGTCTCCCACACAGAAGTCTCCTTTCCATGGCAACCCAGCGGCTCCCAAGAAGCACCTCAGAATAAATACAATTCAGAGAGAGAGAGATGACGAGTCAGATCAAAACAGACCCCGCCCTCACCCTCACCTCACCCTCCCGCCCCTCGGTATGCCAAAACTCATCTAACACATCAAAGGCAAAAACTGAGCGCTTTGAAGCTACTTTTCAGATCGGAATCTGAAAGCCAGCATTCATCAGGTTTGTGTCAGAGACAACAGAGTTGTTGTTAAACACCGGGCGGGAGCCGACGTGACAAATCAATGCGAGGGTCTGTTAACTGGTGGGAGTGGTTGGGCCTGATCAAAGAGCTGGCCTCGTGCCAGTTCGCTGTATCAGTGGCGTCCGCAGAGAAACATCAAGCGCCCCTCCACATATGGCTTTTTAATATTTAATCAGACGGACTGCCAATAAAAGAGATTTGCACCCGAGGAGCAAAGTCCTCATTAAGCACAAAAGTTAATAAAGTGTGTGAGCTGGTCAGTGTGTGTGTGTTGGTAATAATTCATTTCTCAAACTTCAAATGAATATGTGAAGTATTTGGTATGCATTTGGTTTGGCGACGAACTTTGCGACGAACTGCGTGTGAAGCTTTAAGTGGAATCAAGCAAGTGGAATCAACAGATATCTGCTTTACAAGACCGTCCACCACCCACCACCATTCACTCCATCACATCTGAACACAAGGGAAAACTTCAGACTCACTTGCGCCATCAGTGATCACCACAGGAACACCCTTGGCCGTATTCAAACCCATTTGAATTTCTAATGCGTGAGGCAGAGGAGGAGAAATAGATGGAGAGGAGAGAGAAGCCCCGGTTCTGTGTGGTGTCATTAAAAAGAAAAGGGGGGGTGAAATAATTTAAGCAGAATAAAAAAAAAAATCAATTTTTCATTTCTATATGTAGGTCAGAGGCACTTGCCTGAGAAAATGAAATGCCGGGGCATAACACATGCATACATGTGCGCTAATGTGTGTATTTCATCATGTTGTGATACATATTCTGTGATACATAAGCCTAAACCACTCACCCTGTCATACAACAGACTCATCAGACTCATATAGTACCATGCAATATTGATAATTGCCATGCAGCAATATTGCGTTTTAGGCTTGAGAACGAGGCTTTTTGACTACCATAATGTAACTACCATAGTGTAACTACCATAATGTACCTACCATAATGTAACTACCATAATGTAACTAATACAATGTACCTACCATAATGTACCTACCGTAATGTACCTACCATAATGTACCTACTATAATGTAACCACCATGTACCTACCATAATGTAACTACCATAATGTAACTACTATAATGTACCTACCATAATGTACCTACCATAATGTAACTACCATAATGTACCTACCGTAATGTAACCACCATAATGTAACTACCATAATGTAACTAATACAATGTACCTACCATAATGTACCTACCGTAATGTAACTACTATAATTTACCTACCATAATGTACCTACCATAATGTAACTGCTATAATGTACCTACCATATTGTAACTACCATAATGTAACTACCGTAATGTAGCTACTATAATGTAACTACCATCATGTAACTAATATAATGTAACTACCATAATGTAACTAATATAATGTAACTACCATAATGTAACTACCATCATGTAACTATCATAATGTAACTAATATAATGTAACTACCATAATGTAACTACCATCATGTAACTATCATAATGTAACTAATATAATGTAACTACCATAATGTAACTACCATCATGTAACTATCATAATGTAACTACCATAATGTACCAGATACATCTAGTAGTAGTTTTCATCTTACTGTACCTTTAATGTCTACCAATAAGTTACCATAGTTATTATTACTATTCTAGTGAGTGTTGAACAGCAGCTGAACTACTTTCTGGATCTTGATTGTGAAGTGTGTTGCCACGGCGCTGGAGGCAGTTCACTTCAGGCCGGCAGGTGGGTGATTGCTGCTACAGACACATTCATCAGCCTGCTAGTGCTCGGTGAGACACCGGTGTGTGTCGTGACTTATTACACTAGCCGTGGGCTTCCCTCGTAATCCCGTCCTCCGTCCGCTAAATGCCAGGAGCCTCTTTTTTCCTCTCCCCCACCCCGACGTCTGAAAATAGATCCTCTGATGTTCATCTTAAGAGAACAGAGCAGCATGGAGGAAACAGTTCAACCCAACTGGAATTCAGCGAGAGGTAACCCTCACGCTTCCCTGTTGCCTTGGAAACCTGCCTGTCATTAAGAGGGGATTGATATAAATTTATCATTCGTGTGTGTGTGTGTGTGTGTGTGTGTGTGTGTGTGTGTGTGTGTGTGTGTGTGTGTGTGTGTGTGTGTTCCAAACTTAAAAGTTGACCAAGTGAGTGGTGACTTGCCATCCAGGTCAGAGTCCCCTGTCAATCAAGAGCTGCCCCTCTCCATCCTGAATGGACTTTGCGGGACCTTGCTCGCCCAGCCAACAACAAACCCACTCTCTCTCTCTGTTTGCACCACGCCAAACTTGCTAAAATACAGCGATGTCATCCAAGGGCATCGGAGCCTCTTTCTCTCATTGACAAGCTGTCTGGAATAGGAAATGCTCCCCGCAGGCTTGTGCAAAGATAAATGACAGCGCGGGAGTTGCAGCTAAATTAGCTTTAACAAACAGTAGAGGGGTCCCAGCCTGGGAATATGACTTTATAGGCCGCTGATAATGAAGTATGTGGTTTAAAACTCTGGTAGAGGAGTTGATTATGTTGTCATATTGGGGTAATTTCATTCTTGGATGCAGGTTATTTGATTTATACTTACAATACAACAAATACCTACAAAATAAACCCATTGCTTTTTCTTTTTCTTTCAACCTGTGTGAGATACTGCTTCAAAAGTGAGAGTAGTGCCGCTGCTCGACTTTTCAAGATGACAGTCTAATTACAGGTGGAACAATGTGTTACACATCGGTGTTTTTTTTTTGTCAGACAAGAGCCTTGACGATACAATAGGTTCATCTTTAGTTTCCCGCTGTGAGCCCCCGGGCACAAATACACCACTACTCGCTCTTCTGCAACCTCCAGGGTGGGAAGGAAATGCTGCCAGTGTGTCACAGCCGCTGATGGCGATAGTGACAGACGGCTGACACTCAGAATTGCATCAGAATTGGATCATATTATTGTACCCGTGTTACCACTGTGATGCATGGAGCGGCATTGTATTATTTAGTATTATTCATGCATACTCCGGCGTCTACGCTCAAACATCACATTCAAACAGTTCTGCACACTTGGGAGCTGAGAGCTTGAGAGCCTCGTTCAGGGACAGCTCACTGATCTCTGAAGGAACGTCACTCATTCACTGTCCAGATTTCCAGGCAGCCCGCCGATACGAACCAAAGACCTCCCGGTCATCAGCAGAGGTAAATGCACCAGAGTGTATGTATCATTGTGTACAGAAAGGGATGCAGTGGGCGGTGGTGGTTGGACATGAACAGTCATAAGACCACAGTACAGTACAGTACAGTGTCTGGATGCTGGACTTACGAGAGGGTCCTCTCCAGCCTGCTGCCAGCAGAGCCGATGATCTCCCCCAAAGTACAGAACATCTGACCCAGGAAGTCCTTCACAGAGCAGAGGAGGAAAACACACAGTTAATACAGAATACCAAAAAAAAATACCCTGTTCCTACACAACAAAGTTTAAAAAAGAGAAGAAGAAAACTGTAACAAGAGATGGGCTTGTGCCCAGAATCACACATAATACCGCTACTGTTGTGGGAAAGCCATGAAACGGAATATTTTTTTCTTTTTATTACTCGAGCCGACTCTTGAGCTGGCGTGTTCGATGAAAGCTACAGCTAAGTTTGCATGGTCGTTTATGCGCTGAGAGATTTTGCCCGCCCTGGGCCTTTGAAACATGGTAAAAAAAAAACACCAAAAAAACAGTGTATTGTGAGAAAATAAGGATTTGTTTTTCTTCCTTCCAGAAAAACTTTACTTTTTGCACATTGGGATCAAATATTGCCAAAATCTGCCACTCTGAGATTTCCCTGCTGTTTCCCTCTCAGCCTCCTTGCTGCTGTAACAGTATACACTTTCTATCTGTAGTTATATTAGCACTCATAGAACATTATAGACGTATAAGTACAAGCATCTTATGAATGTTTATGACTAGTTCTCTGACAAATACTATAGTGTATTATATCCCTTCTTTTCCATAACCAGCCACACCCACAATCACCCTGCCAATAATCTGTTTAAATACATTAGTTCTCACAATAAAACCTGACAAAATGTATTTTTTGGTATTTTTATTACTTCCAATGTTTCGTCTTTTAAGGTCATCCAGTAATGTGGTCACTTTCACTGAAGAAGACAATGAAAAGTTGATGAAGTTGAAAAGTGATTCTTTGTGATTTATTTTGGATGCATAAGAAGGCATGCCACTTAAATATGATGGCAACTTATGGGGCTCTATTTTCATGGCGAAGTGGCATTTTTGTCTGGCACACAGGGTTTTTTCATGCCTGCACCTGTTTGATATTTTGGTGACTCACCGTGACCTTGACTGCACCCAACGGGGGGTCACACTATTATCATTATTATTCATTATAAGTTATATATTAAGTTATATATAAGTTATAGCTGTGGTGATTTATGGGTGCTGGTGTAATGCATCAGTAAGACCATGTTTCATTCATCATTATAATGCACCACAGATATGGTAGTCACAGAAAGGCTTTAGGGGATGAACTGGCTACTGTTTCTTTCTTCTGGGATTTGGAGAGTCCAGTCCAACCCAGATCATCCATTATCTCAGGGTCAGTGTGCCTCAGTTCACATTTATATAAGTCAGCAGGTAGTCACAGAGCCACTGAAAGGTCATCCAGCAGTATGTTTTATGTAGTGGCTCTGCTCTGGAAAGGTCTGGAAAGGAGATAACAAAACATCTCAGCAGACATGGAAGGATACTGAATGATGCTGGCCTACCTTCTGCTCATCCAGGTCAGTAGGCAATAAAGAGAGACAGATACAAGTTAGGACAAAATAAATTTTAAAAAAAGTTGATAGTTGATACTACTACACAGTTGATATTATAGAATAATTTCTGTATTTTCAAAAAGCAACAAAAGCAATGGCCAATAACAAAGGTTGTTATATTGTTATATGTTATAGTGAAGAAACATGAAACACAAATCCTCCTATGGGGAGGGAATCGCTGTTGTTGCCGCTCAGCATGTTGAGATTTTCTGAGTTGATGTAAAAATGCTTTAATCATGAATCATTATTGTAATCAACTACTGCATGTTGTACCTAAATTAAAAGCCTTATTATTCTATTGATGTGATCATTCTACATTGCATTATGAACATTATGTTTTAATCTTAATAGTGATTAAATTAAATTAAATTAAATTAAATTAAATTAAATTAAATACTCCAGCTCTTTGCATGACATGGACGGGTGAACATAACGATGGGATTTCTTACGGGGGTTGCTTACATGTTTAGACAGGTTGGAGCTTCTGGTATCCACATTGTACCTGCAATATAGCAGAAAACAACACATTTCAGGTGTTTTGCTCTTGTGTAAGGATTATATCACAACATAAACTAACAGATACAGACATTCAAAGCATGGGGGAAACCGGAGTCGAGCCTTTTGTGGAACAATAACAAGCAAACTCTCAACTCCTCCAGCATACGTCGCTCGACAGGCAATGCGGAGATAATGTGCAACTCATCTGGGAATACACAAGATAAACATCATGTTTGCTAAATAAATAATTGGAGAGTGTGCACATAGGACGGATGAGTCAAGAGTGATAAAAATGAAATTTATGGATCTGGAGCAGCGATGTAATGAATTCTGGGATCATCCGTGCAGATTGAAGTCACTCCCCTTTCAAGCAGACGTGTTGCTGGTTTCCCCCTCTCAAGGCCGCTGTCTCCCAGAGCACCTCCTCTTAAGGAGTTTCTCTGAAAAGGTTTTTGTTCATGTTTGACAAAGGAAACCTACTCGCGTGCTGAGCAGCATTACACAGACATCATGCTCCAGATCTCTCTCTTTGGATCGCTCTTTCTTTCTCTCTATCTATCTCCCTTTCGGTTCTTCCCATTCAATGTCAAAGTCTTTCTGAGGTCTACAGCAGTGGAGGATGGCACTGACACTCGCTTTTAATTTTTTTTTATTCGTTCTTCACTTGCCTCATCATCAGAGAGGCACATTTTTAGCCTGACAGTAATGAACGGCCCCCGCCCTCCAGGAATCCAAAGGCAGCCGTTAGATGCAGAGAATCTCACAAAGGAGGTTGCAACGGGAAACCTGTGGTCGTTTTCTTTATTGATTCAAATGCCGAGAGAGAGCAGCGCCGAGTACACCAGTACGCTAGTTAGTTCAACTTTACTATAAAAGACACATCTCAATAGAGCTCGGTTCCCGAGAGTGCAGGCTGCCTTGTAGAAGTCGCAAGGCCTCTGGATTGAATCCCAGCGTCTATTGGAGTGCCGTTTTCTGCTGAAGCCCTGTGGATCTGCTGCTCCTCTGCTGGCCAGGGTGAACACGAAACTGAGATGTAAAATATGGCTGTTAAAAGTCACCGATGCTCGACATATGATTTTGCATTTCAAAGTACGACATTTTTAAATAGGCAATGTTGGGAGGACAGGACCTGGCTCTTCTGCCTTGTTCCCCCTTGCCTCTTCCCTCTTTAATAACGTTTGTTTCCCCCTATTTCCCACCTCCCCACCTCTTTTCCCTTTATTTTGATGCTCCCCCCCCCCCCTACCTTTCTCTCCATTTCTACCATTTTTCCCTCCATCTCTATCCTGAATACTCCCCCCCTCGGTCTCCCAGCTATGTGATGGACAGGTGAGGGTTCTGCATGGTCAAGAAAGAGACCAGGACAACATGGCAGCGTGACAGGACTGACAACTGCATGACGGATTGACCAATGGGTCCGCCTTGCCACCTCCAGCATCAGGAAGAGTGTCATTTGTGAGAATACTGATTTCAAGATCAGAAACGGTTTTTAAAAAAGAGAATACTGAAGCCCTGTAAAGCATTTTTCAATTCGTCCAGTCACACAGATTGAGAGGGCATGAAGAACTATTTTGGAAAAAGAAGACATCTCCACTACCCACTAAAATCACTTAGGCCGCCTGCTGCTTTTTTGGGTTTTCCAAGATCAGTGTGTGCCAAGTGTTGGGTTATGGGGCTTTGAAGAGGCAGCTAAAAGCTGGGGACTAATGGAGATAATGGAAACGAGAGGGAACGTAAGAGAGCCGCCGGCTATACCACCACCCGTGGCGCTGCAACTTGCCTAAAAGTGCCGACTGCAGTGCTCTCAGCCATTTAAAATAGTTTCATAAAAGTCACTCCAGAACCCCCGCACACACTTTCATTACATCTTTACTCCCAATGTTTCACAACTAGCCTTCAGTCTGTCCGCTCCTCCATTTCAGCCGAAAGCTCTCCCACTCCCAACAACAGCTTTGTATAAATCTCCTTCACCGGCTGTGTAACAATTGAGCTCTGTGGCTGGCTTGGGTGGGATCAAATGAAATTACAACGCAGTAGGAGAAGCCCGTGAGCAATATCAAAATGAGATTTGAGTGTGGAACAGCAACAGACTTGCTCGGAAAATCTAATGACCTTCATTTACATGGCAGACAACAAGGGAGCTGGGGGGCTTTTCGTATCAATGGCAAAGGTGAACACGGGTTTGTGCTTAGTTAGAGATGGGTCATTAATAATGAGAGAGAAACATTGCGTCATGTGACAGAAGTTGGCCACAGCCTGAATACTTTCTGCACAACCCACATAGGCTTCGGTTCAGACTGCAGACTGTGTACAACTACGTTTGAGTTGTTCCTACTCAGACCTGGACTAGACCACAGTGAGAATCGTGGGTGTCACTTGTAGCAGCACGTGCCTCGCTGTAGCACTGTTGTCTTGCAGATTGAAGGGTTTTGGAAAGTCCAAGACTATCCAAGGCAAGAGTGGGTAAACTTTAGCTCTATTTAGCCCTAAAATGGAGCTTGAGCTTTCTACTCAAATCACTGACAAGCCACTCTCCATTTGTATTGCTCATCTTGGTGGCCAAACTAGATGATGGGCAGGCCCTGCAACTTTTCAGACACTTTTCTATTGCTATAAATTTATTCTCGTCTGCTCAGTGGGCCTGATGGTCACATGTGTACAACGGATGACACCAATGACGTCTGGAAAGCAACACAATTAAATCTGTCCTTAATTGTGCATGTTTGCATGCGTGTCTCGCCAATATATCCTTTGGTGCATCTGCTGTTGCAATTAATCAGGCAGTGGGAGACAAAGAGATATTCCTGCAACATCTCTGGACACCCGCCAGGATGGAAAGGGCGCGTGTTACCTGGAGTAACATCAGGTAGGGATGTCGGCTGTCCAATCTGGCTCTGCAAATCATCCTTCACAAGATGGCACTGCTCAATGTAGAAACGCTGGGCATCTGCTAAATCAGCACCGTCACAGTGCCATCTCCTGTGGTAATCCCTTAAAAAGTCACGGCAAGACACAGCTTGATTGCTTAGTTGTGAAGAGTCATCAAATGGCTCTTACTGTAATGCCATTCTAAATGTTCAGACACTAATCAACCATATTGCACAACCTAATTAATTTCCTCCATGTTCTATTTGATGTGTTAAATTGTATTTCTTGTTTTACATAAGCAAACGGATCAGGGAGCAGTTGGGGTCGGGACATATTGTGAGGTTTTGGGCGTGTAAACAAAGGAGCTTACATGTTGACTTAAGTTAGAGTCAGAATCCACATATCGCAATGTGAAGGTGCAAACGCTGCGGTTTACATATTCATCACTTCAATTTTGTATCTTGCAGGAGGCCACTTAGCGCCGTGCGTGACTCCAGGGTTGGAAACGATAGAGTGGGGTGCATATGTAAAAAACAAATTACCATTCCATTGCACGGTGCTTAAGTTACGGTCTGATTCACTCCTTTAGGCTGCAACGACAAAATGTAGAAAAACCTTAATTGCATTTTTATACAATAACCGATGACTGCAACACCTGTGCTCTCTATGCACTGGAATTTATTAGCACTCAAGGCTAGGTTTCTATTTCTTCTGCTATAGGTGTTGCTTGTTTGGTTCTAGACTGGGTAGGCATGGTGTTTCCATGAGCTCACACCACTGTGTCTCCAGTTACTGAGGCTCCCTTCCTTTTCAATGCCGTGTCTACTTTAGAGTGTGTTGTGTCTAGTTTGGAGTCTGTTGTGTCTATTGTGGAGTCTGTTGTGTCTAGTTTAGTCTGTTGTGTCTAGTTTAGAGTCTATTGTGTCTAGTTTGAAGTCTGTTGTGTCTAGTTTGAAGTCTGTTGTGTCTAGTTTAGTCTGTTGTGTCTATTTTGAAGTCTGTTGTGTATATTGTGGAGTCTATTGTGTCTATTTTGAAGTCTGTTGTGTATATTGTGGAGTCTGTTGTGTCTAGTTTAGTCTATTGTGTCTAGTTTAGTTTATTGTGTCTAGTTTGAAGTCTGTTGTGTCTAGTTTAGAGTCTATTGTGTCTAGTTTAGAGTCTATTGTGTCTAGTTTGAAGTCTGTTGTGTCTAGTTTAGAGTCTATTGTGTCTAGTTTGAAGTCTGTTGTGTCTAGTTTAGAGTCTATTGTGTCTATTTTGAAGTCTGTTGTGTCTAGTTTAGAGTCTATTGTGTCTAGTTTGAAGTTTGTTGTGTCTAGTTTAGAGTCTGTTGTGTCTATTTTGAAGTCTGTTGTGTATATTGTGGAGTCTGTTGTGTGTAGTTTAGAGTGTATTTTGTCTAGTTTATAGTATGTTGTGTGTAGTTTAGAGTGTATTTTGTCTAGTTCATAGTCTGTTGTGTGTAGTTTAGAGTGTATTAGAGTGTAGTTTATAGTTTGGCGTCAAAGCAAATCCGATTCCAGTCCCTGTAACTTTAGCTAAACATGATGGACTTTGTGCTCTTTGCCATAATCTAATCTCTCACATCAGTTAGGAACACATGAAGAAAAAGCTGAATATGAGCATATCCATATACCCAGTTGTTATACACAATTATACACAATTTGGGGTCGTTTACTGAGCATTTTGAGTCTTGGTGCGGTTATTTGATTTGAATGGAGTTAGTTATGGGGAAATAATAACATTGTCTATTCCCCGAAGTACAATTTTTGAGACTTTGAATAGCATTTGTGATATTTAGAGATATGACTATGATGAAAGAATGGAGTGATTTGTGTTGTTTCACAGCACGTTGCTGTTAATATAAAAGGCTGAGGACTGCAGTGTATTGAGAGGGTACTGTTGGCCAATCTAAAATACAGCCCAATAAGAAGTTACTGTAATATCTACTCATTATTAAATCCTTATTGCAAAGCTAAACGCTTATAACAATGTATGGTATTTTATTATGATTCAACTCTCTCATTCTCCATCTACATTCCTATATCTCTATTTTTGTGATATTAGACAAGAAATTATATATAGTATAATATTATTCTTAATGCAATATACATCAACTATAATCACAGTAAAATTCAACAGAAATAAAAATTCTTCATAATTCCATAATTCTTCAGTTTAAACCTCAGACCCCCCTGTCCTTATAGATATAACACATCACCTTACTCCATATCTATCTATTGTGATTTAGTGGGCTAAAAAAATCTCTGTGGAGAGGTGGGGGTTTAATAATTTATTCCCTCTTACTGGGATGCTCCCTTTTAATGGAATCTCCTCTCCTGACCCCATATCAGGGAGACCACACCACCCTCCTGGGAGGTGGTACAATCCATATCTGGGCCATGCAGGAAACAGACTAAGCACCTATTTATTTCTGTCTCCACATCCTTGTTGTTTGCCCTGCTCTTGACGTGTATGAGCAGAGGGTTGTTTTCTGTCTTCGTCGATCGATATCAACGCTAGGGGTTGAAAAAGTGACCAACCAAGGGACATTTCATCAACGCGATATCGACCAAGAACCTGGTATAAGGCCATGAGATAATTGCATGAATCTCTGCTGTCACCAAAAACATGCAGAGTCATTACTCTGGTAAAAGAATTTCAGTCAATATTACTTGTCTCTAATGGCCCAATATAAACATTAGGAACTAACCGTTACAATTTTCACCTCTTGGCTGAGCACCCTATGGACCACTATTACTAATTCAGTGACACGCATTCATTACTCGTGTCAAGCGTTTCTGGAAAATGCGCATAAAGCACCAATGAGAAATTGATAATGCTTAGGTGAATGACTTTGCTTCACCCTCATTTAAGGAAAACATTGAATTGGAAGTCTTACCACGCATTCAGCAGTGT
Source organism: Hoplostethus mediterraneus (assembly GCA_034670385.1). Classification (NCBI taxonomy): domain Eukaryota; kingdom Metazoa; phylum Chordata; class Actinopteri; order Trachichthyiformes; family Trachichthyidae; genus Hoplostethus; species Hoplostethus mediterraneus. Next base: position 6,043,763 of record JAXDDW010000013.1, read on the forward strand.
TTTCCGCCACGCAACAGAAAACCTTTAAAGTGTGAAGGACAGCGACTCAGACAGCACCTATACAAAATGATGCAGACACTTTGCAGAGTGTGAAACTGTGTGTGTTTCCAGTGTGTGTTGCAGTTTGTGCTATTTAATAATTCATCACTAATGATTTATTTTGTCAGGAGATTAAGACTCCTCTCCAAGCGGGGCGGCTGCTGTCCCCCGGGGAGAGGAGGGCTTCGCCAAACTTCACCGCTCGGCAGCGTGTTAAACTTGCGATGTCTTGCAGACGGGGCGGCAGCTACGTGATTGTGTATCTTACTGCTGTTTCCTTTTCCTAATACAATTTCACAGCACACTGAGTGTTAAAATCCCAACAAGAGTGTTAATGTTCACACCACGTCTCTCGCTCTGTAAGCCAGGCTTTGTCATTTTTCTCACCGCAGCCAAAAAACTATGACACCGACATAGATTAAGCCTCATCCCCTAGACTAACACGATTCTCTCATATTGATATAAAAACAAGTCAAAGCCTAAGCTTACGCCACACTTAATACCTCTCCTATTTGTTGCACTCTACAACATGTATAGACTGTGAAAGGTTAACCGCTTATCGGGTAACATCATAATGTGTTTTAATGGCTCTACTCTCTACTCCAATTCAATCAGTGGGAGGTCCAGTTGCACCAATCAGGTCCAGCTGAAGTGTTTGTTCTCTTTCTACCCTCTTTTCCTCCCGACATGGGCTCCAACCAACTCTGTAATATGAGCGACGGCTATGAAGGTAAATATGTTGCAAAATGCGAAAGCTTGTAGAATATGATGTGAGAATTTGTAGAACAAAAATCTGAACTCTGAAAATATTCACAAATGTGTTTTTTTTTACTTGAGTCCATTTTCCAGTACAACCACAACTCGGTGATTACAACCTCTCAACACTTCTTGCGATAAATGTGTTGCAAAACTTGCACTTGCAGCCATGGAATTGAGGGAACAGAGCAGGAGACGACATTTGTGAAGTTTCAGATGTGCTCTCCCGCTCTGCTCTCTGCTGCCCCCTGACCAACTCGAACAGCATCGCTCAGTTTGGGACTGAGACTGATGAAGCCCTCTTCAATCTACCGCTTGCTTAAAGGGGCTGGATGGGGTTGATTATCATGACGTCACCTGGTCCTTTGGTAAAGTGTCTGTGCATTGGGGATTTTAAAGGGGAGATGAATATTTTTAAATGGTTGCACTGTTTCTATATATTTGGTGTGACTTTGTACCCATGGCATTCATTTATTCCAGTAAGCCTTTTTTTTCTCTTACACTGTTTTTCAAATGCACAATGTGTCCAGGTAATAATCTGTCTGTCAGCCATTTTTCTAAATGACTTCGAACAAGATTCTCATACACATTACAGTCACAATACAAGATGTGCCAATCATGACTAATGATTAAAATCATGGGAACTCTGTCGCATGCCTTGTGATGACAAAACCCAATTTTATCACCAGATTTTTATATTAATTAATAATTTTTTTAGTGTGCCGATATTTATTTGAAGCGATCATCATCAATCACACTTCATAACCAAAAATTTGAAATGTTTGTCTATGTTGGCAAATGTTGGTTGCCTATAAAATGTTGGGATTTCCTGTAAATTTAGCCATTTCAAATTCTCTTACTCAAATTCAGATTTTTTTTTTTTTTTTTTTGACAGGAGATCACTGCGCGGCTTCTTAATCCCCATGGAAAGTTCTAGCAAGCTGATATCAATTCGGACTCCTGCATTTTGTTATCGACAGACAACTGGAATTGGCTATCAATTCCCAGGCCTGGAGTTGTTGACTGTTTAGGCAGCAGCTATTGACCGTGGTGTGGTGGTGGGGAGGGGGGTGGATCAATAGGAAGGATCTGATGGGTGCCTTAGCCCCTTCCTCCACTTGACCCCATGCTGGGTCTCTCCTCTTACACCCCCTGCTGGGGCATCGATCCCCACTGTGGAGAGAAGGGAGGTGGTGAAAACATATCCAAGTCCTGCACCTGCTGGCTCCCATTCTTCATAGGTAGTACCTCCACTGTGAGCTGCTTCACATTTAGAGGTTGAAATGGATCGGCCACCTGGGAGTAAACAATGCCGCACCGTCGCTTTCTTTGAATACATTTGCAAAAGACAGATGAGATGCATAGACGTTTCAGTTTAAAGCTTTGAACTGAACCAACCAGCTTCAAGATAAATCACAAACTTATGGTGGACGGGTAGCCCTTGGGCCAAGGAGCAATTGATTCTATTTTGGTGTTGACCTGGATCTGGGATTTCCGCTGCTATACGATTATTCTAAACTGTGAAAGCAACAGAGATAGAGACTTGATTCCAAATCCCATGTTTGCAGTGCCAATAAATCAATTTAACTTAAATTTCAAGTGATATGAATGATGAGTTTGGGTGTTGGCAGGGGTTTGGGCTCTCCGAGTGCCTAACATAACAGTGCTTACTAATTTGTAATGATTTGCACTCCTGAGCCTCTTCTCCTCATCCCAAAAAAAACCCCCCATCATGTCTGACAGTAAAACCATGGCGCAGCAGCTCCGATCACCGATACAGGTTACTAACCGACTAAAGTTTCTTCACTCTGGTCTGGCTACCAGCCATGCAGAGCAGGTGACACTTCTATGGCAACAGCAATGTCTTCGATTGTTGGGTAGTGCAGTTTTGACAAGGAACTCAGGAATAAAACACAATTTCTTACCAATAAAGTTGAATCCATCACGCAACTGATAGCTTCTATGGGAACATGTATGGTTGCTTCACAATCTGATAGTTTGTGGGAAAATAACCCAACCCAAGCTCTATGAAGGGTAAAGACCAAAGATTTGGGAGCGCGTCTTGGTATCAGAAATGTCCATGGCAGAAAGCAATCAACCGCTGCTCTGCTGAATGGGAATGAAAAACCAAAGAGGATCGGAGGCACTCAACACACAACTTTTCCGATTTCGCTAGCATGGTGGAGCGTCTCGGACCCCCTTCTGTTTTTAAGGCAATCTAACTCTCTAACACACTGATTGGTACTTCTGATTGTCCTTCTAACATATTGATGAGAGTCAGCCAGACAAATGCTTTTTATGGTAATCGGGGGTGACTGGAAAATCCCAAAGGCTTCCAAACCTACTGGGCATGAGTCAGCGGGCCGAAATAAATGGAGGCTTGATTGAAGTCCTCAGTATCACAAAGCAAAGAGACAGTGGCGCTGTGGAGGGAAAAGGGCGAAGATGTTCCCACTTACACATCAAAGCGAAGGTTCTGCTTCTCCTCGAAGAAGAAATCCAGAACAAACTTCCTCACAAAGTCGGGGTTCAGCGTGTTATCGATCACCTCTGTCCGACCGAACTGGAGGAGAGAGAGAGGCAGAGGGAGGGAGAGAGGGAAATAAGGTCGTCAATCCATGCTACATTTAGTGTGAGGGCAAAATATCAAATGCAAGGGTAAATTTTAAGTTGCACACCTTTTTGCACAGTTCAAGTCTCAAGGCTTAAACATACCTCTTTACTCTATTTCATATCTGAAATCAACACTGGATCTGACACAGCAAGCATTTGATAGACTGCAAGATGCAATATATTATGGCACAGTGGAAATTCAAAGTGAAACAGCTTTGGAAACTATATCATTTGGATATTTAGATCCCAATTTCAAAACGATGCAGGTAGCAGCTATGGACAAGTACAGACGCTGTCTCAACCCACTGAGCAATTTTACATTGATCTTCCATTTAAAAGGAAACCTAAATGGTTTATAACTGTCTAGGCTAAAATTAGGCTACATAGCATTAGAGTTTAGTCGACGTCCATGAATGTTTGCCGAGTAGCTTTAGATTCATCTGCTCAGTCTAGTTTATGGGGTAAAAAACCTGCTCCTAATACTGAGTACACTCAGTGAAGAGCCGCACAGAGCTGAAATATGTTCAAACACCTTTGTAAAAACACTCCAATACTGAGTACCAAACGGAAAGAGCTGATTTTGTTCCCGGCCCAAAAACTGTGTATCTCATGAACGAACAGAGCATATCATGTCTTCATCTTTATAACTAAATTATATGACATCACATTGTTATGCCATATAATATATTTCTGATTTATGCTGTTGGAATGTGATTACAAATGCCCGTGTCAATCAACACAAACAGCGTCGTCTTCAGTCACACTCAAACCGCAATCCCATCATGCCCTCTGGCAGGCGACAGTGATGAGCTATCGATCGGTCCAACAAATGCCAGTACCCCCCCCCAAAAAAAAACCCTGAATCTCCTCTGTCAATCACACTCCATACAGCACGCTTATAGAAGGCTCATAGAGAATCAGCTCTCCGTCGGGTATAGAGCTCCTCGATGGGGTCGATGGGTTTGGAAGTCTTAAGACCTGCTGCTGATGAAAGCCTCCCGAGTGATGGAAGGGCAGCGGGTTTAGGAATGTCAGGGAAGGCAAAAGGTCCGAAGCCACGTTGTCAATACTTTTGCACAGGGTGGTGATGATATGGATTCATGGCAGCACTTGTAGACACGGGATTCGAGATCAGAAGTTGTTAGGTGAATGAGGAAATCGCAATCTGTCTAAGTGAAGCTGATTTGTTCACCTTCCGTCTACCGATAACGAGGCCAGGTACTTGGACAGATATTGGAATCGGAAGGAGGAGAAGATGCTTATCCCGGGAACAAATCCCTGCGAGCGAGCCATGTGTACACACAGGTTCACATGGTCAAAAAACAAACGCATTTCCAGCTGCATTAACTTGCACCCTGGGTGATCAGGACTGTCATCGGGTAATAAAAACGTCAAATCCAGGTGTAAAAGCACGCATGGAAGACACGAACGCCCAAACCATCTGAAATCCACATATAACAACGACGAAAAAGGGAATGAACCCAATCGAACAGGCGGCAGATCGCTCCGATAGGAACATACTTATCAAAAATGGAATTTCAGGATATTGGTGGATGGAAAAAAAATCGAAACTGTCAGTTTTAAATGAAGTAAATATATGATGTGTGAAAGAGACATCAGATTCCATTGGGTAGACTGGAGACACATTTTAACGTCAGGTGCAAATGTAATGCAGCAAAGCCGTATCTAAACACAATCTGGGTACCAAATGCATATTAATACCAGGTGGAAAGAGGCCAAACGCTCACACACTCGTACTATCCCTCTCTCTCTCTCTCTCTCAAACACACACACACACACACACACACACACACACACACACACACACACACAGACAAACAACCCTGCAAGGGCGGCAGGGGTGCTGCCGTGGCCAGAAACCTAAAGGCTTCCCGCTGCTGTGCTGACAGCTGCCAAAACACCCAGCAGCGGCGGATGCAACCCGACTGATCTGAGAGTCCTGCGTTTCATATCTCACATCTCGCTGTTCCAAGAGAGCCAGAGCAAATAGTTATTAGTCGGCTCTCCCTTTCGCTGCTTCGCTGTGGGTGCGCCGTGGCGAGCCTTCAGGGGACGGGACAGAGAGAAGGTGGTCACATGGGGGGGGGGGTTCAAATAGCAGATCTCTTGGCTCACTGTTGCATCACAATCTTTTGATCCTTATCCTCTTGTTACAGCTGCAGGTCCAGGCAGTTATGCACTGGAAGAGCATACAGTATGTGGATGATTTAAATAAAAAAGCTTTTCACAAGTGAATAAAGGAATGCTTTTTTTATGGTAGTCACGGTGGTTTATTTAACAAAAACTCAGATATCCCCGTGTGCAAAATTATGTGAACTCCTTCAGTCCATCACTTGTGGCTCCTCCTTTAGCAGAGATGAGCCACTGATCAATCATCTTCCTGGAGGGATTTTCTCCCACTCCTCCTTACAGGACTCGACCAACTCAGTGAGGTTTGAGGTCTCACATGACGGTCCTGACAGCATCTCAGTTGGGTTTAAGTCAGGACTCGGCCAATCAAAACGTCATCATTGTTTAGGATCATCATCTTCAGCCACTTTCAGCTTCAGCTCTTAGCCTGATGGGCTGACGTTCTGTTCATGAATCTTCTGGTTTCCCTCAGAATTAATGGTTCCCTTAATGTTTTTGAGTCGTCCAGGTCCAGAGGAAGAAGAACAGCCCAGACCATGATACTCCCACCATGCTTGACCGCAGGGAAAAAAGTTATTTTGGTGGAGGGCATTTTTGATTGCGACCAAACATTCAATTTTGGACTCATCTGTCCAGAGAATATTATTTATTTAATAATGATAATGGTAAAACCTCAGAATGTTTTGCAAATTGCAAAAGGGGTTCACAAACTTTCAGTCATGACTGGATGTGCAGTGGAAATAAATTTAAAAAGATATAATTATATATCAACTGAGAGGAAACTAAAAAGGTGAGGAAAAATAACATTATTGAAACATTCATATCAAGGAAGATATTTATTTTTTTCAAAAAGCCCAAATCCAGTTACAGTATGTGGTTTTTATCCAATGCCTGCCTCCCCGGGGTGCTGCTTAGAGGCCAGTGTGTGTCTGTGTGCATACAAGTAGTGAAGAGGGAGATGGTACAGTGGGTTTGGTCAGTACAAAGCAAGCAGAGCTCTTTAAGGGAAATGTACTGCTAGTGTGGATCTGTTGAGTTTTCTGTTGAGGGCAGAGGAAGGTGAAGAGCCGGTCTGTGCCCTTCGCCAGACATCCGTCCGTTCACCTGCGAGGCCTCCGGAAATGAATATCGGACATGCAGCGTGACGTTCTCTGCTATTCTTCTCATTTATCTCCTGCACAACAACACTGGATTCGGGGGATTTGGAGGCAAACACAGGCTGTTTCTTAAAATGTCAGCATTAATGGAAAACCTTTAATAAGAGGAGGCCCCTTTATTCCTTCGACAGAAGTTCCTCGGTGCTTTCGCCACAGGTTTGCTGCTCAGTGGATGCGGTAATACAAATCTGTCTTGGTGTGTTTTCTTGCCCTCAAACTCTCAAACACGTCGCGCACCACACAGCACTTTTATTTTGAAAGAGGAGCAGAGGGGGGGAAAACGCCTTTACCAAATTCATCAATGTACAGAAGAATAGCTTGGGTCTTAGTGAAAAACCTATGAGCCCGGGACACCATAGTCTGTCTGAACTGCCATTCAGTTTCCCATTTCGTCACGTGAGTCGACACACCAGAACACATTTATTTATTTCAGACATGGTAAGAGATGGCGCAGTCGGGTTTTTGACCAGTACAAGTGAAAGTGCATTGAAATCAGCGCTGTGGCTGCACGTGTCAGCCAGTGAGAATCCAACCTCGGTGTTTTTGAGCTTTCATCAGACGTGACACAATGCCAATGCAGTGAGGCAGTGGAACAGCTTTCACTGATTTCAGAGGAAGCATTACCTCCATGGCTGATGCCAACAGTGGCAATAGTGGAGTTTGTGTTGAGTGTGTGAATGTGTGTTTGTGTGCCAGGCAGCCAGGGTAACTTTTCTTTCTAATTGAGTCTTGCTGCATCTGTAATGAATTGTTTCTAAGTGGAAGAGAAGACATAGAGAAAGAAAGCGAGAGAGAGAGACAGACAGTGAGAGAGAGAGAGAGAGACAAAGACAGAGACAGAGACAGAGACAGAGAGAGAGAGAGAGCTAGTTTGTTGCAACCGACCAGGGATCCAGAAATGTATACATATATCAACACCTCCAAAGCAGACGCCAAATGTCACTTGAAGTGAGAAAAGCATCATTATCATTGTTATTTCCAAAAAAAAGTTGTTGAAAAAGTACGTTAGCCTCGTTGTCTCAGCCTCCGGGGGAAACAGGTTAGGCTGGTAATCAGGTAGAGCTGCTGAAGCAAGACAGAGATAGCCGTGTTGAGAGGTTGCATTTTACTCAGCAGCATGTTGCAGCAACACTATTACTCTTCCCAGTGGTGTAATGAATCACTATTTCAATGACGATGTCACATTTACCGTCAGCTACTTTTGAAGGTGCTCGTTTGCCTAATAATTAGCCGTTGGCCGTTTTTGTTTTTTTAGAAGGGAAGAGAGGATGCAATTGGCAATTTGTGTAACCTCCCAGGAAAGAAGAGTAATAATATTACTTTTCAAATAAGTAACAAGAGAAATGAGGCTAACGCTGACAGACAAAGTGAGAAAGAGAGTGGTAAAAGTACCTTTTACCAATCCGTCTTGACAGTTTCTCCTTTAGTTTCAAATAGACTTTCAACTTTCCACTTCGACTAGTTCTAGCAGAGTCTATAATTATTATCTTTTCTCCCCATTAGCGTGAGAATTAAATTTCTGCTAATTGCATCAAAAAGCACTTCGGGCCAAATCTTCCGACATCCTCACGCAGCCCACTCCTACAGACCTAGTGACAATACGAGTGTTGGGAGGAGGGGAGATAACTGTGCTACTGTCAAGTCCCACTCCGTTGTGATTTTTCTAGCCGGCCTGCAGGGAGGAAGTGGGCAGCTGAGTGGGACCTGGAAGCATATGGAAGATCTCCAACTAGGGTTTCGCTCCAACCTGGCAACCCAAGCCAAAAAAAAAAAACACTCATCTGCTCTTCAGCCACTCCAGATTTATAATAAAGCAAATAGGATTCACAGGAAAATGTTTTTTTTTAGAAACATGTGCGTCTGTTCTGCTTCGACGGATAAAGGCCCCCCCCCCCCCGCCCGAAAGATTCCACGGGAAGTGCAGAACGGCTTTGGCTCGCCGGCTAGTTAGAGAGGCGGTGAAAAGAGAAGAAAATAAAAGTTCAGGATGCTCCCAGATAACCCTTTATCTTCTCGGAAAGCGGCGAGCGGCATTATATAACGCTTTCCGACTGATGTGTCTGAGATGGCTTTGCTTATTCGCAGGCTCGGGTGTTTATCCTGCACCGTTTCTAAATCCGTAATACGATTGCCGCTCTATCGCTCTGAGCAATCTACCATTTTCCCGGCGACTCGCTCTTGAAGCTTGCAAAAAGGTGCATTGGTTCTGTGAGCGCGCCGTGTCTGCTCCAGTCAATAGTTGTCAGTCGTGGCTGGCAGAGGCAGACTGGAGCCGTTGAGAAAGGGCCCTGGCGTTAGCGACTGCCGTGAATTTGACAAATGAAAAACAAAAGATGACAAGTAAGGGATATAATGTACAGCAAAGGGGCTCTTATTTTGGAGTAATGACCTGTACATTATCCCACTTATTATACAGCTACATTACTTTACATTACTGACATGAAATATTGATATAAAATGCTTCTATTACTATTGCAAGCTATAATATCTTACAAGCTTCCAACAAGAATCTAGTCCAGCAGGACTGTGTGCAGCATCGTCTTTCTGCCACGAGGGTTGATCTGATCAGAAATCAATGAAATGAACTTCTCGACGACGGAGTGATACGATGGGGTGAAAAAAGGTAGTCCAAGAGTCCATTAAGCAAAGGTGATTCATTTAAGTATGAATCAACAAATACATGCATTACTGCACGCTCGCAAATGAGGGCCATCGTTCAAACACGACCTCCGGGAATCCACGCTACTTTTTAATCAGCCAATAAATATGATGAGCAGATCATTTTCCAGTGAAGTTGACTAAAAATAAACTGACAATGAATGAGAAAAGTAGTTGAATAAGAGCATGATGTATATAGGGGTGTGCAGAACTATCTGTATTAGCTTTAGTATTAGCATTAGTGTCTGTATCTGTTACCTGTGTATATATATGTTAAGATATTTGAGCCGACATTCAATGTCTTTAGATTTGACCATTTTCACGCCAACAAATCCCCCAAAAAATGGTATTCAGAGTTTCTCCCAGAATGTTCTCCTTGTCAGGGTGGAAAGGCCTCTGAAACAACATTTAGATCATGGGATACTAAACCTCTCCATTGAAACCCACGATGATACTAAAAACAACAACAATAATAACACATAGTCATGCCTACTTGTGTGGAATCTGATCAAAGTGTCTCATTAGAATCAATTCAGGTAAAGGGCCTCCCATAGACGACCAGCACAGTATTGATCAATTCTACAATAAATACTGACTGGACCACATATGACCTTTAATAACAGCTCAATATATCAGCCATCAGTCTACCTCTATACAACAGTGTGTAAAATAGTGAAGATCTCCCTCTCACATGGATGCATTGACCATCACTTTAGAGTGTGTGTGTGTGTGTGTGTGTGTGTGTGTGTGTGTGTGTGTGTGTGTGTGTGTGTGTGTGTGTGTGTGTGTGTGTGTGTGTCTAGGCTCTGCTGTAGGTATTCTCTCTCTGTGAGACTGATTGAGGCTTACTGGGATGCCTGTATGTGTGCGAGCCCCTACTGAGTTGAGGCTGATTTTCTTTGATAGCACAAATTACAGCGAGAGAGAAAGAGAGAGAGAGAGGGAGAGAGAGAGAAAGAGAGAGAGAGATTCAAGCCACTGTTCTAGGGCCAAACTCCCAAAGCGTCCAAGATGGTTTTCCAATTTTGAATTCCCAACATATTTGCTTGTCCAGCTTGTTCATAGGAGGACTTTTTAAATAAAGTTGTGTTTGCAAAACCTTTTCATGTGACATGTGGCATTTAACCCCTCTATACCCAGTCAGGCTCTCTGTTTAGTTTTGATCTGACCAGAGGAGAGGATGGGTAATATATGTTGGACTTTTATTGTAAGATGCAGCAGGTTGTAACATCACGAGCAAACCTGTAACACAAAGGCACAAATGTGTACTCCAACCCGTGAACAACGTAATGCACACTGATATTGTCAGCAGCATCAATCATCAATATACTTGTAGAGAAACATTATGTACCTTCTATTAGCCCCACGATCACTTGAATCTATATAGACCGAGGAATCCAATCCTCGATCTGCACTAGAATTTCATCTGAAATAAGAATTAAAAGGCATTTCCACTCACCTCTCTCCACTCCTTGGTCCCGAGGCCTTGCACATACAACACCACCACTGGGAAGAGATATAAAATGTATATTTTAGAGTCATATTTATAATTAAAGATTGCAATTTGTAAACGTGTAGGCATTGAAAGAAATCGCGAAAATGTCGTTATGATTTGAGAGGCATTAATAAATGAAGCTCCTTGGTGAAAAGCCTGTCATAATAGCACACTGCTTGCTCATAAATCATAGATGCAGGTGATCACAGATGCGCAACTGGTTAGCGCAGTAGCTAAATTGCTTTGCGAAATGAACAGCCATTGGTTGATCGTCCCTTCTCCTCTAGGAACAATGTTTGGGAGGAAATCTCTAACAAAAGTCTATATTAAAAGAGTTATGACCTGCGTAGAGGTTTATGAAATGTATAAACGATCGCCCAATTTTCACACCAAAGGCATATTTATGAGAGCTTTAGCCTAAGATGAAACTTTAATGATCCCCAGGCGGAAATTGGGTCGTTGCAGCAGCAAAATAACAAGATACAGCAAAGCAACACGGAATATAAACAAGAATAGAGCAAATGGGGGTAGTAAACACAACGCAACCAATAATGATAGCATGCAGAAAGATCAAAGTTCAAAACCACACTTAACTCATACCACTGCATGACATGTTGATTTTGTTGATTTGCTGTTGATTTCTGAGCATGCTGCCTGATGCTACTAGACATACGGAGATGCCGTAACTCAGATGTATGGTCAGCCGTACTACATTAATAACGCCTAACAACAACGTGTTCATCTGATTCATCTCCGCCTGGATCTCACTGCTTTTTATGGGCCGTATCTGCTTTTGTTTTTTACATGAATGATCCCCATCGATGGAAGATTTCTTGCAAAAAAACCTTTTCATCTTTCCCTTCCCTCTTGCAAGAAGCAACTTCAGTAATAGTTTCACTCTCTTTTAGTCTCTTCCTGCTGTGTTTCTGTTTTGTACTTTTCATGATAGCAAATGATTGGTAGGAGGGGAGATGCTCTCCTGGGTGCGCCGCTGAGGTCAGAGGTAGATGACCGCAAAGTCCAAGTCTTTGTTGCAGTTTCCTGTCCATCCTCTGTTTCCATTTGTACCTCTTTGTACCTCCAGCACTGGAGAACGAGCACAACAAGAGACTATTGATCAGCCAAAGATTGTGATTCTTCATTCACTGGCTTTGGCTTTTTTCTATTCTGTGCAAATTGTATCCCATCCCACCCAAAGAATGGACTTTAGTCCAAACGCTCAAACCTTAATGCCACTATTGCTTACATGTAGGGCTGATGTAGGCAATTATGTTGGTATAAGTCTCAAACAAGCTTCTGTTTTTCTTACGCAGCACCGTGCATCATGTGTACCCTTGCATGAAACTTGCCCGTGCCCTCTGAAGTTGAAGAGAAACCAAGTTGGTGGGAATTCAGTAATTGTATCTCATTGTTACTGGTTGAGAATCATGTTGATTCAACTTAGTATTCATTCAAAAGTCAGTCTTGTTCCTAGCCTTTAAACCTTAGTGCCACTACTGCTTAAATGTAAGGCTGCTAGAATGATGGCTCCTCAACACCCTTCTGTCTTTCTTTTACTGTCTAATTCATGGAAGCCTGCACTGCCCTCTCATTTGAAAGAGAAAGTAGAACTGATGAGTCTTTTCTAGATGGATGGTGACCCCAGATGGATACCGTACATAGACTTGCTCTGTTCGCGCTGAGGTGCTTATGTTGCAGCTCGGGTTTCGATCGGCTGATGATTGACGGGGTCTTGTCATCACATGTTCCTAATCATCTTGTTTTTGTTCTGCAGATTCAGGTTACACATCAGATGAATTTCAGCCTTCAACCAGAGCCTGGATTGTTATTCTCACTGTTCCTAGGGGACGTCCTTGAAGACCAATAAGCGTTCATAATTCATAAGTTCATAATTTATTACTTTATATATTCATTCTTAAATGCCAATTTATTGTTTGGTCAACACAAAACTCTGACGCTCTCATTCTGGACTGCCTTCTCTCTCCTCTTTTGGGCTCAAGAAATATTTGTTGTGTTTGTGAAATGACTATAGCATTCTCTGTGATAGCAAGTGTTAGCTGGCACAGTATGGTCTTGGTCTGCAGTAAAGGTCACGTCGGAGGCAGCAGTCAGAGCCAGCCTGTGGTTGTGGCTAAGACTAAGTGGAGCTGCAACTGACTCGGTTTTCAGCTAACAAGTCACCAACTCAAGAACAGGAAATAAAACCTCTGCCATTAAAATATAATTTTATTAACAATGCAATTGTACAATATGTAGAACACAACAAATAGAAGGTTTATATATATATTATATTAATGTTTATATCAAACAGCAGAGGTTTTTCAGTGACTTCTTAGCTGAGAACCATGCTAACTGCAGCCCCAATTAGCTGAGATGAGTTGAGTGGGTATTGTCCTGGTAGGTCACCGCAGAATCCTGCTGTACATAAAGCAATTTATATTATATATCGTATCAATGTTAATTTGATGTTAAATCAATGACTGAACAAGACTAGCAATGCTAGTTGGTGCCGGACCCTGGACTGGTAACTCGAAGATGACTAGTGGTGACAATTTATTGGTCGATATATTTTGTTACTTTATTATTTTTATTACTTTCTTGTTTAGTGAAATGGGCAAAAGCTAATTTTATAAATAGGCTACTGCTATAAATACAAAACTGCTACATCAGCACAATGTTGTTAACAACTAAGAGATTCAAAAATGAGGAAAAATCATGCATGTATTTATTTCTATTTTTAGAGTTTCATAAAAATCTAAAATAATTGGCCTCATTAATCTTTCCTATGAGTAGTTAGTGTGGGATCCTCTCCTCACAATGTCTAATGGACTTAAATCCAGAATACTAAATGTCAAGAAAACCCTTCCAGCCTGGGAATTGAACCCAGGTCGGCAGGCACTGCAGGCATAGGCTGATGTGTGCCACTGCTTTATTTGCTTGCTAATGCAATATTTAAAAAAATACATTTTAGACAAGATTGTCAATCTATGATGGACCTCAACTTGGCGTAGGCCAACTGAAGTCTGCATGGCCAGATTTCACAATGTGCTGCGGAGTGGCAGCATGGACATATGGAGTGACTCAGTGACTCAGTGATAACCTGTAGACCCCTGGGCTCATGGCTGCTCATCCCTGATCTGGACTGGATCTACCTGTAGGTCTGTATGTACTGTTACTGTATTTTCCACCTGCCACCTGGTGAATTGCCCCTCAGGGGGGATAATGTCACCTCCACTCTATCCTACTGCCTTCCTTCTCCTACCCTCCCTCGTCCTCCTTTACTTTGATCTTTTCTCCTCTGTGTTCCTCCCTCTATCCATCCCTCCCTCCCCTCATTTGCCTCGCCTTTCATCTTTTCTCGTCTCCTCTTTACTACATGTTCCTTTCCTCCCTTCTACTCTTGCCTCCTCTCCTGTCAGTGGCTTTATTTCTCCACCTGCTCTTCTCATCCCTCGCTCCTCTTTCCTCTCCTCCTGTCCTTTCTATTCACCCATTTCCTCCTCTTTGTCAACTCATTTCCTCCTCTCCTCTCCTCTCCTCTCCTCTCCTACTACCATACACATCAAAGCAGAGCACAGTAAAGGCACGCGGTGTAGAGAAAGCAAATCAGCATAATAGTTCTGCCTCCATGGGACAGGAGTCCGGTCGACTATGACGCCCCAACCACCGCTGGGCCCTGTGCATCCTGATCCTCTCTGCTCCCCTCTTCAAAGGATGAATAAAGAAGGAGCAGGAAAAGAGCAGGAGAAAGGGAAAAACTGGGTCAAACTAAATTAATAAATACCGAAACAGAGAGGGAGGAAAAACACCCACCAAAGGGCTGAGAGTTTAGGGATGGATGGCTAACTGATTCCATTTGGTGGAAAGAGAGAGTGAAGCACTATGGGGAGTGACCAGGCTACTAAGAGGTGTGTGTGTGTGTGTGTGTGTGTGTGTGTGTGTGTGTGTGTGCGTGCGTGCGTGCGCGCAGCTGTGACCACCTCCATGCCGAATGTGCGTGTTTGTGTGCGCACGCATGAGTGCAAGCATATGACCTAGTAAACACCCGCACGCATCCACTGTGAGCACAGACACATGCACTATGCACCATGTATGTGCTGTGCATGATGGAGGCCGGGGCTCCTAAAACATTTACAGTGCGTGCATGTTCTCCATTAAAGCTGCGCTAGGCAACTTTGCACACTGGCACCCCCGCATGGCAGCGAGAGGGAACTGTTTGACTTTTGAGGACTTCACTACCCAGTGAAGGTCAGTAAGCTAAATGTCATATATATGTACCATCCATTCATTCACAAGATGCTCTTCCCAGTCCTTATAGACCCCTTTTCAGTTAGTAAACATAATGATGTTTTTTTGTGGGCGGAGCTTAGGTGGAGGCAGAACCCGGCCGGAACAACAACGCTGGCTAGCAAGTTTCATTGGCTTGTTTTTAACATGGCTGAAGAAAATAACGCTATATCTGAATATTTATGGTCACTCACTCTCCAGGACCGCGAGTGTTACTTGAACAAGTTAACATGAACCAACGGGACCAGATTGGTCGACCCGACGATCTGACAGGACTACCTACTGTGGAATGGCCAGACATTTACACCTACCTGATAGAGAAACCAAGCATGTATAGTAAAGATAAACTGAGGGCGTATACATCTTTAGATGCCTATAACTATGTCCTGAATGGTCATGTACAACTTAAAATACAAAGATTTACCAGATGAGTTTTGTGTCGTGCGATCCGAACACACACACACACACACACCTGACACATATAACGTTACAACTAAAAGTTAGCTAATGCGCCAAGAGAGTTACGAGAGAAATCACCTAACGTTATTCCTCCTAGTTCCCCAATTTGTGATGAGGTGGGCATGACAAATCTTTAGACACATATCCATACCTAAAACAGACAATACTTTATTTAACATATGAAGTGTGCGCTGCAAACACAAGCATTTTTGATGATCGCCTCAGTCCAATCCTTTCATTTTATCGCGTTCAACCATAGTTGTCAACCATATTTTTTTTACTGGCAGTGGCAGCTGGTATACGATAACATTTCAAGTTGGAGCCTCTCCTTCGATTCTGGCATCCAACAACACAGCAAGATGACATTTTGGGTGAACGGTAGCCTCTTACTCTGCTGCTCTGAGGTGAGGTGATGCCTCCAATTTTGCTTTGTTTTGCCTCCAGCTAACACTGTGACGTAATCGTGACGTAGGTGCTAAAAGGGTCTATACCTACCTACGTATTACTTGTATATACACCGATTAGCCACAACATTAAAACCACTGACAGGTGAAGTGAATAACATCGATTATCTCATCACAATGGCACCTGTCAAGCTATATTGGGAAGCAAGTGAACAGTCAGTTCTTGAAGTTGATGCCTTGGAAGCAGGAAAAATGGGCAAGCGTAAGGATCTGAGCTACTTTGACAAGGGTCAAATTGTGATGGCTAGACAACTGGGTCAGAGCATCTCCAAAACAGCAGGTCTTGTGGGGTGTTCCCGGTATGCAGTGGTTACTACCTACCAAAAGTGGTCCAAGGAAGGACAACCACAGGGTCATGGGCGCCCAAGGCTCACTGATGCACGTGGGGAGCGAAGGCTAGCCCATCTGGTCCGATCCCAAAGAAGAGCTACTGTAGCACACATTGCTGAAAAAGTGAATGCTGGCTATGATAGAAAGGTGTCAGAACACACAATGCATCGCAGCTTGCTGCATATGGGGCTGCGTAGCTGCAGACCAGTCAGAGTGCCCATGCTGACCCTGTCCACCGCCGAAAGCGCCTACAATGGGCATGTGAGTGTCAGAACTGGACCATGGAGCAATGGAAGAAGGTGGCCTGGTCTGATGAATCACGTTTTCTTTTACATCATGTGGACGGCCGGGTGCGTGTGCGTCGTTTACCAGGGGAAGAGACGGCACCAGGATGCACTATGGGAAGAAGGCAAGCCGGCGGAGGCAGTGTGATGCTCTGGGCAATGTTCTGCTGGGAAACCTTGGGTCCTGCCATTCATGTTCCTTTGACACCTACCACCTACCTAAACATTGTTGCAGACAAAGTACACCCCTTCATGGCAACGGTATTCCCTGATGGCAGTGGCCTCTTTCAGCAGGATAATACGCCCTGCCACACTGCAAAAAATGTTCAGGAATGGTTTGAGGAACGTGACAAAGAGTTCAAGGTGTTGACTTGGCCTCCACATTCCCCAGATCTCAATCCCATCGAGCATCTGTGGGATGTGCTAGAAAAACAAGTCCGATCCATGGAGGCCCCACCTCTCAATTTACAGGACTTAAAGGATCTGCTGCTAACGTCTCGGTGCCAGATACCACAGGACACCTTCAGAGGTCTTGAGGAGTCCATGCCTCGACAGGTCAGAGCTGTTTTGGCGGCACGAGGGGGACCTACACAATATTAGACAGGTGGTTTTAATGTTATGGCTGATCGGTCTATGTACCATCCATTCATTCACAAGATGCTCTTCCCAGTCCTCATACCTACCTTAATTATATGTATATGTGTAAACATGCCACCCTCTGTACATCCTGGTTCTATGTCATCTAGTATTGTATTTAGTATTTAAGCCTTTGTATTTTGTACATTCTGTTTTTTGTGATCAGGAATCAGAAAGTATCTATCTATCAAAATTGTCCTCATAGCAACATTATGGAGAATGACCAAATGTGATCTGACACACTTTGGAACCCCTTTTGCAAATATGTCTGAGAAAAAAAAACTGCACGTGCAGGAGTTCTCAGTTCAAATGTAAAGTTGTCTGTTCTAGCACCGTTTATAGATGCCATTTCAAGGTAGACATTTAGGCTGTTATGCAGCTGCAACCCCAGAGTTTCGCCCCTGGGATCAAGTCTTGGGGTGGGAACATGACTAACTGAGGGGGAACGAGGGCGGGACTAACAACACAGGGAGAAAAGGTACATATTGTAGCTGTAAGATTCGATTCATCATTTCCTGTGCACCAAGATTTCCTGCCAGTGTCCACGCCTGACACTAGAATTTATTTGGGCACACTGGGTGAATCTACAGCCTCTTAATTATCTTCTTTTTTACTGCAGTGTTAGTCCTGCTAGAGGCTGGATAGCTCAGTAGAACAACACTCTTTTAATCTGAAGGTCAGTCCAAACAGGTCCCTGTTTGGGCAATGTTGTTTACCCACTTTTTGTTTTACTTGTGCTCCGGCCTAGTATAATGACAATAAAGTTGAATTGAATTGAATCAAACTTTGTCATTTAGGCTGATAAAACCAGTGTATTTTTACATCAAAAATCTTGGCTAGTGCACCTTTAATTTAAGAAAAGCCAATGGATTATGTGTTTGATTTTGATTTGTGGGTGTTGGAAAAGTCATGGAGGGGCATTTTGAAAGCTGAGATATTAGATATTGTGATGCTCAAAATTCAAAAGAACAGTTACAGACAAAGCATGGTGTAATTAGTGCAATGTGCAAAGAAATGAATCATTTAGGAGAGCACTGTGCCGTTCCAATCCTTATATCTGGTTGTAATGCAGCATAATGCACTTAAAGTGTTCTTACTATTGCAACCACGTTCAAACTGATGAATGGCTGCTTTTTGTGAGAAATTACCCCTTTTCATTTTAATGTCAGAACAAAAGTGTGGCCTGATGGTTCCTGGGAAACTGAACTAATTAATGTGCATCTGGCCTCCAACACCCTGTCACATACAAATACAGAATATTACAATTTATTGACCAACCAAGTCACTCATCCATCGGGATAGATCTATCTGGTGAATGGGCTTGTTCATTTATCAGTGCCTCTCAATACTGCGTGACATTATCTCTGTATTGACCCCGCCCTCTGTGGTGTGATGCCTGGGTCAGATATAGAGGGGTCTAACCAGGGACATGAAAGGCCCGCGGGAGCATCGTGACCACGGAGGGTCCAGCTTTTTCCTTTTCCCCCGGTGGGCTGGGAGGGTTTGAAGTCGAGTACCCCTCTGACACAATCATTATCCGCCATTCCTGCCTCTCCACCTCCGCCCGGCCAGGAAGAAAGACTTTTAGCTGCTAATCCATCGGACATGTCAATAAAGGACCCCTGACCTGGGAGTGTGTGTGTGTGTGTGTGTGTGTGTGTGTGTGTGTGTGCGCCTACTGTACAGATTATTTTTACCTGTCTGCCTATTTGTTTTGTTTCCACATAAAATACGTAAAATAAAATGTAAAATATTTTTTTTAAAACGTAAAATATTTGCATCGAAATTGTTTCTGATCCTTCAGTTATTATGTATAATCCTTAAAGACTATTCCATATTACTAGTTACAAATAATCCTTCATGTATTTTTGTGTGTGTGTGTGCGTGCGTGCGTGCGTGTGTTTCAGCCCCTTTAAGTGAGAGATAAAACAGCCCCATTTCCCAAATGCAACTTGCTAAAATGTACAAAGATGATGTTAATCCTAACTGGGTCTGTATTTCCTGAGGCAGGATTATGGGCCAGATAACTGTCAAGATCCTCACACTACTGAAATTTTGTACATAAATAAAGATCTAGGGGTCTATATGATTTCAAGATATCCCTAATCCTCCCAGTGATAGCCTGAAATGAGTATTTTGTAACATAAAACATCATTATATGGCGTGACCCTTTCCCCGTTTCTCTCTGACAGCTAGGAACATGAATGTGTCATTTTTTTCCTTGAAGCAGATGAAGCAATGTTGCGGTGAAAAGCGAGATGTCTGCTGACGGTGTAATCTGTTGTACAAAGAAGTTAAATTTGATAAATTATCTGATTCACAGACAATAAACACATAATTGTTTGCACATAATTGCACCCCCCCCCCCCCACACACACACACACACACACACATCTGTCTGACTGGCAAGTAGAGCTTATTATTTAAATCATCTCCGTTGTTATGAGTGCTGATTGCACCGGTGGTCCCAAACCGCCACAAACACGATCCAACTTCTAGAGGAAATATCTGCAGCCTTGGAGAAATATTATGTTTGCTGAAATATACTGCATGTGCTCTGACGCTGAGATCTGAGGCTATGGCCATCTGTCCACACACACACACACACACACACACACACACAAACACACACACAAACACTAGCGAACAACACATAAACACACACACTACCAAACATCACATAAACACACACGCTAGCAAACATCACATAAACACACACACTAGCAAACATCACATAAACACACACACTAGCAAACATCACATAAACACACACACTAGCAAACATCACATAAACACACACACTAGCAAACATCACATAAACACACACACTAGCAAACATCACATAAACACACACACACTAGCAAACATCAGGCATACGACCACACACATGCATGGATGCACTGATGATAGAGGCAAACATCTGCACGCACACACACACACACACACACAAACTTCACTGCAGGAAGAGTATCAGTAGTATATGAATAGGGCTTATAGGATATGAGGAACAAAAAAACTCAGACGCCTGTAAAATTATGCAGAGGCAAGCAAGATGAGGTTGATGATGATAATAGTGTTGTTGATGATGATGATGATGATGATGATGACGATGATGATGATGATGATGATGATGATGATGATGATGATGATGATGATGATAGACCATAGGATGTCTCTCTCAGCAGGAACTATTTTTCCCAGTGGAGAAGACAGGCATCTCCTTATCTCTTCTTGACAGCCATGTTTTTAATGTCGTCCTTTCTCATTATCCCAATTGTGCTTTCTCTCTCTCTCACTCTCTCTCTTTCGTTCTCTTGATCCCTTGTTCTCTCCCTCTCTCTCTCTCTCTCTCTGTCTCTCTCCCCTTTCAAGCAAATGTACATTGTAGAACAAGTAGCTGAAAGCTCTAATTAACTCTCTGTTGTCCACCACTCACTGCCTACTCTTAAAGGGTACTCTCTCTCTCATTGGTCAGATGTGCCTCGATGTGCCTTGGACAGTGTGTGTGTGTGTGTGTGTGTGTGTGTGTGTGTGTGTGTGTGTGTGTGTGTGTGTGTGTGTGTGGCCAGGTGTCAATCAGGCTCCAGTGATTAGCTATCCTAATTGAGAACAAACGTGTTTCAGAGAGTCAGCGCAGAGTGACCCCCGGGGGCAATGCTTTTCATTCACTTGGCTCTTGCATGGCGTGGAGAGTCTCTCTCTGTCTGTAAGTGCTCTAGGAGACGTTCAGTGTTATTGCTCTGTGATGCGTGGAGTGCACTGATAAGGTGCACGAAACACTGATTCAAAAGCCATGAAATTGAACAAATTCGGTTTGAGTAACGTAGCTGTGTGGTGCGAAAATGCACCGGGGATTGTAAGTTCACTGGAAAGACGGGAGTAGAACTCGTTTGCAAATATTAACATGAAAATTTAGATTTCCGTTGAAAAGAACGGATGTGAAAAAATGGCGGCGCTTACCTGGGTCTGACTTAGAGAAGGTGTCCATGTCTAACAGGCTCCTGTAAGAAAAGGCAAAAGGTTGGGATGAGAGATGATGTTCAAGCTGTGGGGTCGGGAGTTCCCTGATAAACTAATACTTAGGCCAAATCCCAATCCTTATTTGTACCCCTATGGCTTCGGCTTGAAGCAGAAAATATCTCCCTAAGTATTGGGATCGCACTTCGACGCTGATACGTCATCGATAAGCAGACGGGACGAGTTTGTTGTCGGAGATTACTATGGCAGCAATGGTATTATCACAGTGACATTTGCCGTTCATCTGATGGAGATAGAAAAGAATGGACGCTCGCGATTCGTTCACAACTTATACGTTTCACGCTACCAATCGATCAAACAAGTCATCAAATAAAAAAGACCACTGCTTCATTACCAGTCCACTTCATGACAGAATAGCGTTAGCGGTGCTCTGTAGTCTAGCAAGCCGCTCCTCACGTTACCCTGCCAGTCTGCACTGATATTAGAGGAGCCGTAACAAGTGCAGCAACTTCGCTGCTGGACTTGAGTTATATTTCATCATATACCAACAAAGGGGGAAATGCGACATGTAAATATGTCAAAATGCGGGACTGTCATGCACAAATCAGCCTAAAAAAATGTTGTAACGTAACTAACTAACGAAGTAGAGACATCGGCATATTAGCGATTTTTTTGTTATGCTTTTTATAAAGAAACGGTCCATAATACATTGAAACGACATTAAACTAAGATAATACTACGGTTGGAATATTTTTAAAATCTTTATTAATGAAGAAAATACTACATTTGTGGTTCACTTCGGATGGTAGCGTAGCGGTCCCCATGATCTTCCTGTTACTTCCAGAGATTCGCAGGGCATTCTGGGTAGCCCTTGGTTTGAAGTGTGCCTCTGAAAAATCTCCGTTTGAAGGGCTACAAACCCCTTCGGCTCCATGCTAACACTTTAATGTGCACTATGTTGAGTGATAGTAGGCTCCATGCTAACACTTTAACGTACACTATGTTGAGTGATAGTAGGCTCCATGCTAACACTTTAACGTGCACTATGTTGAGTGATAGTAGGCTCCATGCTAACACTTTAACGTACTCTATGTTGAGTGATAGTAGACTCCACGCTAACACTTTAGCGTACACTATGTTGAGTGATAGTAGACTCCACGCTAACACTTTAACGTACACTATGTTGAGTGATAGTAGGCTCCACGCTAACACTTTAACGTGCACTATGTTGAGTGATAGTAGGCTCCACGCTAACACTTTAACGTGCACTATGTTGAGTGATAGTAGGCTCCACGCTAACACTTTAACGTACACTATGTTGAGTGATAGTAGGCTCCACGCTAACACTTTAACGTACACTATGTTGAGTGATAGTAGGCTCCACGCTAACACTTTAACGTACACTATGTTGAGTGATAGTAGACTCCACGCTAACACTTTAGCGTACACTATGTTGAGTGATAGTAGACTCCACGCTAACACTTTAGCGTACTCTATGTTGAGTGATAGTAGACTCCACGCTAACACTTTAGCGTACACTATGTTGAGTGATAGTAGACTCCACGCTAACACTTTAGCGTACTCTATGTTGAGTGATAGTAGACTCCACGCTAACACTTTAGCGTACTCTATGTTGAGTGATAGTAGACTCCACGCTAACACTTTAGCGTACACTATGTTGAGTGATAGTAGACTCCACGCTAACACTTCAGCGTACTCTATGTTGAGTGATAGTAGGCTCCACGCTAACACTTCAGCGTACTCTATGTTGAGTGATAGTAGACTCCACGCTAACACTTCAGCATACTCTATGTTGAGTGATAGTAGACTCCATGCTAACAGTTTAGCGTACGCTATGTTGAGTGATAGTAGACTCTATGTGAACACTTCAGCATACCCTATGTTGAGTGATAGTAGACTCCATGCGAACACTTTTGCATACACTATGTTGAGTGATAGTAGGCTTCATGTTAACACCTTAGCATACGCTATGTTGAGAAACAAATCTGTTCTGTGAATCTCTCTCTCACACACACACACACAGCACAATAACACACACGTCAAATCACTGCCAAGATCATTGAGCAGTAGGTGGCCCAATTCCCTTTTAACAACTTGACACACTTGACAATTGACTGTAATAACTTGCACCATATTCAATAACGCGCCAAGCAGCGGTAACTCAGAGGCTTGTTATTGGAGTGATGCAGCAGACTGACGTGATCCCCTTCAGAGGGGTTGTAGCTGTCAGCGAGTCCACTGTCCTGCCGTTCTAAAACGCTGTCTAGAGGGATGACTGTGTGTGTGTGCCTGTGTGTGTGTGTGTGTGTGTGTGTGTGTGTGTGTGAGCATCTCCACATGTTCATGCTCTGTTTGTGCCTGTCTGTATCTGTTCGCGTTCATGTCCATGTACGGTGCTTGTGTGAACTGTCGGACACATCAATAAATGACCCCTCGCCTGTCAACTGACTGTGTGTGTGTGTGTGTGTGTGTGTGTGTGTGTGTGTGTGTGTGTGTGTGTGTGTGTGTGTGTGTGTGTGTGTGTGTGTGTGTGTGTGTGTGTGTGTGTGTATGTGTGTGCTGTATGTCTCAGACTGCTTGCTGGTACATCTCTATAGCTGCAGGAAATGGCATTTCTATGGGGATTTGCTGCCATGTGTGCTTTCTTTTGTATCTTTTCCTGTGACATCCTTTATCCATGTCGCAATGTCATTTTCATTTCCATATTTAGACACTTTTTTTCATTATTTTCTACAGCTGCATGCGCGTGTGTCTGTGTGTCTGTGTGTCTGTGTGCGCGTGAATTTGTCCTCAACCCGGTTAAGTTTTTTTGTTGTTCCAAATCTGTTATTTTCTTTGCCACCACGGACGTCGTCGTTTCATCTAACTTACAAAGTTAGATGATGAAATGTCTTTTTTTAAGCTGATTTCTTTTCTCTGGGTGAACTCATGTATAAAGGGGGGGTGGAGGGGGTGGGGGTATAAAGGGTTGCTTATTAAGACTGGAATAGTCTGACAACTCCCACATCTATGATAGAAAATTAGGGGCAATGAACCGCTAGAGAGAACAACAAGCACAGAAATACTCGGATGTGCATACCACTAGGACCGATGTCTTTCATCTGGAAAACATGGTGGGCTTTTTGTTTCATCCCAGCACAGATGGAGAATCTGCTTTGTCTCCGAGGCTAAATTTGAGTCACAAATGTGATTTTAGCGACGAGGCCTTCCTTACTTTCTCGGGTTAGGGTTTTCCTTCAGGACATGACACGGGGGGAGGCTCGGTTATCCAATCAGAGGACTCCCCTGCTGTGATTGACATTCTCCCGCTGTGAAGTCCCGGCTCCCGGTGCTCACTGACCTACCTGGCATTTCATGTCGAAAAACCACCGCCGATGTCACTTTTTTTAAGCGTCAGACCGCCCGCCACACGGTGCAGCCATAGCAGCCTCTGATGTGGTAGAAAACGACAAATCATCTTACTTGCCACAAGAGCAGGACAGACGTGTGCTGATACACATTGAAGCTGCTGACCTATTTTAATGTGCGCAAATTCGTTTTCTTGCAAAAAACAAAACAAAGAAAAGACTCATATTGGCCCCATATATCGGTCAAACTTTCTTACCAACCATAAACACATAAATATGATTTTAAAAAATAAATAAATCAGGCATTAGAGAGCTATCTTCATGGTTGTGGCATCCCAGCAGTCATGCTGTGTGTGTTGGATGGAGGAGGGGCATTTGGGGTTAATAGGTGCTTTGCTGGCAAGATAGGGGAGGTAATTTATTTCCTGCCGTCTCATTTAAACAATCCTGTGCCAGCGGTAATCAGTGCAAACTCCCGGGGTGTCTGCCACGCTCGGCTTGTCTAATAGGATCTGGAGGAGCGGCGTTGGGGTGGCGGGCAGGCTGCCACTTATCTGAGACAGAAGAAGAGGGAGCTCCGACTCTCCAGTTCCCCTGTCTAATCCACGCCATCCCCCCCGACGGAGGGCTTTACTCCGTGACCCGTCGCACTCGGGGCGCTGGCAGCAAGCTTTTTCACTGCTACTTATTCTGATTTGAGGGTCGAGAAAAAAAACTGTACATTTTAGCTTTCTGTCTGAACATAGCAGTCTCTGAACTTTGCTCATTCTCTCTGGTTTCCCTCTTCCACTTCAGAACGAAAACCGTGGTGTTGAGCATCTTAACTTGCGCAGAGTATTTTTTGAGGGTGAAACACTTAATGAGGAAAAAAAAAAAGAGACACGAGAAGCCGGATAGACTCTGAGGGAAACAGGGAGCAAACAGCGAGACGGATGAGACGAGAAACTCTCCCTAACTGTTTACCTTCTGGGCAAAGCTTCTCCAAAACCAAGCCGGCTTCGCTTCAAGGTCTGAAAGTGAGTTGGCGGCAAAGTCGCGCGCAGCTTTTGCATGACGAGGATTTTTCATGCATTGTTGAAAGCGACAGAGGCCGATGAAAGAAGGATCCAGGATGAAGCGGCTCAGATCGGGTTCAGAGGTCAGAGGTCGGCTGACGGATACCTGTTCGGATGAGGGGAAACCACGCGATTGCCGGCGGTGGCGGCGGGTCCACAGGGACGGAGATGTGTGTTTCGTGTACAGGCGGGCTCGGTAGGCGATGCACGTCATCTCGAATCTGCTTCAAGTCGTGAACGCAGAGTTTTTCATATGCAGGGCAAATCGGCCAGTTGATGTGATGAAGGATCCTCTACGTAACAACGGCTACGTAATAACCAGCCTGTAAAATGTTGTTTTCTTTGAACATCTCCTAGAATCATGTCGTTGTTCAAGAATGTTTTTTCATAACTTCATTTAAAGGACTAATGCATCCCAGGGTTGGGGGTGGGGGGGTTGAGGGTGGAGGGTGGGGGGGCACCCTGCTTTACGGAGCCTCTAACACAACTACATTACTCTGGGTTTCAATAGAGAGTTTGGCACAAAGATC
Source organism: Hoplostethus mediterraneus (assembly GCA_034670385.1). Classification (NCBI taxonomy): domain Eukaryota; kingdom Metazoa; phylum Chordata; class Actinopteri; order Trachichthyiformes; family Trachichthyidae; genus Hoplostethus; species Hoplostethus mediterraneus. Next base: position 6,070,023 of record JAXDDW010000013.1, read on the forward strand.
TTAAATCTGGACGGTAAATCCAAAAATATTGGTACCAACCTTCAAAAACCAATCTCTCTCTCTTTCTCTCTCTCTCTCTCTCTCTCTCTCTCTCTCCTACATGTATTCACAGCTGACACGTCCAGTTGCTCTGGAGGGAGGAACTTTCTGGGGGGAATTGAGCCAACCCCATTCTGTCAGAGTCAGGGAACCGAGACAGCCCTTCCTAACCCGTCCAGATTGGCTGTGTCTTCACCGAGGGGGAGGAGGGTTGGTTGAGGGGGGGTTGCGAGGGGGGGGTCCACCCAAGGATGCTGAGAGCTAGGAATAGCACTGTCACAATCACCAGCTGCAGGCTTTATTAGCATATATACTATCCAGGACATGGAAATGCTTTTGTCGGAGGAGGAGGAGGAGGGGGTGGCCATTATTTAAAACATCACCTTATCCAGATGTGGTTTCCTTGTTGGATTGCGGAGCTGCTTTCAGACTGTGCAGTACCACTGCGCTCAGACCGGCCGGTGCGTGACCCTTTACCCAGCGTGTCTATTCAAAAGATATATCCAGCGTTAAAATCTGTCTTCAGCTCCCACCCTCTCATCCTTTCCTTTCCTTCCCTGCTCTGCCCTGCTTCTTAAAGGAAAAAAATTCCACCCTCAGATCCTCTCACACTGTTATATGTCATCACTCTGTGATGTTCAACGCATCCCAGGGGATACTAAATTGTCCTGGGAAGAGGGTAGAAAGCATCCTTGTGTTTAATAAGTCTGTCTGGTATGGAAATTTGATGTTGGCAAATTAAAAAAAATACGTTGGCCTGTCTTTTCTTCCTAATGCAATTAAATTACTCAATAAGCTGCAACACATTTCTTCTCAGGACTGATTTTTTTTTTATTTTAGTTTTATTTTAGTTTTCTTACTGGTGAGACCAAAGATCATTTTCCTGCCTTGGCTGGACAATAAGTTCTATTCTTTACTTTATGATGACGTGCTGTAGTTTCCATTTTTATTGTACCCGCTTTCCTGCCTTCAACCTGCCTCGTCTACTTCCACTTCAGTCAGTGATTTTCTACATTTCCCAGAATGCCTTTTGACAGTCCCCCAGGGGGAGTGAAGTGGTTGCTTTCAGGGACTATTGAGGCAACTGTCAGTGGAGAAATCGGTGTCTCTTCTTGCTCTCTGGTGGATTTCTCCCTGTATGATTGTTTGAATGTCAGTCTAGAAAGAAAGCCCTTGCTCTTTGATTCTGATTGGCTGACACCAAATCCTGACTGTTGATGTTTTAGATCAATGAAACATTTTCTGCTATCAAACTCCATTTTGCTGCTGGGAATCTGTGACGTTGCGTTGTTTACGTTGGGCCGGCTGTCAGAGGGAATAAGAAAACTAGTACACCACCAAGCAACACGATGACACCAGCAGTGCAAGGTGCATCACCAATAGCTGTGTGAATGTTCCTTCAGCTCCTCTTGTAGACCTGCCCTGGTGTTCCCTACACACACACACACACACACACACACACAAGCTGGGACCTCATATGTCAGAATTATGATTTGTTTGTCCTCTATAGTTTTTACTTGTATTTGTTGCACCCTCTGTTGCTCTGTAAAGCACTGTGCTGTACTTTTGTTCTGCATTTATACATCCAATAAAAAGCAACAAGTTTCTGATAAATGTCTTGTTAGTACACCACCCCACCCCTTTCAAAACAAACACACCCCATCAAAAAGTCACTGTAACATTCCTATAGAGACTCAATAGTGAGTTTATGGTTTATGGTATTTTTTATTTAGTATCTTATCACTATTATATTCCTAATGGGATTTATACTTTTCCCTATAATACTCCTTTGTCAGTGTTCCTATTCCTATATTTGTGTATTAGTGTCGTTCTAAAACGTATTACAGGATTACTGTAGTTCTTTTTTTCCCTCACACCTCACGAGTACGGCCACTGAACGGACCAGAACCAATCCCATCACCTTTTTATCTCTCTCTCGCTGTTTTTCTATTATTGTCAGTTGCCATATTTCATATTCACGCATCCATGTGATCTGAGAGTTGCGCTCTTCGGCGCTCTCCACGGCACTCCGAATAAATCCTAGTACTGCTGGTTATACTGTCACACCCCCACGCACTTCTACACCCACTGCACATGCACATTCCTCCCTACACAAATAAAAGAGTTTGTCCATGCAAGAAAAAACACACACATTAACGGTTTAAAAACTACGAGAAAATCTAAGGGGATTTTCTTTTTAAATGTTCAGGTATGACAGGCGATTACGCGCATCACATCCCTCGTTAGGATTCGTGATTATTTAAAATGGACTTTATCGTCTGGCGTCTAAAAACTGCGTTGCACATGAATTTAAACAAGTTGGGGGGTAAACAGGTTTTTCAGACTGGAGGTCCTTACCTGCACGAAACGGTGATTTCAATCTTGGTCGCAGGTACGATGGAGTTGAGCGGGTCGAAATCCCCTATCGTCGCCATGGCTGAGGGTGGGTTTTTTTGTTTTTTTTAATCTTCTCTATACTTGAACTTCGCACCTATATTACACTATTAATTTTCCACTGGCTGTAAAAAAAAATATTTTTCTTCATTAACCCAGGGAGGAGGAGAAGGGAGACCTAAAAAAAAACGCCCGGTGCCGGTTTTAGTTGTTGACTGTCGTTCGCGCGCAGCTGTGCGTTAGGATGCATACCTGAGGATCAGGCTTTCATTCATGGCGAGCAGGGAGAGAGAGAGAGAGCGAGCGGATCCGGCGGCTCCCCCGCTCCTGATTTCCCTTCGCCCGTCGGCAGGTGGAGGCAGAGACCTCCACAAGGTCCTCTGTGAGTCTGAGCGCGACCCGCGGTCCGTGTATGGGGGGCGGTTAATGCCACACAGGCAGGAGGAGCGCTGCGTGGATTCTGTTATTTTATTATAAAGCAAAGGAATTTTGGGATTGCAAACCAAAACTTGATTATTGCAACCCAAAACTATGAACATTGCAACATATGATAGAGAGCAGATTAGAAATTGCATGCACAATAGTCTGCAAACTATGTTGAAATGTTTTAAATTTCTCTTGCAACTCTTTTTTTTGGTATGAAGAGCAGGTGACGCTGAAGTGCAACTGCATTCCTTCCAACTTCTCTTTTTCGAGTTTTGATATTTATTAATTGACCCCCTTACAGGTACAATTTTGCACACAACATTTTTCAACAGAAGTTACAGAAATGAGAAATCTTATCATTGCTTAAATAACAGGTGCCAGGTGATTTTCAAAACAATCTATTGCTTTGTTTAGTTGATATAAGATGTGTGCCCCCTGTGTCTATGGGAAATCACCAGGAGGACCCTGGGACCCAAGGACCAGGATTGAAAACCTCTTGTCTAGCCTGTATCAACTGAGAATGTCTGAAAATGCTTTAAGGTTTTTTTCTTTTCTTTTCCCTTCACTCTCACAGAATAGTTTGTGTAAACCTTACACAAAATTCAAAATTCCATTTTCACATCATTTTAGTGACACGAAATGTGAAAAATATCTCAGGGTATATAGACTTATTTGAATTTTCATAGTTTTGGGTTGCAATAATCAGCTTTTGGTTTATGATCCTAAACTTCTGTTATAAATTAACGTTACTGTTTCTAACTAATTTTACTCTTATTGTTTTAATGCTTTTCTGCGGAGCACTTTGTGAACTAGTAATAAGTGATAAGACAATAACATAAGTGCTATATGAATGCAGTTTATTGTCATTATTATGGACAGAAGCAGGAGGAGGAGAAAAGGAGGAGAAAAGGAGGAGAGGGACGAGGAAAAGAAAGGAGGATGGAGAGTATGAGGAGAAGCAGGAGAAGATGAAAGAAATGGGGACAAGGTAGAACGAGGAAGAGAAGCAGGAGAAGATGAAAGAGATGGGGATGAGGAGGAGAACGAGGAAGAGGAGAAGCAGGAGGAGAAGGAAAAGGTGGAGGGGGAGTGGGGAAGGAGGAGGAGAGGGAGTAGAAGCAGGAAAAGGAAGCGGAAAAAGGTGGAGAAGCAAAAGGAGCTGGTGGGGAAGGAGTAAAAGAAGCAGCGGGAGAAGCAAGAGGAGGAGAAACCAGATGTGGAGGAGAGGAATCTTCTCACGCTGCTCCTCTTCCTTCTCTATGGCATTAGTCATCCACCCCAGCTCTCCGGGTGACATTTCAACTGGGTTTATCCAGGTGGCATATTCCGTAAGTGGCATACATAATTTAGACCCTCCGACAGCCATTTAATGGTATAAATACTTACATTAATAGTTAAAACTAAACTGCTCTGTCAGCAAGCAAGTGGTTAGGTTTACATAATCAATACATTTATTGAGCTCTCACAGTGGCTCCTGATGAATAATTAAGACCTACGTAAATAAATCTGTTAACAGATTTGCGGCTTAAAGGGTAATTCCGGGATTTTTCAACCCGGTCTCTATGTCCACAAAATCACCTACCTTACCGCATAATAGATCCCCGAAGTTTGGGAGCTGCTCCGGTCCATCGGCTCAACCGGCAGTCGCGTAACGGCGGCTCAATGGCGGTAATGTAATCCGGAAGGGCAAATTCGGCCGGTCAAAGTACGTCCACTAAAAGTGCTTGTTTTTGTCAAGAACGGGCTCAGATTGTTATTCGTGTGTCTGACAAGTGTCTGACAACATTACCGAAAGGATTGCTAAAGAAATAGACCGTTTTTAACCAGAAATAGACCTTTTTTTAACAACAACTCTGAACTCTGACAAAGCTGTTTAATGAAGGCAAGATGATTCACTCTTGCAAGACGGGGATCGTGTAAACCATCCTCTATCCGACAACGAGTGAATACTCTTGCTTTCATTAAGCAGCTTTGTCAGAGTTGAGCGTTCAGAGTTCAGAGTTGTTGTTAAAAAAAGGTCTATTTCTGGTTAAAAACGGTCTATTTCTTTAGCGATCGTTTCGGTAATGTTGTCAGACACACGAATAACAATCTGAGCCCGCCCGTGACAAAAACAAGCACTTTTAGTGGACGTACTTTGACCGGCCGAATTTGCCCTTCCGGATTACGTTACCGTCATTGAGCCGCCGTTACGCGACTGCCGGTTGAGCCGATGGATCGGAGAAACTCAGAAACTTTTGGGATCTACTTAAAGGTATGAAAAGCGATTTTGTGGACATAGAGGCCAGGTTGAAAAATCCCAGGAATTACCCTTTAAACCCATTCACCTGAACAAGTTAAGAAAATATGCAGGCTGTACATGTGTTTTCATTTTTTTCTTTATTCAGAATTGACACCTGCTGCTCAGTTCACCTTTCATTGTAGCCTATTGTCGCTGCCAACAATTAAGAGAAATTTTATAACAAAATGATAAAATTACTTAAAAATGCATCGACTGTACAAGGAAAAGAAAAAAATTAAATCTCTTTACACAGAACAGATAAAGGACGACAAGTGCAATGCAGCATTTCAATAAAATCAAAAAAAAAAAAAAAAAAGTCAAACCATTATATGCCATGGGTTACGTAATTTGGGAAAATGTCATGCAAAACCAGAGTGGGTGAAAAACACCAATGAGCGGGATTTTATATTATATTACGCTTTTGAAGATAAGACGAGCAAGGATTCGGGGGAGATGTCCATTTTCAGCAATTTTAAGATGATGATATTGTCTCCCTTGCACCATTACTAAGGTGCCCTGGTGCTTATCTGCTACAAACAGACATTATAAACCCCTGCTGATGCCAAAATGGACAAAATAATATGAAACTCATACCAGAGTAGGAATCCTCTCCAGTGAAGATATCTCTCGTTTTGACACAGACTGCTTGCTACCTTGTGGAAATGACACATTGAACATAAAAAGGGAGCTTAAACCATGACAGGGAGATAAAAGGCATGCCTTTTGCAGAAATGACAGGGTCGGTATACAAATATGTCTGACTCATCTCAAATAAAGCCGGACAGATGGTTCTCAGTGGACAGATCTGCTTTCCATTTTGTCAGTTTTAGAGGTACAAAACGAAACCACTTTGTCCATATATATATTTAAAATTCCTTACTGTGAAAAAAAAAAAAAAAAGATTCAACCTCAACTGCTGCTCAGAGGAAACTGGGGCAATTAGACATTTAAGAAGTAAACGAGTCAACCAAAACCATTAGGCACACACATCAATCTGCATGGCGGGGGGATCGCATCTCACTCCGTAAATTTTGATCTCAAGACCTTTTTTTTTTTTCATCTAGCTTCAAAAACAGCTCTAACCAAAGAGTTTTTTGTGGTATAAAAGAAGCAGAAGTTGGCTTTGAATCTAGCAACCGGCTCCAAACGGTAGAAGGCCGAAAGTGAAGACTCATTGTCAGATTCTGTCAAAAAAACGACAAAAAAATCTCTTCAAAGTTCTTTTCAAAGGCAGATGCGGAAATCTCCCTTAATTTCTTTCACAAGTGTAACTATGGTCTTACTCTTCTTGGTGTGCAGGTTGACTAAGAACGACTAAGACTGTGCTAATCATCTTGCAACCAAGTGATCGATAAAGTAGAATCAGGCTCGGCAGTTAGGCTGACCACTACGAAGATGCTTAATCGCAAACGCTAATGCTGCTAATGGTCTACTACCTAGACCTCCGTGACAAATCCGCTGCAAAACCCCCCCAAGCATTTAAAACCATTTAAGAAACAGGAGTACACCTGAAACTGGACCAGAAAAAGGAGGACTCTGTTCCATTGTTACTGAAGATAAAAAGGCACAACAAAAAGGTCCTGAGGTATAGCAGCCGTCAAAACCATTTGGCAACACCAACAAGCTAGCTTTAAAAAAAAAAAAAATCTCTTCTGATCTTCTGAAAAACAGTTAAAAATGTGACTCTACCCCAGTGTAGCCCAGGCAGCAATATCCTTCCATGTGTCACCTGAAAGAAGTGTTCTTGTGTGAGAGGAGATGGGCGGAAATCGGCACACCGCCAGGAAGTGGCCCCGACGGTCGCTGGCTGGAAGTGTAGTGAGGGAAGAACACCGAAAAGGCCGTCGGGTCGCGGAGGTAAAAACTCATCGACAGTAACCGCAACGCTCGATGCCTCTTGTGCTACCACGTCGGTGCTAGATGGAGAGAAGACGACAGGCTACATAGTAGAGATATTTGGGGGATGTTGGACTGGCTAGGTGAAGAGATCAGAGGTTTGAAGGACATTCAATCACTTGAGAACTCAGAAACGGTGCTATGTGGAGGTAAATCCAGGGGAATGGAAGAGTCCCTGAAAACATTCAAACAAAACTGGAAATAAAACCGTCTTGAGCAGAATTTAAAACTCGCAAAATCAAATAAAACTCAGGTCAAATCCAATGCAGACCTCCCTCCCCTTCCACCCACGCCTAAATAAATCATACCTTTAAAATCAAGCTAAACTGATCAGATCTTCCGATTTCAATCCTCTGTGCCAAATTAGAACAAGGGGAAAAAAATTAAGTAAAAGCTTGGTGTCATTTCTGTCCGCACACATTTAAGTGCTGTGCTTCAACTTTAACATCCACCAGAACTTCTGATCATTCTCCTGCTTGGGTCAGCAAAGAATAGCAGCACAAAACCAGAACTAGAAACAGATAGCCTTCTGTACTTAGGACGGCCATTGCGGTGACTCCCAGAGAAAAACCACTTCTGAGCAGATAAGGAAGAACGGAGCAAGGAAGAATGCTTTCTATTCTGCCTGGAACAGGTAAAACCCTATCTTACGGCAGACCCTACCTTCTAAGCCATGTACATTTTAATGCTAAAGCTAACTGGCTATCCCTTTTTGATACTGTGGCTGAAGCCCACTCCCCACCCCAGAATAACCACTCCCTGAATTTGACAAAACACGTATGACACTAAACACACAGGAAATAAAAAGTCCAGAGGAAAACATTGGAACAGAACAGATGACAAATAAGAATCCAGGGCCATAGAAGGAAAAGAAACTCTGAAAGAAAAACATAAAATTAACTCTACAGCCTCTGGATGGTATTGAGAAGTTTGGCACTTCATTGTATTAAGTCCGGATGTGGTGAGTCGCCCCCAGCCGGGTTGAAGATGGAGAGGAGGCGACACTTCATCCCACATGGATGGAAACCCAGCAGGGTTGTGGATGGACGGAAGCAGGCGGTGACACTCAACGGGGAGGGGGGCGGGGGGCGGAAGTCACATTGACGGGGGTTCAGACGATGGTGTTGGTGCCCCGGAGGCCGACCCCGCGGGCAAACTGCTCCAGCAGGCCGGATATGGCGCCGGAGGGGCTGGGCGCCGACGACTTGAGGCCCACCGTGGAGCTGTAGGCTGCCAGGAAGACCTCCCGCACCGCCTCCAGACGGGCCTGGCGCTCCGAGGGGAAGGGACACCTGGGGCAGGGGGGAGAAAGATGGAAGGAGGGGAGGTGAAGTTAACAGGCGGTATCAGAGAGCCCTACTGAGTAGCGCGCTTTCTAAAGTTGAGAAAAGTTTTTAGGGGAGACCACATAGCGTTGCCCGCTCTTTTAAACTGACCAATTACAAGGAAGAAGAGGAGAGGTGTCATGCTAATAGGCAGAGGTCGCAATTAATCGACATAAAAAGCGGAATAATGTGAACATGCCAGAGTGAAATGGGAAAAAAAAGAGAGAAGGTAGAACCAGGAAACAAAACAAAATGGAAGAAGAGAGTGGTGCAGGCAGAGGGAAGAACAGAAAAGGAAACTATCTTCTTGTTGAGATCAAGACCACTGGGGGGGGGGGGGGGGGGTCCACAACGTACTCCTGAATTAACCATCACAGCACAATGTTTTCAATCCGCTCCCTTTCTCTCGCTCACTTTCCCTGGTTTCCTCGAAAATAACGATAGATGGTGTTTGCCTTTGCCGACTGCGAGTGCTGTTGGTGGGACGCTCAATTTGGCAGTCGGATCAAGCAGAAATTTAAGTTTGCCCCCTGCTGGGAAGAGAGAGAGTACTCAGTTCCCCCATCTATCCCGTTGGTTCAATGAGGTAGAGCAATGAGGCTTTCATGGTCCGCCCACGCCAACACTTATGTCCCATCGCGGCGTATTCGTATTCGAATTTCGGAAGCGAGACACTCTGGAAACGAGCACGCCCAAGACTGACAGGAGGAAGGGGGCGGGGCGAGGGGACGTCGACAATGTTACTCACATTCGTCCACTGGGTCCTTCGTCCTGGAAGCTGAAGGGGAGGGGGGAGTCGTAGGCGGCGGCAACGGCCGAAGAGGAGGAGGCGGCGATGGGTGGAGGGAAGTGGGTGTGATCGTGGATGCTGCCGCACCCAGAAACTATCTGCCAGCTACCGTACTCTGTAGAGAGGGAGGAACCTGACCGAGGGTAGTCTGCTGCTAACCTGAGAGAGAGAGCGGGAGAGGGAGAGAGAGAGAGAGAGAGAGAGAGTTAAGACAGTAAAGACAGAATGAAAGAAGAAAAACAAAAGATAGATAAGATTTTTTAAAAGATAAAAAAGATAAGATTAAAAAAAACAAGAACCAAAGAGAAATATGGGCAGAGAGAGAGAGAGAGAGAGTTAAAGGGTGTCCTGATTCTCGTGGGGATGGAGGGGTAGGGCCAAGTGCGAGGGCTACATGGCCCTCCAAACGGAGATTTCTCAGGGGCACACTACAAACCGAGGGCTAGGAGAAATCTCTGACAATCATCGGCAGGATGGGGGGGGACGCTGCACAAGCAACAAAAGGAAACCACAGATGTAGTATTTTCTTCATTAATAAAGATTTTAAAATTATGATAACCATCGTATTATCTGTTGTTTCAATGTATTATAGACCTTTTCTTTATAACAAGCATAACCAAAAATTGCTAGCATGCTGATGTCTCTAGCTAGCTAGCTAACGTTACATTGTTTTAAGGCTGATTTGTGCATGACAGTCCCGCATTTTGACATATTTCCATGTCGCATTTCCCGCCTTTGATGGCTTATGACGAAATATAACTAAAGTCCAAACTCCATGATTTTCTATCTCCATCAGATGAACGGCAAATGTCACTGTGATAATACCATTGTTCTCATAGTAATGTCCGGCAACAAACTCATCGCGTCTGTTTACGTAAACGCCATTGACGACTACTGATGGCGTATCAGGGTCTTGAAGGGTTGTCCCGTTTCATAGGGAGAGATTTCAACCACTACCTCTTGTAACTCTGTTCCGAGGGGCAAGTCGAAAAGTGAGAGGTAAAAATAAGAAATGGGATTGGGCCAAAGAGGAGCATAGAAGAAGCAAAGAAGTGAAGATGAAGTGAAGCGATGCACAGAGACAGAGAGAAAGACAAAAAAAGGCAAGGGAGGAATACATTTAGAAAAAATAGGTGGTAGGGGTTCGGAGGTAAAGGGTCATGTCTGGGGGGTGTCATGAGGTCAGTGGGTGGGGCTTCTGTGGCTTTGGGGTCACAGCCTCGACAATATATGGATGCAATATTTCACAGACTTAGCAAGACTTGTAGGCTGCTTGGGCTGAGAAACACCCTGATATTTCATTGGGAACAAACTGTCAGTGGAGATCCAGAGTGAATACAGCCAAAAGGCATCACTGCAAGCAGTTGAGTAGCACAGGTAACTTAACCCACATTGTTTCATCGTTGTCATTTTAACTTTAACGTCAGTATATCTGACTACTTGAGTAATACAGTCTTTTGTTAATATTTCAAAATAAATACCAATACGTAACTGCTTTCAGTGAATTACTTTCCGTCTGCATTCACATTAGCCAACCTTAGCCTAGATAACGTGGCTACAGGAAAGATTATCTCAATGTGCATTTACCTTCCATTTGGGCTGATAAAAAACAGCCCAAAATCACAGGCTTGTTCAAGAGCCAAGCTCCACAGTCCTCAGCTCGCCTGGCTTGTAGCCACCCCGAGGTAACAGGTCAACAAAGTGGCTCACTGACCCCGACTATTCCAGCTCAGGTTTATTTTTGTATGTAGTTATTGGTAAGGACCGTCTACCTGAGCAAGTCCTTTGGTGTGTAATATCTACATAACCCACCTGCCCTCCCACCCCCCTGCCTGCCCAAGCCCACTCACCAACCCAAACCAATCTACCCACCTACCTAGCACCCACATACTCACTCACCTTCTCCCGGGGACGGCCAATGGGCTGCTGCCGGTGCGTGTGACGCCGTGTTCTGATTGGTTGGACGATGAGGAGCTGGAGGACCTGGCCTCGCTGAGTGGGTGGGAGAGGTGCTCATCCAGAAGGGTGGGCTTATTCCACATCACCATTTGGGGGGAGGAGGTGGTGCCTTTTCTCCTGAGGAGAATATGAGAACTAAATGAGAAATTGAGTATCAAAACCCCCCCTACGTTGCCTTAAAAGGGTAATTCCGGGATTTTTCAACCTGGCCTCTATGTCCACAAAATCGCTTTTCATACCTTTAAGTAGATCCCAAAAGTTTCGGAGTTGCTCCGGTCGATCGGCTCAACCGGCAGTCGCTTAACGGCTGCTCAAGGCTCCAATGTAATCCAGCGGGCATGTCCGGGCATGTCTATGTCATGTCTAAGGTCTATTTCTGTAGCGATCCTTTCGGTAATGTTGTCAGACACAGGAATAACAATCTGAACCTGTCAGTGGCAAAATCAAGCACTTTTAGTGGACGTACTTTGACTGGACATGCCCGCTGGCCACCACCTTTGTCAGAGTTGAGATTTCAGAGTTGTTGGAAATGTGACAAAGATGGTCTATGAAAGCAAGAGGGTTGACTTGTTGCAAGAAGAGGATGGTGTAAACATAAATCTTTCTACCGTCCTCTTCCTGCAACAAGTGAATCCTCTCGCCATAGACTGCCTTTGTCCACCGTCCATTTCAGAGCGTGACTTCTGGTTAAAAAAGGTATATTTCTGTAGCGATCCTTTCAGTAATGTTGTCAGACACTTGTCAGACACACAAATAACAATCTGAGCCTGTCAGTGGCAGTGGACGTACTTTGACCGTGCCTCTATACCCGTTCAGATTACGTTGCAGCCATTGAGCCCCAGTTTCGCGACTGCCAGCTGAGCCGATCTACCGGAGCAACTCCGAAACTTTTGGGATCTACTTTGCGGTATAATAGGCGATTTTGTGGATATAGAGGCCAGGTTGAAAAATCACGGAATTGCCCTTTAAGGAGCTGCCATCCCACATCATTTATTTATATGGCTTTCAATGGAGTTTTTTTGTCCCTTGATGGTGTAAATGCTGCTCCAAAGGCTTTTCCATTCCAGAGGCTTTTCCATTCCACTGGTAAGAAAACAGTTCTGGGAGAAAAGCCATCCCTGTAGTTCTGGGGAATTTTGTGGGCACGAAAACGGTCAAATCTAAAGTCAAAACTATCAATATTGCCTTTCAGAACCTCCATTAAGAGGTAGAGAGGGACAGAGTTCAAAGGTGTTCAAAGGCTAGCTAACTAATATTACACACTCTGCAAAGCCACAGAGGCATGGGCATGTTTTTGGTCAACTCACCACAGTGGAAAGTAGATACAAAATGTACCAGCCAACTTGATGTTAGCTGCCAAAGAAGCTTCCAGTATAGAAAATTCCTTTACCTACTAGAATCAAACTAGCAGCCAAAGCCAACAGTCATCAGCATTTGTCTGGTGACTGTTGTCTGGTCTTTCAAATGAGATACATAACCTGACTTAACTGGAACTGACCAATTCTATCTGTGTCTGTGTGTGTGTTGTACTGACCAGCTGGAGGCCTGGGGCTGGCTGGAGAACAGGTCCACGGCGTCGTTGGTGAGGCTGGAGGCGCCACCCGCCTCTTCGGTGATCAGGGAGAAATCGCTGCTCAAACTGGTCACACTGCCGCGATCCTTCGACTCTGAAACCAACCAGACGGTGGAGGCGCGTTAGCTCAAGTTCCCAGTTTCAGTCTTTACATTGTCCCCAATAGGAAAATACAGACATTGTCAAAAAACAACCCGACGGGGTGAGGAGAGCCAGGAAACCAGGGAAACAGGAAGTGGAGGAGGTTGAGTCTGCAAGGACAAATGCTTACACATCTTTTCTTTTCACCTTTAAGCAAATTCACTGCATGTGGGGTAAATGAAAGTGAAGCTATGCACATCAAAGAGGGCGGTCTGCAGAGTGGCAATGGTTTTCTTTGCTACTCTTCACTACGCTGGTGAGTTGGGTTTGTGAGGACTCCTGTCCAATGGCGCAAAAGTTGACCAAACAACACAGCGCCGAGTCTCACAAGCCTTTTAGAGCAAAGACCTTATTTATGCAACAGCTTTGTTCTGGAGTGCCGTTCCACTTCCTATCCACTTACAATTAAAAATTCTGAAACTAAATGAAAGCTAATATTGAGATTGCTTGAGCAAATTAGCTTAAATTAGCACCCATTCAGGACGACAAAAAAAAGAGATCGCTAACTGCCCTACCACAGCATTCAAATGGTGTAGATGTTACTTGATGCTGTTTCGTGTTTGGCAACTGGATAAATACATCAGGGATTGGCAGTGGACTGAATCCACTGCTGGTGTAAATTCCCTTTCCAATGTTTGGCTGATTTAAATTACTGTCAACTTTGGTAGCCTAGTGCGAGACACATAAGCGGGGAAGTACACGCAGGGACAAAAATGATGCCCAAGTCTATTCAAAAAGTATTTTGAGCCAAATCCTCCCTTGTGACTGCTCTAGAAATGATGGGGTGATGGTACTGTTCTCCTCTAGCGTGATAGTATAAAGTCAGTGGCAAATAAAAGAGAGGCCATAAGCAGAAGAAACCATTTCCATCTTTAAAATACAGCAGTGTACTGATGCACATGCAAGACACTAGTGAAGAGTAAAAGCTTGCAGACATCAAAGTTGATGATACAAGATGTCTTTGATTCAAAATCCTCACAATTTCCAGAAGAGATGAGAATGCCGTTATTGCCCCGACTCTCACTGCCTTGTGCTCATCGCAATTCTGTCTGGGCTCACAACACTGAAAGCCATTGTTATTTCATAGTGTATCAGACCAGAGGCATGCGGCAGGAACGCCTGCTCATGCCAGAAATAAGTCACCAAAAAAAGATGAGCTCCACTTGGACTTGGAGTGAGATACAAGTAATACATTACATGCATTTTGTCCACAAACTGGAGGCTTATTAACAGGGACATGAGCTGCTCAATAAGATAAGAAAAGATTTGATTTGCAGGAATTGTTGCATCCAAAAAGCCTGCAATCCTGGGGGAAGGTTTTAATTATATATCAAAATTTATTATGGGGATTTTTGCCTTTATTCGATAGTTGACAGTGGAGACAGACAGGAGAAATGGGACGAGGTATAGGGGGATTACATGTGACAAAGGTCCCAGGCCAGATTCAAACCCAGATGTCATGGTAACATGGTACGCACTAGGAATGTGCTAGACGACTAGTCGGTGGGTGGTCTGAATGACAAATTGACTAGTCGGTGTATACAAAATGCCAAAATTTGCCGTGTTTCCCATACATAGGCTCATCTGTGCCACACTACCACAACATCGGCATGGCCGCCACAAAAAAAAAAGTTTGTCAATGTATAGGAGTTGATCTAGTTGACGCACAGTCTCACAAACAACTCGGTGACTATTTTGGCATATTCCCTGTACGCACCCAGCCAACTGAGCCCCTATGATGTCCCTTAACCAGAAAAAGTTAGCATGTTTTGCGCACCAACGGCAGGTAGTCAGGGTACCATCGTAATTCTCATCTATTCAGTCCTCCAAATGAGCTACAGCCTACAGGCAGAGCTGCTGGCAGCCTCTCTGTAGGGATGCCATTGAAGTGTGCATACAGGAACGCCTGGGAGGGATGCCGACTTACTTAATTGGCAGAGGTCCTCCACAGTGAAATCGCTATCTTTGAAGTGGGAGTTCTTCCTTCTGCGGAAAAAAAACAAAAAAAACATTAGGATGAAAAAATAGACAACAATGTGTGAGAGAGAGAAATCAAAAGAAGAGAAAAAACACTGGTGAATGTGAGCATAAGATCCAGTGATACGTAAATGTTTCCATGTCATAAGAAAAGAAAGCCAGAAGCAAAACAAAACCAAAGAGCAAGGATACAGAAATCAAGAAAAAGAGAGCGAGACGTACCTCTGTTTCCTAACGGCAGAGAACTTCTCTGAGACAATGTGCTTCAAAAAATTGAAGCAAAAAAAGAAAATCTGCCACGGGAGAAAAGAAAGATATTTTGATCTCAGAGTACAACATGATGATCCGTGACAAAACACTGCCCTCTAGCTCCTGACAGCGGTCCAGTAGGTCTGGGCTTTTTAAACCAGTGGTTCTCAATCCAGACCCCTGTCCCAATTAGAGCCTTCAGGTTTTCATGATACTCTAATTGGTTCAGGTGTGCCCGATTAGAGCTGGCGCTAAAACCACCAGGACAAGGGGGGTCATTGAGGACTGGATTGAGAACCACTGCTTTAACCGAAGGAACTGACAGCATCGCAAAAGGAACCTACAGAGACTCAAACACTCAAACTTGCCAAAACCTTCACACTGCTACCGCCTGAGAGAAGACGGAAAAGCCCGTTATTCCCCGAGACCAGAGGCTCAGCGTTTGTGGTCATGGTGCGTTCGGGTGTAATTGTCGGTTTGTCACCTCGCCCGTCCTCATTTTGGTTCTAGAGCAGGTTAGGACACTGAAACTTCTTAATTACATACTTTATTATATTTATATATATATATATATATTATATATTATATATATATTATATTTGTTTGTTTTGCAAGCTGCACTTTTGAATGAAACTTATCACAATTGTAATCTTTTGCAAGTACGCTTACTGTGGCGTCGTTACATGGAAGACTGTTCTGTTGGAGATGCACTCACCTCCTCCCCTTTGGAGAGTCGATCTGGCAGCATGTGACTGGAAACGGAGGCAGAGACATGAATCATGTTAGATAGTGGTCCCATAACAACACAATCTTATTTAACTCAGAGGAGAGCCCAATGAAGGGTGTTCATCAAGGCATCTCAACCAGGGTCATTATGAGTACTACAGTGTTACCAACCGGTGTGATGAGAGAAATGGTCAGTGATCTCTCTTGCTTTTCTCGTTTTTGTTTTAATGTATAAAGACTAGATTGAAAAAGATGAAGTGGTACAAAATCTATAATATCATGAAGAGCATTACGGTCATTACTGTCACTATAGGTGGATGATGCCAACAGTACCATAAGTTCACCACCATAAGAGTGCAGAAATCAATACATCGCATAGAATAACCTCCAAATACGATTCAGTCCAGACTGATGAGGCAAAGTGCAGTAGCCTCATTTTAATTACTTTTCCTCTCTCTCTCTCTCTCTCTCTCTCTCTCTCTCTCTCTCTCTCTCTCTCTCTCTCTCTCTCTCTCTCTCTCTCTCTCTCTCTCTCTCTCTCTCTCTCTCTCTCTCTCTCTCTCTCTCTCTCTCTCTCTCTCTCTCTCTCTCTCTCTCTCTCTCTCTCTCTCTCTCTCTCTCTCTCTCTCTCTCTCTCTCTCTCTCTCTCTCTCTCTCTCTCTCTCTCTCTCACCCTCCTCCTGCCTTGGCCGGTGTCTCGAGGGCTTGGGCAGGACCGCTGATGGATAATTACACGGGCTAGCTGGCAGTGGAGGGGCTCTTTACTACGCTGCCTCTGATGAGTTCAAACCGGAGAGATGCATGCTGGTAATTATGAAGGGAAAAAACCCAAGGGTGGGAAGGGAGCGAGACAGAGACAGAGACAGAGACAGAGAGAGAGAGAGAGAGAGAGAGAGAGAGAGAGAGAGAGAAAGCGAAACCAAAAGGGAGCTACTTGTACTCGTTCTGCCCTGGCCTCCATCTCCCACTGCTCCCACTGCTCCCAGTACTCCATTAACCAGCCGCCTCTCAATGATGCATCCCAGAATTAACGTGGTCCGTCTCCACCAGATGGCGCGGAGCATCACAAACCACACCTCTAAAGTATTTAAACTTGGCTAAGACGCTTTGAAATTATCATCATTTATTTATTTATTTTTTTTACCCGAAGAGGAACCAGTCGTAGGCGATGGTCAGATACAGGATCTCGGCCGGCTCCAGGCTGGCGTGCACTGCGCCGTCCTGTGAAAAATACATAACAAGAACGACTCAAACACGG
This sequence comes from Hoplostethus mediterraneus, assembly GCA_034670385.1. Lineage (NCBI taxonomy): Eukaryota > Metazoa > Chordata > Actinopteri > Trachichthyiformes > Trachichthyidae > Hoplostethus > Hoplostethus mediterraneus. The sequence goes on from JAXDDW010000013.1 coordinate 6,087,057, forward strand.
CGCATTAAATAAAACACCACGGGTCCAGTCACCCGGGGGGGGAGGGAGACGTCATGCAGCTTACTCTCATGTTGCATTCCTTTTGAAAAGTACCCCCTATGTGGAATCTGGGGGTTTTAAATCATACGGAAAACTTTCCAGTATGGACCAGCCCTTAATCAAGAAAGAACAAGAAAAAAAAGAGACATGCATATTTATAACATGAAGAGTCTATTTTTAATGAAGGCGGTGAAAATAGAGCCGGCTAATTAAGGTGCGTGTTTGGAATAGTAAATTGGATTTATGTGGAGGGGTACAAATGAGCAAAGGGGGGGCGCTGTGGCAGAGGGGGATGGGTTTACCACGGGATCGCCGGAGCCACTTATGAATGTTGGAGGGGCTAAATGAGCAGCCGGGTGACCGGGTGGCATGTGGAGAGACGCTGGGGAGGGGGTAAACAAGAAGAGAGGAAGAGGGAGACTTACTGCCCACAGGGAGAGCCTGAGGAGGGACACGAATAGAGGCGTTCGGTCCCAGCCTGATATGCAGTGCACCAAGAGGCCACTTTCATCTGGAAAAAAAAAAAAAGACCTTTAGAGCATTTTTTGCCAGATTTTTGGACGTGCTACCTCTTTTTTGAGTAGTCGTCTAGGAAAGTTAAAGCCCCAGGAAACTTGGCTTGAAATGAAATATATATAAATATATATATATATATATATATATATATATATATATATATATAAAATATAAATATAAAAATGAATATATGATATCAAAGTTTAGTGTCTAATTAAGCATCCACAAAAATCTGAGTGAAAATAAACGTTCAGAAATATTAGAAAACCTCGTTCAAATGAGTGGGGGGTTCAGAACAGTGGGGTTGAATTGGGCGTGGCATTTTCTGACATTTATGACGCAGAGAATTCATTCATCCAATCATTAAACAATGCACTGTCAGTTGTCCCGCCCCCAACAGGTGCAACAGCTTGACAGTTTGACATGGGCGGAGCTATCCATCGTGTCAGGATGTCAATCAAATCCTGATCTGACACGCCTACACAGTCCTGAGAAATGGTCTAAACAGCTAAATGAGCTGTTTTTTGAACGAGGTTTTCTAATATTTCTGAACGTTTATTTTCACTCAGATTTTTGTGGATGCTTAATTAGACACTAAACTTTGATATCATATATTCATTTTTACTATTTCAAGCCAAGTTTCCTGGGGCTTTAAGTCCATCGTAACGCATCATTACATGCATAATACTATATGAGGAGTATGGTAGGACTGGTCATAACTGTGCAGACACACAAGACACAATTCAAGCGATTGTTGTTGTGTATTAAGCAGCGATGTAGCATTAAAAAAGGTGAGTAAACTAAGAGCCTCGTAAGATGAAGAAGCCCTAAAGTGAGTTACAGGTGGGTTAACCGCCACTAAATCCCTAGCCGATATCCATGTTTCATTTATAATTATCATAAGGCAGTCAGAATGTGCTTATAGTGTCATGATGCAATACGAGCGATGCTTCAAGTAAGCTCTTACCACAACAACCATTAACCAATACTGAATTATTACAGCTTCACATAACAGTTAATTGCACAAGATGTGACCTGACGGCTACGGTACTAAAAATACATGCACTCAGGGTACCGCGGGATCCTTTGGAGAAAAGTGTACACCAAGAGGCATAATTTATTCAAATCGTCATCCTACATTAACAGGATATATGCCACATTTACGTTCTCGTTTCTATGCTCCGGAGGTGAATATTTAAAATGACAGTTAGCCACTGAGCTTTCCGCTGAGTACGTCGACCCAGTGCACCCTGAACCCACCCGGTCCGGTTCTGTCCGGTCTGCACATCATCATCATCACCACCACCACCACCTACCATCGCTGTTGATGATGTGGAGCAGCAGCTTCAGGTAGTTCTGGGTCTGCTCCACCAGGTCCCACGACTGACCGACACACACACAAACACAAAAGACACAAAAAGACACAATACTCATCAGTGAGGAGGGGATACTTTATCAGCAGCCACAGAATCACAACAGACATGAAAGCACCGGCTGCACAGTGAGGTCAAAGTCACGTGGCGGTGCTTGTGATGTGTGACTGGTTATGAATCATGACTGGTGCACTTCCAGTTAAGACCAACAGATGGCAGCGACACACCACAAATACTGAGGGGCAAACCTGACTCACATGGTGGGTATAATGAATAGAGTAGAGTAAAACAGACCAGAATAGACTAGAGTAGAACAGAGTAGAGTAGAATATAGTAACTTAGTAGGACAGAGCAGAGTAAAACAGACCAGGATAGACTAGTAGAACATAGTAGAGTTAGAATAGAGTAACTTAGTAGGACAGAGTAGAGTAAAACAGACCAGAATAGACTAGAGTAGAACAGCAGAGTAGAATAGAGTAGAGACAAACAAAGTGGAATAGAGTAGCATTGAATTGAGTAGAGTAGAACAGAGCAGGATAGAAAAGAGTCAAACAGAACAGAACAAAACAAAGCACAACAAAATAGACAAGAACAGAATAGGTAACCTGAGAACAGAGCAGAATAGACTAGAGTAGAACAGCAGTAGAATAGAGACAGAGTGGGATAGAGTAGCAAACAATAGAGTAGAATAGAACAGAGTAGAAACAGAGTGGGATAGAGTAGCGAACAACAGAGTAGAACAGAATAGAGTAGAGTAGAGACATATAGTAGTAGAGTAGAATAAAGTAGAATTGAATTGAGTAGAGTAGAACAGAGTAGGGTAGAATAGAGCTAAAGAGAACCAAACAATAAAATAGACAAGAGAATATAATAGAGTAGAATAGAATAGAATAGGTAACCTGAGAACAGAGCAGAATAAAACAGACCAGAATAGACTAGAGTAGAACAGCAGAGTAGAATAGAGACAGAGTGGGATAGAGTAGCGAACAATAGAGTAGAATAGAATAGAACAGAGTAGAAACAGACTGGGATAGAGTAGCGAACAATAGAGTAGAATAGATTGGAGTAGAGTGGAGACAGAGTGGGATAGAGTAGTGAACAATAGAGTAGAATAGAATAGAATAGAATAGAGTAGAGACATATAGTAGTAGAGTAGAATAAAGTAGAATTGAATTGAGTAGAGTAGAACAGAGTAGGGTAGAATAGAGTTAAAGAGAACCAAACAATAAAATAGACAAGAAGAGAATATAATAGAGTAGAATAGAATAGAATAGGTAACCTGGTATTCAGTCCAGTCAATGTTCAAGTTGTGGGTAAAGCACACAGGGATTGTCAGGGGAGCGTCCACATAGTCCTGTCAGAGGAGACACGGAGACACCCAGTTAGCAGCAGACCAGCCGGCTGAAACCGACTCAGCTGTCACCACGGCAACACACTCGGTACCTGATTCCAGTTGAACACCAGGCCCTCCGCCGTGTAGTCTCTGTCTTTGTAGTCCTTAAAGAACTCACACCCTGAAAACACACACACACACACACACACCATGAACCTTCTGATCAAACCTGTCAGCAAACACAGGAAGTACGTGAAGAAGTTAGTTTGTTCTCTGTAAAATAACGCTGCATGGCGGGGTAAACACAGGCAGGCCCTTTAAACTCAAATACTGAAACTAACTCGCCGTGTGCTTGGTACAAACGTTAATGGAGGTTTGACTTGCATGGAGGTGAACAGATAATGATGTTTTATTTTTGGTGAACTGCTCCTTAAAAGTTTTTGCATCCTGTTTCCATGTAAGTCCAGTTTATTGATGAGGCGCTTTTCAACCAAACAGCTTCCTCAAAAAAAAAGTACCGAACAACAAAAGGAAAGACATGCTACTTCACAAATTTTGAAAATATGAGACCGGAGCTTCTGTGCGGTTTGCCATGATTCAACAAGGCAACAGCAAATAGGTCGTCCCCCGGGAATGATGCAGTCACCCTTTGGACCAATCAGTAACACATTACACATATATGAAAAAGGTCAAAGTTTGCGTTGTCTGCTTTTTGTTTTGTTACTTAAAGAAAATCCAATATGGTGTACACTGGTGGTCTTCGAGGCAAATTTGTAGAGCAAGGGCAGCTGGATAGGTGGACATTCAAACTTATGTGGGTGGAGATATGACTAGTTACTTAAATGTGTTGGATTTGTAGAGTGGTTTGGGCCAATCGTCAGCTTGTATTGGTCATGGATTTGTGATGTGGTTTACCTGGGTAAGGCACAGAGAGCAGGGTGAAGTCTGCATAGCGTTGGGCCTTGTCCACCTTCTCAGAGGATGTTACACTGGAGAGAGACAGAGAGAGACACAGAGAGAGAGAGAGTTGAGGAGATGCAGATATGCAGTGTGAGCATTCAGCAGCAGCATTAGTACACAAGAACTCCACAGACATCCACTAATGGAGGGACAAATGCATCATCGCTGGCAGTACTTACACACCCACCAACATGAACACGGCCACTCATCCCCAGCCTCGACACAGTAACAAACACACTGTGACACACAATCTTCCTCCAAACCCGATAAACAGCAACATATGCAAAAGGTCTGGGGCCGAACACACAGTCGGGCCCCTTACGTAAGGCTCCTTACTACTAAAGCAAAAGACCGACGGACACAGTGACCCGACTAATGCAGGCGTCCCGGCGCTGCTCCTTACTTTAGGCCAAACTTAACCTTCTTGTTCTCCACCATCAGGTCACAGATGTAGCGAACCGAGAGGTAGCGCAGTAGCTTAATGTCGTGGCCTCGAACCTTGTCGAAGAGCTGGGAGTCCCCGTTCCTGCAGAGAGGAGGAAGAAGAGGGGGGGGGAAGAAGAGGCATGGTTTCACACAGAAAGGGAAAGGGTAGGTATTATTCTTTTCATTTTTACTGAACACTGTTTACAAATAACTTTCATTGACATCACGCATCACTTGCAGCAATTTGTGTCACATACCAATTTGGCCCGTGGAGAAAGTAGCACCTCGCGTTCATTGTCCACTAAACTAGTTAGAGGGATTAGATTACCTGGCCACGCTGTCGTCCTCTGGAACCTCCTCTGACTCCGTCCACGTATCATCACTACCCCCTGGAAAGGAGGCGAGGGTAAACAATGAATGTAAGGATACCCTGACTGACTGCAGGGTAAGGGGGGAAAAAAAACTCGACACCGGTGACCTCAAATACACAGATAAAGAACTTCCAATGATTCCAGTTTCAAATAACAGCCTCTCGGCATTGGTTTTAATTGTAAAGACCTTTTCAGTGCCGGGTCAAATGACATACAAGACCAGTTTCACAACTGAAATGAATGAAAATCAAACCAACTGTGGACCAATTAGAACATAGTAATATTCAGTAGTGGATCTGCATTGCTTTCACACCTGAAAAATAGCACGCCAATAAACTACAACCATTTTAAATGGAATATTTCAATACAAGATTTAAAATATTTGGTTTAAAGCTGCAGTTTGCAGAGATTTAGATGTAAAAATCCATCTGTCTTATCAGCCTAAATCACAAAGTGGGGCTGCAACGGAGAAGAGCATCCCGTCTGCACTAATCGAGATGCTGGAGATTCACCCGACAGGAAGGTCGAATAAGGGTGAATCCAAAAGTGTCTCCTAAACAGCAGCGAGCGCTCGGTGCCTGGTGCAAAGGTGCCTAGTGCAGCTTTAATGGCACTGAAAACATTTAAAGAATATAATTTAATACGTTTTAACAATCTACCCCTGATTTATTTTGACCCAACAGCTAAACCGGGGCTAGCCTGGTTCATTCCAGCTGACTACTACGTGACTGACAGGAAGGCAGAGCAAAATGAATGAGACCGAGCGGGTCATTCGGGTCAGACACAAATAGAATCAGCGTTTTTTTTATCAAGTTCCAAAAGGAAAGGTTTGACAGCTGTCTCAGAACTGCTGCAACGACTCACGAGCACACGTGGAACTGAAACCACCCATGGAAAAAGTCTGGTACAACTTCCCCTGGTTTAACTTCAAATTTCTGTGTGTGTGTGTGTGAGTACCTGAGAAGATGTAGTTGTAGCCAGTGCGTCCATACAGCTCCCCCCAGCCAGCCAGCGTGGACGACCGACAAATGTGCTGGAATGGAGAAGAAGGATACTGATTCGCTGACGTTGTTGTACCGTTCACATCAAAAGGCAGCGATACACACACACACACAGTACAGCAAGAAGAATTCACATTCATGGGATTTACACCATTTTAAGGAAGTGTGTCTCTCTTAAAAGGTTGCAGCTCCTTGAGTAAAAATGAAGTTGAAAAGATAAAGTCATATAAAAAGCCGGTCACCGGGCCGGACAGCAGCGGTACCTTGCCATTGTAGAGGATGACGGGACAGACGAACCTCCCTCTGCAGCGAGCCAGCTTACTCCTGTTCACCAAGTCCTGGAGCTTTGTGATCTGCACCGTGCTCTCAAACCTACACACACACACGCACACGCACACACACACACACACACAATTACTTAATCATTCAAACTAAATTGATCTCTTTATATAGAAAATACAATAAAACACTTAACACAATAATTGAAGTGTTATTTCCCCAAGTTGTTAGTTTGCATCGGGGGGCGACTGCAGGACAGACAATGAAGTGAAAACGTGATGCCGAGAGGGAGAGAACTGTTTACCCAGAAAATGATTTTTTTTTTATAAGGCTTGAGCGGCATCTTGGCTCACAAGTCATAAGTACCTCCTCTATTGGAATTTCTTGAAGTATCACTTCCTATTTCCACTTCTAATGTCCACTTCTAGGCGACATGTGACGGAGCAGTCATTTTACCCCTCTTGCTGCCTTGGGGTTGGGATCAGAATCATTAGACATGTGTAACCTTTGCTCCCTGCACCACAGTGAAGGTGGACATGATTAGAGGAGTGACGCAAACAAACAAGGGAGCAAATTGGTAACCGAATGGTCTGGACTTTGTATTAGAATCTGGGGGTTGGCTGAGGAGGGACGGTACCTGTCTCTCTGGGTCTCTTTGCATTCGTACTCCAGGTAGACTATCTGTCGGGGGTAATGGCCGCACACTTCTCCGTTGGTGTTGTGGATGACACTGTACTTGTAGTCTCTGCCAAACAGCTCTAAGCAGCGCTTCTCTATTGCTTCCACCTGAGGAAAGACAAACAAAGTTGCTCTTAGTGGTTTAAAGAGAACCTAGGTTTTCACCTGGGAGGCTAATTTTAAGTTTGTGGCTGAAAGACATTGGAAGTGAAACTGAAAAAGCTATCAGTCGTTTGTGGTTTCTGTTCAGTGTTTGAAGTCTTGAATGTCTGCCCACGTTCCATGGATGTCAATTTGGCAAGGTGTGGGCGAAGTGAACAAATCCTTTGAAATTTAAAACTAGATATCACATCAGGGGAGCACTCACAAATGTGATTAGTTTTTCTTATAGTTCTTGAAGGACATACCAAAGACCATCAAATCCACTTTGAAAATGTTCAAATATAGTATATACAGCAGGTGGAGTCGATCGGACTAAAAGCATCAGGATATTGGTGCTTACTTTAGTAATGACAGTGACCAATTAAACCTAAAAGTGATTTTGTCAGTTATGGCAATGCTCACTTTGAAAATGTACTCAATATATATATAAGCAGGTTGGAACGTTTTGTAATGGCACTAAACACATTCAAGAACTGACTAAGCTTAGGGTTTAGTGAATTGACAGCCCTGCCCCATTCAAACTAAAGGAGCTACTGGCACTAGAGTATTGTAAGGATTATGGGCATGCGGGGCATCCTGTGTGACATACAGGCTAGTAACAAGTTGCAGATTGTTGTTATTTTCTGGGTGCCAGTTCTCTGGTATATAGAGAGAAAATGACACTAAACTCCATTCAAAAATCTGACAATTTAATGTTGCCGTGCTTACTGGCAAAGGTAGAACACAATTTGAGATCTTTTTAAGACACATTCTTCAACTCGACATGCAGCTTTTCATTCACCAAAATACACCGTAGTGAGCAGTAACGAGTAGTGTGAACTAAAGCTAGAAGTTAACATTTTATGGCAATAAAGTGCTGCTTGGTGGATCAGGTGTTTACCGAATTGAAGAGTGACCCTTAATGATTAGTAACAGGTCATTACAGTCAGCCATGTAGCTTTGCCAATAAGCAAGGACACAAAAATGTGCCACATTTTTGAATGGAGCTTGGAATTAAATGCCCTCCATGTTAAGAGAGAACGGCAGGTACAGTTAGTTGTCAAATAAAGCACACGAGTTGATGAACCCCAAACTTACCCGAGGAGTGACTTCTTTTGCTCTGTACTGCGTCTTGGAAAACAAATCTATCAAATCCGCTATTTCCTCGCTCTTTCTGACCGACAGCCCGGAGGCCGTGAAGCCGCCGGCCGCGGAGGGGGAGGCGGCCATCATAGCGCCTCGACCCGCGGTGGTGGGCTCTATCCGGACTCGCCCTCCTTCAAACACCGCAGCGCCGTGTCCTTGGAAACGGGAGGACCGACCAGGCCATCCCTTCCCGGCCAACTTCTTCCTGACTGCCCGCTTGAGGGGGCCGGAGCCGGGGAGTCTTCCCGAATTCAGGGCACCGGCGAGCTGCTACACCCTCCAAACACAAGCCGTTAGCCAGCCTGCACAGCTAGCCAACCTCACCACAACAACAGCTCCTGCTACTGGAGCTAGCACGACTAGCTTACTGGCTAGCTTGCTCAGCTTCAGAGCCGTAACGTTTTCCCTGGCGATAAACTTAAAATAAACTTACATTCGCCGCACACTTACTGGAGACAGTTTTCAAACCTTTTTAGTCCTCTCCCACATCACTACTGTCTTGTTTACTAACAAGAGGAGGCGTGAACCCAAACTCTTAGCGCTAACTGAACTCCAGTCCTCTGGATTCAGGAAACCTCCAGGATCTTCCCCGGCCTGCTCACGTTTCCTCAATGTCACATCTTCATATCTCCTTAGTTATCACGATGATACCAACAAGTAGACTGATGTTACACAGTGATAAATCCTGTAGCTGCAGGATCTCTACACTGTATCTGTCGTTCTGGATCAAAATCCCATTCCCGGAGAGGGGTGTTGCAATCTGTGTACTACTGTCTGAAGGTACAACAGGCGGTAAACAGGAAGCTGACTGTACCACGTGACAGACACCTCCCCCACTTCCTCAAATGACGTTTGGCTGTCAATCAGCAGACAGCTATAGTAGCCTGTTTGGATGATTTGTTTTGGTATTGGGATTATATATACAGATTTTGGAAACACGTTAATACATGTGTTTATTTATTTATTTGTATTCAAGGAATTTCCTTCTAAAGCTGTTAAAACCGTGAACCACTGTATACTTGACTTTGTATCATACCCCTGGCATGTACTGGTTCATAGCTATGAACTAATGACAGCCAACTTTTTGTACATGTAGGTAGAACAAAATATAATCTAGGGGGAGAGATAGATACAGTACATTAGATAAATACCTTGTAAGGTGAACATAATTTTACAGTTTTAGACAACTTTTGCTTTACTTTCTGAGATAGAGCAAGAAAATGTACTTTTATTTGTGAATTTGCAGTTGTGAATATGTAATGTTGTCCCTCCTAAAAGTAAGTTGATTAAGAAACATTGCTTATCTTCTTTCTTACCCTGTTCAGTAAACCCAAACATCATATTTGAAAAGTGAGTGTAAAAATGGGCAGTGCCATAATAAATGTTATACTGTTTCAATGTTCTCCTTACAACATACAAAATACCAATGTCTCTTTTAAACTTCTGTGAGTAATGGTTAGCAGGGTAGAATTAATTAATAGTTTTAAATTACACTTCTTTAAACTTAATTCTTTAAGGTAATAATAGGAATAAAACAAATAGACTGTACTTCAAATTTAAAAAAAAAAACAAATAATTCCAATAGCCAAACATGCTGCAAATACTACAACATGTAAATGAAGATACAACATCTTCTATGGCAAATTTACAGGTTGAAGTACAGTACCAGTCAAAGGTTTGGACAAACTTACTCATAGAAAGGGTTTTTCTTTATTTTTACAATTTTCCACTATTTTAGAATAATAGTAAAGTCATCAAAACTGTGAAATAACACAAAAGGAATTATGCAGTGATCAAAAAATAAATAAATAAATAAAAACTATCTTATATTTTAGATTCTTCAAAGTAGAAACCCTTTGGCATTAACAAGCAAAGAAATTCCACAAATTAACTTTTAAAGGCCACAATCACTATGTGAGTCTTTAAAATGATGATTTAATCATTGTGGTTCAACATTCTCCACCTCTAAAGTCTAAATGAAAACTACTTGTTGGGGGTGCATTTCAATTTAATTAAAATGTAAGTTTTGAAAATAAATTCATACACAGGCATCAACTTCTCTATTTGTCTAAGAAAATTTCAAGCATTTAAGCATCAAGCCTTTATATCAAAATGTCTTTAAGATCATGAGAAACAGAAACAGGTGTGTCCAAACTTTTGACTGGTACTGTAGTTGTGCAAGCCATTAACATGTTCACAGATGTCATCAACATGTACAGATGGGAGAACATATGTACAGTACAGAAATGTCACTAGAAGTGCAAATATGCATTGCAAGGTATTCACAATTGATATTTACAGATGGCAATGACATATGCAGGTGCAGAGTGTGCAGATGTGCATTGTTAGCTATCGCCTCATAAAATATACATGTATACCAAAATGTGTCAGGACGTGCAAATGTGAATCGTTCGCATTTACAGAGGAAGTAGCATACATGGCGTGTCCAGAATTATGTACCAGGTCATATACAAAGGTATGGGCCATGTGCACAGTACAGTTTCATGTGTATAATATGACCTTACTAATATACTGTTCAAATTTTGTCACTCACTCATACACACGCACAAACCCTCTATCACTCACACACTTACTCAGTCATACACAAACAACTCATTCACAACACTATTATTATTGAAAAGGGTTTAATTTTTATTGATGTTGAATGTTTGATTAGGATGTTTTTTTCTTTTACTATTCTAATAAATAAGAATAATATGAATATGTCCTGTTGTCATGTTTATTCTTCTAAATTGTTATTTTTCACTTGTTTGCTATAGATGCTTGCATTACATGTTCCTAAATGTCTATTTCTGGGAAAATTATTATAGCAATTAAGTGTATATTTTGATTACAGCAAGTTGCTGTATTTCTCTGAGACAGTAATTTGCTGTAATTGTAATTTTGTAAGTGAAAAATCATTACAGTATATATGTTTTGATTGCAGCAAATTGTATTTATCTTCACAGTAGAGATACTGTGCATTTTGAAACTGCTGCCAGTAATTTACTGTAATTTCACAGTGAAAAGTTTTACAGTGTGGATTATGTCTGAAATCAAATGACAGTTGGGATGTAACATCCTTTTAGTCTCAGAAGAGGGCTTTATTGTAATGGAGGATGTGAACATTAAGCCCGCAGATAGTATCAAAATAAGTCATTCAGCCATGCAACTTGTGAATACTTAATGTATAGCTGTGAAGGCAAACATGCACCTTCCACACCATTTCATGTTTGATCATCTATGAATCAGCTCCACCGAAAAAGCCTTCCACATTTTTGTGTGTAAACCCAACACATAATTGTGGTGTTTTAGATTGATGAATCCATTTTGTTCACCACACTCTTTTGTTAATATTTTATTTTCATGTTTTTTTACAGTGCAGAACATGTTAACCCATAGCCTCTCCGCTCTCTCTCTCTCTATCAGTGGTGTCCAATCATGTGCCATGGAGGGCCAAGAGTATGCAGGTTTTCACTCCAACCAAAGACTACACCAGGTGATTTCACTGATTACCACACCTTCAACCAGAGAGGAGGGACTAAACAGTGAAATCACCTGCTGTAGTCCTTGGTTGGAGTGAAAACCTACATACTCTTGGCCTTCCGTAGCACATGATTGGACACCACTGCTCTATATAAACAAAAACTAAACAAAATATTCATAGAAAAAAGCATCACCAGACTTGAATGCTTTCTTACATTAAATTACAGTGTCTATGATGTGTAGTCCTTCAAGGTAATATGCCTGGAAAGTACCAAGCCAAACAGTAGAGCCTGCCATTCTGTGTATATGACAGTATTATGGCAGCCAAAAAAAGACCAATTCATCATCTAAGGTAATCTCCCTCCCTTAAACCTTTGAGAAGGTTTCAGCTTAACCTTTAGAGAAAGTCAAACAAAATGTGTGAGGATTGATCTAAATCAAGGGTTCCCAAACGTTTTCATGTCATACACCCCCAAACATGTCTCATATACCCTGAAGGAATTTGGTTGTTAGATATGGTTTATAAGAATCGCATAATCCTTGAGGGGAGTGAAGAGATTGAGATCTATGATCAAATCAAAGTCGCAATTCTTCTGCATTTTCCCTTTATAATAACTTTTGGTAATAGGGGGCCCTGGACACTGATCCCGGTGCGTAGAGGTGCAGTGCGGTTGATCAAATCATCATCATTCAAGTACAAAAGACCTTTTTGGCTACGAACCGTCATACCGAGCAAAACTCTTGAGTCAGTATCGTCTTATCCAAGGGTTCTCAGACAGCTTCACGTCTCAGATCCCCACATATGGACCTCCATTTGATAACATTTATGTTTCTAGTAAATTAAAGTATCGGCAAATGAAACTATTCCACTGGAAGCCACTCAAGCACCCTTGGGTGGGTCCCCATTTTCCCCATCGTTTCACTAATCGGTGAATTGCCACTGACATGTCCGGGGGGGGGGGGGGCTTTCAAATTCCTACAATATCCAAAAACCGTGTGCGCGCCGTCGTCTACAACCCCGTCGACGTCCCGTGTGCGCGCACGGAAAGACAGGACGCACGGCTAGTGGGGAGAGAGGCAGAGAGAGAGAGGGAGAGAGGGACAGAGAGAGAGAGAGAGAGAGAGAGAGAGAGAGAGAGAGAGAGAGAGAGAGAGAACCACAAGACCAGCATCCAAAACCACAGACATGGGTCTCTCGGCACGCGCGATGGCAGAGGACTGATACATGTTTATCCGTCGTTTTTTCAATTTTGCGGTCTAGTCTAACTCATGACTCCAACATGTCAGGCGTTTGGTGTAGAAATGTCCCCGTTGGTTTCCAATAGGTACCCGCTCTTTTGCGGAGGATTCAGCGCGGGAAGCTCGACGGGGCGAGCAGCTCGTCTCTCCTTTGAAGCCGTCCGGGCCAACGCACTGGGAGCCCCGGTACTGTTTATATTAGTAACCCCGTGAGACGGCGGGGAAGAGCGCTAAAAGGACCACGATGCGCCTCGTCTCGTCCACCCCTCGCCGTTGTTCCTGGCTCTGCGAGCTCGGCGGGCTCCGCTGTGTCTTCACGCGCTGAGAGGAGCGGAGGAGGAGGAGGAGGAGGAGGGAGAGGGAGAGGATTTTCCCGTCTCGGTTGAATCACCGATAATTAATTCGCTACTGAATTAATTGATTGATTTTTTTTGGAAGGGGGGCGGGGGTCATTTTTGGGATGTGAGATTAATCATAAAAGAGCAAAATCTGGATCTTGTAGTTGATTGATCTTCAGGAGGAGTGGGGACCTTTACGCATTTGTTTTAGGAGCGCTTTTTCTAAAATTTACCATCATATTTTCTACCCACTGATAGGGGGGTTAGGGGGGAGAATCGAGAGGAGGGGGGGACTCCATATCAACACTTCTGTGTGAGGAGGGGGGGGTGGGGGGTGGGAGGAAAATGCTGCCTTCGCAAGAAGCCTCCAAAATCTACCATGACAACTACATGCGCAACTCGAGGGCCATCGGGGTCCTGTGGGCCATCTTCACCATCTGCTTGGCCATCATCAGCGTTGTGGTGTTCATCCAGCCTTACTGGATCGGTGACAGCGTCAACACCCCCCACGCCGGCTACTTCGGCTTGTTCCACTACTGCGTAGGCAACGGGAACTCCAACCGGGAGCTTACCTGCCAGGGCAGCTTCTCCGACTTCGGCTCCATCCCGTCCGGAGCGTTCAAGGCAGCCTCCTTCTTCGTGCTGCTGTCCATGGTGCTGATCATCAGCTGCATCGCCTGCTTCGCCCTCTTCTTCTTCTGCAATACCGCCACGGTCTACAAGACGTGCGCCTGGATGCAGCTCCTATGCGGTAAGGAAGATACTTTTTGGGGTGGTTGGCGGGTGCCGGTCCCTCCTCAGATGCTTTTGGAGGGGTGGGGGGTTCCTTTCAGGGGGGACCCTTCAGGAGGTGATAGTGTACTGAGGTAGATACATCAGATCCCCCCTCCCCTTATAGTGTTACATTTTGTCGGGGTAGTGTGGTGGTGGTGTGTGTAGAGGGTGGGGGGTTTCAGCAGCGCCCCTGATCCACAAGATGATGGGAGCCCATCACTCATTCTGTGCACGAACACTGGGGTCTGTTCCAACACTGGTGCACCCTCCCTCTCTCCTCATCTCCCATCATGGGCGTCATGGTGATGCATGGGTGCTTCCCATATCTTAGCCTAAGTGAGTTGAAATCTGATTGTTTTTATTATTATGATGGAGAACAAGTGGTCAAGAGAAAATTGTTTTTGTAAGCATTCGGCAAGTTCTCTGAGCTCTGCTGTGAACCAGGGCTTGTGTGTTGATGCTATACAGTGTCAGTGCGTTGTCCGGGCTGCTAAAAACATCCCAATCTGTGGAGTCAAAGCGGTCCTGTAGTTCCTCAATGGGGATAATGTGGACCAGGGGGGACGCACCTGTAAGTGTCCGTAGGCAACCCTCATCAATAACTGAACAGGAAATGCTCTAGATGCCACCAACAAGGACACTTGTTGACACTTTCAATCTGCCACAATCCATGGAGGCCATATGGTATTGTATTGTATGTTCTTATATTTTTCAGTTCTTATAATTGCTCTTGTGTATATAGTACAGTTTATTAAGATTAGTATAGTAGATCTAGTGTATATTGTATAGTTCTTGGTTTTTCATAGTATTTATCTTCTTAATTCTCATATTTATTTATGCTTTATTCATTATATGCTTGCTTTGCCAAAAACAGTCCTATATATCATGCTACCATTACAGTTCCTATTCTTCTATCACTGTCATTTGACCCACTGGTTGAAACAACCACTGTGTCACAGTGTAATTGTATGGAATTATGATAATGAACTGCCTTCAGCGGCGTTGCATCAAATACCACGGTTTCTATTTTGGTGCCATATCTGCCGACCAGATTAGCCTACATTATGCATGATCCGCACATGCATTCCAATACGTCTCCGCTCATTGCATTCATTCATTCATTCATTCATGCAAGATCACACAGCATGAAAGTTGTATTGTATGTACATTTATTAGGAGGTGCAGTAAGTTGTTGCACCCAAAATGTTTAGTGGTTTTGGGTGCAATAAAATTAAGAGAGGACTCAGTGTTGATCTGCTTCAGGTGCGATAGAATGGAATGGATTTCCCTAAATCGATACAACTGATGAAGATGCTCAGTTTTGTCTTTTTGCCTCAATGACAAATTGTGACAGAAGCTCCATTTGCGCTGAGCCTCTAACCTTCCTTTCCACAGTTGTAGCTATATGCATAATATGCTGTTGTGACAGAAACATGGGATATCAGCCACTGTGTGTGTGTGTGTGTGTGTGTGTGTGTGTGTGTGTGTGTGTGTGTGTGTGTGTGTGTGTGTGTGTGTGTGTGTGTGGTAGTTCCTTCCCAGAGCTGGTATTCCCCCGTCATTGAGCGAACAGATTGTATCAGTTCAGGTGTAGCCTACAAATGTCTCACGCTCAGTCCACATCAAAGAATCCCCTTGCGGGTTCCTAATCACACAAACCGCTAATTAACTAGACATGGTGGAGATGAAATTGGCCTCAAATGTGTTTAAAAAAAGACAGCAATTATTCATGTAGGTGGGAGCTGAGTCTCATGATTTGTAGATTTTCCTTTATCTGTTGCTGCAACTGATAGGGGATTATGGTGTTGATGTACATGCATGCACACATTCTCTGTCTCACACATACATACAGCATTATTTGCAAGGTTATTCCACCAATTATTTGCCCTCCATTGATGACTCCATTGATGTTATTGATGGCTCCACCAAGGCTCCCTCTGTCCTGGATGGAGGAGGACAGTGAAACACTAAAAGCCACAGATATTGGAATGAAATCCTATACAGGCTGGCGTTTCTGCACTGCACTTCCCAGAGGTCACTTGTCAATCAAACAGTGTGTCCAGTACTGTGTACATCTTTCTCTTTGGACTTGGACTTCCTGTGCATCTCAGGATTTTCCCAGGAAAGACCTACCTTACACCAGGTGTTTAGAACAGTAAGTGGAGAAGCTTTCATGAACTGGCTAGACCAATCAGTGAAAGAGAGTAGCAAATTGTATTTATTTATATGAAAATGTTACAAATTATTTAATAAATTACAAAGTAATTAGTAATTACAAATTACTTGAGAAAAGTGACACCAACTCCTAGTAAATAATTGATAGTACAAAAAACCTATTTTTTAAAGTAAATTAAGTGATTGAAAACATGATTACACCATTACAGAGTGCATCATATTTTAGATATAGTGAATGATGAACTTCAGGTAATGATTTTTTTTCATGAGATAGAGATAGCCTTTCAGAAAAGAACTCTTCCTTTTCACATTTCATATTTTCAGGAACGCTAACACTCGCAACAATTAGCTTCCCTGGGGATTCACCATTTCAATTGGTATTCAAGATTTTGTTCCCACCCCTTACTGTCTAGATGTGTGCACAAAGTAATGAAAGTGTTCTAACAAAGCATTCAAAGTGCCATCCTAGCTTCAACTGTTTGTAGGAAACATAAACTTAAAGCTGTATCAAGCAACAGGGAACATTCTTTCCCCCAACATCCCCCCCCCTCATTAATTTCAATGCCAACAACATTCAAGGTGATCCTCTCATGCTAATTCTGTTCTCACCTCTCCCTGTGCCTCTGGCCAACTCAGGTCCGTAGAGACATCGGGGTGCTAGCGTGCTACAGTATGTCTTGTCATTAGGTCTTTTCTCAGCCCATTAGGCAGCACTATGAAGGACATCTGCCTGGCTGGGGAGTTTCTCGATGGGTTTCAACGGTGCCCAAGGCCAAGTTGAGGCCAAGCTGAGGCATTGCATATGGAATATTTGCAAAGCATTTTGTGCCTCTCACAAAGACGATGTTGCCCCCTCCCCAAACCTGTCTGTATTTCCCCTGTTACATCCCTCTGTCATTCCTCACCTGTCCATAGAGACATCGGGGTGCTAGCGTTCTACAGTATGTCTTGTCATTAGGTCTTTTCTCGGCCCATTAGGTAGCACTATGAAGGACATCTGCCTGGCCAAGGAGTTTCTAGATGGGTTTCAACGGTGCCCACCGTGTCAGTAAAATGTGAGTCAGTGCCTCCCTTTGAAAGAGCCAAGGCCAAGCTGAGGCATTGCATATGGAATATTTGCAAAGCCTCAAGGAATGTGAAGTTCAAGGCACAGCATAAGAGTGGAGACCATGGCTAGCTTGTTCTTATGCCTTGCCTTGAACTTCATCTTCCTTGAGGCTTTGCAAATAATCCATGCAATGCCTCAGCTTAACTTCCCAGCCAAGGTCTCCACTCTCATGCCTTGCCTAGAACTTCATCTCTCTTGAGGCTTAACAGTGGAGACCTTGTGTGGAAGAATTTACGTATGTTACCTTAGGTATCTTGATTTGTTTACTGTTATCCCCTATATTTGTTATCCCCTATATTTCTTTAGATGCTGCTCTTTCTTAGGCCTTAGCATGTTGAGTCACACAGGGTGAGGCGCCGAGGTGTCTGGGTGCATGTCTTGTCAATAGTGGCATATCATATGCTGGGAGGACAGGCTGTGCCTAATCTATCTGTTGGGAGAACGACTGGTGCCTGGTAATGCAGGCCACAAGTCAGGTCAGATCATAACACGGTTCGCCCAAGAGCCGGTACCATCCAGAAAGCCTTCCCCATTACTTCCTTAAGCCATGTGTACCCAGATAGCTGCTCCGTGCAACCTTGTGACCTCACTGGTTGCGTCAATGCTTTTCGTCAGCTTTTAGTCCTTCCCCTAGTAGATAGCGCTTTTGCATATTCATCCCTTTATTGTTTCCTTTAACTATATAAACTTTGCCCTGATGCTTCTATGGCAGAGATCTGTATGCTTTACCCATGTATGCGTATCTCTCCTGAGCGCTCAGTATTGTATTATATAGTATTGTATTGTATTGTTTTGTATTGTCTTCTGTGTGCTAATAAATGTGCTCATGTAATTCATGATTGATTTAAAAGGACTTCTGTCTCGATCTAAGTTTATTCAACACCTTGGCTGGGAACAAGCCAGTCAAGGTCTCCACTCTTATGCCTTGCCTTGAACTTGGCTGGCTTGTTCCCAGTTTGGCAAAGTTATAGTTAAAGATGCTACGTGTAGCATTTTGTGCCTCTCACAAAGACGATGTTGCCACTTGTTGCCAATGGTTCTTGTTTTGTGTTGCAAAGCAATCTCACTTTGTGCTGTAAAGCAATACAGCAGATTTCCTGCCAAATCCG
Organism: Hoplostethus mediterraneus; assembly: GCA_034670385.1. Taxonomy (NCBI): domain Eukaryota; kingdom Metazoa; phylum Chordata; class Actinopteri; order Trachichthyiformes; family Trachichthyidae; genus Hoplostethus; species Hoplostethus mediterraneus. Next base: position 6,105,549 of record JAXDDW010000013.1, read on the forward strand.
ACCTGGAGCACACAATGTAAAATGCAGTGTAGAGGCCGGTAGTGGCTGCCAATCGGTGATGGTCTTGTTTTTTACAGTAATTATACTAACGTGTCAAAATGAATGGGGTAATGATTGATTGATGTTATAATGGTACACACAGCACCTTTAAATTGTAATCGCTGCACTCCCCAATGGAATGAGATAATCTATCAGACAAAGTAGGCCATAAGGATCCCCTCACTCTTTTATTTATTTATTTATTTTCTTGTTGAATCAGTTGTCTAATGCCTCGTTGTGTACAGAACAGTAGGTTTCAATGGTGTGTGGCTGAATGATAGGGGATGTAAGTGGCAATAACGCTGCAGCAAAATTTCAATTCACTCCCGAATGGCAAGTCATGCAGCGCTGAATGCTGTAGTCTCTGAATTGCATTCAAGAGTCTATCGTGGATGCAGGAGGGAAGAGCCATGGCATTTCCATCACTAAGCACCTACCCAATCATTCATACCTATTAGCTATAGTGAGGTTTCTCCCTTGACTGGCACAAAGGTTAAGAGTGACTGACTGGCACAAAGGTTAAGAGTGACATCATCTGTAAAAGAAGTTGACATAACATGGAGGGGATTCCTCTTGTTGTTGGGTTTCAGTGGACTTTTTATTCCCCCCTCCGCAAACATGTCTGTATTTCCCCTGTTAGATCCCTCTGTCATTCCCCAACTCTTTCTCCCCTCTCCATTTCTCTCACTTCATCCCTCACAAGCCCGTTTTCTCACAGTTCCCTTTCTCCCAGCTTCCCCAAGTCTGTTGGTGTTTCCAAATGACATGTAGAGTGTCAGCAGCAGCTTCAGAGGTGCTAAACCAAGAATACACTTGCAGTGTGAAAGTTTTACACCCCCCCCCCCCCCCCCCATTTTGAAACCACAAAACACGTTCTGAGTAATGTTGTTGCATTTGTTCATGACTTTTAGCACTTCGCGCTTTCACTTTCTGTCATTTGATTTGTCACAGCTTAAAGGGAAGCAAAACAACACACCCCTGCTGGAATTAATCTTTTTTTCTTCGTTCTTTGCCCAAAGATGTAGCTTTCACTCACTCAAGGGAAACGTTATCTGAAGTACGACAGGCTAAACTGTTCCAAAGAGATTCCCTTCATGTTGTTGAGATTAAACCATAAATACTTTATATCCTGTCAACCCACTCATTTTTTCCTTAACTGGCAAGCAAATCATGTCATTTTTGTGACTATTTTAAATGCTGGCACGATCTCAGCTGTAAGTTCAGTGATCTATAAAAGATAGGCCCCATTGGTGGTTTGCTGGGTCAGTGCAAAATAGTGCAGTGCAGACAAGCTTTCTGAAATATTGACCATCGGCTTCAAAGGTGCCAAAAAGTGCTCGGATGGAAGAAACAACAGTTTCTTCTGGTATTTGTGGAATGAGAATTTAAGAACTCCAAGTCTGGCAGGTCATCAGAAGTGACTAATTGCAAGAAGCTGCATTGAACCGTTTTGTAGCAGCCACAGCAAACTATATGGATGGCCCCGGTCTAAACCCTGCTCTTGCCAAACTGAAACCATTTCTCAAAGGCAGTGTACCGTGCAAAGCAGCGTCCCCAAGGGAGAGGAGAGGAGCTTTGGCAGTGTTAACTTTACACAGGCATTACTTCAGAAAGAATGTAGAAATCTGTTATCTTACACCATGCAAGGACTGGAGATGTTATGATGCTGCATATGTTGTCCCATGTCTTGATGTTGAAGGGTAAAAGTACAGATCTCTGTTGATCTTTAAGAAACTCCTTAAGCATTACTTTTACATTTGGAAAGACAAGTACACCATTCCCACCTTATCATTAAGCCTGTTTAAAATAATCACTTAACATGAATGAGATATGTAGTGCAATGATACAGGGTAAACACAGCAGATAGGCACGTCAGACAAAATTGCTTGAGTCATTTCTCTCTTCAGTCAGGAGGACCTTTGGGAGCTTTGCTGGGTTTTTTGTTTTAGTGTTTGAGTTGCCCCAAACTCCCTGAGCATTTTTGGGCAAACTCAGCAAACGCCTCCGCTTCAAACAGAGCAGCACGAAGCCCAGAGGGGTCTAGAGGGGTCTAGAAAGTGAGCTGGCACTGCAGCCACAGCCGGCGCTAACTCTCCTCCGACTCAACTTCGTGTTATATGGAGATCACTGTGTCTTCAGAATGCTGCAAACCGTCAGTTGTCCATAGCAGGGGATGAATGGGTATGACCAGTGATGTAGTGGTCAATAGAAAGCTAAACTATTAACTCCAGACAGTAATTATCATAACGCATCACCACCACCAATAGACATAGTTATATTTTTATTATTATATTATTATAATTAGATTTTAATAAACCATTAATTTATACTTTCTCCATGTAAAAGATTCATTTTGATACTAGTTACAACTGAGTATAATATGAATTTATCTCATCACTATTTGTTGTCACCCTAAAAATGTGGGTAAACTCCCATCTGCAAATAAAGAGGTGGATAAACTGAGTTTGTGGGGTTTACCCTCCACTACATCCTTGGGTATGACACTTCCTGATCACCACCCTTCGCATCTGCCTCGTTTAGCTGACGAGTAATGAAATTTAAAGTGGTAATCTGTGAGATTTTTGCACTGTGCTTCCCCACAGTGAAAGTAGACAAATGAAGGATTACAGACACCTGTTTGGAGAAGTGAAGGGAGGGAGAAATGTCAATGCAGCAGCACAGGATCCTTCGGGAGTGACAACAACAGATTGAACAACCCATGCAATCCACACATGCATAGAAATAGATGTCCATAAATTTATGGACTAACCCTAACCCAAAAACACCATACCAACAGTGAAGTTTGGAGGTGGGAACATCATGGTGTGGGGCTGTTTTTTAGCATACGGTACTGGCAAACTTCATATAATTGAAGGAAGGATGAATGGAAAAATGTACCGAGACATTCTTGATTAAAATCTGCTGCCATCTACCAGGATGATGAAGATGAAACGAGAGTGGACATTTCAGCAAGACAATGATCCCAAACACACAGCCAAGGAAACTGTCAATTGGTTTCAGAGAAAGAAAATAAAGCTGCTAGAATGGCCCAGCCAATCACCTGACTTGAATCCAATAGAAAATCTATGGAAAGAACTAAAGATCAGAGTTCATAGAAGAGGCCCACGGAACCTTCAAGATTTGAAGACTGTTTGTGTGGAAGAATGGGCCAAAATCACACCCGAGCAATGCATGCGACTAGTTTCTCCATACAGGAGGCGTCTTGAAGCTGTCATTACCAACAAAGGCTTTTGTACGAAGTATTAAATAAATTTCAGTAAGCGTGTTCAATACTTTTTCCCTGTGTCATTCCATTTTATTACACATAACTTAATTTCTGAACTTATTTGTTTTGGTTTCTTTGTATGTATGGATTACTTGGGTTGTTACCGACATCTGGTGAAAATTTCATGTCAGTAGCACCTTTAGAAATATATTTACTGAGAAAAATGGTGACGTGTTCAATATTTATTTTACCCGCTGTATAAGTTCAACACATTTGGGTGGGAGGCCCGGCATCACATCTTGCCAGAGGGCCCAGAATCCCTAGCAGAGCCCCTGCCTGTATCTGCCCTGCAATGATATTAACGACTCTCAAAGGCCGCCTGGCAAAGAATGTGGGCCCTTTTCCTCTCTGTATTGTCGACCGCCTTTCAGAGTCACGATTCTGGGGTGGCGGCCTCGGTGGTGGCGGCTATGCTGCCTTTGTGTCTGCGTTCTGTGGGAGAGAAAGCTCTCTATTGATACACGGAAACAGCGCAGTAAACTTGCCTCCGTCGACTGCCAGAGATACAAAAGAGGAAGAGGGCTGCAGCAGAGAGGCAGCAAATTGTGCTGTGTATGAATGAACACAACAAATTCATGGCCTCACCTGCTCCCTGCACTCATCTGCACTCATACTGGAAGAATCTGCAGCCACCAGGGAGGCCCAGTGCACTGTCACATCACAGCCTGGGTTCAATTCCCATCCCTGGTCCTTTCTGTGCGGAGTTTCGTTCATGTACTCACCATGTTCTCGTGGGTTTCCTCTGGGTGCGTCGGTTTCCTCCCACAGTCCAAAGACATGCAAGTCACGTCAACCCCATCCCCCCCGATTCGTTTTCATCAGAATGAGTCATCCTCTCATACTGAAGTAGCTGAGATGACAAATGGTAGAAAACTTTCTCTGGGTGGAAGTGTTCCCACTACTTTTTTTTTAAAGGAGGACAAGAACATCGAACACTGTTTTGTTGGATTTTCAGAAGAAGTAGCGATTTGTTGCTCCTGGGGAGGAATAACAAAAGTAATGAATGAATGAGCAATGAGTATGATGTTACTTTTGATTAATGGGCCCAACACTGCTTACAAATAACTTTCACTGAGGTAATATGAGTGTGGCTACTGTCAGTGGAGAAATTGGTGTTGGTGGTCCTTCTACGTTGGATTTCCCTGTATGATTGTTGTGCAAAATGTCAAGAAAGTCTAGAAAGAAGCTCTTTGTTCTTTGTTTCTGAGGGACTGACACCAAAACCTGATGTTTCTCGTTGATGTTTTAGATAGATGAGAAATGTCCTGCTAGCAAACTCCATTGTAGCTGCACTGGAAATATCAGTAAGAAAAATACACCAAACAACCAAATGGACCCAGGAATGCAAGTTACATCACCAATGAGTGTATTTTACGAGTGTTAAAGTGTAGGTGGCTTTTTCTTTTAAACCAACATGGAAGCTTTTTTGAACTAATCCAGATCCTGATATCTTTGCATAAGTAGAGGTCCCATCTTAGGGCCACCTGCTGCGCCATATGACACGACTACAGAGATGAAATGAAACACCACGAGTCGACTTCCGCTGTAGAGGCTTGTACAACCCAGATTCAGGCAAATTAAGGGGGGAAACCTGACTTCTCTCCTCTCGTTAGCTGTTCTTCAGGGAGCTTCTCGTGCACCTCTGCTGTGAACCGAGATTTGATGACTTGGGAGAGGAGGCAGAGGGAGTGTGGCCAGGGAAGGTGAGCGATGCTATAAGGCATGAAAGGAAAAGATCAAGAGCAAGGAAGGCAGAACGATAAAAAGGTAATTACATAAGTAAAGAAAGCCAGCAGAAAAAGGAAAGGATTTAGGATATGGATGGTGTGTGTGTGTGTGTGTGTGTGTGGTGTGTGTGTGTGTGTGTGTGTGTGTGTGTGTGTGTGTGTGTGTGTGTGTGTGTGTGTGTGTGAGTGTGAGTGTGTGTGTGTGCTGCCTGCCGGGACCCTGCTAATGCAGAGCTAATCTCCTATCAGAGAGAAGCACTGCCTGGGGTTTCACATCGCAGCAGCCTACCTACCCATAATCCTCAGCTCTCTGCCCAGAGGTTAAGCCTCGACCAATTATTCTCCATGCCATGCAAAACCCCATTATCTCTGGCAGATCAGCCCAATAAGGCTCCTTACTCCTTAACTCCGTCACACCTCCCAGGGTGGAGGGGACGAGAAATAAGGAGAGGACACAAATGAGGAGACGAGAAATAGAGTTTGACACTATTTGTTGCATCAGCCGGGTGTCAGTGTGGGGGAGTAGTTTCATTCGGCATGCTTGCATACACCTGTGTGTGTTGATCCCCCTAAGTCTGTTTCAAAGGCGTTTCCATCCTGGCAAGAATACAATTCTGAGGGTATTTTTATTTATTTTATTTTTTTTTACATGGACATTTAAAGATATTGAATATAATATAATAATAGCCTTAGCCTTGCCATAGCCATAGCCTTGCCTATTTGTCATCAATTATGTGTGTCTGTTTATTTTTTATTGGCTCTTGTTTATTTGATTCTCTTATTTGTCTCATTTCTTAAAGTAGGTAGCTAACTTATTGCACTCTTACCTTCACACTGGTTCTGCTCTTAGTTGCTTGATTAGGAAGGAAATGCACTTACGATTTCTAGTGACTAGTAGTTCTCTACCTACCTATGTTGAATGCACTTATTGTAAGTTGCTTTGGATAAAAGCGTCCGCTAAATGACTGTAATGTAATGTAATAGTATTGGCCTTCAAAAGTCCACGTAGGTTGAACCCTAATATGTATATACTGAATGTGTATGTGTACATGGTTATGTGTGAGTATGTATGTGTGAAAGAGGAAGCAGCCTAATGGGACTGGAGCTGGGCCTAATGCTCTCAGGCCAGGTGCAGATGATGGTTTTAATCAGCCCTGTGGTGACGGAGCTCCGCCCTGTGCCGGCAGGCTGGCAGGCCGGCCGGACAGACGCTTGCCCGGTCAGGAACAGCAGAGGGGAAGAGCTTTCTCCACACCAGAAACCCAAAGACCACGCCAACGCCTAAACGATCACACGAGGAGACATGGTTAGAAGGGAAGCAAGAGAAAGAGAGTGAGATAGACGCTTTACTTTCAGCTCACCTCAGTCCTCAGCTCTTTCCATTGTTTTCTGCATTAGTGTGTCAGTAGAAAAGAGAAAACCTTTTGCACAGTCTTGTATATGCTGAAATGATGTATGCTCTATTTACATTCATTAGGATGCTCGTGTGTAATGGATTACTTTCATTTGGGTTCATACAGTTACAATTTTTTTTTTAAATACCTTTTTGTTGCTGTGGGTATTGGCAAGGCTGTCCACTGTCACCACGCAATATTCCAAGGTAATTACATTCTACTTAGAGAAGAAATCAGACATGTATCGCCATGGAATGTTTCGTGCCAACATGGGAGATCTTCTGCCAAAACCTTATCTAGAGCGTCGCAATACGAGCCAAAATTCCCTCGTTCCCTCGTTCCCCTGCTACGAGCCACGTTTTCCTTGTTTTTCCTGAGGAAACACTGAGTTAGCACTGGGAATATCCTTTCCCTCTTACGGCGCTTGTGACGGAAAACACGTTACTAACGAAACGCATCTCCCCTGAGAGATGGCAATAAAGAGGCCCGCGCTCGCAGCAACACACACACTTTAACACTTTTCTTTGTTGCTCTCGCTCTAATCCATGTATTTGCGAGCGAGTAATGAGCGAAAGAAAGACAGAGAGGGAGAGAAACTGCCACGCCTGCAGGGGACTGTAGTTATTTGTGTCTAATTAGCCCACATTCAGAGGACGTAGAGAATACCAATCTTTCAGGATCTCTCCCTCACTTTCTCTCTTCTCTTGCCATTGTTATTCTGCTTTCGGCCACAAACTTCAGGACTTGGCCTACTTAGCCATGATTTTATTGCTGCTTAAGTGAGCTGGGTTTTGGCTTCTGGAGTTGACCATGGAAGGGTAATTAAAAGGAAGACCAACAACGAGATGGATTGGTACCCGACAGGTGTTTCTCAGCCTCCTGGAACAACACAACACATCGTTTGCGTCTATAGTCGTATAACTGTGCAGTATTAGTTTCCAGGCAAATAAACAACAGATTTTTTATTTTTTTTTATTTTGATCTTTTATCTTTCTCCACTTTGAATCTGTGGACTTATTTTAATGGGGGGTTTTTTTGTTTTGTTTTTTTTATTTAATTTTGATGTGAATGCACATTGCATTGCATCGTAATATACGAAATGTGCTTTATAAATAAAGTTTGATTGATATTGATTGATTGAAGTGCAGAGCCTATCTGACTAAGGAAGAGTTTTTTAGTTGTCAACCCAAAATACTCATATATACACATATACACACATACACATATATATATGACCCGGTGCTATTATCTGCATCGGGTCATAAACCCAATTCCTGTGCTTGCTTCGAGAGCGAGAGTGATCCTGTTGCTTCATTCCGCCTCCCTGTAATAATCATGACCGCTTATGGATTTTTAATTCAATTACAGTCGTCGATAGAGCGGAGGATGGCGTTCCCTGGGTACTTAGCAGGGGAGGAAAGGCATTTCCCAGCAACCCGACACACATGGGTGGAGGGGGGCGGGGGGTAATTACATGGAGGGTGCAGCGACAAATAGTCAGTGAGCGTCTAATGTATAGCTATCGATTTCCTGGCTTGTTAGACGTGCACACACGAGAGAGACGCCTCCGGCGCTGGATGTCTTATTTAACGTGGGTGTTTCCCTTCAACGGCAATAGACGCTTTCCTGTTAAGATAATATGTCAGAGTATTGTGTGTTGCCTTGCTCCTAAACGGAAGCTGCTCTTTTGTACTATAGACACTGAAATCTGAAATCTTTCCCTGTTTCGAACGGCTTGGAATGAGTCCTTATTGTTCATTTTTCTCAGGTGACCCACTGATTCTAATCCGGTGTTTCCTCAGGGGCAGATGACGTAGCCGCTCTGTCGGTTCATTATAGACGCACTTCGCAGCTGGAAAAAAAACGCCACATAAAGACGGGCCCGTAAACAATTTGAATGCTCTATTTTGGGACCCTCGCTACCCTGATAGCACGTTCAAATCCTCCGTCCAGAAATAACCAGTGTGTTCTTGTTGTTGTGGTGTGTTGTTGGCTCTCTTCTGTTGGCCCCTGATGTGGAGACAGTAACGCAGCGCTCTTCTGTGACACACAAGCTGCTTCTCCAGTGTGGTCACCTGAGTGCCATTGATGAACTAATTGTTATCGGGATCAGAAAGTTGTTAATTCTTGTGTAAATCGATGGGTGTGAAACCATATGACTCAAAAAAGCTGGAAAACCACGATTCTTCCACAGCTGTAGTTAGTAATAAAACTGTTGGAAAGGGTTTAGATGCAGTTTGGACAGCAATGGTTTACTAGCAGGACAAAAAGTCACATGTGAAATCTTCCAAAAACCACATGTGGGAACACACGTTTTCCACATGTGACTTTTTTGTAAGGGGTTAGTGAGAAATTCTCAGTAACAAGAACTTTTTGAATGCCCGAAGAGAGGTTTGATGTGTGTGTGTGTGTGTGTGTGTGTGTGTGTGTGTGTGTGTGTGTGTTTCTGTGTTTGTCCTGGGTGTTTGCTGTGTTTTGGCTGCCAGTATGTATGCTGCTGTTCTGTATTCCCTCCCATTCATGTGACTCATTTCCATGGAGAAAAAAACACTGATCATCCTATTTGGCTTGTAGTGCATACCGGAGCTCTGTGTGTGCGTATGTGCACGTGTGCGTGTGCATGTGCGTCCCTCTCTCTTTCTCTCTTTCACTTCATCATATGAGCTGGGACTGAAAGCTGGGAGGCAGAACCGGTCTAGCCGGTTGCCATGACAACCCCCCCACCCCATCCAAAACCCTCCATTCTCATCGCTCTCTTTCGCTGTCTAACCTTCTCTAGTTCTGTCGGCCTGGTTTTCCATCACTCTCCCTTCATCCCTTCATCCATCTCCTCCTCCTCCTCCCTGTTTCTGCCTCCTCCTCCTCCTCCTCCTCCTCTCTCTGCTTTTTTCCATTATCCTTCACTCATTCTCTCCCTCTCCTTTACTCCCCGTCTCCTCACACTTTCTCTCTTTTCATTTTCCCCTTTCTCTTTCTCCATATATATCTATTTATATAGATATATAATGGTTTATATATGGCTGCATCAACCAATCTTGCATGTGTCACTGTCGCTCTAATTGAGAAGCCAAACATGCGTGCAAATGAACACACACACCCAACTCACCTATTTCTATTGACACACGCCGACACACACACACAGTCAATCTCTGCTGAATTGCTCTCTCCATATTGCCTCCATCTGGTCAACTGTTGTCCATATATCGAACTGACATCACCGAATGGCATCACCCTCATAATCGGACAGCAACAAATAAAATAATAAAATAATGCAACTTCGTCTTCTGGGTTGCTCACTGTGCTTGTACAGATATACACTGAAATATACAGATAGAGATCCAGGGATATACTGGAGAAATCCGTGTTTACCCTCCTTCTTATAGGCTGCAATAAATCAAACTGATGGAAGTTGTATAAGGACATGCATCTTTTAAGGGAAAAATTAATGCTTTTCTGAAACTATTATTAATGTTTTTTCATATTGTTTTTTTCATACCTTTTTATTTAACTAAACTAAAATGAAGGTGCAAATCAGGTGGAATCGAGTCCCAAGGGGAGTTTAAAGAAATATATTTTCATTTAATTGTAATTCTTTGCATGTTGCATGTGTTTGTGTTTGAGAGGGTATGGGAATGTGCCTGTTGTCTCCTGTGGCGTTTAGCCTTGGGCTAACACAATAATCAGTTGAGTCATCCGCTCCTCCTCCTCACACTCTGTCCAACCAAGCGTTAATTAACACCTCTGGAATGCTGAGCCTCAAGGGTACCTGGGAAACGCAGTTCTTTTGAACGCTGGGAATGGAAAAAAAAAAATCAATACCTCAACTCGATATATTTCGAGAGCGTGGCACTGTACAAATCACACGCCAGGAAGACGGAGGGGATGCCCATCAGAGAATGCTCTTGTTATTCATCAGGGCAGTTTTTTCTCAGTGCTTTTTCTTACTATCAACAATCAATTTCCTGTTTGAGCGATATGATTAGTCCAACCCCCCCAAAGCATTGAGTTTCGCTGCAAGTTTCTCATTTCCCTTTGTTTTAGGCTCACGGCCTCTCTAATGACTAGCCCAACACTAATGGCATAACTTAATTGAATTGTGTTTGTTTGTTTCACTTGTTCATTTTCTGGCAGCAGTGAAGTGAGTCAATTGGATTCATTTATTTATTTTTCATCTTCAATCATAGAAAGGACGGGGTGGGGAGGGTGTTAATAACTCATGGCATTTATCTCACCTTGCTGCTGAAAAACTTGTTCACTCGTTTGTTTGTTTGTTTTTGTTCTTTTGTTCTTCTCTGTCAAAGGGCTTGTCTGGAAAGACATAGCGCTGAACATTTCCTCAACCCTGAGAAATTTTTCAGCCACTTTACTCGGCGTACGATACCTCCTACAACAGTCGCTGACGACGCAGCTCCGTCTGTGGGAATAGCCGGCAGGGCCACACGTCACTTCTTTTACAGCTTCCAGCAGCCCACAATAGAAGCCGTCGAATTCCCCTCCAATTTACAGTCACACTTGTCTTTTTCATTCACGTAAATTAACACGCCGTGCAGCGAGTGGCACCGACGGCCTCAGAACAATGAATGTTAAAAAGGTTGCGAAATCAATTGGTATTTTGCATCGGTGTTGTTAAAAATCTGCACAGGAACGTGTCAGGAAACCTATCAGCAACCGTAGTCCCAAGCCATTTTATTTTCATTCACGAGCATGTCTCCCAGCTTTATCACCACCATCTGCAGATTCTATTAAGATATCGGCACCGCTTTTATTGTTTAGTAATCGTCGCTGAATCAAATAAACGGCAGCTAAAGCTTTATTTCATTTCAAAAGCACAGCAGCTCAAACCACATGATGAGATTAGAGTTCTCCCAATAAAGGGATTTTGTTTTTATCAAACTGATAATATTGGTCGATGGCCTCGATGGAGTCACCTTTATCCTCCATCTTTTCCCCATACAGTGCTGGCACAGTGCTGTGGTTTTACTTCCTGTCAAGACTAGCTTTTATATGTGTATAGAGTGCTGCAAGAATGAGTCCTAAAACCAGGAAATGAGTTAGCATTTTTGCACTTCCGGTTCCCTCGTCTCGAAGTCAATGGGTTTTTTGAATGGGTTTTTGGTTAGATGCCTGAAATAAGGTCTGTGGTTAACACAAGTGTAAGAGGTTTTCACGTCATAGAATACGTCAGTAAATACCCCACTCATGAATTTTGAAGCTTTTACGTGTCTTAAAAAGGCGGTTGCTAACAAGTGGCTAAATGAGACTACAGAGGTTGTCGGGGACATTAAATGCATCACGCCAAACACGGAAACTCCTCTACTCACTAGTCCACCTTTATAGCCTCTAGTTGTGGTTTATAGTTTATAGTATGTTTAGTATTTTTAGTGGTGGTGACATTGAAGTCATGTGACCATGGTGTAGTTCGTTTATAGCCTAACGTTAGCTTTTTACTTCTGGCAGTTGCATTTATACAAAAATCATAAAAGTGGTGTTCATGTGTGAAGATTATCTTGCTGAACAAAACATGTAAGTATCATAAACTTTTGTTTGCCACTGAGTTTATTTTCTGCAATAATCCAAAATCCAATGGAAAAATGCTATTTGCTTTTTGTCGAGGGAATCAGGGCGATGCTAACTTCCGGGTTGGCCTACAAAAATACATCATCCCCGCACCACTCTATTGTGTAGATATCTGAAGGGTGACGGAGACAATTATTAAGAGGTGATGGAGCCTTTTCCATCAGAACTCCTTGACTTGATTGACCTGCCTGGGGAACTCATTTTTATAGACTTGCTTTTACATTACATTACATTACAGTCATTTAGCAGACGCTTTTATCCAAAGCGACTTACAATAAGTATTCAACATAAGTAGGTAAGAAAACTACTAGTCACCAAGTAAGTGCATTTCCTTCCTAAACAAGCAACTAAGAGCATAACTAGTGTTAAGGTAAGAGTGCAATAAGTTAGCAACCTACTTATCTCAAACAAATGAGACAAATAAGAGAATCGAATAAACAAGAGCTAAGACAAATAAGTGTATCCAATACACAAGAGCCAATAAACAAGAGCTCAGACACATAAATGACGACGAATAGGCAAGGCTAGGAGGAAGGGTCAGGGTAGTGTTTCCTGAAGAGGTGGGTTTTCAGTCTGCGGCGAAAGATGGGCAGCAACACAGCTGTCCTGACATCAGTGGGGAGTTCATTCCACCACTGTGGGGCCAGAACAGAGAAGAGCCGTGACTGTGTAGATCGGCCGCAGGGACCTCAGAGCGACGGGGCAACCAGTCGCCTCGAGGCAGCAGAGCGAAGTGGTCGGGCGGGGGTGTAAGGCTTTTATGTGATGACCTTTCCTTATTCTTTTTTATCTCCCTTTTATGACTCTTGTCTTGCTTTTATATTTCTTACTTGTTTTTATTGATTTTGCTGTTAAGTGTGCTTGCTATGTGCTTTTAATACTTTGTAAAGTGCTTTGTAACGTAGTTTTGAAAAGTGCTACATCAATAAAGATTATTATTACTGTCATTAGTGCTGGAAGAACAGCGCCCTCTTCCTGTTTTGTGCCGTAAAGAGATCCAGCAGATTTCCCTCCAAATAAATCTGACCCACTGGCACACAATGTAAAATGCTGCATAGAGGCCGGTAGAGGCTGCCAGCGATGGTGTTGCTTGTTTCTGGATATTATACCAATGTACTGATGATGTATTGATGTTAAAATCATATACACAGCACCTTTAAACTTCTGTATGTTGTTACATTGTTACAAATTAAACCCAGAGACAGAAACCCCCACACAGTATGAGGACGGGGAGGGCGAGTAGCTAGTAGGAAAACAACTTCAAAGTGATGCGCCTCAAAATGGGATCAACTCCATACTGATCTCCAACCCCAGGCCACACACACACACACACACACACACGCACTGATGCTGAGGGAGAGGGATTCAGAGAGAGAGAAGGGGGAGCCAGTTAGCTGTTGCAACCAGTGAGGCTCAGTGAATTATTACAGGTGAGTCTTGTTCAGCCAGGCACAAAAAAACTCTTCACACCACATTTAAAAATGGGAAGTTACGCTTTCATTATGTGTCTGACGGTAAAAGAGAAAACACAATTTCTGTTTTATAGAAAAGTGTTACATTTCCCATCGGAAATCTGAACCAGATTACAGCGCTTGGAATATGCCTGCAGACATCTGCATCTTTTTTCTCTTCTCTATTTATATTTTGCCTTTTTTTTGCATCATCCCTTCTCCCCTTTCTCTCCTTTTTTTTTTTTTTTAGCTTGAAATGAATCGCAAGCCATTAGCATGCAGAGTAGTTCTGAGATATGAAGCGGCTGAAGTTCACACATCCCATTTACCACATTTAGCTAATTTATGTTTTTAACTACGTAAAATAACTATTTTCAAAAGTCATCAATCAGAGCTATATTATATGATCAAACTGTATGAAATATGTTTTCGTGATCAAAATGCCAGATGGAGCGTTATAATTCCAAGGTCACACTTTATGACCGTCTATCAGAATTAATACTCAAAGCAGTTTACAAAGTTACATTTTCTAAAACTGTACTGTACATTTAAAGCAGATTGACATTAAAAGAAAACTGTATCTGATATATATCATCAATACATGATCAATTTGTCTTCTTCCATGTATTTCCCTGTCATTCTCTTTTCCTTTCTCTCTGAATCGTCTTTTTATCTACTGTATGTGGTAATGCTATGCCCACATGAGGGTAAGAGGTTTCTTATGCAACATATAGGTCAATTTAATTTGTTTTTGTGAATCAATGGTGCAGGGCGCAAAGCGCACAGCGCATATGCACAGGGACAACCACTCACACCACAACCACATGTGTATATAGTTAGAATGAAAAACATGCTGTATATTATTTTTTCCTGCCTGAGGGATTCATATCAAAGGCAGATTGGCCAACATATCATCCACAAAACGGGTTGGTAAGCTTTTGAATAGCATCTGTTCATGTGTGCATTGCTTGGTAAAGCCACGGAAATAGCATAGAACCGGTGCAGGCAAGAAAAAAAACCTGTGTGTGGCCAACGAAAAATGCCACTTTGCCTGCGCAATGCCCCGCCATCTGTGTGCCCAAAAATAGAGCCCATAGTCTAAAAAGTGCTAAGGGCCGTGCAGCATTTTAGTCCAGAGGCCTTCGGTGCATATTATACTGCAGATCCATCCACTTTGGAGGAAAACAGATGTATATCTATACCTCTAAACCCCTCTGGCCCATATTAAGAGGGCGTTAGGGATTTCCTACCATGCACTGGACTCGTATTAGCTGACACGTATGCACCTAAATTGAGTTTCATCTGGTCTGGGAACAGTAGCAGTGGTCCAGTAAATGAGGCATTTAGGGACTCATCTGTTAGGGCCTGCCTGGACCTCAGCTGGGCCACTAAGGGACTGCTCAGGCCCTATGGGGACCCTTAACATTGAATTTATGGTCAAATATCCATACACATACTGTACATAACAGCAGAGAAAACCCATGAAGGCACACACGTACATTTCAAAAACAATGTCTTGTCACAGAACAAATGCATGCCAAATGCTTATTCTTACACACAAACATATGCATGCACACCACCCAACCACAGCATAATTTTTGCACATAATGGAAAAATGTATATGGTAAGTGTGCACAAATACAGAGAGAGAGAGAGAGATTTTTAGTTTCATTTTGTCTACTTTTACAGTGAAAAAAACATGTGTTAGGGTGATAAAACATGAAGAGAAACAACTGAATTGGATGACAGAATCAAAACACGGTAGAAGAACAAGAGCAGCAACATGCAGCCGTGGTCTGTGTACAAAGTATTTATTCAAGAGAGTTGTTTGAGGTGTTTAGATTTTTTTTTGTTTTGTCATCTTGACATTTATCTTGGTCATGGATTGAGTTTGATCTGCTCAGCAATTCAGGAATAAATATTGGATTGAGAAGAGATCAGGTGTCATTTAAAGTACCGACTCAGTTTGGGTTAGGTGATGATGCTCCTATAGCACCATCCACAGCATGCCCATGTCCTTGTTCACCCATAAGGTATCCTCAGTGTGAACACTGACTTTAGGGAGGGACTTTAGCGCGGAATCTGAAGGATTGCATGTGTTAGCGTGGAGCATTGGAACCAATGATCTACCGGGGACACACATGATTTTGGTGTCTGTGTTGTCATCACTTAATGTGCAAGTTGACCAATGGGCTATTCTCCCAAAACCATGGTGTATTCCTTTAAAAAAACTCAAACAACTCCCACGTCACCCCGCACACAGACACCATCTACAGCAACCCACACAGGTAGAACTGGCGTGTGAATGCCAGACAGTCAGACCCTCTTCTCCCATTGTACATATTGCAATCGGTAGCGCCCAAATGTGAGACAACGTGAGAATATGATTTGTGAGAGGTAAAACACATGTACCCCACTCTGACAGTGTACACAGCCATTGCTTTCATCACTGAGAGAGAGAGAGAGAGAGAGAGACAGCAAACAAGAAAAGGAAAGTGTTTGTGTCTTTTTCCATTTTGTGCTACTGTAGCAAACAAACATGTATTTATTTATTATACTTCAAACATATGTGCACTTAAGGTTGTTGGGCAGAAACGTCAGACGAGGTGCTTCAAATGACACGCATCAAAAGTCACGTCCTGTGCATTGTGGGTCTTTTCTCTTGCTAAATCACATAACTAATTTTGTGCAAGGGGCGGCTCAACTTACCCCATTCTCTGTGTGTGTGTGTGTGTGTGTGTGTGTGTGTATGTGTGTGTAGTGAACTATGAATTTCTTTACCTCAGCTGTCACATTTCCCCTTAATTACATATCTTGTGTTCCTTTTTGATTTGGGTTTGTTTTTGTTTGTTTGTTTTTGCTGTTCTTTCTCCAGTTTCTCTCTCAGAGTTCTTGGCTTCCATTTCCTTTCTTTTCCTGAGCCAATCATCTTTTCACCTTCTCTCTCCCCATCTCTTGGGACTCTTTTATTCTGGCATCTTTTCTTCATTATCAATAATTAATAAACCTTCTCCTTCGTGTGTGTGTGTGTGTGTGTGTGTGTGTGTGTGTGTGTGTGTGTGTGTGTGTGAGATCAAATGGTCTTGAAAACATCAGCTCACCTTGAAAAACGTAAAGTGATGATTTCTTTCTTCTGACGAAAACTGACTTTCTGTTCACGAAAATGCACAAATATTTGGACCTTACCACGTCATCTATTATATTAACTATGCTGCTAACAAATTCTGACATCACATAAAAACGTTGTTTTACCAAAGGAAGTAATAAAGGAAGGTTATAATAAAGTTAGATTACAATATAAACTCTCACGTTGCGGTGGCCATCTTTGTTGGTGTACCTTTGACTGATTGATAGGAAGTACAGTCAATGACAATAGTTTGTGGCCAAGAGCAACTGGCCCCGCCCCCAGGTCCCACTAGTTTACAGCACATCAAGTTGGCTGACAAAACCTGAAATTTACAAACAGCTTCCTCTGAGTGAACACTGAAGGTCCCAGGATTCATAGCTCTCAAAATGAAGCACTGAAACTTTGTGCTGAGTGCTGTGGCTTTACATGTAAAAGTTTTGTGATTTCATTACATGTAACCATTAATAAGATGAATACCAACATTAAGTTACAAGCATTCAAGTATTCAAACTGAACTTACAAAGACAGATTTTTGCATTTCAAGTTTGCAAAATGTTCTCACGACCAAGGAACCTCAAAAACCTTTCAAAATTTAGCTTCAAGCTTTCGAGATGTGGCATGGATTTCATTCCATAATATAATGCAATGTCTTCTGAAAGTACTTTTCACAAGACACTATTTTAATATAAAACATCATGAAAAGAATTATACTGTAATTCACACAGTCACCTTGGACTGTAACATATTATCAACTATCAGTATGAGGAGAACAAAAAGAAAACCTAAAACCAAACAGCATACGCATTTATTCTTTCATAAAAAGACATAGCGATAAGATGTATTTATATGTATTATATCCATTGTGGGACTAATAACCATTTAGGATGAGAGTCAATGTTATATGTATTTATTAATTAATTTGTATATCCCTTTCGCATGAAAGAACCATGACAGGTCCATAGTCTATATTTGTTTTGATATGAGGAATCATCATGCTACAGCTTCTTCTTCTTCAAGACAATGCTGTTAGAACGGTGAATCAAGTGCACCGGGCCTGAATCGATTCGTTCCCGCCACATCTCGTTAACAAAATAAGCCCAGCTTTTGAAATCATTCTCTTTTGATGGTGCCGCATGCTTTTAGCAGTTTGTAATAGGATGTAAAGTAAGCATTGTGGAAGATTGAGCTGTCACTCTACAACACATTGACCAATGGAGGTGTAGTCCTCTAAAGCCCGCCTACATGAGAGGACTAGGCCAGAATTGTAAATGGAAAAAAAAACAGCAGCGAAGGCAAAGTCGTGGCTGACGTAAACAATGCAGACAAAATTCTGATCAAGGGATAGCGATGTGAATCCGTCATCGGCAATCAACATGAGACAAAATAATTTGTTTTCAGTACTTTTTTTTTTTGCTCGTGAGATCACCCTTTTTCTTTGCAATGAAATTAATTTTGCTGTCAATTTGAGATGTTTTGTTTGATATTGTCAATCTTTTGTTTGATGTATTTTGACCCAAATTTGATTCATAAAAGATGCACAAACTCTCTCTGACTGCAACTGGGTGTCATCTTCCGCTTTTGCTTTCCTAGCATCAGCCTGAGCTATAACCCTGCCAGCTGCTAGGTGTTTTCTTTACTACTGTTTCCTTTCACTTTCTTTCCTCCTCTTTCTTGCTGGCATGCCCTTCTCTCTTTTTTTCCCTCAGGTCTGAAGGTTCAAAAAGTTGCTTCTGCATTAAGAATGGGTGTCAGAATAGAAAGAGAAGAGGGGAAGAGAGATAGAGAGAGAGAGATTGTGAGGCCAACAGAGACACCATCAATGCACTTGCAAGGCACCGTGAGATGGAAAAATAATCTCTCTCTTGCCTCCCCTCTTTTCCTCTCTCTCTCTCTCACTCTCTCACCCTGCTTTCATCTTGTTAACTTCATGTAACTCTCTGCCTTGCCCTGTGTTTTACACCTGAACCCATTTTCTCCCACCACCTGCCACCCTCTTCTCACCGCCTCTTTTTTGTTCTACAACCCTCTTCCTGTATTCATTTCTTTCCCGTGCTCCTTTGCCACCTTGTCCCATCCCTCTAAACCTTATTGCATCATGGTGCCTTAACCGATTCCTACATCCCACCCCACAAACCCAATGCCATCTCACTACACTATCTCCTTGCCACCCCCTGCTTCACTCTCCATCTCTACTTCCACTCCTCCATACCTCCCTCTCTGCTCTGCAGCGGTGTGTCTCGTGTTGGGCTGCATGATCTTCCCGGACGGTTGGGATGCCGAAGTGATCCGGGACATGTGCGGCGAGGAGACGGGGAAGTACACCCTGGGCAACTGCTCGGTGCGCTGGGCCTACATCCTGGCCATCATCGGTATCCTGGACGCCCTCATCCTCTCCTTCCTGGCCTTCGTTCTGGGCAACCGTCAGAATGACTTCCTGCAGGAGGAGCTCAAAGCCGAGAACAAAGGTGAGGTTAAAAAAAAAAGAAACATCTGTTGGTATGAACTAAGGGCTCTAGAGCTCTAAGATGTGGTGTTGAGCTCTAAGTATTGACCAATACAAGTCCTTGCAACTAAAGTCTATAATAGCCCTATAATAGCTCTTCATCATGACAACGGTAGAGCCCATTAGCTCCCAGTATTCTTGTTAATTGTTTCTTACTAATGATATTGCCTTTTTTTTCTACCTGAAGTAAATCTTGATTAACAAATATTATATCCATATCCATTATTACTATTTAACTATTAATTAAAAAAATCAAGCCACTCAACAAAATTCAACTAATTATGGCAAGTGGCTGAAACCTGCTGAGTAAGCTAAATGGAGCATACACTTCCACTACCATCATGGACGAATCAAGACAACACTGACTTTGAGTCTTTGCTTCTCATTTTCAGTTACTATTATTATACCAGTGAATTTATTTCATGCTTGACATTTGGCCCATGAAACCGCTGAATACTGTAACCCGTTAACCAGTAACGCTGTGATGTAAGCCAAAGGGGGGGAACCGCAAATGTTAAGACCTTTTGGTCTCAGGTCAGATCCGTTTTGAAGTAGCTTTGTGTAGTTCATGCAGGGCTGGCACTCCGGTTTACGTGGCTGGGGGTGGAGGTTAGTCTTTGGTACAAGCTACGTGGGACATGTGATCATAAATATTTCATCTTTCATTGCAGTTAGTTATAATAAAGGAATATATAATAATATAATAAATAAAACATAAAGGCATTGTGGCCCCGGGCTGATTTCATCCAGCTACTGTTTGTAGGTGGTGCCACTGTGCTCAGATCAGTCGGTGTGTTATTCCTGTATCAAATATCAAAAGAATGGGGTCACACTCAACAGTTTTAAGCAATATTTATTTTATGATGGACAAAATGTTGTCAGCCTTCATCAGTGTCTGCAGATAAGAGGTCCACTTCCAAATGATACGGGGTGGTAAAACCACTCAGTTTAATCAAAATTCCAGCATAAATGGACAATTAGTTCAGATTTGTGTAAAAGCACCAAAATTGGTAAACAGTTCGATGCCCTGAACACTTTCAGGATCGGAGCCATCGCAAAAATGGTATCGGCAATTTTTCCTTTCTGCCACTGCCAGCAAACAGGTTTTCCTGTATATCAGCTGAACTGACCAGGCTGGGAAAATGTCTACACTTATGGCCAAAGAATACAATATTAATCAGGAAAACATCATAAACTTGTCAGATCGTCATGTAATGGCAAATTCAATTATATTGTGTAAAGTAAATACAATGCAATTGCAATTTTAAGAGAATAGTGCCATTTTACCATCCATGACAATCAGGCACATACTAAATGTCAATCAATGTTCAGGGCGTTCAAGTGTACATGTATACCAATTTTGGTACTTTTTGCATTACACGTGTGTTCACATCAATACGTGTCATCAGTGTGTATGCAAGAAAACGGTTAAGTGAAAGTAGATTTTCAAGAATATACTCGTAATATACCAGCTGGCAGTTGAGAACCAGTAAATGGTTGATACATCCAATCTAGCACACTAACGAGGTTACTGGTCCCACTCTAGGCTGTAGAAAAGAGCACTGGTGTTGAATTTCCAGTGTACTGTATATTTGGCATAGTTTTTGTCTGCTTGGCTGGCGTCGTGATGAGTGGTGTTGCAGCATCATCAGAGGAGGTGAAGACACACTGTTGAGCTGCCTTAAGATGAAGAAATAAAGATAAAGAATAGAGGTCCCCCAATTCCTCCATCGCCCTCTGAGTCTGTGGAGGAAGTTTCCATGGTTACGTGTCAGATTCCAGCAGGATACGGCTGCGGTTTCCTCTCTCTCTATGTCTCTGGCTAGGTCTCTCTGTCTCTCTCTGTCTGTCTATGTCTGTCTATGTCTATCTGTCTCTCTCTTTGTCTCTGCCTCTCTGTCTATGTCTCTCTCTCTCTCTCTCTCTCTCTCTCTCTCTCTCTCTGTTTTTCACTTCCTCCTCCATATTCCCCCACTTGTTCTCCTTTAACCCTATCTATCCCTTCATCCCTGCTTTCTTTTTTATCTTGATCTGGCATGAAGAGACAGAGGAAGAGGAAATCAAAGGAAGGAGGGAACAGAGGAGACAGAGATGTTTTGATAATGTATTTTTACAGATGTGATAGGCGTTTAGGACATTCTTCCGAGCAGGGCAGACACCGTTCACTTGGTTTCCTTTTCCCAGACAGGGTTTGCATGCGGTCATTGAGTAGCTGTCCCTTCAACCTACTCATAAGGAGCTATGGATTTGTTTTGGGAGAGCTTCATTGTCAAAATGAAGAGAGCTTCATTGTCAGGCTGAAGGCTGTTGGTGGTCTAGCGGTGCTTTGGTAGAATACAATTAGCCACAAAACCTGAACTTGACCCATAGAGCAGACCAAAAGACTAGAGATCCATACATGTATTCTGGTGTCTGATGGATCCCAGACTACCAACAGCAAAGACCAATGGGAATGCAAAGTCCTAATTTTACAATATGTAATATGGCTACTGAATGTAGCAAAATGTTTCTCTCACTTCCCTCCTACGTTGGTCTTGCTGGCTGCCGTTGGTCTTGCTAGCTGCCATTTGGACAGGATTCTGGTGGGACTAGAGGGAAGGTCCTAGCTGCCAACACTGGCACACTGTATAGATATATATATGTATTGACTAGGAGGACATTTAGTTTCAGAATAATAAAATAAATATTTTATTATTCTGAAACTAAAAGTACTAAATGTAAAACTAAAGCAAGGTGACTAAAATCATTCTTATTTTGTCTTCTTTACAGATTTTGCAGTGTCGAGGGTAAGTTCCCATCGTTGTTGTGGTTTGAGTGCTGTGGTCTTGTGGTTGTGAAGTATCTGTGTTGTGGGGCAAAGTATGCTAACGCATGCCAATATTTGTGTGTGTGCGAGGCGTACAGTGGCCTCTACTGTCCAGGTGGGTTACCTGTAGTTAAAAGTAGGTGCCCCTCTGCCCCTTTAAAATTATAATCCTCATCCTCCTCCTCATCTTCCTCCGCTTATCCGGGGTCGGGTCGCGGAGGCAGCAGTTCCAGCAGAGAGCCCCAGACTTCCCTTTCCCTGGCCACATCCGCCAGCTCTGCCCTGGGGATCCCAAGACGTTCCAAGGCCAATGCGTAGATGTAATCACGCCACCTGGTCCTTGGTCTGCCCCAGGGCCTCCTCCCCGTTGGACATGCCTGGAACACCTCTCTAGGGAGGCGTCCAGCAGGCATGCCCGAACCACCTCAACTGACTCCTTTCGAAAATTATAATCAGTAACATAATTTCTGTGTGGAGTTTGCATGTTCTCCCCATGCTCACATGGGATCCTCATCCATAATAACCCCAATTGAAAAACATGCACGAAGATCGCTATCCTCTGTCCTGTCCCTGACCACAACGTGGACCCAAGCTGTTGGTCCCCGGGAGCCGACGAGATGGCTGCCCACTGCTCCTGGCTGCCCCTGGAGGGCCAGTGTAAAGGATGGGTTAAATGCAGAGGACTAGTAGCCACCCTCCCTGCATGCGTGTGTGTGTTTGGCGCTCACCACTTCCTGCATACTGTGTGTGTGTGTCATCATATGGACTAATAAAGTGTTCTTCTTCTTCTTCTTCTTCTTCTTCTTCATAATCAACTGGATTACACACAAACACAGAAACCTTAACTTCCAAAATCCATAGATTGTAGGTGAAACAGGATAGAGAAACAGAGAACTAATATAACCAAATATCAAATCCAAGAATGCCAAGTCGATACTTGTGTCTTTGTGAAAGAAGTTTCTCTTTATTTTGAGATCATGCTTCCTACCTGACGGGTCGCTCCTACCAGGTGACATGGAGAGGGTCTGTGTCGGAACCATGCAGGCTGACCACTGGGGTTCCGCAAGGTTCGGTTCTGGGTCCTCTTCTTTTTTCCCTCTACACAACGTCTCTTGGTTCTGTTATCCACTCCCATGACTTCTCATAACTTGTCCTACCATAGTTATATGCATTGCTGCGTGCCTGGCTGACATCTCGGAGTGGATGTTGATGCAAGACAAGACTCCTCAGGATTAATTGTCAGCATTAACAGCATCCATCAGTATTTTAAATGCTATTCTTCATATTAGTGGGGCTTCTTTGACTGTCAAATTGTTTATGCTAGCTGTATCTGCTAGCTAACACAAACTTCTCGGGATTCTGGGGAGGATTTCCCACCCTGAGTATAGCCACCATATGAATAAAGCGAATAGTGAAACATGTTATTTCAATGCACACTAACTTGATCAGTCTTGGCATCATTATTTACAAATGTTATCAATCAATTTAAAGTTTGTGTCTATGTCCACAAGCTCGAAATCAAAATGTTTCTTCCCTTCACGAGTAATCCAGCAAGAATTGCTCTAATGACACTCTAATCGGTTATTTTCTGATTGCAGTCAGGCATTTCCTTCAACCACATCACTCCCCGACCCAGTGTATGCGATACCCTCAGCTAACTCAACCTGGTATCACACCAGGTATCCCCCGCCCCTCAGTGCTGCACTCGTCCTCACAAGATGGATGATGTGTTGAGTCACATTAGGGACCGTAGCAAATATATATTCCAGCGTGATTTAATCCTGTCTCATCGGCCCTCCAGGGGACATGGGAGGCCAAAGGGCTAGGGGTTGGGGCCGGGTGAGGGGTAGAACAGGAGGAGGAGGAGTCGGTGGAGGGTGGGGTGCAATGGGAAAGCAAGAGGTGGTAACATGTTGTATTAAACATCCCCGGGCAGAATGCTCTCCCAAAGGAACAAGGCATACCACAAATGGAGAGGAGACGTCAAGTCAAGGAATGTCTTTCACTGAAGACTCTGTCTGCTGCATACACCGGGGCCTCTGGCTTGTATTTGTGTGAGCGTGTGTGTGCATGTGTGTGTATGCCCATATAACAGAAAGAGAGGACAAGGGGAAAAGCCAGCCTAATTACAAGCCAAGCCAATCTGCAAAAAAAATCTCGCAAACACAAATGTGCCATGAGTAGCTTGCCGCCGCAGCCCATGAAAAATGAATTGTTAAAAGCGCTATTGAAGGCGTAGTGTGAGGATAAAAATGTCTGCCTCTTTGTAGTCCATGAGAAGAAGGGCTTAGCCACAACATTGTCTTGCCCCAATATTACGTCTTAAATGTCTTGCGATGAAAAAGGAATCGTGCTTTGAATATTTTAATAGTTAATGCGGAAGGTATTTTATGAGCCATTTTCAGCATTTTGTGCATCTGTTTCCTCAAAGCTGCCGAGCAGGAAAAAGAAAAGGGGAGGTTTATCATTGTTCAAAGAAGGAAAGGCCTGAAAATTAAAGACTGAGTGGACACCAGGGGGATTTCTATTTGCACATAGAAGGGCATAGCTGTGAAGTCAACGTTCAGATTTATCGATATGGATGTAGCTAGAGGGCTAGTCCTTTATGTGAGCAAACTGCACTGGTTAGTGGTCTGCTCACCCCCAAATATGGAGGAATATTTCTGACTATCTCTAAATCTATAAATAATTAAATATATTGTGAAATGGGACAATAAATAATAATAATAATAATAATAATAATTTGACATCAAATATTAATCTGAGTTCTCACTTATTAGGTTTGAAGATTAAATACAAATTAATTAGTATTTTTCCACATTTAAAATCTTGCTTTTATTCTGAAAGATAAACGCCCAAACCAGAAGTCTTATTTTCTGGTAAGTCTGACCAGCACATGGGTCAGCATAACGCATCTTTTTTTCTCTCTCTCTTAATAATAACTCAATAACTTCTTCCAGCAGGCCATGGGTCCGCAGCTGATACTGGTCTTTGCTTACCTTGGGAATCCTAACGGTCATCGCTCGATTGTTCTAGACTGCAGCCACTAGAGGCTTTTTTTGTTTTGATGGGTGAAAGTGACTAATTAATTATGTGACTAAATCATTGCAAGGTTTATTTAATTCACGTGGCATGTAGCGTGATTGAAATAAATAAATGATTAAATAATTACATAAATAAATAAATACACACATTTCGTGCCACATTTAATTATGTATGCTCACATTTCATTCTAGTATTATTTATTTACTATCACATTACACAATATATTTAATTATTCATGAATGTGTTCATTTATTTAATTTAGTCCAAAATATTCCTCCATACACAAAATTTCACATTCACAAAAGTTATTGGGCCTCATTCACAAATGTTTGCGTAAATTATACATAAATTTGTCATATTTATGTGCGTACTAAAACATGAACGTGGGATTCATGAAACGTGCGGGAAACCTCGATTTGTTCATAGAACAAGTGTATATTTGATGAATGCCAATCGTTCATAAATTGGATGTGCATGCCAGTTGAAGCCGGTTTGCAGGTAAACGCTGTTCAACACCATAAAAGGATGCAGACTGAAGGGTCATGTTTCAAGTAAACCAGGGGAAAACTGGGAAAAGAGGAACTTGGCGGAGTCCGAAATGGAAGTGTTGGCGTGCATGAGAAAAAAACAACAGAGTTTTCAGAAGCATAAGTGCACAAAGTCACAAAGTAAAGCATGGCAAGAAATTATTAATGCTGCTGTTACAGCAGAAACACACACCATTGCTGAGATTAAAAAAAAACAAAAAACAGTTTGACATGAAACTAGATTGCAAAAAAGTATAAGGAGAAGTAGACTTTTATTATTTTATAATAAAGTATTATAGTATTATCAGCTACAGGAGGACAGACCTCAATGTCGGGTGTCCATTCGGCATTGGAGTTGGACACAAATCAGATCCAGGCTGTATCTTCATCAGATGGTAGGACTATGTTATTGTATTTGTATGGTGTTCAGTCCATGTGATCAACTCATTACAAGTTGAATAATCTTGTGTTGTTATGAATGAGGACAGTTCGGCAAATACGCCATATCAGCCTATTAGGTCCTTTTTTTCTACAAGGCCACTGAAACATCCTGTTAATGAGGTTTGGCACTACTGCAATTGGGTTTTCATAATAAGACGTTCTAAGAGCCTTCCCGCATGTTTCCAAACACACAAACACATTTCCGAATGTTTCCAAGCACTTGTAGGATTTGATTGTACCAGATGAACAAATTCAGATACGACCAAAATTATGAATCCGACTTCGTAGAAACGTTCATACGAACGTTATACGATCGTACACACGTTTTGTGAATGAGGGCCAATGTGAGGTCCTCAGATCTAAGGAACTGAAGCCATTTTTTCCCCACAAGAGATTCCACTGAGGTTGGTTTTTGCCAGTTGCTTTTCCGATCCATCAGGACTTCAGTTGATTTCTGTTTTTATTAAGTTTTTCCTTTTTCCCCACCTTAATTACAAACTGAATTTATGGGGGTGGTGGTATCCTGGAGGTCTGAGAAGCTGGGAAGTATCTACCCTTGAGGCATTTAACGCCCAACTGCTCTAGTTGCCAGTAGCCAACAGCAGAAGACTGTGGTTGTACTGGGCAGCTCCCAGTATGAATGTGAGGCAGGATGTCAGTGGGAAAGAGCATAGTGTTTAGTTGAATTTGGACAAATAAAGGTTAGAAAAGTGCAAATAAACGAAGGTAGTATTACTTTAGGTTTAGGAGCTTTACCAGCGTACATTTTTAAGTGTCAATCGCTTTCTTGCTTCCTCCCTTCAGCTCCATCTTTGCTCCACTCTGCGAATGGATGGAGTAAGACCAAACAGATTTTCCCATTCGTTAATATGGCATGTTGATCAAGGTGATCCAGCACGTGACCCTTGCATGCACCCGGATCCTTTTGCTGTTTCTGACAAAATATGTCTGCGTGTACAATGCATTGTAAACTCTCCTCTTAACTTGTCCGGGTGTTGTCCTTGTGTGGGATTTGCTCCCTTGTTAAAACCTGCAAAAACACAGAAAGAGAGTTATTTGTGTGTTGAGCTCAACATCCTGTGCCACTGATGGCTTGATTGAAATCAGCTCAAAGAACTTTATATTATTATTATGACTTCTAGAAATGTTTTAGCCTGTTGGTCAACAAGCCAACTACCTTATGACACGTTTTTTAATGTAATGGATAGGGGGGTGACTTGCTGACTTCCCGGACCACATTCGACACCTGCCCAGTCCCCTAAACAGATTAATAACACCATAACTACCCCACCGCCCGCCCACCGCCCTCCACCTATTCGTTCCATAACCCCCCCCCCCACCCCAACCCCATCGATTCCCTTTTGGCGTAATCCACTTTTCATTAAAAGGGCTTACGTGGCGGATGAATCATCGGAAAGTGTTACAGCTAATGATATCTTGCCGCCCCCTCCCCTCCCCGCACCCCATAGTCACAAACAGGAGGTTCACCCAGAGGCGGCGCTGACTGGGCTAACGATGCACGGCTAGGATAGCGAATCGGATTGCTGTTTGTTTAATTGAGTCGCCGGGGTAAATAGTCCTCGTTATTGACCTTCTGTCCTACAGTAACAGAAGCATGTATCTGTCCAGCCTCGGACAGCCACAGCTCATAAATCCGGCAAAATGAAAACGTGCCATTTTCTAGCTCGATGCGTTTCAAACCTGATCAAAGGTAATCCGCGATGACGGAACGAAGCATTGTTTCAAGGGGATCGCGTGCGGAAAATGTCAGAGAAAAGTATTAAGTATTAAAGTATTGAGGTGTGACCTTTCCAGCTTATTGCATTAGTATGTTTTTTCTTTTTTTATGTTTGTGTTTCATCCCTTTCATATTCCACATCTCACCGGGCTCGCGGTGACTCATATGTCAGGGCCCTTACGCCACCTCAGTCAGTTCCACTCGCAGCCCTATCGACCACACCAGCACACAGAGGGAGGAGATTAAGTTCAATGAGGCAACTGTCCCAAATGACCGCCCACAAATGATAATGTGATTACATCAACAGCCCGACTCCATTTCGTAGCCACGGTCCTACACTGGGTTACCTGTTGTTACCGCGATGCCGCAATGAGGTCTTCAATTTAGCTCACTCAGGCTGAGATACCTGGGCACAATCAAACTACATCACACTATGGTGAAATTCATTGTCCACAAATCACTGTCTGTTGCTTATTGAGCAGCATAGAGGACAACTTACTTATGGTTTTTCACCTATTAGTTTACATGGACTGCTGCTGTACAGTGGTGTGTATATAGCGATGTCTATCCTTAATAGTTTTATATATTAGGGGTGCACCTAGAGCCGGCCCATTAAGCGATATGAGCAGTTGCTTATGGCCCGCTGGCCTCTGGGGGCCCCCCAAGAAAGATTTTTTTAATGAACACGAGACAATAATGAAATAAAAATTGAACTTCCTAAACAAAAATTGACAACATTTCATGCCATTTTTGCCAACACATAGTGACAAAACAATAAGCTCAGAGACGGGCAAAATGGACAATTTAGGTAGGCTGAGTAATTTACTGTCCCCTACAAAACAAGCACTTCCACGATTCTGTGGTAAAAAAACAAACATTTTGCAGGATAAGTATCTTCACAAGCTATTCTTCAACAGTTTGCCAGCACTTAGAGGGTAAGAGACAAATACTGTATTTAGTGTAGTCTATTTAAAGATAGTGTTGCTGATAATAGGTCCCACTTTAGTCTGTACATTATGTGTGCTTAAACTAATATTTACAATACACTAGTTGGTTCAGTGCCATGTGAAGTGGCAACACGTTATAATGAGGGGGGCCCCAAAGGTCTAGGGCCAGCCCTGGGTGCACCGATCAGCCATCGATCATTATTCAGCCGATAAATCTTCCAAATAGGTTAGCAAGTTTCAGCTACCCAACCAAATAAAAAAAATTTTTTTTAAAAGTTTCAATTGCCGGATCAGGAAAGTAGTCATACGCACGCCATCAAATTTTTAATATTTTGGACAGAAAGCAGAGCCAATGCTCATTCATTCATTATTAATTGTGTCAATACGTGATCACCAGAAATGCACCATGGGGATTTTCCATCTTGTCAAACTACATGTGGAATATTATGTCGGCAAAATAACAAAATAAACATTATTATAAATGACTTGAATTCCAAGCAATAAATAATTATGTGAGTTTTTTTATGCGAGTGTTCTTAAATGTTTAAGGTAACAAACTGATAATGTTTAGCAACACATGACACATCTACAGTTTTGAGTCCAAATAACTCTCAATGACATTAAAGGGTTTGAAAAAACTTTTTATGTCAATATAGATAGAAAAATAGAAAAATAGTCCTGTGTAATTAAACGTTTTTAGGTGTTTTTTAAGTTTTACTTGTGAGGTAAATCAACAAGAAAACAAGTTTAGTGCAGCATAGTTCCTTGCACTAAACTAAATGAACCAAAATGACATCAAAAAAGCTCATAACTGGCTGCTTGTTATCCAAATATAAAAAGTTGAGTTAAGATCACCAAGTTTGGGACATTTGACTCAACATTACTCAACGTATGTGTGTCCGGGTTGACTTGACGGTTTGCAGTGACTGTGAAGCAACACATGAATGAGCCTTAACCCTTGTCAACCTCTGTTGCGTCCTCCCCTCCTCTCTCTCTCTCCTCTGGCCAGGCTCGCTCATCCCCGTAGCCCTTTCCCCCCCTTTATTCCTCACCCAGGCGTCGCTGTCACCGCAGCCACACTGACTCTCTCTCTCTCTCTCTCTCTCTTTTCCCTCTTTTCTTCTTCCAGATTGAAATCCGGGACACCAAGGATCCAAGGTTTGGAGTCCAGCGGTTCCACTGAGAACCTCCCTCCTCATCTGCCTCCGGCTTCCTCCCTCCTCTCCTCCTCCTCTTCCCTTCCCTTCCCTTCCCTTCCCGTCCACCTCCCTCCTTCTCCTCTCTCTCCTCCTCCCCTTAAGCTCTTCAGGTTAACCCCCTTTGATCTGGGCTTGGAGGCCAAAGCCCAGCAGTTTGTAAAATACGACGGAGAAACTGTTTGAAGAGAAATCCATCTGGAGAGGAAATATTAGGATCAGCTTTATAAAACTCTGGGATAAAATCATTTATGGCCTACAGTGTTACTGTCACATGTTGTTACAACAAAGATGATGAAGATGTTGCTAATGATGATAATGCTTGCAGCAGGAGTATTCTAGGAGAACATACATATTTTTATTCACAGTGGAAAATGAGCAATTTTCAGCTTTAAAAGTAATCACAATGAAGTGCGTACGTAAAAGCACACAGGTGCTACTTCTGAGATAATTATAAAATGAGTAGAAAAAAACACAAAAAAAAACAAGAAGAAGAAGGAAAAAAAGAAGAATTTTGTACAGCCACAGTGTAATTTTGAAGACCGTCTTTTTCAAGCCAATTTTCAACTTCTCTCTTTGTACGTGACACGGTCTGATCCCGGGAATTACAAAAAAAACAACAACATGCTATATGTAAATGAGATGTTTCTATGGAAACAGGGTAAAAAGAGACACTTAAAGCATTTGTTTGCCCCGACATGAAATATCCCTGGAAGCTGTGGAACAGCAAACCCTGTTTTCATTGTCAAGTCTTGAAAAAAAAGTGTGAATTTCGCCTTTCTTTTAATCCTGTGTAATTGTGACCAACCAGTCATCCTCTACTGAACACAACATTGTTAATGATAGCAACTAAACAAGCAAGCTGAAAGGCTGCAAGGCAGGAGAAATGTCCCTCAGCTATTTCATTCTTTGGCATGTCACCGCTTTTGTTTTGTATTTATTTATTTTTTTCCCTCCTTCAATTTTCTCCATTGTGTTTCGTTCATGGAAGGAAAAAGGCCCTGCATGCTGCATCTATCTCAGGCTTGCAAAGACAAGGTTTGCTCTGTGCTCAGCGAGCGGAGGGTTTCCATGCAGTCCGACAGGCGGTGTGCAGCACCATCAGGCCAAGCACAGATGTTCCTCAACATCAATGTCGCAAACTGTGCCAGTTTCCAGGTCAGAGGCCACCCAGGACCAATTCTAAGGAACGAGATTACTGCCATCAGAGATATTTATATTGCATACATTTTGACTTGTCATGCCCATATTGAACCATTTAATTAAAAAAACTATTTAAAATAAATGAATTAAAAAATTATTGAAAATGAATGCAACAGTTAAAAACTGTGGCCAAGTCTGGACATAGGCTATCGGACGTGTTTCTGGTCTTTTGGCACAAAGTTCTCAAAAGAAAGGTGGCTAGTGAAAGTGCAGACAAAAGAGGAGAAATTAAGACAAAAACTTGAATCTTTGCTTGCTTGCTTTTTCCTAACTCTTTGGATGTGTGTCACAAAGCTCAGCTGAGAAAACTGAATTTGAATTGAGAGAACTGAATTTGAAATTATAGTTAAAAGTTTAAAAAAAAAATCTATTTCAAACCATTTCAAATTGCGCCTCACAAATTCGATTTTTGCAGCACATGCAACAAATAGGTTTTTTGAATTCAGCAGGTTCAGTCGGAACATGACAAATTGAAAATGTATGCAGTTGAAATACAATCTCTGCTGGCGTGCTCGTATCTCCAGGCATATTTCAGCAATTTATCTCAGGAAGATGCAACACAGAATTCCATTCTAGACCACAGCTAGGTTTCCCAAAAGCATCTTGACGCTGAAATACGTCCCTGGACTCAGTTCTTGTTCAGCCATTCTGGGTCAAATGAAGCAAGATCATCTTTAGGCCGACTGGTTTTGGGAAACCCAGTCCAGATCAACCAGGTAAAGCAGTACGAGCTGCCAGATTATCCCATATCCCCAGGGGGAGTCTCCCAAACCAATCTCTCCTCAATACTATTTTCTTTTTCTTCCTTGTTTTTTTTTGTCCTTCATTTCCTGTGTCACTTCTCGCGTGTGTTTTTCGAGACAATGTAGTTTGTGAGACCAGACAGACTCGTCAGGGGGATTCCTCCTGGTGGAAGACCTTGTAAAGTGTGACCCCACTGTGACCTCAACGACTTCAAGATACCCGATTACAAGACAGAAAGTCCTGTTGTGTGAGGAGTACAGCGATCTGACGACTTTGAGAGTCGTGTAGTCTGTAGGCACCATCAGGAAGACTAACTTGACCCAAATTGCCTGATATACTAACCATCACCATCCGAGTATAGACAGAGACACAGATCCTCCCGTTAACTCCCACCAATCAGCACTTCTAGACCTCGCAAATGCAAAAATATAGTTTCTTGGTTTGTTTGTCAATTCCCAACTGTTTCCATTTGAGGAGGCTAAACAAAAGCTTGGTGTCCTCCATTTTTACCAACCTGAAGAACATGGCAATGAAAGACTGATGTGACAAAAAAAAAAAAAAACGCTATGTATTTTTCTTTTGGGGGGGTATATGTCAAGAAGGGAGAACAAAATATATATGTACATGTATACTTTGGTGTGCTTGATATCCCTTTGGTTTCACTTGTTTTGGTCTGCTGTGATCTGTCTCTGAATCTCTTTCTATACAAATTACTAAAAAAATAAAGAAAGAATTGTGGTGTGTGTGTGTCTGGGGGCACCAGTGTGATCATCTTTCTGGTCTGAAGGTAGTGACACAACCCTCCACATAGTTTCACGTGGCAAAACCCCCCTTTGGTTGGAACTCTGCCTGGGCTTCATTCTCCTGTACAGCAGCCAAGTGAGGGGGAGAGCTGAGAAAACAACATCGTCCTTACTAGTTACTAGATCTCTCTCTCAACTACCAGCCTGGTCTCACAAGATTTCATGAAATGAGAAGGAAAATGCAAAAAAAAAGTGCTCTGAAAAGTGAGAGAAATGCTTTTCCATATTATGTGGAGGAGATACAACTAGAAACCGCCAGTAGTTTGACATTTGACATTGTGCAGTGGAAAGTAAGGGTGTCAAAGTCGGTGGGTGGATGCAGGTATACACTTGCCTTCAACTCCGTCGACCTGGGTTCAGTGTCCAACTCATCGTGAAGTGTAAGTTTTTATTTTTAGCTGAAGCCTAAAGGCAGTCAGATGTGGAGAGAGAGAGATTCATTTCTAATCAATTTATCCCTCCTTTGGATTGCTGTTGTCCCCCTGTATTCAGCTCAGTGTATTTTTTTTTCTGGGCTGTAAAAAAGCTCCTCCCCCATGGCTGGAGCCCCTCCCACCCCTTATAATCGTCCAGGCTCAACCAGCTCCGCCTCCAAAAAAAGACAATATGTCTCCCAAATTGCCTTTGATAGAGCAAGGTCCAAAACAAGAATAAACATTGGTATTACTATTAAAAGATGAAGCAATCTGAGATAGATTTTCTCCTAGACAGGTAAGCGCAATTGACATTATCTAACATTTGTTATCTGGACTTTTGCTAACAGGAGAAGCTAGTCTAACCCCGCTAACTAGATAATACCTTATTTCCATCAGAACCAGGTCGGCAAAGCCCAGTTGGTTTCCATGATATACAGAGTTAAGAAGGCTAACGTTATATTTGTTGCTATGCTGTGCAACTGTCATGGCAGGATACTGCTAACTTCGTAATTGTGCTAACCAAGGCTAAGTTCTGCCAACCGATTTTCTGTGAAATTATGAATCAAGGAATAAAAGTCTATCCAGTAGCTGTTGAAGTGGATTGGTTTAGTTGATTTTACACATTCTACTTTGGTACTACTGAACTGCACAGGGCAGAAATTAGACGCGATTTGGTACGAAAGGTTGGGGATTTGAATGTTTGTGAATGTGGATTGCACTGTGGTCTACTTTCTGGTACGGTGGGGTCAAATGTGCCAACCATGACATTTAAACTTCATCGGTAGTTGTTTGTCCCTCTGAATGAGTCATATGCCAGGGCCAAGCTCAACCAGGGCAACTAAAACGTTGACTTTTTTTTATTGTACGTCCACTTATGAATGTTTTCATTTTTCCTCCTCACATTTGTGTTATTAAATTGTGCCAAAAAAAAGAAATGGATAGTGTGGTTTTATCCCACCCTCCCCCAGCTATTTATCTCAGTGTCTTGAATGCTTTTTTAAAAAATTATTATTATATATTTTCTTATTTTCATCGCTTCGCTGTGGTCGTAATGTTATTTTCTATGGTTATGAGATGCCGTGATGTTTCTCACTGTTGAGAATGTTGGATGCAAGATTGTCACAGGAAGAGTCAGATATGGCAGCCAGCGTTATACGCCATTTTATCATCGTTGGTGTTTGTTGTTTTAACAAGAAAAATAATAAATTGATTGAATATTAATATTACATTGAGTAGTCTGGGTTTTTGTTTTTGATTTAGCTCCATATTTATTGTAGAATGATCAATACTACACCGGTTGTCTTTGGGAAGCCTTTAACCTGAGTTGATTCTAGAGACACATTTTGATCAGATTCCAAATTTTTTGCTTCAACCCCAAAATGCTGATATAGCCTTTTAAAAACCCATGTCAGTCGAACCCTGATCGTAGTAAATGCCGCCCCCCCCCACACACACACACACCCACACACACACTTCTTTTCATCACACACATCAATTTGGTAGTATGTAAAAAGAATTCTGGGAAATCAGGGAGCAGTCACTACTTACTCGTCAGTAGTGGCATATATGGTAGTGTCATTGTGATTGCCAGTCTGCATCTGAATTCAGACCCGAGTCACTATGCACTTCCCCCCCATGCATCCTCTGTACTTCATTATATGAGCAAACAGCAAACAGCTGACCCACGAGCTGCAGATATAGAAACTAACAGACTCAGTCAGTGTGTGTGTGTG
This sequence comes from Hoplostethus mediterraneus, assembly GCA_034670385.1. Lineage (NCBI taxonomy): Eukaryota > Metazoa > Chordata > Actinopteri > Trachichthyiformes > Trachichthyidae > Hoplostethus > Hoplostethus mediterraneus. The sequence goes on from JAXDDW010000013.1 coordinate 6,140,252, forward strand.
TGCGCGTGCATGTGTGTCCATATGAAGGTATGCTTGTGTGTGTGCACGTGTGGTTTGCATTTGTAAACATGTGTGTCTACATTTGTGTAACATGTCCATGTAAGGGCATTAATGTGTGCGTGTGTGTGTGTGTGTGTGTGTGTGTGATGACAGCAGTGCTCCTCTGGTCCCATCTGTTTGTGAGGCGGCGAGGCGTTAAGGAGTGCCACTGGACTGTCACTGATCAGCGGGATCAGTGGTGATCAAGCCCTGTCCCCAGGGGCCACACACACACACACACACACACACACACACACACACTGGCAGCGCTCATTGAGGGGAAAGCAGACTTCATGTTAAACCAACGCGGAAATTATAGACACTGACTGTGACCTAGATTTAATAATAATGATTTTGTTTTTTTTATTTGATTAATGACTACTGCTACTGCTAATACGATTACTACTGCTAATACTACTACTACTGCTAATACTACTACTACTGCTACTGCTGCTAATACTATTACTACTGCTAATACTACAACTACTGCTACTGCTAATACGATTACTACTGCTAATACTACTACTACTGCTACTGCTGCTAATACTATTACTACTGCTAATACTACAACAACTGCTACTGCTAATACTAGTACCACTGCTAATACTACTACTACTGCTACTGCTACTACTGCTTATACTATTACTACTGCTGCAAATACTACTACTGCTAATACTATTACTACTGCTGGTAATACTACTACTGCAAAAATATTAGCTGTTTAGTTATCAAGTTTTAAAATCCTCAGAACAAGTAGAAAAATCTGCCAATCGATAATTCCACTAGTTTCCAATGCAGTTTAACGGATTTCAAGACTTTTCTTGTCAGTATGTTGAAACGAGGCTGGATAAGACAGATCACACCACTAAATCAAATCAAATCACATTTATTTGTATAGTCCTTCATCACTGTTACTGTCTCAAAGAGCTTCACAGTGCCCAACGTGTGAAAATAATAAATGGTTAGTACACAACATCCCCCAGCCTTGGAACCTTTAGGAAAAATTGGAAGAAACCTCGAGAGGGGCTACTCAGAGAGGGACCCCAGTTGCTGATTTTTGTTCCCCCAATACTAGATTAAATTACTTGTTAAGATGAGTATGTTTTGCAGTGTACCAGCAGAGAACCACGACAATTAACAGAGCTCAGAAGCAGAGAAGGCCCTGAAGTCTTCCCTGCGGCTGAACTTTACCTTTGTGGTTCCTACCTGCATTGTGGATGAAGAGAAGAGGAATCGGGTTCTGTGTGGTTCCTGTGTCTTCTGTGCCTTGTAAACTGGTTGGTGGTGTTAACTAACATATTGAAGTAGTACCAAATGATTATTAAATAACCATGCCAGCATTACATAACCCTCTTTCTGGGGACTGAGAGGATTATTCCTGGCTATTCCCACCGCTGAGGCTTGGTACCGACGATGGCCGGTGCCACCACTTACCTCCCCTGAACAGAAGATCCCTGAACTTGAATGTAGGATGACCAGGCTGCATCAAATTAGAGAGGATGAGCAGGTTCTGGACTCCCTACACTGAATTGTCCAACATTGCTTTGGTGGATCTGGATGTACCATGGGTGTCCCTGCCTACAAAACAAGTTTTAATCATGTAGCTGAGAGGGTCCACTAGTCCCTTGAGACTGGTGTCTTTCCAAGTCCTCTCAAAACTGCTGTTATCGAACCTCTTTTGAAGAAGACGAATCTAGATGCGTCCGACGTCAGAGATTACAGGCCCATCTTGAGAAATGAATGATCTAGTAAAGGTTGTGAACGATCTTTGAATCAACAAAACCTAACTCGGGTTAGCTTTCTCTCCTTGCACTTCTAGACCTCAGCGCTGAATTTGATACTGTTGATCACAGTGTACTGTCAGACAAGTTTTAGTATTTATTTAGTATTTATTTGTGTCATTTTTATCTTTATTTCTATTTTTTTTAATTTATCTACAGTGAGCTTTATGCTACATTTTCGTCTTTCTGTAAAACGCTTTGTGATACTTGTATACTTTGTATGAAATGTGCTACAGGAAGTTTGATTGATTGATATGACTGAGCAGCCATGATGCTGACAGTATAAATACACTATATTGCCAAAAGTATTCACTCACCCATCCAAATAATTGAAATCAGGTGTTCCAATCACTTCCATGGCCACGGGTGTATAAAATCAAGCACCAAGGCATGCAGACTGTTTCTACAAACATTTGTGAAAGAATGGGTCGCTCTCAGGAGCTCAGTGAATTCCAGCGTGGTACTGTGATAGGATGCCACCTGTGCAACAAGTCCAGTCGTGAAATTTCCTCGCTCCTAAATATTCCACAGTCAACTGTCAGTGGTATTATAACAAAGTGGAAGCGATTGGGAACGACAGCAACTCAGCCACGAAGTGGTAGGCCATGTAAAATGACGGAGCGGGGTCAGCGGATGCTGAGGCGCATAGTGCGCAGAGGTCGCCAACTTTCTGCAGAGTCAATCACTACAGACCTCCAAACTTCATGTGGCCTTCAGATTAGCTCAAGAACAGTGCGTAGAGAGCTTCATGGAATGGGTTTCCATGGCCGAGCAGCTGCATCCAAGCCATACATCACCAAGTGCAATGCAAAGCGTCGGATGCAGTGGTGTAAAGCACGCCGCCACTGGACTCTAGAGCAGTGGAGGCGCGTTCTCTGGAGTGACGAATCACGCTTCACCATCTGGCGATCTGATGGACGAGTCTGGGTTTGGCGGTTGCCAGGAGAACGGTACTTGTCTGACTGCACTGTGCCAAGTGTAAAGTTTGGTGGAGGGGGGATTATGGTGTGGGGTTGTTTTTCAGGAGCTGGGCTTGGCCCCTTAGTTCCAGTGAAAGGAACTCTGAATGCTTCAGCATACCAAGTGATTTTAGACAATTCCATGCTCCCAACTTTGTGGGAACAGTTTGGGGATGGCCCCTTCCTGTTCCAACATGACTGTGCACCAGTGCACAAAGCAAGGTCCATAAAGACATGGATGGGAGAGTTTGGTGTGGATGAACTTGACTGGCCTGCACAGAGTCCCGACCTCAACCCGATAGAACACCTTTGGGATGAATTAGAGCGGAGACTGAGAGCCAGGCCTTCTCGTCCAACATCAGTGTGTGACCTCACAAATGCGCTTCTGGAAGAATGGTCAAAAATTCTAAACCTTGTGGAAAGCCTTCCCAGAAGAGTTGAAGCTGTTATAGCTGCAAAGGGTGGACCGACGTCATATTAAACCCTATGGATTAAGAATGGGATGTCACTTAAGTTCATATGCGAGTCAAGGCAGGTGAGCCAATACTTTTGGCAATATAGTGTACATAGTGGAAGGCTCATCCAGCTACAAAACAGAAGAGCTGATCCACATACAGTACATACCTGCTATGCACCACACAGATAAACAGTATCCATTTCACACATGAACCTTCCTCCCCATCACTGCTAAGCATCTCAACTTGCAGCGCTTGGCGTCCGGACACTCCGACAGACGAGGGGAGACGAGGAATGGGAACTGGCCGTTCTGCAAAAAACACATTAACGCGAAACCCAACCTCGTGGAAACATCTCCTGGCACACACCGCAAATCTCTCCACCCCACTAAGTTGGTTAGCTCGCGCTAGCCGGGCACTATTTATAGTGGCTGGGGAGGCCCCCAGCAGGCAGGTAAGACTTCGAGACCAGCCCTCTGGGAGGTCAAACGTCACGCCAGAAAAATGACAACATTTTGACCTGCTATGTATGAAAACCTACACTGTCATTTCATCTTGTGTCCAGGCTACAGAGCGTAGTTTTAGTCAAATTATTTTCTTGCTGCACTGGTGAGTGATTCGATCGATCGTTTGTCAAGAAATGATCCTGAAATAAGGAAGTGAATCTCCACAGCTCAGTCAGTAGAGCATGATAATCTCAAGGTTGTGAGTTCAAGCCCCACATAGTGTCAAGTACTTTTGGATAAAAGTATCTGCTAAATGACTGTAAAGTAATGATAGTGTTTTCACTGTTACAAGCAAATGAATAAAATTACATTTCTTGAAACCAGCCAAGTCATCTTAGCAATTTGGCTAAACATATCTTCAAATCAGATTGATGAGTCTGGCTACAAGATGAAATCCCTTGCCAGGTTTGTCATATCTTTCAGCGTAGCGGTTTGTTGGTCTGTTTCCAGCTAAACACCACATCCACAGCTCCATATCACTGGTCTCGATTGGAGCTACAAGGATTCTTGCTCAAAAATAGGATAAAAAAAGAGGATAAAACTGTGATTTCCTTGTTGATTGTATTACTCTTCATATAAAGAATGTAGAGATTATTGAGAATATTCAGGTTTCTCTGAACATAACAGTGGCCAAATCTGGACACACAGTCGCTGATGCAGTTGATTTTCCAAACCGTTTTCTGCAAGTGCTGCAAAATCCTACACATCTTAGAAGCTAAATATGAAACTTCATATCAAAGAGCGTGTCTGGATTTGACCACATTAAAGACCACATTTTGTTCTAAACTTGATTTAAAATGAATATTTCATTTGAATATACAGTATAAATGTGAAGTATAGAGTGGTGCAGGAATGAGTCCTAAAACCAGGAAATGAGTTAGCATTTTTGCACTTCCGGTTCCCTCGTCTTGAAGTCAGTGGGTTTTTTGAATGGGTTTTTGGTTAGATGCCTGAAATAAGGTCTGTGGTTAACACGAGCTTAAGAGGTTTTCACGTCATAAAATACGTCAGTAAATACCCCACTCGTGAATTTTGAAGCTTTTACATGTCTTAAAAAAGGCGGTTGCTAACAAGTGGCTAAATGAGACTACAGAGGTTGTCGGGGACATTAAACTCATCTACTCACTAGTCCTCCTTTACAGCCTCTAGTTGTCTTTATACTCGCGCTCTTCCAAACTATTCTAACTCAAACTTTCCAACTTGTAGATTTATCAATTTATAATATTGTTAGTGGTGGTGACGTTGAAGTCATGCGACCGTGGTGTAGTTCGTTTATAGCCTAATGTTAGCTTTTTACATCTGGCAGTTGCATTTACACTTCAAAATCATAAAAGTGGTGTTCATGTGTGAAGATTATCTTGCTGAACAAAACGTGTAAGTATCATAAACTTTTGTTTGCCACAGAGTTTATTTTCTGCAATAATCCAAAATCCAATGCAAAAATCCCATTGGCTTTTTGTCGAGGGAACCAGGGCGATGCTCACTTCCGGCTTGACCTACAAAAATATGTCATCCCTGCACCAATCTACCAGTCCAAGCTGGTCAGGACTGAAGTTCATTAAGATTGGAGGACTTTCATTCCAAAATACAATACATCCACTTTGAAGAATGCTGAAATCCAATATTTCAAAACCACAGATGCTGCTCTCCTTAATAAGGTAGTTAATTTGTAAGTGACGGTCTTACGGTGACTCATATCGTATACGGCGGCCAAGAATGTGCTTTACTTTTATGCCAGTGAGAGCCATTTTTTTTCAAAGTTGAACATCTCATTTTGGAACAAATATCTTCATGTCGACATTGGAGCGGCTGGGCTGAAGGCACAGATGCCAAGTCACATCATACTGAAGCAAGACTAACACAGGCTTACTTCTTTATGTGTGTATGTGGCCATCATAGGCTTTACACACACACGCACAGAGTTTAACATACACTTGTTTTGTCAGACACATTTCGTTTTCATTTCAGCGAACAAGCTATTGACAAGCATCCATGTAAAACCACAGACTCTTGCTCACATCATCCATTTTTTGTGCTCAAACATTATGGCAGAGAAATACTTTCATAAAATAGGAATTCAATTAAATAGTGCTGATAGTGAGAAAACATCTTGTCTTTGCTGACATCAGAAGTACGCGATAAAGCATTTGCTTTCGAAGGGCAAAAATCAGCTGCGATTAATAGTGAAGATGGACCCCGGTTTGAATTTTGCTCAGGGCACTCAGGTCTCTGGCTCTGGAAAGTTGATGTCCCATAGGACATAACAAAAATCAATTCTACTTTCAGAAAAAGCTTTTTTCATATAACTTACATCAGTTTGGCTAGTCTGAAAAGGTGGGTAAATTGAGTCTAGGTGGGTTTACTCTGCACTACATCCATAGAATTAAACATATACATTATAAAAAAAATAGAGAGAATAACAACTTGCAGAGAACCAACACAGTGTCTTTCTTTTATAATGCATCCAAACGCTTTGTTGTTTGAGGCAGGTCACCATCCTTCCCTTTGTCTGCATAAGTCACCAGTGGCTCAATGTCTCCCTCTAGTGGACACTGGCAGTACTGATGCCGTTAGACGGCGGAGAACCAGTGCTGTGTGGTCATTTATCACACTGACCAAATATTATCTTGTCAGTCATCAATTGTTGCTTCTACTTTGTCCCTGGAAATTAAATCTATTTATATGAGCAGGTTTGGTGGCAAATTATATTAGATGCAGACGTTGCATTACATTATTATATTTAGATATATATTTTTTATATTAATTGTATTATAGTTTTCAAAAGCATTGCATTATGAAAAATTATTTGATTTAAAAAAATCAAGCAATTCTTATTGACAATTCTTAAATAAGGTAATAATTGTAAATATTGTTACTCCTAATGTATTATTGTTTTACTCATAAATGTCCTATAAAGAAAAGCCATAGTTAAATCTAAGACATCATTTCCTTCCTGTCCCACGATGTGGATCACAGAGGACGGGCCGTGTGTCAATGAGAAGCTACAGTTCAGACCATCTGACACCTTATCATTCACACAGCATCTGAATGATCTGGCCCTAGTGCCTTGAACCAGGCAGACATAGAAACCTGATAGAAGCATGAGCTAATGGGTTTCAATGAAAGAGCGTTTTAGTGTCTCATGGTCTAATACTGCTCCAGAGGCTTTTCCACCCTGACAAGAAAACAACTCTGGGGGAAACACTGAATATTTGTAATTTTTGGTATGAAAATGAAACAAAAGATATTTAATATCTGCTATCAGTGTTGGTATCAGCCTTTCAAAAGCCATAACCCTGGAATAGATCAGGCTCTTCAGAGGCCTACAGCATCCATTCTGCTAGATGACAGTGTTGCAGACTACAGGCTCTGTAATGGGCCGACGTGGAGACAATCAGTCAACTTGACCTGAGCAAAAACACAACACGGTCCACTGTGCTGCTGTGAGATGTGCAAAACATACAAACGACACCCTCAAATGAAACATCACAATGGCAGTTTTTCAAAATACATTACCATTATGATTATTTTATTATCAAAATGCATTACATCTCTTTTGCTTCTTAAATCTTTTGGAGGGGGGATGAAATAATTACTACTATATTCTGTGTAAAAAATAAAACAAAACCAACCAAAAGAAAAAAAAAAAAAGAAAAAAAATGCAGCATCTGGTTTTTGGAGGAACCCAGGAACTGACCCAATGATTAGCTTCCAACCACCTGATGAAGTCGGTCGCTGAGACCCTAAAACAAATATCATGCGGTAAATTTAGTGTTTAGTGTACTATATTTTTCTCCATACAAGTCTCTATAACACATTTCTTTCTATACAAGTACACATATTCATACATATTGTCGTACGGTGTCATTTAGTTTGGATTTCTTTCATTTTAAGGTGCTGGTAAATTTTTTTGGGGGGATGGGGTGGGGGTCACAATTTATTTTTTCTGAAGTCTTCTGTCTGGCAAACATTCATGTAACATGTGAGTACCCATCTGTCTGTAGGTGGATGGGGGAGAGGTGTTGGGGGAAGGTCAAGTATCCAGTCAGATGACCAGTTCCTCTGTCCTCAAGTCTTCCACGCAAGCCCAACTTTTTATCCCGGGGTCGGACGAGGTCAAACGGTGCAACATCCGGTCCAAACGAACTACCAAAAAAAAGTCTCAGAAGGAGGAAACGCGGTTCAGCTCTTAGTTAACATTGTTTTGAGGTCCCAGTGCAGCCGCCATGGTGCGCGACTCGATAACTTGCTTCTGTTGTCGCTTTTCCTTTCCAAAAAAAAAAAAAAAAAAGGGATAACAGCATTCTGTGGAAAGGGAAACTTTGTGAAGCAGCTCTCATGTAAAAATAAGGAGAACACAGCAGCTTTTTTAATCTAGTTTTTATATACCATCCAAACCATCCCACAGTGATCTCCCTTCCTCGTTTTCTTAGGTGGAATACGGAATGCAAGGATTGGTCAGAAAAAAATATAAATTCTCAAAAAAAAAAAGAAAAAAAAAAAGAAATCCTACAGGATTCAAAACAAGCAAGACAAACCCAGCAACGGAGTAAAGAAATAAGGTCAGATTATTCATTTCTCATTTTGTCCTGCATTCCAACACAATAAAATGTTTGAAACCATTAGTATGAAATTTGGAGGAAAAAGAAAACGGATTTAAATGATATAATGACAAGATGAATGCAGCCGTTCGTCGAGAACAAAACTGGATTTCAAATTTATTGGAAAAAACAAGACTGCAGCACCATGAATCATAAGACCTGTACGTCCTCAAGTACAATATTGGAAATCTACAGTGAAGTAGTACTAAAGTGAAATCAAAAACAGCCAAGTGGGGGATGAAAGAACAGAAGAGAGAAAAAAAATAAATCAATGAACGTTAGAAAAACAGAATCTTGAGAAAAGGGTTTTTAGGGTTTTTCTGTTATGACACAAAAAGCTGGTAATCATATGGAATGATCCAATCCAGGGAGCTCCTGTCCTCCCCACTCCTCAAATGCATCTTTATAACGGATGATTTACACATATGCTCTGCTCGCATCGTTTCCCCTCTCTAAATGAAACACTTTGTTGTTTTACTGCAGGACAGACTCGGCTGCTTGCCAAATCAAAAAGTAACCTTGACAAAAAAATAATAATAAAATAAAAATATAACAACTCTTGCTTTGAGTTACGTCTGTATCTCAGCATTTATCCAACCGGGGTACCAAGACAACAGGTACACTTTTTATAACTTTGTACAGATATTTGTGTTGAAGTTTTTTTTACTTTCCAACGTTACATAACCTGTTTTGCACAGTCCGACACATCAGGAAACACTGGGGGAAATTTCAAGTTACATATGATTTCTTATTTTTCAGAATGTCTCTTTAAAAAAAAAAAAAAAAAAAAAAAAAGAAAAATCACGTTTTTTCCACGGATTCCTTAATCATGTCCAAAGTCGATGATTAGCTTTGTGTGTAATTTGTTTTTTTTCCCCAAAAAATAAAGAAAGAAAAGACAGAAAATAAGAAAAGGAGAAATCCATACAAGAAGTCCTTGCTCCTCTTAGGTCTGTACATTTGCCCTCCCCAAACTCCCTGAGCCCCATTTCACCACAGGTTTAGGGGTTGAGGAGGTACGCAGCTTCATACACACAAACACAAACACTCACGCACACACACACACAGACAGACAGACAGACAGACACACACACACTCACACACACACACACATCTGAACAAGGTCCTAAAAGCTTCCTGACTGTGTCCTTACTCCCGAACCCTGGAGGGGGGTGTGCTGGAACTGATTGAGGCTCGTCCCTCGCTGTGGGTAGTGTGGCGGTCCGGAGGCTGACAGCAGCCTGGGGCCGGCCTGCAGCACTGCCTGGCTGGGGCTGCCCGACTTCAGGCTGCGAGACGCCTGCTGCTGGCTCAGTCTGGAGGCCTGGGCTCCCGAGTCTATTTTAGTCTGCCCGTGGGCCCTGGATCCCGAGGTGGGAGACCCCGCCAAGCCACTGCTGTTCAAGAGGCTAGCTTTTAACTGGCTGCTGCTGTAGCCGTGGCCTCCATCCATGCTGCCGCTGCTACTCTGCTGGTGTAGAGAGCCCCCGGGTGGCCTGGAGTCTGAGGCGGAGGTGGGGATGTGACTGGGGTAGGAGGATGGGGGGTGGTCCTGGGACAGGCCCGGGTGAGAGGAGGAGAGGCGGGGGTACAAACTCTGGCCTGAGGAGGGACTGTAGGAACCCCGGAATGGAGAGTTGGAGGTCTGCTGGAGGAAGGATGGGCTGTCCGTCTGCCGTTGGCTTTCTGACGACTGAAGACGAGCATACAGAAACATAGTTACTACTCTGAAACACCAGGACTACATTCAGAAGAGGGACATGTGACTTCAACATGCCTGAGACACATTTTAATGTCAGGTGCAAATATAACAACTAAATCACATCTCGACAGAATACAGATACAAGACCATGTTCGTGCCAGGTGGGGGGCCTCTGCTATTCACAAGTCCATCATAACAACATCTCATTTCTACTACTACCTGGTGTGAGTACACAGAGGGACTGTAACTGTGTGGACTCTTCATAGGAGAAGCCACAGGCGCTGCCTGGATCTCATATCGATCAGCATCTGGAAAACACAAGAGAGGGGCCGGGTCCTTTAACATAACTTGCTTTTGTAGTTTGTTGTTTTTTTATTGTTATTATTTGTATTTATTTTAGGATAGTCTATATCTGTTCATATCACCTTTATATTCACTCACTTAAACAATCACCAGTCACCAAAAATCTGCCTTTCCCTATTGAATGGGTGCGGAAGGCAAGTGAACATATGCAGCAAGATGAATTGAAATGTTTGTTCAATGTTTCCCATACATCTCCCAACATCAGCACGGACGCCACAAAATAAAAAGTTGGTTAATGGATCGAAATGGATCTCTAACGTACTGCATCCGCTTGTTTGAGACATACAGACATCACCTGCTAGATGGACAAGAAGCAGACCTGACCTCAAAACAAGCTGTCTGGGAAAAAAAAAGATATTGACTTAACAGAAGGTAATTGCTTTGATGGGTTGTTGGGATGTTCCCGTCCCCAAGTCACATAATCATACATCAACGAGTGGAAAATAAATTTTCTCCCTCAGATGAGCGTTGTCAAGTATAGCTTTCTATACTTTCTAGTACATTATAGTCTGCTGCATTATGTTTAATACCCCCCATTTGCTCTATTCTTATTTATAACCTATTTTTTTTTCCTTTATCTGCTGCTGCTTCGACCCAATTCCCCCAAGGGCATCATTTAAGTTTCAGAGAATTATACCAGGTTCCTTTTCTGCAGATCCGTCACTCCTCTTTAAAATGCGCTCCATCTTGATGCTTCCTCTCAGCACTCGCTCCAGCACCCCCTGGCCTTCCCTCAGACGTTCAACGCTAGTGGGAACCATCCTGTAGGAAACCATACACACTAAACATTATCAACCGGACAGGCAACTCTCTGGTTAGGAGCAAATTTTGCTTCACCCTCACGCAAACCAAGAACCTGTTGGGAGGAGGGGGGTGATCATTTCTCCACCGCTATATCTGATGAACTTTGTGCTTAGATGATGACATCTTGTTAGCTAGCTAACGATTGTATCTGGTTGGCTAACCATCGCTGTCTTGTTGTTAATAAAATGGCTAACGCTATGTGGCTAATAGCAAGTAGTGGCTAGTAGTCACATGTTAACAGTAACTAATTTAGCCTGCTGGCTAGTTAGCTAGTTAACAGTGTGTTCAGGTTAACTGAGCTGACTCTTCTCCAGCTCAGAGAGACTTGGACTAAAGACAAGACGGTTTACAGAGTCACAGTAACCTACATTTGGAAACAAATCTACCTACTCACACGTTTCACTTTTACTAGAATGTTACTGAATGGATTCACACCAGTGACTTGTGTCTTGTTCAGAGCTCTTGTATTCTAGCCTGGTTGCATGATGATGCCAGATGTGGTTGACAGGGGGTTTGATAGAAAAGCCTCTCACCAGTGGCTGTTGGTCTCCTGGACTCTGGACTGCGGTGCAGAGGCCTGGTGGTCTGGGGGGCTGACCTCCTCTATCTGGGGGATGGAGGAAGAGGTGTGGGCTGGGGAGGAGAAGGAGCTATGTGGGGAAACTGGGGGCTGAAGCTGGTGGTGGGAGTGGGTGTGGGGATGATGGGAGTCCTGGCTGTAGTGGGAGCCGGACCGGGTGGGGGTGCCACCCAGAGAGGAGCTGCTGCAACCGGGCTCTGAATCGCGGCTACTGCCCTGCTTCCTCTTACGGTACTCCAGCAAAGACACCTGAGGAGGCAGAGGGAGGAAGACCAGCACCGTCAGCCGTCTGTAGTTGGACAACTGACATACAGCCTGAACATACACCTTCATGTCATTCACACGGGTACAGCTGGTTACATTGCATCATATCATTCACCAAAACTGTACATAAGGATGGCCAGACCGCATGCACCACGCCAACGATTAGAAGACTCACCTGGAAAGAGCATTTACATCCACCCAATGACACAGAAAAACACCACAGATACCATGAAAATGACCGTCTGACATTAAACTGATGTACTGTATGCAACCTTGGTTCCATGTGCATACTTAGTCTTGAAAAAGGCCAACATATCACATGAGCATAAATCTCTTTTCTTTATGCATTGTTAGTAACGTATCTTACACTTTGACCAAATAGCAGGCAACGTCAAATTCAGCACACCATGATGCAACCACTTACACGCGCACACACACACACACACTTACACATACACGCACACACACTTACACACGCACACACACACAGAATGAGAGAGCTCATCCTAGCTTAATGTCATCATGGCACAGAGAAGAGGCTTTTGGGAACAGAGGAGGAAATATGAAAGAGATGGGGAGCAGTATGGCTTAGCAGACAGTCAGATACTGAGATGAATGGATACCTGAACCACTGGAGTAAGCTGCAGTTTAGGGCAGACTGCAGAAGGAGGACTGCGATTCAGTGGCCACAATTATCTGCTGCCAAATGCTGGAACAATGTGTCTTTGCTGAATGATCAATAAGGGTCGGCAGCCACACTGGCCAGTATCCTTTTGAAACCATAACATTTGAATGCCTTGCTACAGTCATCACAATGGCACTGTACCAAACAGCCTCCTGAATATCTGTTACACTACTCTACACTACTCTGTTCCCTGTGACAAACTTTCCCACAAACTTTATCCATTATACAAGTGGGTAAACAAGTTTTGAATTCAAACTAAATCTACTCTTGATACTTTTTGGCTGGTAAAAACTATTTTTGGCAGATCATTTTTAGTTCAATTTTGGACAATTGTTGTAAGGAGGATCTTTACCACATCTACTGGGCAGCTACTGAGCTAGTAGGATCTGAGGGCTGGAACAGCAAAAACCGTTTGGTCTTTAGATGTCTTCTCTTTGAATGTCTGACCTCGTTTCACTGATGTAGGCAGAGTTCTGGACCAACATCATCTTCAGTGAACATTTCAACAGAGTCAAGGCTTTATTTTTACATGTACATATCGTCTTAACATTGGTAAGACTACATGTTGGGACCAGATGCATAGATATGGCAGCTTGGTTTAACATTACCCGATCCAACAGTGCAGAGCATTCAACCACTCGCTCTGGCTGGTTCAATGCTGGATATGGGATGGAGCCGTCCATTAGTATGCACCTGATCCACTCACCCTGGGCTACGGGACTTTCTCCACGGTGCCTTGTGACTTGGCAGGGGTTTTTGCTGTAAACCACATTGGCAAGTTCAGTCTTGTTTAAAAGGTGAGGGCGGGTAGATGGACCATTGACCACACATAGGAAACAGCCATGGATGAAATGGAGCAAAGACAAATGGGCTTCATCTGGACACCCACATGAGAAGTCATGAACCATCGGCCTCTTATGTCGGAGGCAATGGATGAACCGTAACACATTTCATGACAAGTGGACTGAATTTGATTGAAATGGCATAATAAATTAAAATTCTCGCTCAAAGCTATAGAATAATAGTTTAATGTAGGTTTTGAGGAGGGGAGGAAGGGACAGAGCTGTAGGAGCGTGGGGTGGGGGGGTTGTATGCAGATGCAAAAACAATATTTACATGCACACTTCTAAAGATGTAGTTGTAGGGAGAATATTCACCATATTTTGTACTGGCTTGTATTCACTTCTTACAGCTATAGCCTGGTAATCTGGCTTCCCTGTCAGCAGACTAATGGTATGCTGGTTGGCCCTCTACCTTGGAAGAAAAGTGGAAGAGAGACTTGGCAAAAAGTTTCAAAGGAGCACTGAGGGAGAGGAGGGGGAGTGAAGGAGAGGAGGGAAGGGGAGGGAAGGGTCAAAGCTGCAGAGTCGAAATCATTTCAGATAAACACATAATAAAATTGGTCAAATATGTCTTTTTACATGCCTTTTCGCTTTTGGTTTTGACCAAGTGACACAAGGGACCAATTGATATATTTAACAGAAAGTGAGCAAACACACAAGAGCAAGGAAAAGAGCACATCATGGGGTTTGGCTTTTCAATTTGCACAGACACTCAGAACCACTCATGCCTGAGGAGAACAGATGAAATTGCTGCAGATATACCTAAAGAAAACTACAACTTGTGATGAAATCAATCAAAAGACCCAATTCAAGTGCAATTCTATCAACACAATGCTATGGTTAAGAGCTGGAGGACTTGCCTTCTTCTTTTGTGGTGGGTTGCTGGTGTGAGGGGGCGTGCCGCTGTCTGGGTAGCCTCCCCCATAATGAGGCTCGCCATAAGGCGACATGGAGCCAGGGCCCACCTCCCCCAGCAGCCCCTGGCCACTCATGGAGCTGTAGAAGGACTCTGCTGGGGAGAAGCCGCCCTCCGACTGGGAAAGGCGCCGGTCAGTGGCCGCGGGGTTTCCCAAGTTGGCGTTGAGGGGCGAGCAGGTGTATATGAGGTTGAACTCTGTCCTGAAGGCCTGCTCCCTGCTCTGGGGGATCGGGTCGGAGGGGGGGCAGGACACAGGCGTGAGGGAGCTGGTGCCTACAGAGGCCGGGCCCTGGGACTCGTGGCCCGGAGGCCCTCCGGACAGGGAGAAGTCGTCCAGGGTCAGGGGCACAGGGCTCTCTAAGCTGGAGGGGAGGGAGAGGTCGGGGAACTGGGGGCGTGCGACTTCAAAGTCTGTCCGTAGACATGGCTGACGGTAGAGAGAGAAAGGAGAGTGGAAACAGTGGGGGGAGAAAAATTAAATTAGACAAATTTATATAACAACATCGGGTAGTCATTTAGCATTTCCCCAGTGATCCCTGCTGTCAGTTTAGCTCATTAGCCTTTAGCTGTTAAGAGATAAGAGATAAGAGCTTACCTCAGGAGAGATGGACTCCGGCCGGTGGACAGGAGAGGTCTCCGGGGATGATATGTTCTGGACGTTAAAGGAAAGACAGTTAGAGAATTCACAATGTCCAATGCGCAGGGTTTCCCATATACTGATTATGTGTGTGTGTGTGTGTGTGTGTGTGTGTGTGTGTGTGTGTGTGTGTGTGTGTGTGTGTGTATTTGAGAGAGAGTCATATAATCGTTTGTGTGTCTACCTCAAACTGCAGTGGTGTGTTGCAGCGGCTGGTGGGCAGCGAGGGCATGGGGGAGTACACCAGGCCGTTGGGCAGCAGGGAGCTACAGGGGGTGTTGAGCAGCGGGTGGAGGGGGTCGTCTGGGAGCGGCGGCGTGATGGGCGACAGCGGGCGCAGCAGGTTGTCCGAGGGCGCAGGCGTCATCTCTACGGCGTACTTGGACCGGCGCTTCTTGAAGGGCGCGCTGATTTCTGTGACAGAGGAAAAAGGAACAGAGAAATAAGGCAAGTGATAATGTAAAGTCAATATGGTGGAGATCAAAACAATGAAAAAACACACTTCTAGTGAGTATATAAAGTTAGGTCCAGGCACAACTGGGAGTTAAATATCAAATGCCTTTATTTTAAAAAGGGCACAGAGCTGTGTATCCCATGTAATGTACCAGCTCCACCACCAAGGTCTCATGTTAACCTGTGTGGTCAATGCAAACTTGGTTGTCTAGCCACTCAGTTTTCCTACACAGCTGAGCAGCATGGCACCTCCCCCTTGCCTTCCTGCACATGCTCTAGTAGACACAAGACTGAGCTTGCCCCCGGCCGACTAGAAAGCCAAGATCAATATAAAAATTCAGATGACCTGAAATGCACCCACTGTCTTCTAACAACTTCTAACGGTCGTTATTTTAGTTCCACTCAGTTCAAATCGAGTTCGTTCTTGGTTCTCAGGTCATCATGAGCCTTGGAAAGTAGGATTATTTATTATAAAAAAAATAAATTTAAAAAAAACGTTCTCACGGCCCGTACCCACCGGACACGCACAGACGCGTAATTGTGCACAGACGCGTAATTGTGCACGCACTTTTGCACGGAACTGAACCTACCAGACGCGCAAGAACACAGATGCGTAACTGCTTTTTCAGAGCGCATTATGAAAACAGAAGTAAGCATAGTCTTAATTAATTTAACAAATATATATATATATATATATATATATATTTGTATACTATAGTAAAGAAAAGCATTATAAAAACGGGAATAACTGGTTATATGCAAAAAGTATGACTTGATTTAACTTCATTCATCCCATAATGGTGATTGTCTGTTTGTTGTTGTTTTCATTAAGGCCTATATTAAAATAAATATGTATTAAAATAATTAATAATTCTAGTAAAACTATTAGTAGGCTGAACATCATTCATATGTGGTGATATGATGCAGATATTGTGCATAGACAATGTATTTCTATGAGGTGCGCGCGGACACACACGGGCAAAATCAGCTCCACGTCCGCGAGCCGTCCGGACATTCGTTAACATGGGAGCGGAAGTGAAGCGCAGCAGCGCGCGTGGGTACGGGGCATCAGGAGTAGACATCCCAGCGAAAATTAGAGGGGTGTGTGTGTGTATGAAAGAAGCCAAAATAAGCAGAGCGCTCGTCAACGTCTTGGTCTGAAAAGAAGCCACTTCTTTTTCTCACGCTGCTCTCCCCTTAATTTCGGTCGGTTTCAACCTGACAAATTAACACCACAGACAGCGGCCCTGTCACAGCTGTGACACCTGTCAAAAATGAGCCAGAAAATTGTGGACTGACACAACGGAGTTATAAATCTGGGGCAGATTCTCACATTGGTACGAAGGCCTTTTAATGCAGGAAATAAAGAGAATAAAGATGGTAGGTGTGTACCGTTGGACAGGGGGTTGGGGGTGGATCTGCTGCTGGTACTCTGCTGGGAGGAGGTGGACTCGGTGCCGTCCTCCACACTAGCTGAACAGCTCTCATCTTCTGCTTGCTTGATCCACCTCTGTGTGACAGGACGCAACAACAACAATATTATCATCTCTGGTTGAAAAACTGTGCATGCCTAGATTAGATTGAATAGTTTCAAAGAGTAAAATGGGAACTTGTCATTGCACATAGCTTGAAGAAAAAGTGAGTGCAATTGAAATAAACGTGACATATAGTCCTAGCAGAATACAGATCTGCAGGACTGGACTGATTTCTCTCAACATTTCTGAGACTTCTAGAAGAGAATTTACAACTTAAAAAGAGTTATTCAGCTGCATTCACCATTTCACCTTTGAAAGCCCGAAGTTTAGATAATAGAGACATTTTATGATACAGGGTGTCTGCGAGTTTCAACCACTTAAATCTTTTAATGCCAAGTAGAATGAAGCATACAACCAATGTGAAAGAAATGTGAAAAATAATTTGACTGGTCTGACTGGTCTGACTGCTCAACAAAAAAAACAAGACCATGAAGACTGAAAACTCAAAATGCTTTTAAGATCTTTTAAGGCCATGTTTTTTAAAAAGACTTTTAAATACCTGCAGCTCCCTTGTAATAGTATTATCACCCACTGTCTACTTGATAAGAGGGGCTACATTCTCCATATAGTCCTTGCCACTCAGGACTCTTGTTCTCCCACAATGCCTAGCACTGACCTTCTTGTAGCAGCCGTAGGTGCCGTCCATTTGGAGGGGGCGGGGCCGGCGTCTCTCTGGGTTGAAGGGTGAGCCGAAACGGACGTAGTGTTTGGGTGTGGTGCAGATGAGTGGTGACTGGGAGAGGCCCGGCAACATGTTGAGGGTAGTGGCCAGCACTGTGGGGTCGGTGGTGATCCGCAGGGGGCGCTCAACAGGCACCTCCTGCGGCACCTTCTCCCCTGCAGGGACCTTGTCGTTCAGCCACTCTGTCACCAGGTACTGAGACCAAGGAGAGGGATACATGATTAACACCGCATTATCATGGACAAGGAAAACCTGACTCAACCATGGCAACAACCTCTAGTCTAGTCCTGCCTCCCCCTCTACCACCTCAGATCAGCCTTACACAGTCTTAATGGAACGGTGTGGAAAAGGCAGAGGAATACAATCTCAGAAAAACAGTGTTGCTCAAACATGTCCTGTTGCATTTTGAATTGTAAGGGTCACACTTCTTGTTTGTGTGTAAGTTGATAACGGATCGTCTTTAGATGTCTAAATATCTACATACACATTCACACACACACGCCTAGGTGGAGTGTGTTTGGACCCTCAAACTCATTGATGAAGTCCCCTGTCCTCTAACCTTCTTCGTCTTGGGGTAGCGCACGTGGCTTTTATTCATGTAGGTTGCGCCCAGACCCTCTGTATCCAGGAGCTGACTGGCCCCCAGACTGCTTTCCAGGCCCACGTCGGCTCCGAGCGGGCCCTGGGGTCCCTCCTCGACTAGGGCAGCACCCTGCTCTGCTGCTGCTGCCGCTGCCGCTGCTGCTGCCGCCGCCGCCGCCTGCTGCTGGGCAAGGGCCTGCCGCTGCCGCCTGGCACGCTGCGACGAGCTGGACCTGTAGCGAGAGATCCGGCTTTTGGGCCGCGGCTTGGTGGATCGGGCCGGGGGAGGTTTAGGGGCAACGGCCGGGGCAGCCGGGTTGGAGGACGAGGAGGACGGGACCTTTTCTGCTTCCATTGCTGGCGGTTCCTGCAGGAGAATGTGAGAATAGGAAAACATTAATGAACACACTGCCGAAACCGAGAAGGAGATTCAAAGAGAACGGATTCAACTACTCGTCTGCTCCCACTGACCGTGACATAGGTGGTGCGCCGGGTGCTGACCCCTACCCCGGTGTTGTGGGGTGTGGAGGGGTTCCCCCCAGATGGGTTTCCTGCCCCGTCCTCTGGTTCCACACCCTCATCCTTTACCTCTTCTGATCCTCCCAGTCTCCTCCTCCTCTTCTCCAGGCTGTCAAATACCTACAGAAATAAATAGAGAAAAGAAAGAGGAGTTACAGAAGGAGTTAATGAAAGATAATTCAATTGTGAGCTGAAACATTACTGCAACTGGAATCGACAAAGAAAGGCAGTTTGGATTTGTATAGTGGAGTTAAAATGGCATACTCTTTTGCTGGAGATGACGATCCCGTTTTCATCCACTTCTCCCTCCTCTCCCTCCTCCAGCTTCACCTCATCCAGGAGTCCCTCCTACATTGCACAGGCAGTCAGCACATAAGTAAGAATCTTACCAAGCAGGAAATACACCTAGGGTTTGACTTGATATGGGTTTTGAAGGCTGATAACAAAACTGCTGATAACACATTTTTTTTGGATTGAAGCTGCCAATAACAGATATATTAAATATCTTTAAATTTACCATTTTATGCCACAATACTACAAATATTCAGCATTTCCCCCAGAATTCTTGTGAGGGTGGAAAAGCCTCTGAAACAGCATTTAGACCATCATGAGACAGTAAAATTCTCCAGTGAAACAGTTGATTTTTATTAATTAAGCTTAAAAAAAAAACACACACACATTCACACACAAAAGCCCCAATCGGACGGGATTAGTTTCTCTGGGGGAGGTCAGGTAATGTCATTTATTACAGCGCTATTCAGTCATTTTAATCCCGTCCGGATCAGCCACGTCAGTTATTTTTCCCTTCTACCCAAATAATAATTCCAGACACAAATACCTACTGTTTTTCAGCAGACTCGCTGGATAATTTCATTCACGATCCTATAGAAAAATGGAAGCACTCATACTCACGACACTAATCATCACAACAATCATATACTCGTACTTAGGGGCCCATAAGAAGAAGGGCCACTGTAGGCTGTTCATAGTTTAGGTACAAATTAGTCTACAGGTAGAAATAATGAACATCGCCTTTTGACAGTTTGCTTCCCACGCGCCATCCGCACACGAGTGACATGTGCGTTCGACAACTACGCTCCTCAGTCAGTAAATTGAATAGCCGTCCGGATTGTTAAGCAGAATTACTGAGGAACCATCCCACTTTTTTATTATCCACGTTGCCCTGCAAAGCTAATCCCGTCCGAATGGGGCTAAAACAGACAAACTAAAAGACACACACCTCTGTGTCGCTGGTGCCCTGCAGCTCTCTGGCGTCTGGGGGCTGGTTGCTGTCGTCAGAGGTTCCCCCGGTGGCTAGGGAGCCCTCCAGCTCTCTCCTCCGGGCCTTCCTCCGGCGAGTCTCGGCCCCTGCCAGAGAGGGAGCCGGCAGGGATGGGGGGCAGAGGAGGCTCTCCCTGGGGCTCAGATTGTGCTTCTGCACCGGGCAGTTCTGGTTACCCTTATGGCAGGCACAGTCCACTTTGTAGTTGCTGGTGGTTTGTTTCAAGAGAGAAGAGAAGATTATATTGGAGAAAATGCCACAAGACAAATGCAAATTGTAGCAGAATTGTTTTTGGTGTGATTTTATTTTATGTTCTGTTAAATAAATGCATGATTATTTGAGTTTAAGGCTGTTAAAACATGATAATAATAATAGTTTAAAAAATATGGGCCACATGATTAGAGTTCAGAGTTCATCTAGATCAGAGTTATTGGTCCTAATGCATTATGGGTCATTTTGGGTCAAAGAAGCAAGAAGGCATGTCCGTTTTTGAGCAAAAGATATTGAAGTCCAGAGGCACACATGGTAATTTCCCTTATTTGATTCTTTGTTTTCTCTATTTGTTGTTATGTATCTTTAGATGAGCAATTGTATTCGAATGACATTTCTGTCGGACGCACATGTTTAGCTTTGTTATGTCTATTTCTTTATAGTTTTCACGGTGTCTTATGAGAGAGCAAGAAAATAAACCGTCAAAGACATCAGTAGGAAGCGTGGCCTGTGGTTAATTGGACCTGTGGAGCTACACAAACAATGCAATGCTCACTGAACGGAGAACGGAGAAACAGAGAAACGGAGGAACCAAGAAACCAAGGCCCTCTGCTCCACCTGTGTCTAGTATTTGAATTGCTTTAGCTGGATTACATGCACGTTGATTCTTCTCATAATATAGATGTTCTATAAAGCTGACATGAAACAGCTCACCTCACTTCCTAATCCACGAGTATCCAGACAATCCAATTATGTTACTGTCTGAGTTTCCTTCCCCCGTTTGATCTGTTTTATTTCTGTTCCTGTAGTGACTGCGTGAATTGGAGTGACATTGCATTTCCACTTTGTTGTTAATGAGGTTGAGGGAGCTGGGTTGGGTGATCAGATCTACAATGGGTCTGGGGCGCATTTACACTGGATTTAGTGTGTTTTTGCTCTACTTGGTTATGGTGGAAAGGGGGTCTGAGAGAGGGTGAGGAGGTAAAATCTGGGATTACTGACCAGCTACTGAACTCGTAGTCAAATCCAATGGTGACCTCGGCATCCTTGGTGATTTGACTGACAGCGTAGATACACAGGTGGATCATGCCCTCTGCAATCATATGCCGGACCTGGGGAGTGGGACAGGCGGCTCAGTTATCGTATTTCATAAAGCCCCATGAAGTGAAATGGGAATCAAAACAGCCTGAAATGACACTCAGTAGAAACATGAGGAGGCTCTTGTCTCCATTATTAGCATGCAGTCAGATGTGATGTTAAATGGCTGACCTCAGCGTTGGGCGTACAGGACCTCCTGATGAAGCGGGCGTCATTTCCAAAGGTCCGCGCATCCACACACATCTCTACCTCATTAAACTTGGAGTAGAACAGCACAAAAGGGTAGGGTCTAGAAAAAGTGGAATGAAACTGATATCAAAGGCAGAAATTTAAATCTACCACAAACTAGTCCTGGTTGGAAGTCCAAAAACACAGGCAACGCCAACGAGACATTATAACAATCCTTGTAATTCAAGCTAGTTGTCATCGGCTCCTTACTTTTTGAAGAAGTGCCCATTGACCTCAAACTGTTGTTTGAGCATGACCTTGCCCCGGTACTCGATGATGAGGGTGTCTGGCTCCAGGCTCTTGGCTGCTCGCAGGATCTTCCTGTGCTTCTGCACACGCGTTACCCGGCCCAACTGGAGCTGGAAAACACAAAAAACAAAAGCTCTTTACCTTACGCTCCACTTTGCCTGAAAGGAAGCCATGCGCTGCATCTTTTCAAAAGCGGCCACTTCCATCCACCTTATGGCTGCTCCCCATAAACCTTGATGTAAAAAAGGCGCTGACAGTTTGAAAGTAGCAGAATAGTGTAAATACAGCCTAGGTTTTGTTCAGGGTTCAGACTGACCTGCATCTGCGATCCCAGCACCGTGTTATTACAGGCCAGCTCAGTGCGGTTGATGGTGTCCATGGTGTCGGCCGAGGCGTGGATCTGTGCGGTTGAAGGCGGTGTTGTGGTTCCGCCCTCCGTCTTTGAGACGGTGGTACTGGCGGCGCGGTGCAGCTGGAGCAGTGTCTGGACGTCTGCACTGTACTGGTTTGCCAAGGCCTCCTCATACTGGTCGGTCCACTGGCGGATCTTGGTTTCCCAGCCCTCTGTGGTGTTCTCGTCGAGCACATTGGCCTCCGTCGTCGAGTTCTGGGCAGAAGAACATGAGTTATGACTTGGTTCAGTTGTCCCAGAGTTAATATAACTGGCAAAAGTCACAGGCCAATTGAAACCATACCTTCATCCTCATGGACTTTCGAGAACCCTCTCTGAAGGCCTGAAAGAAAAAAAGAAAAATTGTAAAAATTGTACTTTTCCCAGTCCTGAGGGGCATCACATTTGAGGAAATTGAATGTCCATAACTGAATGAAGATCCTGCCATCAATGAATGAATGACCTTATCCTTTGCTGTGGGAGGCATTTAGCAGGGCATTTGAACTAGCACTTCCTTCAACGACCCGGGAATGTTTTGCACTTTACTTGACATGTGAAGTTGAATGCTCGGTCCAGGAAGTGTGTTTTATAGGTTCGATCAATATGGGGTTTCAAAGGCTGATACTGATATGTCTGGATTGAAGCTGCAGATAGCTTACAGCTTACATTTTTTGTGCCAATACTGAATATAATGCGTACTTGTCTGGAATCTGATCAAAATGTTGCATTAGTATCAATTCAGGTGAATGGCTTCCTATAGACAACCAGTGTAGTATTGATCATTAATACAATAAATATGTAATCAAACAAACAGCAACATATCAGAGGTGGATGACATTGGCCTTTCATCCTAGTCTTTTTGTCTTAGCTATGCTCTCTCACCACCCCAGTTTCTTTAACAGTTGGTGTACCTTGACCTTCTTGCCCTTGGGTGCACCACGGGCTTTCTCCGTGCTCTTCTTCCTCTTTTTGGATTTGTTCCTCTTGACCCGGTTGACGGTGAGGGTGATGCTGGTGGGTGTATGCTGGGTGGCGGTGTAGGAGATAGTGGACGGAGACACCTCTTCATCACCACTCTCTGTGGCACTGCTCTCCCCAACTACAGAGGAAACACAGGCATGTTCATTAGATATCGGAAAAATAATAAGCGTCTTTATTTCTATCACTCTATTGTTTTGAAGATAAACTTTGGAGCAGTTCAGCTGCTCAGCTCAGCCATGGTTAAAATTATGAATTAGGCTTCAGTCTAATAGAAAGATAAAAATGAAACCATTAAATGAATGTTGTGTTGTAAACATGGTAAAAAAATAGACAATGTACCTGAGACATTTTCGGGTTTCCTGTGTTGGCCTTCTGCTCCTTTCCTCCTGTCTAGTCCCCTTCAACCAAAGAGATTATAAAATACATCAAGATATGGCTGCAAGTCAAATGTGAAGTCAAGTCACCTTTGTTACAAAGCACATCACAATGTTAAAGGAAGAAGAGAACAGAACAACAAACATCCTTAACAGACTAAAAGCATGACAAGACCAAGACCAAGACAAAAAGCAGGTAAACATATTGTCACACTGAAAGGCCATAGAGTAAACGTGGATTTTAAATAGATTTTTTTTTAAATGGCAAAGGATTGTGCTGGCCTAACACTTTTGAGAAGGTTGTTCCACAGCCTAGGCATCGCGTATTCACGCTTTTAGCCTGGGAGCCCCTGGTCAGAGCACCTAGGGGACCTAGGGGTGTTGTAAGGGCACCCAAGTTCAGACATGTATTGAGGTACAAGACCATGCAGAGTTTAAACAACAGCAAGATTTCAAAGTGGTTTCTACAGCTGACAGGGAGCCAGGAGAGGAGTGACATGGTTCCTCTCAGCTGTAGCTGTGAAAGGGCCTTATGGCTGACTAGTGTCACAATACCAGAGTTTTAGCTTTGATACTGACTCCAGGTTTAATATCTAAAAATGAGATACCACTATGGTACCATGGCAAACAAAAAAGCAGTCAAGCAATGTGTGACCGCACATGGCTTAAACAGCTTTTGCACAGTGGTTTTGATGTCAGTTGGCTGTCCATCTTTGTTGACTAAGCGAAACAGTTTCATATTTCGTTCCTGGCACCAGTTTTGTCAAACAGCGACTGAGCTCAAAATGTGGTGAAAATTTTCATTTGAGGACAATTTGCTGCCATGTTTTCAGTGGTTTGACTACATTGGGTTTTGAGCTGCAGACCAAGGTCAAAAGCCAGACTGTGGCTATGTCTATTCAATCTATTCCAATCTACGTGCCATCTGCATCTACACAGCCTCTGGAGGAGACGTTGAAATAGAATTTCAGATTGCAGAACAACCGATTCAAGCTTTCAAAATGGTATCCAAGTAGTAATTATCCAAGTAGTTATTGTGACAATGCTACAGCAGATACCACAATACGGCGAGTTATATCAGTCCAATGCAGAAGAATTAAGGATGTGATCCAGGATGATCCAGGACCCAGAATGGATAGGGCATAGATCTCCTACCTGCAGTTGTCACACTTGATGAGCAGGCCATCCGGCGTCAGGCTGCAGTGGCACCAGCCGGCCACGGCCCCGTCCTCCTCTGAGGAGCTGTCGCTGTCGGCTGAGTTGTCCTCGGTGGCATCGTGGTAGCGGGAGCCGCGTACCACGCCGTTGAGATCGATGCGGGGAATGATGGTTTGGGAGAGCGGAGAGGCGGGTGGGGTGGGGGGAGGGGGCGCGCCATAGTTGTGATCCTGACAACACACAACGGAAGACTGTTGCATCTTCAAACAACGGGTGTTCAGGCAAAAGGGAAACGGAAAATGGAGACGAATGAAAATGAGGGCAAAAAAAGGTTTGTGAAACAGTACAGCTGTTAATAACCCAAACAGTGTTGTGGTTACAGAAGCCTAATGGTGGACTTTAAAAGGTCCTTAATGAAACTAGCAGCACCATTCCAGATTAGCCTCACGCTGCGTTCACATCTTCATGCTCCGCTGGTTTGACGGAGGCCAGGTGTCATTCATTCCAATGGAGGATGTTTTGACGGACAGTAATGAATTAACATCTCTAGTAGCCATCGGAAACTTTGGATTTTTCCAAACATGCCATTGTTAACATCAACATAGTCGGAAGTGACAAAAAGATAACTCTAACTGGTGGTTTATATGATAGCAAAAACTCTTCAGTATATAGGTCAACATTTTTTTCATTTTTCAATAATGAAAAAGTAGGACTAAAACATTTTCCATTATATCGTTCCACTGATTCTGTAATAAATATTAAACTTTTCTCGGGTTCATTCATTCAACATGAAAGCTAAACACAATCTCGATGCGGCGGGTACCAAGCTTTCCTCCAAGTTTATTTGAGTCCTGTGACTCCCGTCAGAGCACCCTACTGCATTGTTCTAGGGAGGAGAGTGCATTGAGGATAACGCTACTCTAAGACAATGGAAAAAGATGTGAACGCAGTGTTAGTTTATTTTTGCTTTTTTTCCAAAGACCATGGAACTTGATGCATAACTGGGTGGCATTATTACCTTTCAGAAAGACTAAGGTCTTTAGTTAGGCATTACATTTTGTTTTAGGTTTTAAATATTTAGATGTTTCTAGCTATCTACTATGCAATCAACGTAAGTAAAAGCTTATTTTATACAATGAATTTGCCTAAGATGTGTACTTGTGTTGATAGGTTTAAAGAGCTGTATGAACTCACAGCATACGGTAGTCCCCGATACCCATGACTCTGTGCGCTCCCACAGCTGTGGCTGTTGAAGTTTTTCTCATTCACGGCAGGACTTGCTTCCACTGACTCAGGGCTGGGACAAGGAGGGGAAAAGAAAGATGATTAGACAGAATAAAGATGAAACAACAATTAACTAGTAAATGGTAGATGGTAACACCTAAGCTGTTACAGAACTACAATGTAAACAACTGTCAAAAAAACAACACAACAAATCAGTCACTAGGTGGCAGTACGACCCAAAACATCCCCTCCAGATGGAGCCTGGGAGAACAGCAATTCAGGAAATGGAATGTGGGCCGCCATTATGTTATGCAACTCGCATTGCCCTTTAGCTGAGGTCTGGCCAGACAGAGAACAACCTTGCCTTCACCTAACAAGCCAAACCCCTCTAATGCTGAGGCAAACTTGAATGTCAAAGAAATCAAAAACAAAAATTTTACATTCATGGCTCAAGACTTTCTACATGTCAGCAGAGACAGTTTTCTCCTTGCGCTGGAGAGAATTCCCCTGACTGATGTTTGGAAGAAACTAAAGGGGGCCATGACTGGGGTTGGATAAGAGGGTAGTCTGTTCCAGCCAACTGCATTCCAGACAACCTCAGTCACGTAAGCAGGCTTACCTACAGAGAAATGGCAACGCCTGTTCTTACTTAGCTGTGCTGAGGAAATGGCCACAGAGATCCTAGGTCCTGATGTGCAGCTAGGTCTCCTGTGTAAGGGAGGTGTACCTGCCTTACATACTGGCCAGTGCCCGATTGTAAAATAGCTTCATCTTTCAATGGGTTACGAGTTTATATGTAGCCTGCCTGATGGACGCATTTAGCTATGTCCTTTCTTTCATTCTGTCTGGTCAAGGTTGCTCAGGCTAGTCTGTAGTGGACTACACTTTCCATCCCTCTCAGGCTCTCCAACAATTGTGGATGACAAAACTAGGAACAGGCACATATAGGAAACATATCTGTCACACTCTTGCTGCCACGTTGATTCTATAATTAGGCATTAGGGAAAGGGCAGCAGAAAGTGACCGCTTTGACTTTTATCTGTAGGTCAGGGGTTCTCAAATGTTTTGGGCCCCAGACCCCCAAAAATGATCACACATTAGACTAGGGACCCCCATTTGGTAACATTTTGTTCAACGGACCCCATATGGAAAGATTTTTCTTCCTGTTGATTTAGTATTTAATTGTATAGCTGTCTACAATGTAGTGGTGACAGTGAACCCTATGATTACAACAGTAATTCTTACACATTTTCTAAAAGCGATAACTTCTAGAGAATTAATTTATTGTGAAATTAGCTAATTCTCATTTGCTGGGGACCGTGGGAACTCAAGAACTTGTGGGGGCCCCCAGACCCCATATTGAGAACTACTTAGATTAAAACGATCACACATCAACTTCAGCTCCACTGCCACCCTGAAACACCATTCCCCCCTAGTGAGTACTCACTCTGATCCAGCAGCCATATCTGAGTAAGACGTTTCAGGTGTGGTGACTCCCAGCGCGATTACTATGCTCATGACGTCCAGCACAGCGACGCGTGGGAGGGGGTAAGAGGGGGAAGGAAGAGGGGGAGGGGAGGGGAGGGACAGGGGGGAGGAGGAGAGGTGCGGAGGGGAATCACAGGGTCCCAACTACAGCGACAGACCACTCCAAGGGTGGGGTGCCGCTGAGCCGCAGCCCACGGCTCACGGACATGGGTAGACCTGGGGAGAGACAGCGAAAGGCAGAGAGGCCGTCAGTGACACACACACACACACACACACACACAAACAAGTGTCATGACTCAGCATGCTACACGGTATGATGGGAGAAAAACCTGCACTCACTGCTTTCATTTAGGGTTCAAAGGATATGCAATTTCTCAAGGCCGATATTTTGTGATAGTTTTCAGTATCTTTAATTTTGACCTTTTTCATGCCGTGTCCATGTATCCAGCGGTTCCCCCACAATTGTATTCTTGTCAGCATGGAAAAGCCTCTGACACGCCAACTCTGAAACCCAGACTAATGAATAGGGGTGGGCGATATAGCCTTAAAATAATATCACGATATTTCAGGGTAATTTGCGGTAACGATATTCATGACGATATGAAAAAAAAAATACTGAACAATGTTTTATTGGTGATTGCAGCAGCATTTATTAGTGCAAATAGTGACAACATAAGTCTATGCTTATGTTACTTGCTACTAAATATGCTACTTGCGAGTGCTCCAGCTATGCTCGGACGAGTTGGCGTCATTTGCCTGCCTTTGGGACGAACATCACCAGCTGCTTAACTCTCGTCACGCGACTTCTGACTCTCCTCGTACTCGCGTGTGTTTTTGCTTTAAGTGGTGAAACAAGTTTGTTGTGTTTCCACCTTTAGCCGTAACACCACTTCCACACGACCGAAGTAGCTCCCCCTTTAGCTACTAAATCCTCATCAGAGGCTGACGTGCTGCTCTGGCTTTCAGCCATGCTTGTATCATTCTAGTGTGCTAGGATATGCAAATGCGTCAACATGACATCACACCCTAAATCGTTAACATCATGATATGACACTTTTTTTTCGTGTACAAATTTATACCGGTATTATTGTGAACTATATGATATGGCACAGCCCTACTAATGAAAGTATTTTGGGGTTAGCAGTTCCTTAAGACACCTCTTCAATGATAGGGGAAACTCTGGGATACATTAAATAAAGCATTCACAACAAACACTTGAATGAATTAAGAAAATGTGCATATAAAAAATATTGCAGGTTTTACAGACATCATCATATCGAGGGTGGCCGCTATCCGATATTTAATAAAAGCCCATTATCGCCCCAATATTTCGATCTAACTCTACTTTCATTGTGGATTTTTAATTAACTTGGTAATTTGATGAGGAAGCAGCGTTTTAAAATAAAATACTGTTAGGTAACAGCTAAGCCCATGAGGGGCACAGCACAGCAGGGTCAACAAGTAATTCAACACCAGCAGGCAATGCTGGAGGCAGGTAGGCACACTGAACCAGTATTTTCTATAACAGCCTCCGAGAATTCAAGGATTACCACCCACAGTGGGACCTGTTATTTTAATGTATGTTAATTCAAACATAAGAAAATAGCCCTTTGGATAATTGCTTATGAGTGTTTTCTGTTTGACACAAGACCATGTCACAGACTCGCCTCCTTTAACATGGGCAACCGTTTCAATTAAACATCAACAGAGGGTTGTCGTAAGCATGTGCACATACCCACAATAAACACAATGTTTCTCAGGGAGATCATCCTAATAACCCCAATGGAGATCCAAATTTGCTGAGTCATGTTGACAAAGAAGGCTTCATGAGAGGAACAGCAGAGAGCTTTTATCTGGCCCGTCTCAACGATAACTCGATATGGACATAGTGCGGCAGGACTGTCTTGTATCCATACAGAGGCTTCCGGTATGGATGGGTGGGGGGGCTTTTCAGAGAGCAGAAAACTATAAACAACCAGCGGCTGCACAGCTCCGCTTATCCAGAGCCTCTCATTAGGATGCACTACCAAGTAGAACCGACAGGGGGCGCCTTCCTCCCAGACGGACTGGAGGGGTGAGTCATCCAACATGAGGCTGGGCCCTGTTGTCATGTGATCACACACTGCTGAAACACTGACCCACACTCTTGTTCTCCCTCTATCTCTCTCACTCTCTCTCTCTCTACCGCCCCTCTCCATCTCCCTCCCTCATCCGCCCAGGCAGACGCATAGCTATACCAGGCTTGCAGGCAGCAGCCACGGCTGCAAAAAGGAACCAGTCCTTCTGTGCTCCTTTCACACGCTAAGGAGAGGATTTGGCTTACAGCAAGGTCATCCCTCGGCCAAACGCATGCAAACACAGTCTACCACAAACACCACACTGATCAGATTTACCACGGTACGTGCCTCAGCGGCGGAGGATTCCTGATACAACAGGAAATTATGAGCTCCAGACTTACAAAAGAAAGGCCTTACATAAAAAGAACGCTGGCTGCCTGAATTGCTGGTTTATTTGGAGAAGCCATCCAAAGCAGCAGGATGTATGACATTTATGTAGCAGTCCCCTGGCTACAGCCAGTTGCTGCTCTGGCTCTCCAGCACCGAGCAACCACAGTAAAGCTGGGGACTTCCAATAATGTCAAGGTCAGTTCACCCTGCGCACTGTCAAACAGAGAATGTCAGCCTCGTCAAGCTGGGTAGAGACGCTGGGAGGCGGGACGCAGAAAATTAACTCGCTTTCGTAATTTAAGAGAATATAGTAGAAGTTGGATCCTGTGTAATGGTTTGGTTTCAAATGGCACATCTCAGGTGTCAGACAAGTAGACACCAAGACAAACACTAATACTAGAAGAGGGATTTTGGTTGGGACTAAACAAATCGCCCCACTTCAGTTCCACTGCAAATGTGACTTGTCAATTGATTACTTGGAGACAAGAACAGCCCAGAAAGTCACACAAAGGGTTAACTCCAGTTTGCAACGCATCTGATTACATTACATTTAGCAGACGCTTTTTATCCAAAGCAACTTACAAGGGGAAGATGGAAATGAGTGGATCCCATGGTGGCCCGTCCAGAGCCTTATGAGAACCACTTGGCTGTTTATTCGCCCTGTGGATGATCACCGTCTCACTAAAATAGCTACCTAGCTCCGACTCAACCCACAAAGGGAGTCACTATTTGGGCCTCTTCCAAAAGCGCCAGACGGTGAACTAGGGAGGTAAATTCCATACGAAGAAGGAAAGCCTTTCTTTACCTCTCTCTCCCCCCCCCCCCCCACTCTTCCTCCCCCCCACCACCTCCCTCCCTTACTTCCTCGCTCGTTCCTCTGGCCATGAATACCGGGCTCAAATTACCAGCGGGCTCAACAAAGTCTTTTCACTTCTCCTAGAACAGAGGCCATTTTGGAGAGGAGTCCGAGAGGGAGGGAGGGAGGGAGAGGGAGAGACACACACACACAGAAGACCCTCTCACCCCCATCATCTCACCCACCCCACCCCCTTTCGACACCCCAGTCTTCAGACACTGTTAGGCACTGCTAGACGTGCTTTGTACCATTGTGCAATAAATTATTTGATTCCCTTTAATATTTAAATGTGTCCCTGGAGAGATATAGTGTACGCATGTCATCAAATCCAGCCATGCAGGACGCGCACGCGCACGCGCACACACACACAAGCTCTTGTAAGCGTCTGACAAAAATAACATACGGATAGACCAAAAATAGGTAGGCGCACAGACACGCACACACCTTATGCTCACACTCCCAGTAGCACTTTACCTAAACCCATACACAGTCAAATGAAGTTGAAAGAAAAGGCAAAATGGAAGAACATGAGAGCACATTCATTCACTATAGGCTTACAGGACAGTATTTTTTTCCTTTGGGAAAGCCCCACAGTGAGGGAGAGGCAACTGAGAAGGGGGAAGGCCTGAGGCAGCAACATCCACCACTGGCTCAGTGACCTTGCTGTGCTGCTGACCATTACGACTGAAGAAATAATGACTTCTGTCTTTGCTGGAAAAACACAGTAGGACATAAACATATTCACTAGGGCTAGCCTTTTATTAAATATGAGGTATCAGCCTGTCATGTTGACCACAGCTAATATGATGGAGGTTGTAAAACCGGCAAAGGTTTTTTGCACATTTATTAATTGGTTGATAATGTTTTTTGTAAATTAATTATTTTGAAATAGCAGTTATGTATCCCAGATTTCCCAGATAGATTTTCTATCCTGACAATACAATTCTGGGGGAAACAATGAGTACATGTGATTTATTTGTATGAGAATGGTCACATTTAAAAGATACCGACTATCAGCTATGGGCAGCTTCAATGCAAAAATATCAGATAGGATATTAAAAAAAAATATATATATATATATACACACACAGTACAGTGGACAGTATGTCCACGCTCACACAGCGTCAACCTGCGCCTCGCCAGACCTCAACACATCCAGCCCAGTGAGATTACACCAGCCCCCTCAGTCAGCCCACGCACACATGCTGGCTGTACAAGGCAGGATATGAATATATCTGCTGTTCCCTGGCACTGTGCAGGTTGAGCTGCACTCACTGAGCTACAGCAGGAGGAAATTGAAGATGAAGAACAGGCAAATCAATAGGGCCTGGCTTCAAGACAAATGGGAAATGTGGCCAGGGAGAAAGTATGGCTCATTTTAGATCTTATTTCACACTCACCCAAACACATTTACAATTTCTCACACACACACACACACACACACACACACACACACACACACACACACACACACACACACACACACACACACCCCTTGTGTATGCATGCAGAGTAGTATACATACTTCATTTCTAAACTGTGGGGGCCTTTTTACGCCAAACGATCTGGCTGCGTAACACTAGAACACTTAGGACAGGCTTTAGACTTGCAGCATTGTAGTGGATATAATGTGGGTACGTCACCTACATATCATGTTTATTTGTAGGCTTATGTTGTGCTTGGTGAATTTCAATAGGATTTAAAATGGCTTCCAACTTCATAAACTGTGATGTTACAGTTTGGCCACAAAAGGGAAGAAAATAATAAGTAAACAGGATGTCGCCATGTTCCATTAACATGAAAATGAAAACAACTACGACAAGGACTTATTTCTCAATGGAAGAACAGCACACTAAGAAACCACAAAATATTTACATTTACATTACATAAAACATTAAAACTAAATGTAAGACTTAACATGCTACATTTAACTGGATTCAAGATCATTTAAGGCCTTGAGTTTAGATAATATACTTTAAGACATTTTAAGGCTTTTTCAGGGCCTGCAGGCACCCTGGTAAAAATAAAAAGTGCAGGGCAAGCATCTACACAGCAATGACAAATCTAGTAGCATTGCAACAGCTCTTCCATCTCTATTATCCTCTCCTAATTGAGTTGTCTTCTCAAAACTCAATGAAATAAATAAAACAATTACATGATACAACTGCCGCCTGCTCTGGACGGACTGTTTCTCCCGACAGTCCACAGTAGCCCAATACTGGGCCCCAAGCACAATTACACTGTACAAGAGCTGTCTGAAACAGACACAGTCGCAGCACAGCCATCTGAAAACACTCCTGGAACAAGTCGATGTCAGACTGAGCAGCCACTGGCCGTCTATTTGGACGACAACACACAAACATACTGGGAAACATTTGTACACGTCTCAGGCCGGCGATGTGGGGGTAAAGGAATGACAGGTATGAAGAAATTATGTGAACATATGACACCGCATTTACAAATATATGCAGTATATTACTAGGGTCCTGTGTCTGGGTTATATCGCTACTAGATCACCGTCCAACTCCAGTAGCAATGTGGCCGTTGTCATGCTGAGCGGTCGAGCGTCCAGGGAGCGTAATGCGGCCTTCCCATTAACACAACAATGTCCAGCTGCCTGAATGGACCGGGACCAGATCGGGGATGAGAGACACACAATGGAGAACAAAGGCTGAGCGGGTGCTATAAGAGGGGTGGGGGAGAGAGCAGTCGACAGAAGGGCCGGCATGACACAAAATCAATCATCTGTTTCAGAGCAAACAAGCCAGCCACTGTCCATTTGAGGCTCAGTGGTAAGAAAAAAGGAATGAGCAAGCTACCGCTGCCTGTTTGGGCTTGACTAGCCCTGTCTGCCCTGCTGCTGCTTCTTTTTCCTCTGAATCGCACTGACAGAGCTGCTGCCTGGTCCACTGAATAAATGAACTGTTATCAAGAATACCTAACCAACATAGCCGCGACCCTAAAAAGGGAACTAGAATAAATAACGGTGTTAAAAATGAGTCAAAAATGACTCGTTCTCCACTGTGATGTGTTGTTGGTTGAGATTAACAGGCCATATTGTATTTTATGAGCCTTACAGTCAGGTACACTCAGTCCTCACAAATGGCAGCATTCCCTGTAAGCCATATCTACTCCCAAATGTGGCAAGGGAGGTTTTTTCCAAGATGTAGTCCA
Source organism: Hoplostethus mediterraneus (assembly GCA_034670385.1). NCBI lineage: Eukaryota > Metazoa > Chordata > Actinopteri > Trachichthyiformes > Trachichthyidae > Hoplostethus > Hoplostethus mediterraneus. The sequence continues at coordinate 6,174,320 of JAXDDW010000013.1, forward strand.
GCAGAAGCACACAGCAGAAACAAACAAACAAGAAAATCAGTCTTGTTGTTTGATAAGCTTGCGCTCCGGCATAACATAAACCAGAAAAACCCTCTGTCTCTCACCACGTGATCTCTCTGCATGACAAACACATTTACATGACATTTCCATTTCCTCTTTTGGCCGACACTCTTATCCAGAGCGACATGAGGGCTGGCCCTGGCTCCACAACACTAGCCATGCTAGATTAGGAGGTGTCACTCAAAAAACACTGAGGCTGGGTAGCCATTTTGAATCGCTGTAGGGCTTCAATGTCTCTCACTCTCTCTTGTCTCGCTCTGAGTTAAGAGCTCAGGAAATTAAACAGGTAAAAACAAATGTGAAATATCAGGATAGAAAATGGAGAGGGGGAAGAAGGCACAACAAATTTGGGTTCAAAAGGTTTGCGCCAAAGGAGGTGCTTCATTTCAAGTCTAAACCAGTTTTAAGAGGATGAGTTAACTGCCATGAAGAAAGCATGTTTTATAAAAAATGGGGGGGGGGGGGGGGGGGGGGGGTTGTCCCACCGGAGTCTTCCCAATAATAACCCTTTGCTCCAGGTGACAGAATAAGAGGCTTGCTAACAGGAAAAACCTGGCACCGGCCATTATTTCCCCTTTTGTTTTTAGAGCTGCTGCCATGCAGTACAAAACAGGGCAGCTGCGAAAGTGTTAGGTGTCGAGTGGCTTGACTTTGGTGCAAAAGCGTCTTGGCTGTTTTTCTTCTTTCTTGTTCCTTATTTGCCCTCTCCCCCCTCTGGCAACACCCTCTGAGCAAACACAGAAATGTGCCTGTGGTTTTGGCAATCTTGGTTAACCTGACACTAGGCACAAAGCTAATAGGCCAGTATTTAGCCTAGTCTCCTTTATTGTACTGTTTACTTACATATGTGAGAGAGAGAGGGAACGAGAGAGGATAGGAAGGGAAAGAAAGAGACAAGGGGTCAACGTGCTGAAACCTAAAATGGCTGCCTGCAGTTCAAAAGGTGGAGACAGAAATCCTGAATCTTACTAAGGTTTTTTTCCCCTGCTATTCACTCAGACAACTATCAAGACAGCCATGTTCTATGAGTGAGAGGCAGTGTGAAAGAAAAAGAAATGAAGGACAGAACATAAGGGTGTGATAGAAAACATGAACGGAGAGAGAGAGAGAGAGAGAGAGAGAGAGAGAGAGAGAGAGAGAGAGAGAGAGAGAGAGAATTACGTAGCTCGCCCGCCTCTTCCTCCCTCGGCCTTGTTTTTTTCCCAGCCTCCTCCTCCTCCTCCATTATTCTCCCAAGAAGCCTTGCTCCTCGGCACAACACAGAATTACCCAGCCCTCTGCAACACTGCTCCCCCAGTGCTGAGGAATCGCCGCGCCCCATTGGAGCAGCTCCAGCGCTGCTGAGCCAATGGGAGGGCACTTAAGAGGCAGGCGTCACAGCGACTTGTTTTTAACCCCGTTGTGCAAGACAGAGAGCAACACAACACACAGCAGCTGCTGAAGAGAAGCCACATAGGGAGGAGGATAGATGGAGCGGTACTTTATCTATTGCTGGGGGAAAGCAAAGACAGAAAAAGAATAACAAGCAAAGACGGTGTCACGCACCAGTACATGAGCATATACAAACTCAAACAACCTTTACTGAAATCAGACAATGAATAAAACTCCCAGTTATAAACATGTAAATGTAATTTTCTCTGTTGCCAAATATGGAAATAAAAAGGCATAACAGCATACACACTGGCCTAAGTCAAGGTCAAGTTAAAATACCATAGGATGGTTTTGGAAAAGGCAATTTTCATACAAAACACAGACAAGGACTTTCCATCGAGCAGCAGGAGCAGCGCCAGCACCATTTGCTACAGGCAAGTACTATGCAGCAGGGCCAAACTACAATTTTGAGATAAAATGCACACAACCACCTCGCGCTTATTTCAGTACTGTTAATTGAATCTCTCTGCTCCGATATAGTTATAGATTCACAACCCTGACTTGACTTGGTGCTCATAGGCACAACAGACACAATCCAATTAACATGTCAATAGCTACACCTGCCCTCCATGTAATGATACAGTGTCATCAGCATGCAAATGGCAAGCTAAAAAGACAGGAGGTTTTTCTCTTCAGTTCCTATTCCTCACAGCAACATCCCCCGCTCCCCCTCTCTATCTCCTCCAACCGTCTGCACTGAGATAGGATCCTGTCTTCCTCTTTTGGAAATGGGCCAACATCCTGCTTCACTCCCTCTTGTGTGAGTACACACACAGACCAGACTTTAAAATCTGTATGGTATGGTGAAGATTCTACAAAGGACCTTAATCCAGCCTTATGTAGAGACTGCTGCTTGCCCATTCTAATGATTGAGCTTCAATAAATGTTACCCAAGAGTTAATGATTATGTGGTTTGTAACTGCTCGTCAAACAGAGAGAGAGTGACAGACAGAGAGAGACTTTCTTTCCTTAGTAAACAGAGGACTGTGCTAGATGTACCTTGTCCGTCTAAACATTCCTCAGATCTCTAAGTTTCTGAGGCCCACATTGGGGAGGGGGGCGCACACACGCGTACAGTACAGCTATCAAAGGCAAGCTAAAAGGAAAAACACTGCGGGAGACTCTATTCAGACAACCATTCTGACTCGACACTCCTAGCACATGTATCTTATGTGTATGTATGCACACGGCGGGTTAGTTCACATGAGCAGCAGCAACAAGCCAGGCAGGACATTCTTAGCTTTCCCAGGGTCGCAGGTTGAGCTAAGAAAGCACACCATTGTGTGCTTGCCTGTGTCCCAAATTCTCCTTGCATTTCTTAGGGGGCTGTGTACTTGTCTTTGTCTCTGGTAGTGAGCACAGTGTTTGTTCTAGATAACAAGGAGGGTCAGGCCAGGGGGAGTGCTCATGTTTCCAATGGTTATGAGTGGCCAGGTTGGCAGGCTGCGGTGCACACAGTCTATTAAAAGATGTGAAACATATTCAGAGAATGTGAGCCTCGACCAATGAAAACAAGGCTCCCCGCACTGCAATCTGGCCACCGCCAGACTTCAACATCAACCAAAACATTTGGTGCTGGATGTACACCCCCAACAGGCCACGGGTGTAAGCTCTGTACTCCCGAAGCAACGTCGACAACTGCCCAGGGAAAAACACACTGTCACACAAAATCCCACCAGGTTTCCCAATCTCAAATAGCTTTACAACATGGATTTTTGTTGTATATGGATCTAAGCTAAAACACATTGGAGCAGTGACCACAGCACTGTGAGTGCAGACATTAGGAAACCTGAGGAACAATAATCATTGGATATGAATGCCGACCTGTGCTCTAAGATTACATTAAAACAATCCATTTTATGTATCTTTTAAAATGAGAGACGTTGTATTGACGGAGTGGAGAGGAAAATATGACTGATATATAACCAGCTGCTTCCCTCGAAAAAAAAAAAAATTAATGACACGTCAGACACAGGGGTCGGACACAAAACATTTCGCTGCGGCTAGGTCGGCGCACATCCGGTAGCACATTCATTGGCCTAGCGAGGCAGGGAAACCAGGGCCGATAGAGAAAAACACGTCTCCCTTCTGTACCGTGTCTACGGCTCTGCTACGGACCGGCGGTGCGCAGCACCATGCAAGTCTACGTGGTGCAGCTGAGCAAGGAGAAACTACGCAGGCGAAGGTTAGGGCAGCCATTGGTGCACTAAAAATATGAGGTCCTGATGAATTCCACAAGAAACATACTAAAAATAACCAAAGCCCTAAATATTTCCCGGCAGCACTCATCAGCTGGACTTTTCAATTATCTCACACTGCTTATATAAGATGTGTTTAATTTATTGCCACATACAGTCAAAGTGATGAGTAATATACATCGTGTAAATGACAAGGCCTTAATCCATGCGACCAGAATTTGATCCTTGAAGCAGCCTAGTGGAAGTGAAGTCTCCATTTATGATTATCAAACAACGGTATGCTTTTACACATGAGAGCAAGATGTGGTGTATCGCGATGAAGGCTGTAACTTGGTCGAAACTTGGCTGTATTCTGTCTCAACAATGCCACTCGCAGTTACTCACACGTTGGAATAAAAATGGAGGCTAAAAAAGGAAACGAGAGCTCCCCTCTAAAATACCACCCATTTCTCTTAACCGCCACAGAGGCTGGGGGTTGGTAGGTGGGGGAGGTGAAGACGAATAAGAAAAGCAAGTCACTACTCAACAGATCTGGTTTCCTGAATGCTGGATCCCACATACAGGGGAAAACAGCCAAAATACTGAAAACACCACCAGCCCTTTAGCTTGCTTTACACTCCCGAGCAAAGTCGGGAATCTTACCAAAGTCAAATGCGTTGACATAATGTAAACACCTTCATAATGAAAACACCGTGATGTTTTACTGAAAACAAAACATACTAGTCCTAAAATGTATAACTAGAGTAAATTGAGTTTATAGACACGCCTACCGTTGCGAAATATCGACGTGGTCACAGGCTTTATGCTGTGAAATACCGGTTCGAAGTAAGGACACAATCAACTGGAAAACATCCAAAAAGTTAGCTAACTGGCTAGCATAGCATTGTTACCTATGTCTGCTAACTAACATACAGCATCTGCTGGCTTGAGATAGGTCCCTAATACAGACTCAAATGCAACTCGTGTCATGAGTTAACTAACTAAATTCGACAGTTTCGTGGTGCCACAATAACACAGAATAAATTGTTGTTAAAAGAACAATGCAACAAATTGTTTTTGGCTATAACTTAACAAGTTCTCCATATTACCTTGCCCGGACTGTCTGTGCTAAACCGAATGGCTGGGGTGCATGCCTCTCCTGCTCTTAGTTTCAAGCTCAAATAATAACTAATCATCAATAACCATGAATAAAATCCATATATTTCGCCTATGTTGTTTAGACAGTGTATGGTATGTTAGGCCACTGCAGTAATACATTGTCGAAACTTGCTCAAACCTAGTGTAATTAGGTAACAAACCAAGATGCATTTATTAATCTTTCCCAAAAAAGTACCCATTTGTAGCTTGGTAGTCATGAGGCAAAACATTCCAAATAGCCCTACTTGGTATTACGTTGACAAAGTTGAATACACTGGTTTAACCCAATTGGAAATTATGTGAAATATTACCTGAATTAAAGGCACCCTTGACGAACTACATGAGTAAACTCCTGAAAACTGTTGCAGAACGGTGTAAAGACCTTATGAAACATGGTTGCACGAAAAAATAATGAAACAATAAAATATTATCTAAGTATTACTGGTGTGGATATCCTGGTCTAACAAGTTAGCTGACAGACTGACACGAGGAGCTGATCAAAAACCATGGAAGATCAGTCCAGACACAGCCAAGAGCACCCCTGCAAGGCAGCCCGTTAGCTTGGGAGCAACATTAGCCAGCAAAGCATACCACCTGAAACTAAAAAGATAGCAAGGGCAACCAACTTGTTCTAAACTCAAGTGGACGTTAAGTAGTTAGCTAGCTCAGTTACTTAGCTTGGTAGCTATGTGGGTTTGAAAACATGGTTAGTGTCTGTTGTATATATTACTGCCTACATAGATAACGTTACAGGGCAACGTTATTAACAAATAATAACATAGATATGTAAAACACTCACCTAAAGAGACATTCCAAACCAGTACAAACAAGGCAATTTCATGTACAGTAGGAAGACCTTCGAGTATCCCAACATCAAATCCAAACAGACCACTAGGCCTGTATCTCAGCCTCGGTGTCTCCTGTATCCTTTGCCCTTAAAAGTAGCTCCCTCTCCAGGGGTAGAAAACAAACTTCTCAGTGTCCCCCACGCATAAGCGGAAAGTTAAATTCCCTGTCCTGCTCAGGTGCAGTACTTCCATTGAGTGTCTGTAATAGGTCCCCGGTGATTTAATCCATTTATTTTAGTGTTTTATATATTTACAGTCGATATTTATAAAGGGGTATATGCTGCTCTATGTGATATAGGGCTCTGAGTCTGTCTCGGGTCCTTACATTCGCAGAGGCGCCCATCCCCCTCCTCACCGGTATCGACCGCGGGTCCCAGCGAAACTGACACACAACCAAGCCACGGGGTTTCCTAGGCGACCATGCAGGGGCTCTTTCGTTGGGCGGGCCTTGCGCTGATGTCCCGCCTGTCGCAAATGATTGGTCAGAAAAGTGTCAGTCATTATGTAAAATAGATATGTTTGGAAGTCATTGGTCAGTTACAGCGCCGAGGTAATTTTTTTGCATTAACTACGCAAAGAGGGGGTGGGCACTGCTTCGAGGAGTGGTGCTGGGATTCAGTTCTATCGTGTTACGTGTACTGGTGGCACACAAGCAGGAGAGCGAGAGAGTGTGGCTGGATTCGGGAGATTTGAAACTAAAGAACGGACCTTTGCCTACCTCATAATTTTCGGAAATGCTCGGTATTAAATGCAAATGCCGTGGAATTAATTTTAATTCGTTAGTGGGATTATATTATTTTTTTATTTGAGGGGTATATTCATCTACACGGAAGAGGCTTCAGTTCATACCAATACATAGTAGCAAGCCTTAGCTACACGGGGTCTCTGGGGCCCAGTTCCAGGGACAACAGAGGCAGGGTCAGCCCACTGGGTCAGCCCCACCTCAGTCAAATGAATGGAATATGAGGTGTCGCTCTGGTAGCATCTGGTAAGGGATTGGACAGGGAAACTGACCAGTGCTCTTGGGCTGCATCTATTTATTACTGGTCCCTCCTACTCCACTTCCCTGCTGTCGATATCAGTCTTCATACACTTGCAGACACAGAATAAGGACTAACACTAACGAAAATACCCCTACCAACCATGGGTTTACCACATATGAAACTATTCGAGGGAGCTTTACCCGAGGAATGGCAACGTGATCGTGATTTTATGAGTTTAGTATTTACAGTAGGCATATAGGAGAAGCGGCCTTTGATTTCGAGTCAATTACATATGTAATGTGCAATCCAGTGTGTGGCAGCCTACCACACGCACCGGATTAACAAGCAAAACGTAACAAGGAAAAATTATAAATACTAGACATTTGGGCTGAAATGCTTCTATGCGAATAGAGGCGATGATATGCGATTGGCGTCTTGTCGTGTCACGGGACTTGGGAGACGACTTCGGATTGGCTGAGGGGATAAACGCCAACGTCATTTGTTGCAGTGGTCTGACGGGCGACACGATTGTAAAGCAGAATAATAAAATGATTACATTGCAGCAGGGTCTCTAATAAAAATGAGTATAGGCGTTGTATGCACCAACGAGCAGACTCGCGAAACACTGGTCATGACCAATAATGACTTTTAAAATATATGGATAGTTTACTTGTCACTGTATTGTACTCCTTTACACGTTCTCCTGTAACGGAAACAGCCGATTCATGACAGCTTCTGTCCAGAGACGCCAATACCGTACAAAACCTTAAGATATCTGGGTAAACTAGTAAAAAATTGAACTATAGTTAGACGTAAAAATGCCATATTCGGCGACAACCATAAACTGCCCATTACCAAAATAATCATATCCCTACGGTCAGGCATGGCGGGAGTGTCACGGTCTGGGGCTGTTCTTCCATCGCTGCTTGATAAACTACCAGTATACCATTTATTCGTGCATGTTCTTTATCTGGGGTATCTCCTTTTGAGGTTCAGGTAAGGAATTTGTACGGTTGTTCATTTTATGTGAAATCATGACCACCCCCTGCAGGGTTCACAAACTTTCAAGCATGAGTGCGAACGTTACCCTTCCGCCAGACAATATAGGTCCTGAACCGTGGTTCGCGGTTAAGCGAGTGGGGATTTTCGATTTGCTCATTCATATTTAAATCAACTCAGCTATTTTGCGGTTACAGGCGTGTTTTTATAGATGTATTCAAAGCAACTTCTCGGTCTATCTGGTATTATGCAACGGCTTCCAAAAGGACTCCGCCATAGGTCAGAGCTATCAAGTTTTTCATCCTTTTCTCATGTACTCTGTTAAAACCGCGTCATTTAAGAGGGCATGTCGCGAGATGTTTCAGAGTTTCCCCAGGAAGCATGTCGTGGCAGTCCAAGGCCTGCATTAAAAAAAAAAAAAAAAAAGCACCGTCATATGGCCCACGTAACGCAGCACTAGTCCACCCACCCCCACACAGCATTCACAATCACATAACAAATCCATTTCATTTTCATTGTATGTATGTTATTTCCTGTATGATAAAAAAACACACAAACCAGCCTGTTTATCATTTGGTCTGGAGACGTTCTGTTTTTGTTTTTAATTGTCTCCGTGGTCTGAAACACTCAAACATATGATGGTATAACACAGGAGGTATCAAAGTGTATACGTGTTATTAAAATGGACATGGCTATGGGGTTCCCACGGTCTCTTAGAATATATACATTTTCCAAATTGCATGCGTGACACTGATTCTTTGTTTTGTTTTGTTTTAAAGATTTGTTAAAAATAAAATCTTTTACGTGAAGGTAAGACTTGAAGACTGGCATCGCATGCCCACCGAATAGCATCGTTTGTTGCAAATAAGAAGTAGGGACACACAACAGCTCACACGTCATACTTTCTATGTTAAGACTATAATTGTGCAAGACTTTTTTTTTTTTTTTTTTTTTAAACCCTGTCCATCACATTTGTCATACACACATTCTTAAGCTATACAGTTGCGCTCTCCCGCGTTTTAAAGTTTACAAAATCCACTATTGTAAACCAACCTTTTATCTACAGTAAGTAGAGTGCATAAAGTTGAGCCCGGTCCAGGCCTCGACTAAGTAGCAATTTTGACTCCCGACAAAAACTCCTCGCTCACCCTCGAATCCTAACATGGAAATCCAAGAATTATAACGGCAAAAAACTTGACGTTTTTTTCTCTTTCACAAAAAAGAAAAAAACAATGCAACAAAGTCCAGTGACTGTACAGTGTTAAGGATGGCACACCACAAATTATATAGTATACGGCCTTAATAGACATATGTAAACCAAATATAGCCATTTAACCATAATAAGTAATGTTATTGATTCTATAGGATAGGGATCTTTGGGGGGGTGGGTGGTTGCATACAGACACAATATTGTTTAAACATCAAAAATGAATCTTCATATATCATCAGTTGACCTTCAATGAGTACTAACTTCCACAGGGAGATCCTAAATTTGTTATGGATTTGATGACAATTATATAATGTGTTGCAATACGTTGCCGCATAAGTAACAGCAACAATATTGGACAACGACCAAAATCCTATGTTCTATACTTTGTGTTTTCTCCTCCATATCTGAAATTGGGAACCTCGGCAGCAGATGGTATATGGGTTTAAACTTTCTTAAAAATTTGATGACTTCTCTGCTATATGGATGGCTTGTCTCTACAACTAGCAACACCCAGTCCCCGTTTGAAAGGGAGAAAAGGTCAACGGGGGGAAATTTGTTTCAACTGCCTTCAACTTGCTCCTCGGTGAGGAACCCGTCCCCTTTCCCCCCGCTGCGCTCCACGGCCGACTCAGTGGCTCAGACAAAGAATGAAAGGGGGGGGGGGGATGGCTGAGTGTGTTTGTCGTCTGGTGTTGGGACATGTCTTGTTTTCCTCTTTTTTTCTGCTTTTTTTTTTTTAAGGTGGTTGTTGCTGCACTCTTAGCGTGCCAAGACGTTCCCTGCTGCTGGGGGAATGCTGCCCTCTGCTGGTTGCCGGAGTGGCACTGCACAGCCGTGCATCTCCACCGCGGGGGGAGAGGGGGGGGATTGAATCCCTCAGAGCAGCTTCAGACTTCCAGTGACGTTGTTCACCATCTCCTCCTCGCCCATGATGGCCAGGACGGTGCGGGACCCCGCCTCCACCTGGACAAAGACGCGTTTGGTTTAATGAAGTAAATACATACACATTAGGAGGTCCCACTTTCTGAACTGTCTTGACTACTAGTAGCACATCAACAATGCCATTTTGTATTCAGTCTGCTCAGGATCTTCTTTTAAAAAAAATATTTTTAAGCCACTACAAATGCATGATTTTCTGCAAATATTTAGGAATCTAAAGTTGAGATGTTTTTTGCCTCAAGTTGGACAGCTTCTCCAGTTAGTGATCCTATTACCTCTTGGTATCCTGTAGGTTTCTAGTCAAGGAACAATAATAATATTGACCAGCCACTAAAGTACTATCTAACGTTTGTAACCCAATGAATATATTCAGGCTTTGCTCATACCTAGAGTGGTCAATATGAAATTAAAGACATTTAAAATGTTTGGATATTATCAAATATGTCAAGCTAGCCAACATGGACACTTAAATCAAGATTCAAGACAACTATTAAAGGTTTAAGATCATTATTATGAAGTGCAGACTGTAAGATTAATTTTGATGGTATTTTCAGCCACAGCCAATGAACATGAAAAAGTATTTAGACATAGATCAATACAAGATGCCATTTCCAATTTCCCCAACAGGTTTACTGGGTGAATCCGCAGGAAGAAACAAGCTTGTTATGTCTCCTCTTTTGTAAAAGTCGTATGTTTCCCTCACCTGAGTGAGCCCTGCGTCCTGGACCAGGTAGGTGGGCAGGCTGAGGCTCATGGCCAGGGCCTGCAGCTCCAGCAGATGAGCCATGTTGATGCCCTGGACCACCACCTTCTTGGCTCTGCAGCAACACCACAACATTATTTACACAACGGGAGCTAGCTTCCCACACAACATTTTTATTATGACCAGTTTAGAAACACGATACAATGGCCTCACTGACGCGTCTTCTTCAGATCTCTATAATCAACATCTTAAAAGGTGATCCAGATAATCACTTGTTGCAGCCCATTGTCAATTTTGCAGTCGGCTCTTGTCATTTAGAGCGCAGCAACAAAAATTGACGCCATCAGAAAACAAGTGGATATTGAAATAACAAATGCAGGACACAGGCACCGCAACATATACAGGCCTTACCCGCCATGGTCCCACTTCCAGGCCATCTCCCTCCAGCTGTTCTTCTCCTGCAGAGCCTGGTACAAGCCCACCGCGGCGTGGCCGACCTGGGCCGCCACCTGCACAAACACACAGCCACAGCTCAGGACTAGTCCGTCAAATGGACCGCTGAGACTTTCCACATAAAGTAAAAGTCAAACGCTGACCTTTCCCACACCCATGGCCAGGTCCATGTTCACCACAAACACCATCTTGAACATGAGGTCGTCGTCTCCCTCCTCCTGAGGGTCAAAGCAGACAGGGAGAGACACTGAGCATTGGCTTGGACAGACGCCACGAGGCCTAATGTACCAAGGTGTACCTGCAGGGGAGGGGTGGGGGACTAAGGCTATCTTATAGGCACCTCATTCTCCAGCTTGTTGAAGTAGTACATGGCCGCCTCCTCGGCAGAGACGTTCCTGGTGTGCAGGAGTGCCTGGAGTGGAAAGAAACAAACAAACAAAAAGTCATTCTCAAAAAGGGAGAGCAGAAAGAGACAGGTCAGAGAACAGAGCAGTGAACAGTCCTAGTCTACAATTACAGTACGGCGCTGGCTGTTAGCATATGACCATCTGTTGTCTACTGAGCAATGGAGCTAGTGGCTACGATTACATGCACACTAACATTCCCTGCAAAAGGAAAATTCCACTCTCAGACCCTCTTAACACTGATATAAATAATACATTTACCTGCAAGTGTTGTAAGTTACCTTTTTGTGGTACCCACTTTACTGCAACCTGCCTCATCTACTTCAGTTAGTGATTTCCTACATTTCCCAGAATGCCTTTCGACAACCCCCAGACAAAGGGTGTCAACTTTTTGATTTCAATCAAAAGATGGACAAATATAGCTAGCTAGCCAACAAGTTTGTCAACATTGGAGCATGTCCGTGATCACAAAGCACGCCATGTCATGTGGCTGCATTGCATTCTGGTCTATCTTGGCTACTGTCTGTGGAGAAAGTGGTCTCTCCCCGATTGATTTCTCCCTGTATGATTGTAACATTGGTCTACAAAGAAGCCCTTGCTATTTGGAGGGGCTGACACCACAGCTGACGTTTACCGTTGATGTTTACCGATTTAATATTTTAAAACTAAAATATTAAACTTGTAGCTGCGCTGGAAACATCTTGACTTTGGCCAGCTATCCACGGAAATAAGAAAAATACCAAACCCAAACAGAAGAATGGATTTTTTGTTTATGAGTTGGCAATATACAATAACCCAGGTACTACCTTACCACGGATATGAGAAACCCAGATAAGGCACCTGGGATATTCTGATATTAGCCGGGATACTGACGCATGTTATCTGTTGGTTTTCAGCCTGTGCAAGCTCAGCGCAGTTATAACTAGTATCCCAGGCTACCTAAATAACTGGAGGGAGAAACTGGGTTTATTAGTGGAGGAATACAAATACAACTTACAAAAGGTGCATATAAACAGCCTGAATGTGCCCATAATGTGTGTGTTGTCCCACCTGTTTGGCTGCCTCCTCAGGGATGTCGAGCTCTCTTAGCTGCTGCAGGAACACGGGGTTGACATCCTGAGAGCCTGAGTCTGGGGCTGACTGCTCCGAGGGCTCCATTCTCAGCTACGATAGGGAAAGAAAACACTAAACGCCTTGCACAGTGCTGGACCAGATGAAGAAGACGACACAAATTGAAAATTTAAATGTTACTTGGATCCACAATGGAAATTATCAATTCCTCAAAGGGGTTAAATGTACATTATTTTACAGCAATAGCACGCATTTGTTTGTTTATCTTATCTAAACTAGCTCAGCTTTGATTAGTACGGAAGCCCCTTTTGGCCAAACCCGCTCTAAATTCGATATAATGAAGGTTTACAGTTTGTATTATATGTAACAGTCTAACATACTGCAGTCACGTGGGTAAATAATGCAAAATAGCATAGTGTAGATAATCGCGATCAATGACCAAAAGCATATCGTGTATGGAGAGAACACTAGACGGAACTTCAGTCAAAAAGCTGGCGTTTTAATACTGGTTTGCTTAAAAGAGAAACATACATCGTAGAATATGACTTAAGACCTTTAACGAATCGTCGCCCACCACGATGTACTCAGGTGGGAATAACAGACGATCCGATTCTAAAAGTTCAAGTGCTGATTAGATGTATACCGAATTTGAGTGGACGATTGCTATTCGTACACCTTCTTCGTGTTATATCAAGCATGCAATTTTGCCAATAAGCAAGGATAGGCTATATCATATTGCCAGGTTTTGCAATGGGTTTGACGTGACGTTCTCCATACGAGATAACGGAACAGTATTGGGGATAAAATACAGCAATACAGAACTCAATTATTAGTATTGTTTTTATTATTAATATCAAGTATAGAAAAACAAACGAAGCAACGAGTTGACGTTAGTTGTCCAACAAGCCGTACTATCAAGTGTTCGCCTGGTCGCTTGCCAACTAACTGAGCAACAACAGCCCTGAAATCAACATATCCATTCTTAGCTAACGTGAGTCCACTTCGGCTAATGATTCATAGCAATACTCCTCCCACTCAGCATCAACGGCACCGAAGTGCATAACGTTTACACATTTGTTGATGTTGGAGACAGGCACTCCTACTAATACTTGTTAAACAGATGATAGTTACTTGTCTAAAACTAGCAAGATAACTTAGCTAGCGTTAGCTACTACTGGCTATGCTAGCTAAATTGACCTAACGTAAATTACCGTATCTTACCTATTCTGCGCAGCTAGCTTGATAGCAGGAATGCCCGATAGCGATTTCCTGCAATTTCTGGAAGTCTTCTTCTTTCAACTGCGACAAAACAAGGTCTTATTTTACAGAGCAATGACATTCATTGGAAGATGTGTCCAATCCCAAAACTACACCCTTTAATTTAAGGCAAGGGGTTTTTATCAAGGCCTGAGCTCTTGCAGACTTCAGAGATGTATTTCCGGGGGCACGTCGGCACGTGGTTTTCCAGGGTCGAGTGTTGTTGTCATTTCGGATTCTATCCGGATGGATTTTTCATCTCCTGTGGCGAAAATGAAAGGAATTTTTGACCATTTGTCAATCGTTATGTTATTAAAATAGGTTAAATAATTGAAGTAGGAATGACATATGACGGAGATATCACACTACTGAATATATTACATTACTGAATGTAAAAAATATATATTGCTGACAACCATGATGCGGATGTTGCGTTATCGTCAGATCACAAAGGGATAAATGCTGGAATGCTAAGCTATGTATGGATAGCAACTATTTTTTTCATTGCAGCCTCAAAACCCATCAGAATCTACCTCAACAAATAAGGAAATGCATAATAGAGGAACCATTGAAAGCAGCCAATAGTTAATATTAGTTTAAGGCAATTATTTTACATCCCTATTCATTTTCACTGAAAGGGGGCGGGGAAATTTGGATGTCATTTCTGTGACGCGCGAAAAATTATGTCACGCTTGAGGACAATGGTGCATTCCATTGAACTCGGAAAAAACGACCTCCGACACGGAAAAATGCAACATACCAATCATTCAAGTCGGAATTCCCAGTCGGAAACTCGGGCAAGATCCAGCTGGCCCGAGTTCGCCGACATAAACACGCTTGACGTCACAGCAATATAGCGGCGCACACCGTGAACAGTAAACACAATTCCCTTTGCATCAATTTTTACTTAACATGTGGTCATGAAAACATGTTGAAACAACTTTGTAGTTTACATTTGTAACGTAATTCGGTTGATTTGAGCTCAACGTTACAAGATAGAAGTCTTTATTAGCGTGCGGTACTAGCCTACTAACGTTCACGTTCACTGATATACGCCGATTCTCTTCACTAATGGCGCTGTAACTTAGTAGTTGATGTAGGTACTCTTTAGATGCTTGTAAAATGCTGAGACTTGCCATACAAACTTGAGTTTGCAGCGGGCGTCCATGTTTTCCCGAGCAGATGTAATGGAACACATTTAGATTGGAAGTCTGGAATACCGACTCGGAATAATCGATTTCCGAGTACAACGGAATGCACCATTAACACTACTGGTGCTTGGTGAGGTCAGCACGCGGCACGTTGCTAGGCAACAGGGACGTTACAGCACCCTGTTTTTGACCAGGTTTGGTAATTGTAATTGTTTGGTTTTTACCGGATACCGTCAGTTGTAGAGTCCGTCAGCAGCAAACGCCCGATCTCTCCACTAGTAGATCCTAAACCCAAATAGACTCACTTAAAAATGAGCATCTTTACACTTTTAATATTGATGTTATTGTTGGTGTTGATGATTATGAGCTCACTCAGGAAAAAAACCAAACATAAGTTCATGAATACTTTATTACATTGCGGTCTGTGAGAATTTGCACTCTATTAAACAGGTTAAATCACTACAGTTACATTATTAAATCATTATGTACAATTATATTAACACACAAAATAAGAAACGTCCTTAAAATTGCTCCTTGCAGAGCCTGCTCTACATAGCTGAATTTATACAGCCTAACAACATAATTACAGTTTTCCCTCAAATGTCCTGCCTCAATCATCACTGGGCTTTCACACCCATATACACTGAAAGCATACGACAGCACAAACCATCCACTCCGATGAGTCATTAGTTGCTTGTTGTGTGTTAAGTACTGTAATGATAAACCTATGGGCCTACATTCGGACGTCCTGGGAACGAACACATAGGAGGCCCTGACGCTAACACACCGTACACACTTCAACAGGGTGTGTGGACATACGTGAGCTACACGGGGGTTTGTTGTTGTTTTTTTTAAAGATAAGCTTTTTCCACTGTCTCATCGCAGCAAACATCGACTCACTTGGGCTAAACCTCTGTGGAAGCCAGCACTGTGAGAAGATGATGTACCTACTGAACCAGTGAGATAAATTCAGACCAAAAAACAAAAACACCCCAAAAGACAGCAGCGCGCTCAATACATAATCAATTTCAACTTTGAAAAACAAAAGGTACGCTCCAGCACATAAAGCGGCGTCACCTCGTGTCCACAATTTGAACTGCAGTACAGATACCAGCGATGCCAAAAATTAAAAGTACCATAGCCTCGGCTTGGAGTAGAACAACATCAATCATGATTCAGTACATTGTTCCTTGTTCCAAACCTAAAGGGAATGTTAAAATGTACAAAATGGAAATACGTATGAATAAAACATTAAACAGTGGCGCACACTAGCATTCCACTTGATTAAAACGAGTCTCTATGGAAGGATTTTTCCTGTCTTTCCTCTGTTTTTTTTCCAGTGACTTTTATGCTATGGGAACATCGACTTGAACAGTATAAAAGCGAGAAACAAAAACAGAAGCCGAAGTGAACGGTCGCTCTCTCAAGTTTAAGTAGCTTAAAAACGCTCCACCGTCGCGACTTAAAAAGAAGACAAATCCATGGAAACGATTCACTAAAAACGTCTGGATCGAGTGAAGTGTGTGTGTTCGCCCACATGTGCAAATGAGAATGTCCAGCATGCGTCACTGTACATGCATCATGCCACGTATCCTTAGGACGGATGTGTGCTGTGCTGCCGTACTGGTGGTGATGGCTGGTTAAAACTAAGCTATGGTGTCGATGGTGGCGACAAAAAGAACATCCCGACCAAGGGTATTTAGTTGATGCAGCGCAGTAGGCTGAGGTAGAGAGTGGCAGTAACTTCTGAAACTAATGCTGTAACCAAGAGTTGCTCTGTCATTTGAAAGGGTTCATTCCAAAATACAGAGAACTACATGCTCCAACATGTAAGCAATGGTCTTACGTAGAACCTAGATCGTGTTCCATGGGTCGATTTACTTTCACGTCAGTGAACTCGTTTCGCAACAGGAGGCATCAAATGTCAAATCAAGGAGAGCAAAGACCGTGAAGTGACACATTTCAAATGTTGATGGCTTTACCAGTAGAATATGTGGCTTGAAAACCAGGGCAAGGTGGGTTATTATGTGCACACAGGTACACCGACTGCCATATACACACGACAAAATAAAGAAAGCAAGTAAGACTCTTGACCCTACAGCAACGACAAGCACACAAGGCATAAGAGGTACCTCTACAAACTGTATCAACATCACTGAAAGTCACTGGAGAAGGAACATCGTGACGTAAAACCTCCTCTCTCTCTCTCCTCCGTCTGATCAGTCTTCAAGTCAAGCTAGCCAGCCACGCACCACCCGTTTCACTTTAATGAGGGTTGCTGTTCGTTCATTCCTTTACACCTCAGTGAGACCATCGAGTTTTAACTCCAGCACACGTTCTATGGAGACGACACATATGAACTTTGTTTTGCAAATTGTCCCTTTGACGAGAAGTTCACACAAGGAAAGGTGGTGGGCACAAAATGGCAAAATTGGAACTCTTGCACATAACCGCTTTCTTTCACATCGTCCACCCTATGATCGGTCCTGGCTCCGTAGTGCACATAGGACCTCGGAGTGTCCGGCTTAAAATCACCAATGCATCCTTATCAAAACAGGAGGAAAAATGGGTGCTGGGATGTGAACTTGAGTAGACTTGAATCTTCCAATCCTTAGTGTTGAAAGCTGTTCCTCCACCAACGTCGCGACGCTCGCCTCCCACAGAGCATTTTTCCTTAAAAAAAAAAAAAAAAAAGTCCATCCGTCCATCGTACCATTTGTCCATCGGTCATCCTCCTCTATATGTTCTCCCCTGCTTTACCCTGACGGGTGTGCGTCTCTTTAATTTGGTCCCCCTTCTCCTCCCATCTGCCACGGTGCCGGCGGGTGGTTCCTCTGTCACAAGTCGGTGACCTTATTCTCCACGGCGGCGGCGATCTGCTGGAGCCGGTAGCCTAGCTGCATCTTCTGGGCCGTGGGGTCTTCCTCCAGCGCTGTGATGATCTGGCGGGAAGAAGGTGACAAACGCAAAAACAAGATTACTTTTCCCCACCTGAAATACTCCAGAAATGTACTGTACACATATGAAACAGATTCAAACTTGGGTTGGGTTTCTAAGGAAATAAAGCATTGATTAGTCATTAAATATTTTCTGAAAATACATCATATTGATTTTTGCTTATGCTGGAGGCTGTCTGCCTGATGACCATCAAGTCACAGGTTATCCACCTTTTCATTTACCAGCGTTGCCACCTAGAAGGTTTAGCTTTAATGCTGTGTTCATGTCAAATCAGATTTACTGTAAATACGAGCTTCTGACTGGGAAAACCCGTTCAGGTCAGCCTCCTAGTGGGAATTACAAGTAGCACCTGAGGGAGTTTCTTGTGGGCTCCCACTTTGCAGCACAAATTGCGGAATATATAGCAAATATAGCAGCAACTCCACCAAGGTAATAAAAACTATCAGTCATATTCACACTAATACAATCAACTCCACTCATACATCCGGCTGAGCAATAAACCCACCTGGTCATAGTACTTGTTGATGTACTTGTACAACTCGTGCAGTGCGACAAGGTAGTTCAGCTCTCCTGAGTAGTTCTGAAAGAGAAAGCCGGCTCAGGTTAGACTTCACGTGGTGTTTCCATGTTCATATCATTTCTATGACGTGGACGGCTTCACTCACCCTGGACAGTTCAGCCAGAGCAGAGTTCATCTCCTGGTCACTGGCTGAGATGGTCTGCCTGATGTCAGCGTAGTACCTAAAGTAATGATAAACAAGTGATTTAAAACGCATTTGTACACAGTTATTTAACAGTGCAGGTGCAAACAAATACACACTTTGACCAGGAGCGTCTTCTACTCTTCTACTGATGGCAGCTTCTCTGTGAGGTTTCATATGAGAAATTTTACTCTAAAATGAGGTTTCTTACAATTTCCAATTCTTTTCCAGAAATGGTCACATGGAAGATTTTTATTCCAAAATGAGGAAAACTTTAAATGTACTGCTAACAAAAGAGCAATTTTGAGGACCCACTTCATCTTTTTTGAAAGCAACGAAAAAAAACAACTTGATTCCAAAATGACATCTCGTTTTTGGAATGAAGTCCATGTTATGTTTGGCAGAGAGGCTCCTGTCGTTGTTGAAGCCAGACAGCGGATAAAGAGGTTTGAAAGCTGAACCGACCTTTCTACCATCTGCTTGTACCGGGGAATGTCTCTGGCATACAGCAGCTTGTTGATGGGCGAATCCTGACAACAGAAAGAAAGCCAGAGAGTGAGAGATCGGTCTGACACCACTTCTGTGTATGTTTGTAAATTGTTTTCTATCCGATTGAACCGATTACACAACTGGAAGACAGAAAACCAGTAAACACAATCTTCAAAATAAGAGACTTTTACAATGCACAATAAGTCCCACCCCTCCCTATAAGAAGCATCCCTCCCTCCCTCCCTCTTTCTCCCCCTCCTCCCATCTAGCCGGCCTCACCCGTCCCAGTTTGTGTTCGGCAATGGTGCAGGAGTCCATGAAGGTCTGAGCGATGACGGAGAGCACGGCGTCCACGTGGTCGGACGCCTGAACGTCGAAGATGAACTGAGGGTTTTTCACAATGTTGATCCAGAAGCGCAGGGGAAGGCTGTGGGGGGGGGAGAGAGAGAGAGAGAGAGAGAGAGAGAGAGAGAGAGAGAGAGAGAGAGAGAGGAGTTTTACAACCATTTGTTCTTTCTATGTGTGTATATTTTGATTTCTGTTATTTCCATTGTGAAGAAACCCACACATTCAATTCCGGTGAAGGATTAAGGGCTTCTTCTCATGAGTGTGTGTGTGTGTGTGTGTGTGTGTGTGTGTGTGTGTGTGTACCTGTTGGTCTTCCAGATGTGGATGGTCTCAGGGTCAGTGATGCCGTGGTGTCCGGCCTGGTCATCCAGCAGGTCAAAGAAGTATTTGACAGCCAGCGGGACGGGGCGACTGGTGCTGAGGATCACGGTGAACAGATCGTCCACAAACTTCTGCAACGTCCCCTGAAGAGATGGAGGGAGGAAGATAGGTTGAGCTACTCAACCAATAATAATGCATGACACGTGTGTTTGCAGCCTGGTTTCCATCCAAGCCTGTATATAAATATAAATGATGATGGTTTAAATGAGAAAAACTGAATGGAAACTGCTAATTGTGATTAAAAATCTCCTAAATACTGGAAAAAAAAGTAAAATGTTTTTTGTCAATAAAGAAGTTATTCAATAAATGGCAACGAAAACACATCTGACATCACACAAATAAATACTGGCATCATAACATTTGTCTGTAAAGTATCTGTCTACCTTGACCTGCCAGAAACGTCATGTGTAATGTCTGATAGGGGTGGGCGATTATCGTGTTTATAATCAGAATTTAATTATGTAATCGTGGCAAATTTTCAAAATCGTTCATTTTGATTGTTATTTAGGCTACAAGAACGAGGAACGTCTAGAAGCGCCAGTTAGCAAAGCAACCAGTGT
This sequence comes from Hoplostethus mediterraneus, assembly GCA_034670385.1. Lineage (NCBI taxonomy): Eukaryota > Metazoa > Chordata > Actinopteri > Trachichthyiformes > Trachichthyidae > Hoplostethus > Hoplostethus mediterraneus. The sequence goes on from JAXDDW010000013.1 coordinate 6,194,601, forward strand.
GTGTGTGTGTGTGCATCAGACGTAACATCACTTTCCCGTGAATGAATGGGCCAAATACTTGCGTTCCCAATGGCCCCAATGCTGCGTTCATGAACTGTCCCCTTAAAAAATACTACGTGGTATTCAGTCACGTCCCTCCGCCCCGTCCAGTAACGCCGTGTTCAGACAGGTTTGGACCGTTCGTTTTTGGCGAGCCGCGAGCGAATGTGTCAAGCCGGGCAGGAAGTCAGACACAGGAACGGCATAGAGCATCCGGTCAATTTCAAAATGAAATAAAACAAATAAAATAATCGTTCATTGATTGTAATCAAGGTAAAAGTTTGAAATAATCACAATATTGATTTTTAGTCATATCGCCCACCCCTAATGTCTGACAATCAAAAGTCTCTGTTGTGGTTGTGTGGTCGCAGCCCTTTCGGATGGACGCCCAGCTGGTGTGCGTCTCCCTCTCCCTACCTTCATGGACAGCAGGCGGGTCAGGTAGATCTCCGGTATGGCCTTGGCCCTCTCTCTCTCCCTCAGGCTTCCCCTGCGGTGTTTGGGGAGTTCAGGCTCTTCGCTGGCCTTCACCAGATGCCACAGCCGCACGCCGCCCTCGTCAGCATCCTCCAGCATCGGCGTCTCTGCAAAACCAGTGGCGGGCAGGTCAGAAGGTCAGAGGTCATTTTTTAAAAACCTTTACAAGGTTGACTGACCAACAGCCTGATTCACACACATTCACACCTGGGAACTTTCCAGTATAACTTCTACTGGTGAAACCGCTGAGTTGTTGACATCATTTCAAAGATTACTCCCCGACAGGATCGCTACTTTTATTATTTTAAAAGGAACTCACTTTCTCCTGCCACATAGTCGTGGTTGTCGTGGTGGATGTGCTTGGTGTGGCGTGGTACCAGTGCTACCGTTGCACCGTCTGGGACCTGATGAATGACAGAAATGAACGTGTTATACAACTACAAAACCTGCATTACTACAGTACCTGCTGCCTGTGCTACAAGGGACCAAATCAGGGAGTATGGAGGAAGACGAGCCCATCCAAACAGCCTTTGTGCTCGCATATCAGGGAAAATAATGTCGGTAATTTCATTAGCACGTTCCTGTGGTTTTGGCCCACAGTGGAATGACAGCTTTCAAGTTCAGTTTTGTTACATTTTGACTCATTGCATCAGGTCTGGTGTGTTTGCCCAGCTTGTACACTGACCTTATAGTGCTGCAGCGTGTTGAGGCGTTTCCAGTTGCCTTGGACCACAGACGTCAAGTCCTCGTCTGACAGGATGAGGTGGCCAGCGACGCCAGACCTCCACTCTGAAATAAACACACAACAGTTAGGCCATCAGTCAGACCATGTCAAGTGTGTGTGTGAGTTGATTGAGTTGCCAGTAAATTTTTGAATGCCCCTTATGTGGATATTTTTAGATCATGAACTACTTTTGCAATTCGGTCATTTCTGAGGGTGGTAGGGTAGAGTAGTATGGCCAGATGATTTTTAATTGCATTAGCATTTTTCTAGCTGTAGGGGGCAGTCACAGCTAAATCAATGTAAAGGAAAGTCAGGTTAGGCCCCGCTGCAGATGAAAGAGTGACACGTGACACAGACCTGATGTTTTCCAATCAATGTGTCCCGTGTTTTCAATTCAAATCTGGACAAAACCAGATCCTGAGGCATGTGACCTATATGTGACTCGGACTGTGTTTACGTTGGCATTACATGATATAAGATGATTCTATGATATAAGAATGATGTAAGATTTATTACATCATTCGCCTGAGACAAATTGTGGTGCTGTGGCAGCGTCAACATGGAGGACAATGGGACACAGCGATGGAGAGAACACCAAAGAGCCAACTCTACTGGTACTTCACCTCAATTCATTTAAAACCTGAAGGCGGGCACCTTAACCGAAACGACTTTTGTTAATGTTACTCGGCCCACGCGTGACGACACTGCCGTCAGGTCATATTGGTACTGGATACCAACCCCATCCTACAACATGTGATGCGACTCACCCAGATCCAGTGAGTCGGTGTGCGGCCGGTGGGAGAAGGAGGTGCCCTTATAGACCTGATCCAGTAGTTTCTCTTTGACCTGGGTGATGGTGTCGCAGTCCAACACCTTGGAGGGCAGCGGCTGGGTCTCGTTCACCCCCCCGCCCTGCATCAACACATTCAGAGTCTGGAGAAGAGGAAGAGAGAAAGGGTGTGAAGAAGACGGAGGAGGTGCTTTAGTTGTAGAACTCATACTGTACTTGGTGTGTGTGTGTGTGTGTGTGTGTGTGTGTGTGTGTGTGTACATGAGTGTCTAGGTGGGGCAATCAATGTCAATCAGACATTTCCATTGATTAATGGTACTAGCAAGCTATGGAGACTCTATAGGACAGGCAGAAAGTCAGGGAGCTGTAGATTTTATTTTGAGAATTTAAATAAAAATAAATGAATGAATTTATTTATTTATTTTTTAAATCAATAAACATGTAAGCATTAAGTGTTTTCGTTGCAGAATTTTTTTTTTTTTTTAAAACTATTCCAGTGCAAATGTATGTGCCCTGGCACTATGACGCCCTCTACTGGCCAGCTGCCACTGGTACATGTGCCTCCATTTCTTCTTCCTTCCTGCCTGCAAGCATCTCAAGGCATCATTTAATAGGTGTGTGTGCTAATTACTACTCTCTACTCTACTCTACTCTCTCTAGTTTAGCAGCTGGTTTATTAAGAGCCCTTATGCACATCAAGTCAGTCACAATTTTCCAATTAGAATAGCTGTCTCTTGATATAAGACAGACAGACAGGTGAGAGCAGACTGACCTCCCCACTGAACCAGAGGCCAGCAGAAGGGTTATTCCATCTGACATTTGAAAGAGTAATTCTCCAATCGGATTCATTTCTTATTATTCTTTTTCACATTTTGGTTTGGTAAAAGTGATCCCTTTCAATAATTCTCCATTTTGCACCCCAACCTTGTCGGGTTTCTACCCCATTTCCACATGCAAAATACGCTCAGGTTAGTAGATCCGAATCAGCACTTTCTACACATACAACTGCATTATCTCCACTGCAAAGGCTTAGTAAATAGTGTGTATAAGCATCTGTATGTGTGTGGCAGAGATGCTTTTATTACACCCCTAAATGACTTTGTGTCATTCAAACCTCTAGTATCTCAGTCGCAGGCAAATCATGTAAAGAGTGTGTGTGTTCCTCTGTCTCGTTCTCACCAGGGTCTTGTACTCCACGTCCTCTCGCAGCAGGCGGTTGTCATTGAGGGTGTGCTTGGCCTTGCCCGTCACGGCGTCCACCGGTCCTTTATCTACTTGGTGCTTTATGGCCCTGAACAGCATGTAGAGAGACTCCCCGGCCGAGTCCTGCACACAAAACACAGACAGACGCTAAAGTCAGGAAGCATTGGCCTAGACAGTGAGGACGAACAAAGGGCTTCATTGCTAATGGCAACGATTCAAAGCTGATGTTCGTTACTATCAGAAATCCGTACGCGACTGAAAAGCACTGCTCCGAAATGCCATTACTTTGTAAGAAAAAGCTCTTTCATTTCAGCAAATCTTTTATATGAGTAGGTTGGTTTTTTTTGCAAATGGTGGCGATCACATTTTGGAGTGAAATTCATCTTGACTCGAGGACACAGGCTTTCTACAATGCCCTTTACGCTGCACGGGTATATTTCCAATAAAAACTGTACTTGGCACTAGACAGATGTCAGCGTTTTGACTTTTTGGCAGAATTATAGAGTGCTCCCTCATCTGCTATTTCAGAGTTACACGCTTGTTAACATTTTCATTTCACAGATCCCTAGCTCGCCTGATCGGAGGTGACAAGTGATCAGTAAGGTAGCCAAACGTAGTCATGTGAATCCATCAATCAGTAGGCATTAAAAGGTTTCTTTCCAGAAGGTTTCTTTCCAAAATGTTATATTGTGGGGGGAAAACGTTGCTCAATATTTCAACATTGTCTTAGTTTCTGAAACTTGTATTTATCCAGGCAAAGTCAACTGAGCACCAATCACGCTCTTCCAGAAACACCCTGCTTCACATTCATGCATGCATGTCTTGAAGCTGCCCAGTACAATCACATTCTTCTACTGTTGGCCCTCGGGAGCTGCCCCATGTAACCACAGTCACAGACATTTTCCCAGCCCATCCGGGGATTCCAACCGGCAACCTTTCTGGTCACAAGCCCTGAGGAATTCCTCTAAAATGTTACTTTCTTGTAAGCAAAGGAATTCAGTCAGCTAATACCTTCAGCGATAATCCATATTGAGTTTTACTTTTTTCATTTTGTGGTGGAAGGCTTCATGTTTTTGGTGGTTATAACATTTTGGACTGAGGGGTCTTATGTGGCAACTGACCCTGAGGAAGGCGTAGAGGCAGATGGACATCCAGTTGGTCAGCAGCTTCTCCACCACCGTCTCCGTTCTGCAGAGAGAAATGACACATTGTTGTATGAGCACCAAGCATCCCAGTCCCTCACAGAGTCAGAAGAGTGGCAGCAGCTGACACTCAATCACACCAAGTTGAGGTCCATCATAGTGACAGTCTTGTGTGAAGTTAAACTGCAAGGGTAGATTCAAGACAAACCCAGAAGGGGTGAGTGATAATCGTGTTTATAATTGTAATCGCGATTTAATTATGTAATCATGGCAAATTTTCAATTCGATTGTTATTTAGGCTACAAGAACGAGGAACGTCTAGAAGCGCCAGTTAGCAAAGCAACCAGTGTGCTGTGTGTGTGTGCGCGCGCGCGCATCAGACGTAACATCACTTTCCCGTGAATGAATGGGCCAAATACTTTCCCCAATGCTGCGTTCATGAACTGTCCCCTTAAAAAAATACTACGTGGTATTCAGTCACGTCCCTCCGCCCCGTGCCACTAACGCCGTGTTCAGACAGGTTTGGACCGTTCGTTTTTTGCGAGCCGCGAGCGAATGTGTCAAGCCGGGCAGGAAGTCAGACACAGAACGGCATAGAGCATCCGGTCAATTTCAAAATAAAAACTAATTTCAAAATAAAACAAAACAAATAAAATAATCGTTAATTAATCGTAATCGAGGTAAAAGTTTGAAATAATCACAATATTGATTTTTAGTCATATTGCCCACCCCTATCCACAAACTCCTAATCCCGACTCACCGTCGCAGCATGAGTTTAGGGTTCTTGGCCACATACTGCTCCACCAGGTCGTTGAGGAGAGTTTTGAGGATGTCCGTGAAATATTCCAGTTTGCCGTGCAGCGCCACCGTCAGCAGGGAGGCCACGTAGGCCCGGTCTCTGGGAGAGAAAGTCCGCTGGCTCTCCAGAGTGTGGATGAACTGGGAGGAAGAGAAGAAGAACCATGAAGACCTGACGATACGAGGTACAGCTACGTGTCTGTCTACTGCTTCGTGTCGATCGTGATGATAACTACCTTGGTGAGGAAGAGTTTACTGTTGAGCAGGTTGGAGAGCTGCACCAAGCCCTGCTCCACCGTCTGCCTGCGACACTCCTGCACGTCCAGGTCCCGCCTCAGCGGCGACTCCCGGTGGCCGGGGAAGAAGATGCGCTCGGCGTACATCCGGTAGTCGAGGAAGGGGATGCCCGAACCCACCAGGTCACTGGACATGTCCATCATCTCTGTCATAAGGTCTGGAGAAGGAGAGGTGAAAGGTCAGTGGGGGTGGTTAGGAAACAGAAAGTCATGTTGTTATGTTTTGTGCTTGGATGATTGGATGACTGAATGATAGGATGCTGAATGGTGAAAGCAGATGCTAGGGAACTGTGCTGGGAGCTGAGGCCTGGTGAATATTGACATTGGACATTGATGACAGGCTACAATTAAACTCGTCCCCCCCCCAGAGAAGCCGCGGGGGATCTGAGGAGAATTTCATCCGGGAGGTAATTGGATCATTTCATAAGGCCAGTCTGAAAACAAAGTGATTCTGTCGGCCTTCAGAAAGAAAAACAAACGCCCTTGTCCTCAGCTCTCTGGCGTTCCTATTCCATTCCCCTTCCTGTCTTTCCGACGTTCTCCCTATTCGTGCGAGTTTCCTTTTTGCCACAGCCCTTACCTGTGAACTCTTTCTTGCAGCGGTCTCTCACACTGGTTTCGAGGTTCTCCAGCTGGATCTGGACCTTCTTATAGTCCCTCAGAGCCTGCTTGCTTTTCCGCCTGACAGAGAGAAATAAAGACATGAATGGAGGGAGGAAGTGATGGAGGGCAGGGCAGGGAAAAGAAATACCCCTTTCACACTGGACTAGTTACCCCTAAATGGTAACTGTCCCAATGCCCGGCTTAAGTAGAATTAAAGTATTGAAGAATTATATTATTATTATTATAGTATTAAAGAATTAAAGTAAGTAAAAATGTTTTGTAAAATGAAACATTTCTAACAAAGTCAGAGCGTTTACAATACCTAAACATTTTATTACTTCCTGGTTTGCTGATGATGAAAACCACCATCTAATGCAATGGAGGTGTGAAACAAGTTGGGAAATAGATTCTGCTGTATTCCTGGAACGTCACCCCCTTGTAAAAACGACTCGATATTCCCCGACTTTCCCAGAGAAGCGTTCCATGACCAGGGGGAACCCAGCGTTCCAACTTTAAGGCTGGGTATGAATTGCCTCCTACACAGGACGAATAGCCGCACTCTCCCAAGCACACATTAAAAACACAAATCCAGTAGACCCGCCCCCCACCTGTAGATCAGCACTATGATGAGGACGATGAGGGCCACGATGGACGCCCCCACCCCGACTCCTATCTGGGCCTCCAGGGGGAAGGTGGACAGGCTGAGGGTGTCGTACTGGACCTTGCCCAGGGAGAAGTTCAGATTGCCCATCTGGACCTAAAACACACACACACACACACTTAATGACCAAGTACACAGCTTCAAATAGCAGTGCATGTCTCTGTTACATCCACCCGCTGGACTCACGGTGAATTCGGGCAGATTGTCTGAGCCCTCACGCTTCCTGCTTTGGGGTCCCGGGGCAGGCTGCTGGGGGGGCGGCTCGCAGTACAGGTGGTTTCTGGTCAGGGTCTTCACGGCGCACACCCCCTCCCCCACCAGCACCACCACCTCATCCTTACTGATGGCCAGGTCCAAGTTCTCCCCCTGCAAAGAGATGGGCGGGATGAAAACATTGAGGAAGGGAAATGATGAGTCAAATGGAACATGGGCCGTGAAAATGGAGGAAAAACCAGCAACACGTGACACTATATGAAGGGTTGTGGCAGTAGGCAAACCACGAGTGCCATCACCGCATCACTTAATAACAGTAACACTTCTGATCTGACCTCTAGCTGGATGAAGCTGCCGGGGTTGTAGCGGTAGGCCTTGAGCGGCTCCTGCTGGTTCAGCGGGTGCAGGATGGGGTTGCGCTCGTAGCTGAAGGCCTGGGGGTTGAGGCTGCTGAAGTCGAAGCGCAGGTTGTCCAGCAGGAACTCCACAGTGACCTTTGACCCCCAGACCGAGGCGTCCACCATGGGAGAGCTGCACAGGATCAGGGAGGAGGAGTTGACCTCACAGCACTCTGTGAACTGGTGAGACAGGGAGAATCGAACAGCTTGGTAAAGGAGCGACTTTTGGTTTGGGTTTCATTTGACGCTTCGCTTTTGAAGGAGGACGTGCTAAACTAGCCGATTAGATAGTTCATATGTTGAGAACACACACCCGTCTGACAGAGCAGAGGGGGTCTCCGGGACAACCGGGGTCAGGTATCATCCTGGCCAGCCTCCCCGGTGTTTTCTCTCCACTCCGCCTCGTCTTCCTCCTCCTCCTCCTCCTCCTCTTGCTCTGGCTGATGGACTCGAAGGGGGAGACGCTCACCACCATCCTGGGCTCCTGCACCACATCCAGGTTATGGCCTGATACGTAGATCAGTCGACCGCCGCTACGCAGAGAGAAAAGCCTTTTTAGGATTCGTTGTATTTCTGTCATCACACAAATGTCTTGGTAGGACACAACACGACACAACCACTGTGGGACACCAAAACTAGTGAAATCCAGATGAACAAACCACATGGAAGGAACCCCAACTGGTTTTTAGTCTTTGCAGCATTTGTTATCCGAAGATTACCCGATGAATGCCGTACACAGAACGACAGAAACACACACACACTTACTCCAGGAAGCTCTTGGTCGGCGTGGCGTGGGTGATGTTGGGGTTGTGGGTGTAGCGGTAGGCCGAGGTGTGGAGGTGGCGCTGGCTGCTGCCGTAGTGCAGCGTGAGCCGGTGATCTCCCGTCTTATTACTGCTGCCTGTAACACACACCACGTTGGACTCCTGCACCTGCGACACACTGGGAGAGGAGGAGGAGGACGAAGATAAGGAGATGAGGAGGAAAAAAGATGTCGCGTGCTTTTTCATTGAATGTTTTTTCCCCCATTCGTGCTGCTTCCTATGGCTGAAGGACAGTCTCTCTATTTACTGTTGCCAATAAAGCATATATACCTGTGTGTGTGTGTGTGTGTGTGTGTGTGTGTGTGTGTGTGTGTGTGTGTGTGTGTGTGTGTGTGTGTGTGTGTGAGACTAACATGTTGCAGGACACCCCTCCTATAGTAACGGCAAGGTCAGTGGCACGGCCGGTCAGCAGGTTGCGGCCGGTGATGGTCAGGGATGTCCCTCCGGCCTTGGGCCCCCTCTCTGGTGACACCCCCATCACAAATGGGTCCTGGGGGGCAGAGAGGATGGATTTCCACCACGGTTTCCCATACACACACACAAATGCCATTTTCAAAGCCTTTTGCTGTGACCTTTTGTTTACTAAAAAACAGAACATTACAGTAACCAGTTATTTCCCTACTTCCTGTTCGTCTCAGTTTGTACTGCTGTTATTCTGCACACTGTCCATGCATGCTTTTCTTTCTTGTATGCTGTTACTGTCTGCTGCTGCAACCAATCCAATTTCCTCACATGGATCATCTAATATAATATAACATAATCTAATCTAATCTAATCTAATCTAATATGGTACCTGGTAGCTGAACCGCTGGCTGGACAGGCCAAACTCTCCTCCGTTCACTTCAACAGAAACATGGCCCACCTTCTCTCCTCCACTGGCCTTGGTCCTGCACACGATCCTGGAGGAGAGAAATCACGGTTTATTCTCAATAAAAGATCTGCATTGTATCAATCAACACGTGCAAACACAAAACGCCCTTGAGGAGTCTGTACCTGGAGGAGATCTCGTAGAGGCTGGGGATGACGGTGCAGGGCACCCCGGCTACCGACACCGAGCGGAGGATGTCCTCGGCCTTCTGGCCCAGGTTGGAGCCTGAGATGGTCACCACTGTTCCCCCTTCCAACAGGCCGGACAGCGGCTCGATCTGAGGGAAGACAGGAAACGTTTCACTTTTCCAAAACCTCTCAACACTCCTCGTGGTTCCTTCCTCAGTTGTGATGCCAAATAACGGCCTTAAAGGTAGTGTGCCTCGAGAGTTAAGGCGGTACGTGAAGAGGTAGCAGGTAGTACTCACTATGTGTATGACTGGGGCGGGGCAAGTCTGTTCTATGGGTTCACTACAGGAGTCTGAATACAGGCAGCTGGCCTGAGCACCGCCGCACCACACGCAGCCATACTTATGGTCCGCCGTGTGGCAGCGGCTACAGTCCGACCGGCCCACCGAGCAGTTGTACAGAGTCACTGGGTGGAAGACAAAGAAGAGGGAGGTTAGTGGAAATAGCAGCATAATACCGTGCTAAAGGGTTTGGGTAGTGAGCAAGTTCAACCATATACCAGTGTACTACTACTGTGCCTACTAGCTGGCCTGCTACTAGGCCTGCAGTAGACAGGACTGGAGTAGACTCGAAAAGACAGAAGCAACGATACAACAGAGCAATGCAGTTCAATTCCAAACAGGATGAAAAGGAAAGAAAACGGCGTTGACCTCACCGTACAGATCAGGAGCGCTGTCCACGTGGAAGGTGTCCCTCCTCTTCACATACACCATGGCGTTGTACACTTCTACCAGAGCAGAGTACGAGTACTGGACAAAAAACATAAAAGTTTAATTTGCAAAGAAAGCTGCTTATTTGACACTGAACCTCGGTTGCAATGTGTGAGATCAAAATGATTATTAGCATGCTAGTATAACTATATATAACTATAACTAGTATAAGCTTCAATCCAAAAATCCAAAATGATCAGTATCAGCTTTCAAAAATCCATATCCAAAGGTATGTTTGTCTTCAAATTCATATACAGCATATAAGGATGTCTACAATCAGTATATCCCAGCATCAATTACAGCCAGTGGATTAATTTCACAATATAATGATGTGAGTGACTACCTTGTGCAGCTGACAGGTGATGTCGAAGACGGATGGGTTCAGCTCATCCATCTCCACGTAGGCGTCCACCACCACCGTCTGGCCCTCGATCACCAGCACACACTGGTAGTCCAGCTCTTTGTCCTGCACACCGCAAACACACACACAGTTCACTCTTTAGTTCAGTGGGAGAATGGCCAGGTGAACTGAATCCACGCTGTGGTGTGTGTGTGTGTGTGTATGTGTGTGTGTGTGTGTGTGTGTGTGTGTGGGGTACCTGGTAGAGGTGCAGGTTGCGGGCCAGTAAGGTTATCTTCCTCTCCACTCGGACAGGTAACAGTGGTGAACCTTGGACCTTCTCTACGCAGGGACAAGCTGAGGAACCCCAGCTAACATATGAACCCTCATCCCCCTGAGTCACACAAACACACACACACACACACACACACACACACACACAATCAGATTTACACACAGGGTTTCAGGAGCGTGAACACACAACTCAATTCCTCTCTTTCTCACGCTCTCTCTCGCGACATTTAGCGGGTTACTAAGTCCATGTAAATGTAACCATCTAACAGAAACACACACCGCATCCGTTCAAAGAAAAGTGACTTTTAAAGTGAGCTTATAAATGCAACATTAAGGGGTTAACATGGTCGATCAAATCAAGAAACATGAAAACGTTCACAAAAAATAACCTGCTGCAGCTGATACTGAGGCAGCCATTTTTTTTAAGTCAGTCTCCAAAGCAGAAGCAAAACAATAAGAAGTGAAAGTAAAGGAACAGCAGGGAAACAAGGGCAGACTGGGGGCAGAGCTGGTGTCAGCGCTTCTATAAGTCCAGTCAAGAGCTGGGAGCACTGGGAGGCCACTGAAGCTTGGAGAAGGAGGAGGAGGAGGAGGAGGAGGCTGGAACTCACCGGGAGGAAGGCATCTGCTGAGTCAAACTGGTAGTCCAGCTCCATGTCGGCGTCCAGGAGACGGGGGTAGGCTGGCGGGGCGTGGTCAACCTCCCCGTCGCCTGACAGCACCGTGGCAGCTGAGAAGGTTGCCGGTATCGTTTTCTGCTTCAGCGGCGACCTCAGCGTGCTCGTCCACTTCTTCGCTCGGCCCGAGGAGCACTTCCAGGTCAGCGCCCTGGCTTCCTGTCTCGGTCGAGGGCTGGGGGTCCTGTGTGGGCAGCGGGGTGGGGGTCTGGGTCAGGTCCAGGTAGAGGGAGGGCTCGGAGTCGGCCGGCTCCCCCACAGGGGAATGGCGTGGGCAGGGGGAAGCCGGAGAAGGCCTGGGTGGGAGGCTCCGCCAGACTCAACGCTTCCTCGGCTTCCTGGGTGCCACTAGGGGGCGACTCTGTCACCACCTCTAGAGGGAAGGACTCAGGAGCCGGGATCATCAGGGGCATGAGGGGGTCCAGATCAGTCACCAGACCATCATCAGCGGTAGTGACAGGTGCCAACTCTGTGTCCACAGCAACCTCTATGTCACCGGGGGTAACCGCGGCATCTTCGGTTTCACTTTCATCCACGACGACAAGCTCTTCTGCTTCGGTCTGCTCCTCTTCTGCCCCAGTGGTGACCTCTGGTGGTGAAGAGGTGGTGGGTGCTGGCGTGGTGGGTGGCTGAGTGCTGGGAGCCCGGGGGGGCAGGGTGGTGGGGGCTGTCGTGGTCGGCTCCGGGCTGGTGGTCGTGGGTAGAGTAGTGGGTAAGGGAGGCGTGGTCGGCTCCTGCGTGGTGGCTACAGTCGTAGGGGCTTCAGTTGTTGTTGTCGCCGTCGTCGTGGCGATAGTTGTAGTTGTGGCGGTTGTTGTGGTAGTTGGGAGGGTGGTGGTTGTCGGGGCAACCGTTGTGGTAGGTAGTGTGGTGCTGACTTTAAAGTTTTTGGTTGTGGGAGGAGCTGAGGTGGGGAGTTTAAACTGGGGGAGGGTGGAAGAGGGTAAGACACGGGGAGAGGGTGAGACAAAAATAAAAAATAAACGGAAATAACCAAACTCATAGACTGACATGAACTCAAATGTGATGTGAAACACGTAACCTGGTGTTACCCAGGACTGGCACTTATGACTCATGCACTCGACCACGCAGGCTAAATGGAAGTGATTATTTGTTAAAAATGATGGATGTTTGTCTGGACATATGAGGCGCAGTGAAAACAGCAACATGAAAACATCTCTGGATGAGAAACCTTTGACCGTTGACATCTACTTACCAAGGTCTCATAACTCAACGGCATTAATGCTGCCTTCGTAAGCTCCTACTTTCGAGTTCTCGTTGCACATTCACATGCTCGTTTAGTCCGATAAAAGATAATAATAAAAACGGACCCTGTAACTGAAATTGCTGTGTACATCGCTTCTACAGTTGCTGACACGACTTCCATGCTCCCTCCCTAAATGTCGGCAACCCCGGTATCAGAAAATTCCCACTTGGGTGTTGGGTCATTTGTGTGTGCTCAACTTGTAACAATGACATTTGCTATTACATTGTAACTTACGTGCTGGTTGTAGATGATCACCCCTTCCTCACAGGTGGGTTTGTGGGTACACGAGTGCTGGTGAACGCACCAGTTGCAGCCCCATCGACTCAATACACAACCACGACAACTGGAGACAGAGGACATGATAGATGATATGATTTAAGACAGGAAAGACAAGGAAAGGACAAGTGAAGGTTGGGAGCCACAGGGAGAGGAGTCGAGAGAGAGAGAGAGAGAGAGAGAGAGGGGTAGAATAAGAAGCTTTTATCTGTACGAAGGAGATGAGAGATGGGAGAGGAGGAATGGTACAGAGAGAGAGACCCCGCCAGTTCATACCACACCGAGTAATCCAATTGCTGCCAATCTGCCCCCAGTGGTAAGAAAGGTCAGTGATCTAATTTAATTTAGCCTTAGTTCCTTATCGGGGGGGTGGGAGGCTAATAGAGTGAACATACGTGGCAACACAGCCCAGGAGATCATGGAAGATATCCAGCAAGTATTTGATGGGCAGCAACGTGCAGGGTTCAGCCAAGTTCATCGACCCAAACAAGCACAAAATACGATATCATGGCATTCAAATGAAAAGATCTTTAGAGGTTGTTTAGAACTGATATCACAAAAGGTATTTAGGTCCTGATTACACCAAACCATGCAGGTGCAGGTCCTCGACTGACGAGGCTAGAGGAGCAGCGTTGAGCCATGTGATGAGCACATGAAGCGATGGAAAGACCATCAAGAGAGTCGAGGGCAGGAGTCTAGATAGCCACGAGTTGTGCTTGCTTAGTAAGGAGATACCCTCATGGTTAAAGGATAGGACAGCATTTGGGGTATGGTGGACAACGCTAGGGAGAGATAAGAGATAAGGCGACAGCAGCAAATAAGAAAAGTTAAAACGCTAGAAGACAAAGAACAAGCCAATAAATAAGGAATTGGACAAGCTGCCACAGAGACAAACGATGACGGAGGTATGAAGGAGAGAGGGGAAGACTTGATGATCAGGTCTGCTGACAGAAACAGAACAGGGCCCAACAGAGCGGCGCAGAAGACAGAAGAAGAGGGGAGATAAATCATCGGCGGTAACTCACGGCATGCTGCCAGACAACTGCTTAACAGCCGTACAGTCGTAGAAGGTGAAAGCCCTCTCCGTGACGGTGACGTCGCCAAAACGGAGAGACAAGGTGACCGTGACGAAATCTGAGGGGGTGGACAAACAACAGAGACAAGAGAGGGGGAGAAACTGTGAGAGAGAGATGAAAGCAATACATGGTAACACGGTGTTTCACTTTGCCTCTGGAAATATTTGGCTAGGCTTATCGTCTTCAGAAACAGAGTAAGTCTTGGCCGAGTCTGTCCTGAATCGCGACGGTCTTCAAAACACAGAGGGGGGGGGGGGGGGTGGGGGGGGCGTGGGAGAAGGGTTGGCCAGGACAGCCAAAACACAGAGCCCTAATAAAATCCATGTGTAGCACCCCCCCCCCCCCCCTCCCCCATGAGCCCAGACATAAACAGAGCAGGGTTCAGGGCTCAGCGGTACTACTGTGTACCGAACACATGGTGAACACACTGGAAGCTACAGAGACGTATCCTATACAAGCACATTGCACGTTGCACTTTCTTCAAGCTGCAATGGGAAGTGAGAGGGTCGCTGTTTGGCGTTTCATTTAGTGAGCTCGGTATATTTGTTCAGGCACTAAATTCTCTATATACTCTATTAAAGCGGCACGAGGCAAAATCGCATGTTGGCAACTCCAAGTGGCAGCAAGAGGTAACTGTTTGAAAATGTTGAGCGTCAATACCCAGAAATCATGTTTGTATTTCACGCTAATGTTTCAATGAGGGAGGGAGAAGTGTCCATATGAGACACCAGTATACTTATTCATCATGACTGGGCTAATTCATCACACAGAAAGAATTCAACTGTTATTTAACTGTATTCAAGATCGAGTTTAGACATATCATTTCATTTTTGTTCGGTGCTGTTGCAGCTGTGAACATTCGGGTGAGAATCTGATCTAAACTTTTCATCTCCTGCACAACATTAAGTGAATGCTGGTCCTAAACCTCTTCTAGTGAAGGTAAGCAATGGCGAGATCCCTAAATAATGCCTGTCAGATCTAGCGGTCTTCTTCCTTGCGTGTCCTTATCCCAGTAATACCCCCGGGCTGCCTCCCCCCGACTCTAGCACCCTGAGAACCACAACAAGACTAACGCTTCAGGAATGCAGGCATGGGAACCAGTGTGTGTGTATATGAGAGAGAGAGTGAGTGAGTGAGTGAGTGAGTGAGGGAGTGAGTGTGTGAGTGAGAGAGAGATGGGAATTCAAAACTAGATACCTTTCTGTCAGCAATGGATTTCTGTTTGAGTGTGAATGTGTGTGTGTGTGTGTGTGTGTGTGTGTGTGTGTGTGTGTGTGTGTGTGTGTGTGTGTGATCTCCGTAGATGTTTTGATTTGTATTTACCCCTTTAATCTTCTTTTGTCGTCATCGCCAATTACTTGTGTTAACAAATGAGCCGCTGTGAGCACGCAAAACAATCCCCCAACCCAAGAAAACCAAACATCATGAAGCGGTGTACCAAGAACGGATGAATGTGATTGGCCGGTCGCTGTTTGTTCACAAATACAGATGACTCCCCGCTGTGTAAAAAGGATTGGGATAGCCTAGATACACTGAGACTGAACTAATACACACACACACACACACAGCAACCAAATCCCCCAATCATAAAGATGAAGAGTTCAATCCCACTGTTAAACAAGGTGTCATCGTCTTTGTTCCCCACATCACTCACCCTGTCCTTGTTGCACCATGGGCACCCTGTGGGCGTCGGGCGATCGGCAGGTGACCCCGATCCCGGTGACTGTGGCAGGACTCTGGCTGTCCTGGAAGAAACAGGAGTAGGACTCTCCCTCTTCTAACAGTGGAAGGCCTAGGACTGACAGAGAGATCTGACGAGACAGAGAGAAGATCAACTCAGACTAGATCACCTCAGGTAGAGCTACACATCAAAACAGAGCTAGTCCCAGAGCTAACCCCGTCAGATTTATCAAAGTTCCTCGTTGTTCTGTTTTGATTTAAATTTAGTCTTCATCTTTGTCTCTCAGTCTCGTCGCTGTGGTGTTTCTCACTGCGCTTCCCAGAGATCACCTGTCAATCAAAGAGTGTATCCACTACTGTGACGTCTTTGTCCTTGGATTTTCTGTTGAGGTTTTTGTAGGTGGCACTGTAGTGAAAATGCATCACTTCCTGTGCACCAGAGAAGACCTACCTGACACTGAGTGTTTAACAGCAAATAGTTTTACCTACTCTATAAAAAATAATCAGTTTCTTTGAAAATGTCACAGATTATTACTTTAAACTGTAATCTAAGATCCATTTCCGTCCATGAGGAGTCATTATGATCGACTTAAGAGCCAAAAACATTGTGCAGTTTATACAGAGTGTAGATCATCAGCCCTGAGGACACAGCTGAGAAGCCAGTTGTATCTAGATGTGTCTAGACGTCCCAGAAGAGCAAGCCCTCGATGCCAACAGGTCTACTCTACACACACCCAGTTTATTTGGACTTCACCAAAGACAATGTGTCCCAGAGTCAGACAGTATATCTGTTGTTTGCCTGTCTCTGCTGCTATCCAGAGGCACCATCCTCTACATAGATGATTGATACTGTGCATTCCCACTGCAGCGGGACAGGCCAAGACGGGGCTCTGATCACTATCTGCTCTTGAAGCACTGACACTTAACAATAACACACACACACACACACACACACACACACACACACACACACACACACACACACACACACACACACACACACACACACACACACACACACACACACACACACACACACACACACACACACACACACACACACACACACACACACACACACACACACACAGTATAATCAGTCAAGGAACAGTAAATCTCCCACCTGAGTTGATAAGGGACTCTGACAGGGACATGCATCGTGATATGTGGGCCTCATGTATTGTTTTGGTATGTGAGTGTACTGTTATTATAGGGGTGGGTGGGTGGGTGGGGGATATGAGGGCATACATAGTGTACACATACTTCAGATGTCTGTGCATTTTTTTTGCAAGATAGTTATTGAAGCCTATACCCACACAAACAGACACATTCATGCACATACACTCATATGGAGTCAATGCCTTGGAGACGAGGAGAATAGTGGGCATTTAAATGTGTTTGAACCCACATTTATCTCTTCAGTCTATAGTTACCTCAATGGATGCATTTAGATTGCGCTAAAAAGATGCAATCACCTTCATCCTCCCTCAAATCATCCCTTAAACACACACAATGAAGAGTTATGTTCTCCACCGATCAAACAAACGTGATACATGCCCTTACAAAATGATGGACAGCACCAAATTAAAATACAGTTTGGTAACTGAAGTCCTTGGTTGACAAAAAGGAAAACACTTTAACACACAGGGTCTATTTTAGTTAGGTTCAGTTGGTCCTCTGAGAACTCAGACTAAGACATTGTTGAGAGGGTGGTTTCTCACTACATTCACTTCATTTACTACAGGAAGCACTGTGCATTATGGGTTAAGGATCATTTTTACCCCAAACACTTTCCTGGACCAAATTTCTGACCAAATGAAGGAAATGCTCCTATGTGGCTTTTGTTGCCAAGTTACAGTTCGCTTACAATTGTGCCGTGTGAAACGTAAACGAACCAACGTGTAAATGCTGCAGAGCAACACTCCTCCTGATTCAGACCAAAGCCAAATCACTCTAAGACTCTATTTAACTCCATTTAAGATGCTTCAAGGCCTTGAATTGAGATAATTCCACTGTAAATGCAGGCTTACCGTCCCGGTCTCCTCCCTGCTGATGTTGGAGGGGTTGAGGTCCTGGACAGCCAGACATTGCTGCTCCATGTCAAAGCTCCACAGCCACTGGCCTGGCTGGGCTCCACGTGCACACTCTGACTGCAACACACACCTGTAAGACAATACCAGGGTTACAGTGTTAGATCTACTGGGGTGTTGTGTAGAAGAGTGGCCCGAGGCACATGTACCAGGGACTCCATGTATTGGGAATTCAAGTCAGGCTCTCGATCTACTGTTCTCTATCAAATTAAGGCCATAAAGATGACCTTCGATAGTCAAAGTCATAACAGAGAATTCATCACTACTGTACATCTTAAAAGACGACCAAGTGGAAGAAGTGGAGAATTATTTTTCCTCAGGCGGGCTACTTGAAATCAGGGTGACTATGGGTTTCTGCAAGTTACATGTATTTTCAAGGCCTTTTTAATACCAGTTGAAATAAAATCAAAGACCAATCTAATGTAATTCTGCACAGGGTTCCCACAGGTGGTCCTGATGTAACATGCCATTACTTTTTATAACCAAGTCGGAGTGCTTCATTTCATTCATTACAGCTTCCTTGTTTGCTGAGCTGAAACCATCTAATGCAAGGGATGCATGAAACAAGTTGGAAAATACAGTCTGAAACATTCCTGTAAAGTCACCCATTTGTAAAATTCCCTGATATTCCCTGCGACTTCCCCAGAGAATTTATCAAATTCCCAGACTTTCCATGTCTGCAATACACCTAAAAATGGTATTCCAGAAATGCCATGACCAGCGGGAATCCTGTATAAGCAGTACATTCATTCTACAGGGTGCCCAAAAGCTTTACTTTAAAAAGCTCTCTTACAATTAAGTTGTTATTTCATGTTGAATTACAAATTTGATCCACTGTATAAGTAAATTAACACTTCCAAGGTAGGAAGAAAAACGATTTAAAAGCAACGAAGACCTGAAGACAGTGAGAAAATAAAGGAGGAATTAATTAGGAAAAGGAGGAATTGAGCTGAAACAACAGGTGAGAGGGAGGAGGGAGGCCAGGTGGCTGAGGGAGAGAAGAGAGGAGAGGAGGAGGAGAGACAGATGGGATGGTGGGTCTAGATGCCTTTCATCAGGCTCACAAACAATCCCCATAGAGGATCTCTTTTAGGATGACTTGGCAAAAACACTTGGTCTCGACTAACATGGGCGCTAGTCACTTCCTCACCAGCAGATGCTTCACTAAAATAATGCCATGGACCATTTTTGGGGGCTTTTTGTAAACTTCCTGTGAAGTAGGCCAAAGTCATTCTGGATGAAACGCATGACAAACAGTTACACTGCATTTTACGTTTTAGGCATTTAGCTGACAAGCTAGCAAATTTCCAGTAAATGTAACAGCAGAATAATGTTACAGTAACATTATTCTGCTGTTACATTTACTGGATCCCAGCAATAATAATAACAACATTTTATTTATATAGCACCTTTCAAAACCAAACAAATACAAACAATACCTAAAATACAGATAAGAGCAATAAAGACTCAGGCGGATGTTGACATTGTTTCATAATGTTATTTACATTATTTCTAATTCCATTCCATTATTTATGTTTATGAATTTTAGACTTTTTTCATCAATGTTAGACTTGTGCACAACACAACACAAGTCTTATTGGTCAATTTAGTTTTATTATTTATTTCCATTCTATTTTATTAGTCCAAATTTTTTTTTTAAATCATACTAGATTAGTAATAGAGCAGACTATTTTTGAAATCTTAACTTAAGTATGTTTTGTCTGATGTATTGTACTTTGCTCATTTCAGTCTATAGGAACTTGTGCGATATCACATATTTTACATCAAAACAATAACATACCCAAGGTTGAGCTATAAAAAGGTGGATATTGTGGTTAGGGCCGATAACCACTTATTACCAACCACCGCTTATTTGAACTCTGTCCTGTCATCCTTTTTACATCGCATGAGAAACACCGTATATAACCATGTCCGTTTTTTCAAAAGGACCTCAGTAACTTTTATTCTGAAAACATTGAAAAGTAGCTACTTTTCACTCCAGTAGATTTTTATACCACTAACTTCTACTCAAATAACAGTATTTGTACTTGAATAGTGGTTTGCCAGTCTTTCCAGCCGTGCTGTTAAGTGGTGTTGGTGATCTCACCTTCCCTCCAGGACACACCAGCCACAGTAGGGGTCGTGGGCCAGCAGACAGGACTGACAGTCTGGGTGTTGTTGGCATTCAGCCACGGGCCTCTTCTGCAGCTGGAACCGGGACAACACAACAATATTCAGCCATGTGCATCGTCTACGCTAAGCTCTGACAAATCTGATTAGAAAGAATAGGTGGCCCAGTTTTCCCAAAGGAACAATACAAAATGAAAATATGTTCATTGTGTTAATCCCACCTACAAGCTGCCTTACTGGAAGGGAGAGAATTGGGGACAGTATCAAGATAGTCCACATTCTACATTTTAACCTTTATTGCTAGAGCATGGGAGTGAGATGTCGGGAAAGAAAGCAAAGTGGACCAGTGAGAATAATGTTGGGTGCCGACAAGATAAGTTCATATGTTAAATACGCCGAGGTGGCTTTTTATTTGTTTTAAATGTGTGTGTATTCTTAAGGAAAATCCACCATGCTGTGGACGTTTTGTGTCTGTGTCTCTCAGTACCATGGTGGACGTCATGATGAAGAGGTGCTCTTCATTCTGGTCCAGGATGAGGTCCAAGCTGATGGCAGTCTTCTGCTGAATGGAGATCACAGAGTACTCCTCCACTTCACCGTTAGGACCCAGGAACACCTGAGGTCACACACACACAGACACACACACACACACACACACACACACACACACACACTTAAAGTCATTCTTTGAAGCCTCAACATAACATAAATGATGGTGTGTTTTGTTATATGTTGTGTTGGGCAGGGCACTGAAGGGTCAGGGCTGCTGTAATGTGGGTTAATGTGAGGGGGCAGCTTGACCGACTGCTCCACATCAGCCCTTTTATGTTATTTACAGGAGCCTGAACATCAGGTTCACTCCCTCTAATGCCATTAGTGTGGAATTCCACTGTCAAGCTAGCTCTGCTGGAACAAAGACAGCAATCATATTAATGGGAAAATCCATATGTGGATTCCCTTAGCCGCTGTGTATTGGCTGTGTGTGCGCGTGAGTGTAGACTAATGTAAGAGGAATAGGTGCTTTATATCAGTTAGTAAGGATATAGGCCATTTAGCTAGTAGCCTACTACCACTGAACATAGCGCATGATAAAGTGTTAGCGTGGAGCGCTGGTGTCAATGATCTACCGGGGACACATGGATGATTTTGGTGTCTATGTTCTCATCACTGAATGGCTGAATTGAAACGGATCAAAGTTTCTCCCTCACTTATGGTCCCAGTATTTCTAAAGACATAAATTCAAAGTGTGTCACACTAAGTAGTATCAAGCTGAAGTAATAAAAGGATGGGGTACACATTTACCACAACACCTGATTGCATGTGATTATCAAATTGAGGAAAGAGAGAGCAGTGTGTGTGTGTGTGTGTATATAAGCAGCAGACAGATACTAGAGGGTGTAATGAATGAAGATAAGGGCCAAGGATTCTCTGCAATGCCGAGCTAATCCGATCCTACTGGCACCAGGACTTCAGGTCGGCTATACAGTCTGACGCTCTTTCATCCCTCAGCTCCTCAAAGGCCGACTGTCCAGCCTTTAATAATTGGCTGTCTAGGCCACACTGAGTCACTATCGCTACAGAACAGATGGAGAAAGACATGAGACAAGGGCCTCAATGACACTCCCCTCTTCAAAGACGTGGGGTGGGGGGGAAGTGGGGGTTACTCTGGGATGGGAGACGCAGCTGATCAGGAGTGTCGTCTGTATCAGCGCCCCAGAGAATCCCCGCCCAGTTTTTTTGGGAAATAACGTGAGTACAAGAATTACATAAATACAAAAGCACAACAATACACAAACACAAACTTGGCAGGAGGGGTGGGAAATGGAAAACTCGCTGGAGATGGTGGAAGGAGGGAGGACTGAATAACAAGCGTTGCATGCTTGCCACACAAACACCCCCTTTCTTCCAACATGACATACTCAGCTGACCTCGACAAAACAAACATTTAGAAAAGGAATCCAAACTTGTCAACAATGCATCTTTATGTAACGGCTTAAAAGACTGATGAAGGTTCAATGATGAACTCCCCCTGAAACCATGCTGGCTCCAAGGTCTTGAATACCAGCATGACTCAATTTATTTTGCTTGTTATTCCTAATAGCTACGTTTAACCAATTACGCTAAGCCATGTTTCCCTGAGCCATGCTCTGACCTGGGGTCAGCAATACTGGGAGGAGGTCTACATGGCACAGTCAAAACATAATAGTGCACATTAAAATATTTCTCATTCAGTTCTCATTATTTTCCCTATCCATTTATAACCAAATGCAAAACAGAAATCTAATGGAACATGATATGAACTCAGTGGAAATCAAGCGGCCAAGACAAGTCCACTTCAATGTATTGTCCATGTAACACAACCTCAGAAACAAACTGTAGATTGGTCAGAGAAAAACCTTTCCCACCACACGTTAACCAGACCGTGTCAATCATGCCGTTTAAAGGTTTGTGTCCTCCATGAAACGTTTGATGTAATGTATGGCCAAAGTATGATCCTACAAACCCACAACTGCAAGGACGGATCACAGATCACGATCACAGATCACGATCCCAGGCGTTTACCTGCCAACGTCAGTGATGCATTAGGTCTTTGACTTGGCTGACGAGAATGGGAAGCCCCATGATTCATTGGGAGAGTGACGCATCAAGTCCAATTATAGCTTGTAGCCAGGGCCGGTTGAATCAGCAGGAAAAAAAATAATTCTTAATTGATCGTGCAATGACAAGCATTCTCTATAGTCACCATTTATATTAGCAGTGTGTTATTAGAGTCTGAATTGAATTGTCCATTGTCATTGGTTCCAGTCAAGAGGACAAAGATTGACCATCCACTAATGTGGCTATTAATGAGTAAGTGACATCAACACTGACACTGTCTGGTGTTATGACTAATGACTCTCTGTCGTTATGAATGAGGCTCTCTGTTAGGAATCGCATGTGTTTACCAGTCAGCGATGACGGCGCACAACAAAAGAGCCGAAGCACGGCGCTCCGCTAGCTGGACGTGATGGTGCACGGCTGGAGGTTGAGCTGGCTCTGTGGTACGCAACTGTGTAAAAATACTGTTAATGGGTGTCATTGTGCTAATTCTGCTTGTGCAGGGGCCTCGACCACAAGCGACCATTGAGAAAAAAAAATGACACAAAGAGCCAATTGTTTGCGAGTGTGCTTACGAGCTGTAGACGGCCGATATCCAAAAGGCTTCCCTACCAGTGGACTGCTCTCTTGGCTTTCTGGCTGAGTAGGGCAGATGAGGCTCTACATCTATCTTCCAACATGTTCAGCTGACATGTGCAGTTACAGACCCTCCTTCATTCACTCCTCTTTTCATACTTTGTGTCTCCTCGCTGACCGGGAAATACCCCCGACCCCTGCCTGAACCCAGGAAGACACCCCTTCAGGTGACCCCACCGTGACCCACCGCGCAGGTCCACGGCACCTTGGAAATCAAACTGACGGGCCGTTCAACACATCCTTGTTTCAACCAGGCCTCACATGACTGGATAAGCGATAGGTTAGGACATTGTACAGAGACTAATGCTACCATGCCACCACTTCCTATCCCCTATGGATGCTCTGTGAAAAGCAAACGCAAGCAGAGCAACTGGAGATTATGATGTATTGAATTAGAAAAAAATCCTGAATATCACAAAAAAAACAACGTATGTTTGTGTTCAGTTCAGTTTTTTGTTGTTAAAAAATGATGCAATAAATAGTCATGGAAACAAATTTGTGGAGTAAATACCAACGTACAATGTTTGTCTGTAAATAATGTGTCCACCACAACCTCCCAGGAATGCGGTAGCGCTGTCATTTCCATGTATAAGGCGCCCGTCGTGGTTGACCATCATCATATTACAATACTGCCGAGTGAAAGTTTTGTTTCCATCTTTGGACAGCATGAAATATAGCCAACATGAGATGATATAAAAGAACAACGGAAGACACATTTTTCTCATGTAGTTTCTGATGTAGATGGAAAGACACCTGATTCACATTTTATTTTTTGTGACATTTCAAAAGCTCCCTCAAAATGTGCTTAAATAAATACACTAAGGTTTTGGGAGATTGTCCTGTTGGTCAACTTAGCTGTTACATGAATAGAACATGCACACCAAAATCATCCACGTGTCCCCGGTAGATTGTTGACTCCATGCTAACACATTAGCGTAAAATGAGTTGGTAGCAGCTCTTAAGCTAAATTGTTATTGGTAATCTTAAATGATACGCGGCTAAGTTTGGCAGCTTTGAGGAGGAGATTGGAAAAATTAAATATGATACAAAGATATTGTTTTGAAGTACCAGGGTCTATTTTCCCTGTTTCCATAGTACTTTAAGGTAGATTGTTGAAATGGCTACATCAGCTATATTGAGTTAAAGGTATTTCACTGTTCATATTTATGAATCTACCCAAAACTAAGTGTCTAATAGTTTGATGGAAACATGGCTATAGATGACATTATCCACCAGTGCCATCTCTACTACTCCTACTACTATTATTTCTGGAGTGCCTACTACACAGCAAAGCTATTTCAGACCTCCACTTGTTGGCCGGGAACTAGAGAGCTGCTGGGGTCTGGAGGTACACAGACAAAGAGTTTAATTGAATGTCTGTCTCTCTGTTTGGTGGCCATGTCTCTGCAGGGAAATCCTATTTGGGCCTGGATATGAAAACGATGACCAAGCCTGTCTAACTATTCTTTCAAACTTCTGTGCACCACAAACACAATCCCTGCATAGCATCACACTTATCTTATGCATGATCACATCGACATCTTGTTGGAGCATGCGCTCTAATCTGTGATGGTCTCTTACTTTGTGCAAGTTCCCCTTGGAGTCCCCCAGGAAGGTGATGGTATGTCCCGCCCTCACGCTGACAGCCACAGCGGTTAGACGAGCGGACGGGCTGTCCAATATGGTCTCGGTTTCCACGGCCATTCGGCTGGCCATCGGGCTCGGGGTGTGGTCAGAGCCGCAGGGGTAGGCATCCAGGGTATTCTAACAGTGGAGAGGGAGAATAAGTCAAGTGAGTGTACAGCATTGCAACTTGCAGAAGGGATTGTCCTCATCATCCACTAGCTGCTTTCACTAGCAATCATGTTGTCAAAGCCACACAAAACTACAAGAAAGTAAAGGATGTTCCTGTTCAGTGGAAGGTAGTATGGCTCCAAGACATCAATGATGAATCATCTTAAAAAACTATTTCTACAATTTTTATTTCAACTATTTCTACAAGCGAAAGGTTCACCCTAAAACAACTTAATGAGAGCGAGCAGCTTCAGGGACCCAACTAATTATTTGAAGATTCATTTTGACCACATACCAGCAGAAAGTAGACTTGTGCACATCCCTACAATGTAGTTTTCAGGGTGATGTAACCACTGTAGCTTGACAAAACAAACGTGTTGCATCAAGTTAAAGTATAGCAACCTCTCCCTATAACATAGTGTACATAGTGTATATATAGAGTATAATATAGCTTCCAATTAATGAATTACTTCTGCATAAATAAGAAAAAAAAGCACAGCCTGGTAAATTAATTGTCATTACAGATTGGTCAGTAAGTAATACAGGCACTAAAATACAACAGCTGTATCCCTATTGTAGTCTGTAAAATCCCAGCAAGATTTATTGTGGAGGGGCTGGAGATGAGGGGAAACTATTGCAGGAATCCAGCAACCTCTGCTCTCAGTCCTTCAAAGCTTACAGAGAATTTGTTTTTGCTTCCACATTTTGGCAACAGACAGTCTTTGCTCTGGCAGCGCCGTTGTTGTTTTTTTGTTCCACACAATTTATTTTTCCACCAGAACATTTGAAAGCGAGGTCATTGCTTATTCATCGGTAATCATAACAATAGGAAGTAGAGGCAATGAACCTCAGATCGCTTGCTGTTGATTGCTGCTTGGTTAGATGGATTTTATGTAGTTGGCTGGCTCGTTGTTATGAATGGACTCCTTATTTGGCCTGCTCTTTAAAAATAGAGACTCTTAGGGATGCCAAAACAACTGAACTACATAACTACCAAACATGCATACAACATAACTACCATGTCAATATTTTGCCATTATCTCCACCGAACTAAAGTTTAAGCTTAGTTGTGATGACATAACTAAATAGTGGCCTAACTAAAATGACAGCATCTATGTATAGACCTCTCTGGGGTATTGATTCAGTTAAATCATGGGGAGTTGAGGAGAGTAAAGATGGTCTACTTTGTCCACAACATGAGAACCCATCCATTGGAACACAGCAAGCAGGAATGACCAGCGTTTCTCTGTGGCGCCACTAAATAAAAAGTTGGTCAATGAATAGAAATGGATCTAAATGGATCTCTAATGCATCATGTTATGTTTTCTGTAACACCAGAGACTAGTCTCACTCCGCTGTAGCTTGTAAACACACCACAAGCCTTTTTTCATCACCTCCTAGATGGACAAGGGCAGTCTGACCTTATAAAAGCCTGATCAACTCGACAACGGAAGGTAACGGTTAACTTTTTTTTCTCCAATATTGAATGAACGGGAACATGGGATGTTACCGTCTGCAAAGTGACATCACCCCACCTTTTAGCGGAGTCTATATATTCATCAAGTCACAAAGTCATACATCAACAAGTGAAGTTGATTCATTTTCTCATAGTTTTTGTTCCTTCAGATGAACATTAAAATGCCCCCCCTCCAGATGCCCTACCATCACAAATAAACTAAGATCAACACCGGATGACTGCATGCTGAGAACAACCTCAAACTATATTACGAAAACTGAAATGCTAAGTCATCTCGTCCAGGAAAACGGCTACTGCATCACTAACCGCACTGGCTGATAAGAGCCAGTGATTAGCCTGTATTTACATTGGCCGATGACACGCGTTTACGAACATAGCACAGACTGCAAATCATCTGGAGATTTCGCCAAAATAAACATGAGGTAGATAAGAGATTGCGGTAGCCATGCCACAGGCAAAGTTGCGTTTTGACCAATACCAAAGCAGGTTGGGGACAACGTTGACTTCATGTGTATCTGACGCTGGGGGGCAGATGGACTGAGGGGTCGTTTTTTGTGGGATCCAATATAGATTTGACATCCTAATCACACTGTAAATCTCTTTTCAGCTCCAGCGTCCTGATCATTGTTCCTCTCTTGTCATTTACCACAACCTTCTATGTAGTTTGCTCAGATGACCCTTTGCTCACTTCTACCTTCTAAAATCATACATTTATATCTCAATCTTTTCCACATCCTATCCCACCCATCTTCCCCCTCTCTTTTTCTTCCTCTCTCTCTCCTTCCCAGCCTCGTCTCTGGCTGTGGTGACTTTATCCGTCCTTGTCAGGCCTCGTTAAACGTTGCCCCCTCCCACTAAGTACAGCTAATGCCACCGATCGATCCCTCCCCGACCAGTGATCCTATTAAATTACGCTGCCCACACTACCTTTCCCCCCCCAGAGCCAATCTGTTGTACACAGCAGCCCAGATTTAAGGGTCAGTGCTTGTTCTACGTCCTTCCAACAGGAGGACGTGAATTCACCATAGGTCACTGTATTGCATGCCAAAGTAGCTGAGAAGCACAGCGTTGTCAAGGACGACACAAACACACACAAACTAGGATGAAGATGTATATCCAAAGGCAATGCTCAAATAAATGAATACTGGGGAGACATATACACTCTGAGATGCACACGTACACACACACTAAATTGAGATTTCCGAAGCTACGGTGGCGTTGCGAGAGGAACAATCTAATTCAATCCCTCCACTAGAGCATTACATTTGTCTGTTACAAAAACGTCAAATTAAATTGTATTCTCCGATATAGAGGTCACTTTGTAGGGAGTGGGTGGTCCTGGAAAACCTCAGATGCAGTGGCACCAGCTTTGACAGATGAAAGCTTTAACTTGATACAGTCAACCCAGAAAAAAAAAAAAACACAGCTTGTTCTTTTCTTAACAGAACAATAAATACAAGGAGCGTAAGTATATTGAGTTATTTAGTGACTGTTTCACTATGTTGGTCTCTAGCCTCAGTCTGTGCTGACGTTTACATGCAGGGAAAGAAAATGTACTTTCTCCTACACAATGGGAAACATTTTTATTTTCATTTTTCCAAGATGGTTTTCTGTTTTTCAGCAACACCCTGCTTCAGTCATACAATTACACACACTAATATATGGGAGTGGTCTAGTAAAATTGCTGTCTTGTATAGTCTGTTGACCACTGAGTAATCTTGGGTTCAGTGCCGTGCCCAAATGCAACGCGGCGGTGGTTATTGCAGGAGGGGAGAGCATGGCCCATCCACCTACCCAAATATCCCCTAACATTCTGGGGACTTGAACCAGCGAGTCCGCCTCTCTAACCTTCAGACTAAACAACAAGGAACCATAGTACCAAACAGATCCCTTCTATTTAACTCACCGCAGGCAGGTTGGCACAGTTGGACTTGACTTCGTACTCGATGTAGGCCGCCTCTATACCGGCTTCTTTGCCCATCTGTGTGTAACACAGGTCTCTGGTGGAGTTAATCCTATGGTCCAAGTCTTCGAGGTTGAACATGCAGAGAGCCGAGTCCTCACTGGGGCGAGTTGATGAAGCCAAACGGGTGGAGAAGACGCCCAGAAGAACCTCTGGGCTTTCGGTCATGACTCCATCTTTGGGGAGCCCGAGTCGGACGGCTTGGAGCAGATTGTAGATCTTCCCTGCCCTAGAGCGGCAGGTCAAGGGCACCTCCACATAGGAGTAGTACGCCTGGTCGTCCAAACACACACGTGAGACATAGGTGCGGTACTCGCGCGACTGCGACTTGAGGTCCCGCCGGTAGAAGAGGAAGTAGACGTGCCGGCGGTGGGCAAAAGAAGCCACAAAATGATGGTCGTATTCTGAGAGGCGGCCGGCCACAGCCAACTTGGCGGTCTCCTCATAGGAGAACACGGGTTCCTGGGCAAGGTTTCGCGTGGAGATGGGTGGGTGGCTGCTGGTGTAACCACGCCCCACGAACAGCACCGGCTGCCTGTCGGGACGAGAACGGACCACAAGTCCCACGGTGCTAACGTTGGGGTGGTTAGCGGCCACGTATTGAGTATCCACCGGCCTCTCGGCTGAGAAGAGCACCGTATCCACAGAATCCAGACTACGTTTCTGGCAAATCCCTTGGTTCACACTTCCACAGGTAATAAGTTCCATGGAGTAAGGGTCCACCAACAGGAGCTTGTTGTGATTGCTGGTGACCCTGGCCTGGGGGCAGTTGTTCTCAGTTATCGGGGGCAAGCACTCACGGCTGTCCATTATCGGACCCGTGTCATCCTGTAGTTCGGGTCGGAGGAAACGGTCAAGTTGGAATAGACGGTCTCGGGCCCCAATGTAGACCCGACCCACAGTGGGGTCCGGGTGCAGGGCCAAGTGTTCAAATAGGGTGTCATTCCGGGTGAAGGTGGGATAAGGGCTGAAGGGGGAGGAGTCAGACCCTAGGACAACGCCACAGGGTATTGACAGGAAGTGCCAGCCGACAGCTAGCAGCAGCAGAGACAGCTGAGTTCTGATTGGCGAGACTGAAAGACAACGCACCGTTCCCGGAGGCATGGCAACAGATCTGAGGACAGAAGAAGACAGGACAGGTTTTAGAAAAGCATACACCAAAACAAAAGTCAGTGGACACCTGACCATCACATCCCATTCTAAAACCATGGGCATTAATATGGAGTCGGACCCCCCCCCCACACTCTTCTGGGAAGGCTTTCCACAAGCTGTTGGAGTGTCTGTGGGAATTTGTGCCCATTCAGCCAAAAGAGCATTAGTGAGGTCAGGCAGTGATGTTGGACGAGAAGGTCTGGCTTGCAATCAGCGTTCTGATTCCTCCCAAAGGTTCAATGGGGTTGTGGTCAGGGCTCTGTGCAGGCCAGTCGAGTTCCTCCACGCCAAACTGGTCTAACCATGTCTTTATGGACCTGGCTTTGTGCACAGGGGCTCAGTCATGCTAGAACAGCAAAGGGCCTTCCCCAAACTGATGCCACAACGTTGGAAGTGCCCAATTGGCTAAAATGTCTTGGTATCCTGTAGCATTAAAGGGTAATTCCGGGATTTTTCAACCTGGCCTCTATGTCCACAAAACATAGACCTACACCTTTAAGTAGATCCCAAAAGTTTCTGAGTTTCTCCGGTCCATCGGCTCAACCGGCAGTCGTGTAACGGCGGCTCTATGGCGGCAACGTAATCCGTAAAGGCATACTCAGCCAGGTCAAAGTAAGTCCACTAAAAGTGCTTGTTTTGTCAGATTGTTATTCGTGTTATTATCCAAATGTATTGTCCAAGATTACCCTTCACTGGAACTAAGGGGCCAAGCCCAAACCCTGAGGAACCCCTGAACTCAATTAGTAGGGGTGTCCACTGACTTTTAGCCATATAGTGTATCCACGTTCACTAGAACAAGGGTTCTCAAACTTGCCAGACCCCCAGATACTCACATTATAACACACAGAAGACCCTGTGGGTGGTTTTTAGCAGTTGTTGATTTAGCATTGAATTTATAATTGTCTACACTGTACATGGGGAGAAAATAGTGGTGAGATTAGAGTGGTCATTCTTATACATTCTCTAATTGGGATACTTTCAAATTAATTAAATTCTACTGAAATTAAACTATCATGGGCACATAAGTGAGTTTGAAAACCACTGCACTAGAAGAGCTGAATCTTCTTTCACTGAATAGGATATAGGCCAAGCAAAATGTTCCCCGTTTCCAATCCTGTTACATGACTGCTGAGGAGTCCGAAAAAAAGGATGTGTTCTTTCACCTTTGACCACCTAATGTTATTTCAAAAGTCTGTGTCCCCTCTAGGAACTAACCATGTACGGTTAACACATAAAAACATCATGGTTAGATAAGATACCCTACACCCCGTTTCCATTATTAGAATCTATGACTACACTAAGCGGCATTCAACTGTTTAAAGAACCTGAGAAGAACCCCTTGAGCATAATAAACTAAGAGATTGGCTCATCACCATTTGTTTCCAGCGGCGTGTTACAGAGGCATGTCACCTCTTGACCTCCCAGCAGCATGAGTTTATAAGCGCATCCTTCTGGACACAACCTGCAACACAAAGAGAGAACATGTCAATATAAACCTAGAAACTAAGCCACCTAGTGTGAATTAGGGTACTGCAGAGAACACATAGAGTACACCAACTACAAGGCTGTGTTTTTGCAGTTTGAACACCTATCTTTTTGATGTTGAGGCTCATTCCTATTAGAAAAACAGAACTGCTGCGACCTCGCCTACTCTTGGAGGGCAATGGATGTTGTACAAAACCCTGAACCCTGATGAAGGCTTTCTGTCGAAACACGTTTTAAAGAACATCCATCGGCCTCCCAAGAGCAGCTGAACTGGTTCTTCCTTTCTGAGATCATTCCTATTGATATTCCTGTCAGAACTGTCTTTGGCCGGCTACATCCGTTTCTGAGGCTAGGAAAGCCCTTAGCAGAAGCCAAGTCAAGTACTGTCAGTCTAAGAGGGCTTTCATTACCACACACACTCTGCCTCAGGATACAATTCTTCCTCATTGCTAGGATACAAGGTACAAAACACTTTGGTTTCAGAGTCCAAGACAGAAAAAAAAGTTTGTGAGGTAAAGAAGATGGCATGAGAGTAAAAGGGTGGAGAGTTCCCGTGTCCACTCACCCAAATCTGTTTTACTGCTAATTTAGTACTGTATACCTCCAGTTACTACAATCCCTGGTCCTTCTCCCTCCTCATACTTCCTCCTCTCTCCACTCATTATCTCATCTCCAGTCATTTTCTTTCTTGTTGCTCTCCGCCTCACCTCCTCTATCCCCTCCCAACTGTCTTCATCGCAAGCACGGAAGTAGGATTATCTCCTACAAGTTCAGGCAGGTTTCCAGTGGGTCTACGCAGGGTGAGGTTTGGAAAGAAAGAAGGAGACTGAAAAAGAAACTATTCACCCCACTGAACAGACCGATCCTAACCACAAGTATATACACACACACACACACACACACACACACACACACACACACACACACACACACACACACACACACACACACACACACACACACACACACACACACACACACACACACACACACACACACACACACACACACACACACACACACACACACACACACACACACACACACACCTCTTTCCATGCCACACTGGGAGCATTTAGAGAGCTTGCTTTGTTGGCGGCAATCTATGTGGGAATGAGGGTAAAGTGCTGGCAAGAGGCCAAACACAGGGGGGAAAAAAAATTACTGGAGCATAATAATAATTATCATCGTTATCTGTACCATTTCAATACGACATGAATTACATCTGAACTCCCTCATCAGGCACTTCCTTACAAATGTTTGTTTTTCCACTTGATTGCGTGCTCATGTAGGACTAATTTCAGCTCCTGTACATGCTCTATCAGCTAGCCAGGCCCAGAGGCTATGTAGGATGATGGATGCCTTAGTGACTGAACATTAAGCTGGGATGCAGAGATGATAAAACCAAAACACAAATGAACTGAAAGACAGGACAAGTTTCCATTACTTGGTCAAAAGCTGAGTTATGGCCAGCGAAGAGTGTCACGACTCTCTGGTGGAAAGGCACTTTACAGCCCCGTCCAGATTATCCTGAGGTGGCCTCACAACGGAATGACTGGCATGTTAACTCAGAAAGACTAGAGCAACAAATACAGCGCTTCTCCCGTTTCCTCCCCGAGATGATAGTGTCTGGACGCCGGACGGATAATACCCCGCCGTGGGTCGCAGCACCCAATTTGGGCATGGGGTGAGCTAGTTGTCGCCTCCAATATCCTCGAAAACTTGCAGGCCGTCGCGCTCCTCGTCCAAGAGAAACAGGTCAGTTAGTTACTCATCTATCTTAATTTGCTATTCGCGCACAAGTTGTTTTTGCAAATCCGACCGCCAAAATCTACAGTAAACCGGGCCGCCCTTGCTCTCACCGATTTTATTTGGAAGTGGTTTCCCCTTTCCTGCAGTGAATAATCCAATCAGGCTCAACTTCATTCAGAGTTTGAGACACATGAGAACAAGAGAATGGACTCCTGATTAAATTCCCTCACTTTGAAAATCACATTTCACCTCCGGAAGGAAGACTTTTTTTCCTCGTTATTTAAGCAAGCCAAAGGTATCAGCTTGATGGAGAAGGGGGGGAGGAAAGAGGGGAAGGTGGAAGAAATGTGTGTCTAAAAGGTTTGTCTGAATGCAATGTTCCACCACTATTAAGTAATGGACTCCACCTTTTTCCAGCACGGTCTGCAGAAATAAGGGGAGGTTTACACATTACACTCCTATAGTACGAGACGAGTATTGAAACAGAAAATGCAGGACAATTTGCCAACAAGGGGAGGGTTATAAGTTACAAGTCATATTTTGGATTTTGTCAAGTGCAACAGGTGCACAAGGAATGCCGACACATTACAAGACAGCTCCATAATACAAGCCTACTAAAACCTCACATGTAGTGCAGAGGACACACAGCATGACAGTAGACTAAACACACAACAAGTACACATTCAAGGCTAAAGAATTGTTTCAGTGTAGCAGCATTGGCATGGTCACCGATGCGAAACCAAGTATAACCTAAGTCAGCCTGAAGAGCTTATATCAGTGTGGTCACATGTAGACTGGAAGGGTTCAGTCAGTCTGCCAGTCGAGAGTGAGAGGCGTGTGAGTGGTTGATCTCCATGAGGAAGAAGCTGCTGTGGTAATGGGTGGTAACATAACTTTCCCGCGAATGAATGGGCCAAATACTTTCCCCAATGCTGCGTTCATGAACTGTCCCCTTAAAAAATACTACGTGGTATTCAGTCACGTCCCTCCGCCCCGTCCAGTAACGCCGTGTTCAGACAGGTTTGGACCGTTCGTTTTTTGCGAGCCGCGAGCGAATGTGTCAAGCCGGACAGGAAGTCAGACACAGGAACGGCATAGAGCATCCGGTCAATTTCAAAATAAAACAAAACAAATAAATAATTGTTCATTAATCGTAATCGAGGTAAAAGTTTGAAATAATCACGATTTTTAGTCATATCGCCCACCCCTAGGTCAGACGCGATCTTCTTTGCCTCTCTCCTTACAAGACTGGTGGGTGATGGGAGGATAGTTTCAACGGTGAAGCTCGGTAACTGCACCAGGATTAGTCGTGATACGCAGAAAGAGGAGATGTTCTCATCTCGTTTGAGGGTGTTTCAGATGGTCGTCCCCAGGAACCTGAGGCCACTGTGCTCATTAATTACCAGGGGGAGATTATGTATGAATGCACAGCCTAACTTGTCCCTCGTTTGTCCGTTGGATGACAGGTAGCCATGGAGACGACGGCAGACTGACAGGACCAGCCGGGTAGACTTCCTACGGGACAACCCAAGGTCCACCGACCTCATCCCGCTGCAAATGGACTGGGCTTGAGCTGGAGCCAAGAGACATTCCTGAGAGGCACATTCAATTGAGCCATCATCCGCTTCATTGAGTCAATCTTTTCATTCATGTCCAATTCAGCTACCCTACATTCTGGGAGAGACAGAAAGAACGACGGCGGTGGCTGAGGGATAAGGGAGGTATTTGAAAATAAAAAGCTGGCAGAGTGACATAAGCAGGAGAGAAATAGGGGTATAGGAGGACAATGGTGAAAGGAGGGAACGAGTGAGCTGGAGAGAAGACTGCCAGGGAAATCGCCACAAACAAGTGCTTGCAAGCCTCAGCGCTCCTGAGAACTGATGGAATGTAACTAATGATAATAAGCCACAAACTGAGGGAGAGGGGGAGAGAGAGAGAGAGAGAGATGGGGAGAGGAAGAAGAGGGGGAGGTGGCCATTAATTACAGTGCCTACCCATAATGCCCTCTTCAACAACCACTCATTCACAGAATGTGGGAGAGGAGAATAAAGTAAGTTTCTAATTAGTGACATGACTGTGAGCAGAAGAACACACACACACACACACACACACACACACATAATGAGAAGTCCTCCTCTGTGCACTTCAAACAAATAAACACACTAAAAAATGCCCCCACACACACACACACACACACATCCTCCACTGTGCACTTCTAACAAATAAACACACCAAAATGCTCAAGCACACACACGTACACACAGACGCACACACACAAGAAAACAGGACTTATCAAGGCCCTGAGTGAATGCAGCCATCTGCAATCAGTCATTGCCTTAACATCAACAAACAGTGTTTACAAAGGATGCTTTAGTGGCTCTGAGAGGCTGCAGTGTTCAATTACACAAACACTGGCCATCAACATCCTCCTGCCTGCTTATCCACAGCGCAACTGTTACTACTGTGATATACGAGCTGTGTAAACCATTAGGGCTACCTCGTAAAGACTGACCACAGGAGCCCACTAGAAATGTACACCATTGTCCTTTGGATCAGCAAAGCACCGGCGGGTCAGAGGCTTCGGACTGTGCTGATCTCCAGTTGAGGTTTACATCAGGTCAAATATCAAAAATGGCACACCTGGTGATGTATTGTGCCACACTTCAGGTTTGACAAGTGGCCAACTCATAGTACAACAGAAATAAATAGTTTACTCTGAGAAACGAAGACACATACTCTAGACGTTCATTCACACACACACACACACACACACACACACACACACACACACCTCGCGGCCACAACTTAACCAACGCTCCTTCTTTACCGGTTTCCACTCCCTCCAAGCCACGCTGTGCTGCTGGCAGTGTCACACATAATTGCTACTTGCACCTGCCAATTTCTTCAGGTTAGTGGAAGATTACTTTAATGGCGGTCCAAAAACAGAGCAAAACAATCTTCCTCATCTCGGCTGCTCTCAAGGCTTCGTCCAATATTGTGAAAACCGGAGACGGGCGATGTAATGCCGTTTTTATTATCTGCTACGGTATCTCGCAGCCTATTCTATTTATAAAAGTAGGCCCAGTCATAATGCTCGGCTTGTTGCATGTCATCAACATTGCTTCCATGAGACGTACTGGCTGCACACTGGTCCTGTGCAGTTGTATTTTCATGCATGTATACACAGAAATGAGTTTCACACAAAAATAAGATTGAAGAGAAAATGAACATCGGTATATGGGTTGTGAATCCCTCAGACTTTTTCCATTTTACAGAATTTCAGGTAGCAACAACTTTTCCTCAAAATGGGTGCATGGGTGTTTTGGAATTAAATCCTTCATAACGTCTTTCAGTCACGGCAGTTGCTGCACAGCTGTGTCAAGTCAATCTTTGGTCATGGTATTCGTGTCTTCCAACTCATAGCCACTGCATCCGTCAGCCCACTGGCACTCTAGTTGGCTGGCTAGCTGTCAAGAAGTTATTTATAGAGAAACTCCTAACAATTGCCGGCTAGCTAAAGGAACACATTCCTCCTCGCTGATGAACTTCAGAGAGAGAGAGCATCACCCTCTCTTCCGGAGAGTCTTCCGAGAAAATAAGACATGAAAGTCCCGTCGTGATTCGGCCCTTTTACGGGGCAAAACCCCTCCATGACAGGATGATTGGCTTTTCTGGACATGTTTCAA
This sequence comes from Hoplostethus mediterraneus, assembly GCA_034670385.1. Taxonomy (NCBI): domain Eukaryota; kingdom Metazoa; phylum Chordata; class Actinopteri; order Trachichthyiformes; family Trachichthyidae; genus Hoplostethus; species Hoplostethus mediterraneus. The sequence goes on from JAXDDW010000013.1 coordinate 6,230,908, forward strand.
TGGTCAGGGGAGAGCCACTTGTCACTGGAGGGGAGCCGAGTGGGTGGAGGAAGTTCCCATGGCTGTTAAACTTTATGGCCCTGAAGAAATCACCCTGGGGTGACGGAGCCTTCGCGGGGCTACCAGGGAGGACGGATATCCGGGTCAAAGGGATCGCCATTTCTTTTGGGTGGCACACAAGAGCTTTGATCAAACATGTGTTTCCTCTTTCTTCATCATGAATCAATGCTACTCTGCAAGCAGAAGATCTCCATCTGCTGGTCTGAGGTCAACAGTCAAATGAAGTCCATTAAGTTATGTTAACATTGTAAAGGGGGACGTCTGATGTAGAATCAGATGTTAAGGGGCACAAATGAGAGCATGTAGCAAATCATCAAGGCTATCATAAACAAACACCCACAGCTGCCAGACAGGAAGCTATAAAAGTCCTGTGAGTTAATCTGGATCGTAACTCAGGTGCCAACAGGTGCACTTGGCCATAATAAAATATCTAGGCTGACACAGGCAATAACTTCTTGAACGCACTCGAACGGAGAAGCAGTAATGTGTCACGCTAACACATACCTCAACCCCAGCTCTTCCACTCTGAAATGATTTGGCTGGAGCCAGACAGCCACCTGCCTCCATCCACTATACTAGATACAGCTTAACGCAGTGCTTAACACCACGACAGCTCAGAAAAGGGCATACCATGTATTCACAACACCGCGGATGCAACCTCATGACCAAAGCTGTATATCATCCTCTTTACTGTCACTGCCTTGTGCATCCTATAAAGAAATATAAAAATCATTTTCAAGAGAGAAAATGTCTCCTGAAAATCTCCTGAGAAGCTTCTTGTTCAGAAGAGCAACCTTGGCTATGCAGGCTAAATGCTATTCTGTGTTATTTGGGCTCACCTAGTGCACTGTTTTTAATCTGTCACCCTATTCTGAAAAAGCTGTTGTTGAGAGTCCATCAATAAGCCATTTGATCATCGTTAAAATTAATCCTACGATGTAGCCTAGTTTGTATTTTACTGTTACCATTTGTCAAATCTTATTTGATTGAGGAGTGTTATGCAATAACCAGGGCATCATTTGTTCAAATGGATCAATAAATTCCATTGATACACTTGTTCCAGTAATTGCTTTGTAATAGCATGAATGAAAATTGAACAGTACTCTGATCGGAAAATTGGGTGCACGTCTACAGAGAACCAACATGTGTGTGTGTGTGTGTGTTTACAGGGATCCAGGATGTATGTAATGGCAATAGAGTTGTGACACGTGCATGTGTCAATGTGTGCGGTAAAGCTTCTGGACCACGCTGGGTTTGGAAAAACATAGAGTGGTGTGTGTGTGTGTGTGTGTGTGTGTATTGAATCCCAGCGTATAATTCCATTGTTCAGGCAGTCACTCTGGGTGGCAGCTGTCCAGGGGGATGCTCATCCTGACCCGCAATAGCAGGGTGGGGACACAGAGACCAACATACACCCACACACACTATCATTACTGACTTTACGCACCGAGACCTGCTCCTAGACAACTGTGTTTAACTGCTTAAGGGTCTGAGCGGTTCAACGGGACCTGTGGGTTCAAAGACCACCAACCACCCGTGCTCACAGACAGCAGTAATGGACACTTTACCAGGTAGACAGTGAGGGATATTACAGCAATCATTTGACGGGGGCGGCGCTTTGTTATCACAGGTGAACCATAAAAGTCAGACGGGGCTCTGAGGAGAGACTGATTAGGTAGGAGGGATGAGAAGGACACACTCAGAGAGAGAGATGGAAACAAGTGTATGTCAGTGCCACCGTGGTCTCAATATGTTACACCAATAAAACAGACAGTAAAACTCTGTGAAGGCATTCATGCACCGCCAGTAGATGGCACTATACCATAGAAACCATACAAGCCCCCTCCATAACAGAGTAGACTGAACTGAAGTAGAGTGAGTGAATTCATTCCAGTGAATCGCTCTCCTGTTTCACCAGCAGCCCGGGAGGCAGGACAGCAGTTATCCTGAGGCAAATTACCCAAACACAACCTTTGACATAGGTTTGCTTTGTCCTGCCAGCCTCAGGGCCTGCCCATAACAGCTCCAGGGCCAGTTATGGACACGAGCAAGTGGCTGAAAGCCTTGTTGGGCCTTGTGGAAGTAGTACTGCTCCCATAATAAGCTGCGTGTCAGCCATCTTGTGCCCGGAGGCCGTGTGTTGGACAGCGTGTACCAGTCGGCTGGTGATTAAGCTGTACTCCCTACAGACTACTGCAGGATACCTGCTAGGTAGTTACCATGCCGACTGCTGGATCAGCAGGAAGTACACACCAACACGCTCAAGCCCATGTGCACACACACACACACTTCAGTAATTTCAGCAAAAAGTCAAACTGCTGAATAAGCCAGTATTAGGATGAAAACACAAGAACCCACCAGATCCTGTAAACAGGTCCTCAACATTATTCCCAACCACATGTCATATAAATCAATACATGCCATATAACTGCCCATCCAGGACTCTTGAGTAAAGCTCTCCCCCTGGAACAGATGATACGTAGATAGTAGTAAGATGATAGTGTTATCAGTAACTAAACCCTTCTGACAGATCAAGTGATCATTCTGACTCTATGACTGAGACAGACAGAAGCCTCTGGGTCTCTGCTCCACTGGACTGTGATATCTGCTCTCGTCATGCTCATATAAACAGGACAGAGTCACTGTCTGGCACTAATGCGCTGGGAAGGATGAAGAGAAACAGGGTGTGTGTGTGTGTGTGTGTGTGTGTGTGTGTGTGTGTGTGTGTGTGTGTGTGTGTGTGTGTGTGTGAGTGTGTGCGTTTTCATATGGCAATGCATTCACAGGAAAATTACAGCTTGTGTTTTTAGATACCGTTTATGGAAGGGAGAACTATGCATACATTATCGGAAAGTTAGGCGTATGGAGAACCTTCTCTGACTGGAGAGGGCAAGGGCACATTTTTTTAGCAGCACATTGCACAGCATAGTAGCAGGAATGGACTGCTATTGATTACATAAAATACTGTCAGAAATACAAACACAGTGGCAAATTGAGAAAAGTTGCTGACGTGACGTTTAAGGGGCAGAAAGCAAGGACGTTGTGCCAACAATTAACGGTAAAAGTTTATTAGTCAACAAAACGTTGACTAATACATTAATAAAAACATCACTAATGCCCATTTACTCATGTGCTCTGTGCCACATGATTCCTCAATTGAAACAAACAAGCCTACTTTCCGGTTACGAGGTCCATTTTGTTATTTCCAAACAAAAACACATGTCAAGTCATTTTTACAACTTCCCAAAGTCAGAAGTAGGACTTTATGAGCAGATCTTGAAGACAGCATGTCACAGCTGACGCTAACATTAGCCTAACCATGCTAATAGGCACTTGCCAATAAATCTGACAACACTGACCACCATTTTGCCTCAAAATAGCCTCCATTAAACGCTAAAACGCTGAGAAAGTAACCTTGGCTTTCTCTCCAGCTTATGAGAAACAGTGTTGTGGGGAAGCGATAGCAAATTCCAGCTAACACAAATCAAACGGAGGGAAACTTTTTGTTATATGTGAAGGAGAACGTTTTGTGTGCGACTGTCTAATTCCCTTGTCTCATATTTAACAGCCATTTTTATTCAGAAGTATGTTTAATCCTTGAACAGACTCAAGGTTTTGTGATTCATATCTACATGCTCTTTGATGCTGTTGAAAGGCATCGTGGGGCGGCGTGATGAGAGAGCACAACACAAAGGATGCTCTCCACATAAAAGGCCTGCTGTAATTCATTCTTGGAATACACTAATATACACAATGACACATGGACACACAAAGAGACATAAGATTTATGGTTGTGGGCAACAGACTGAACCTGAACTATAGCAAACAAGGTAACTTAATGCTATCCTGGAATAGACTTCTAGGAGGTCTGAATGCACCTCAGCGCACGCACGCACGCGCGCACGCACACACACACTTTTGTATTACTATTAAATCTCTCTTAAAAAAGGACTTCCCCTGCCTGGTTAAGGTGATTATCAAGTCTGTCAGCTCTGTCAACACACATACAATATGTCAATGTTTAACTTTAACTGAATAGATCGCAACAGTGATTGCCCACTTTTATTACGGCTCTGGTTCCGCAAGTAAATTTCCCATTCATTTACTCCATAGACATTTCAGAAAATCCTTCTATAAAGAGTTTTAAGGCTGGAACCAAGCCAACCAGCTAGACGATGAATCGTGACCATAAAACATTTGATATATATAGTGTTTCATATAGTATAGTGTAAAGTGTTGTCATCGACATGGTACAGTGATTTGTTCCAGCTGCATAGGATAAGCAGCTAGCTAGGTTACGTTAGTAGCTAACGTTAACGTTAACTCACCACAACCTACTAGCTTGTGGTGAGTCTACATTGGATGGTTACGACATTATGGCTAATAATCAAAATCCCTATGCAGAATATGAATGGGATTTTCACTTCCGGAACCTCACTGTTGAGCTCTATTGTTACGAGGTCTTAACACGGAAAATGGCTTATTCTCACATCACATAAAATGAGGTGATTATTGTTATCGCAAAACTTGCTTGTGGGAAAGGGATTAGTGAGTAACTAAGAGAGAAGGAGAGGGACAGAGATGACCAGAGAGATACAGAGAGCGACAGCAATAAGACCGGCTGTGTTGGGTTGAAAGGTGGAGTTCAGGTTGGTGGGGGCAGCGATGAGGAGAAAGACAAATATTTTGCCTCTCCTGGAGCAGAAGCCCCATGACTGACACCATCACAGCAGAAAAACAAGCTATTATTAGGATGAGTAGTGGGAGACGGCCAGCAGCCAGCCATGGCCGGACAGAGGGACATGGAGGGAGGGAGGGAGGGCGGGAGTCACTACTCTCCAGGGAGAGGTGGAAATGTTGAGTGGTGCAGAGAGGAGGACGTGATGACAGCATTATGGAAGAGTTGGCCACGAAGGCATGCGCGCACACACCATGCTAACACGTTAGCGTACACTAGGTTGAGTGATAGTAGGCTCCGTGCTAACACTTTAGCATACACTAGGTTGAGTGATAGTAGGCTCCATGCTAACACTTTAGCGTACACTAGGTTGAGTGATAGTAGGCTCCATGCTAACACTTTAACACACACTAGGTTGAGTGATAGTAGGCTCCATGCTAACACTTTAGCATACACTAGGTTGAGTGATAGTAGGCTCCATGCTAACACTTTAGCACACACTAGGTTGCTCACTTCCTTTGGAAACAGGAACAGTCGTTGCTGCTAGTTCAATTTTTAATTTTTTTTTAATCAAATCAAATTTCGTATACATTTGACCAATCTCCTAAACAACCCTGCCAGACTCAGCTGCATATCGTGTAAGATTACTAACCACTTACGAAAGTCGGAACAAACTTAAACTTAAATTAGGCCTTGTAGATCTAATATGAGATTCAGCAACTGGATAGCTTATTTCTCGCCTCAAAATTGTTCAGAAACAGATTTTGGTGGACTGCTAAGGTGAAATAAGGGTGATGACTAGGGTGATGAGAGTGGAGGTCTGCAGCTGGACCCTTCTCAACTATTTAGCTTCAGAGCTGCTATAAGTTCTCATTTTCCCCCTTGAGATAATGCTAGTGGCATACTCACACTCAACATAGTGTATGCTAAAGTGAATCAAGGGCATGCTAAACAGGCTATCACCTAACAAGCAAGTTGACCAACTGGCCAATCTCCCAAAAACATGGTGTACTACTTCAAAGTTTCATTGGGATTCAGGCACTTCTTTCTCCACACTTGACAAACTTAATTGTGTCTAGTAAAAAGTTAAACTTTAACGTGAGCTTTGACATTTCCAGACATTATTACTGGAGCGACAGACCGCTCTGGACCCCCCAGAGACTGGAAAGACACACACACACACACAGACACACAATTACAATCAGAAAGTACACACAGACCAAGAGGGATACAAATGAGCTCATGAGTATGGCACACACGTCTGTGTACATCTACAAGAACATATAAAAACCACTCAGCGAGAATGCACACACACACACACACACAGGGATATTTTTCCCTGTGATATATTGTGTTTGTTGACTGACTCATCTCTAGTCGAAGGAAATGCGAGCATGGAACACTTATGGCATAACAAGCTGTGGAAGGAATGACGTCTCCAGAGATGGACAGTGTGCTCTCTCGCTCCACTAACTGGGTTCTGGTTAATATTTATCCCCCTGTACTTCCATGCTCAAACCTGTGTTCCTATCATTCAGCATTAGCATCAAGCAACTTTCTACAAACATGAGAACGGATTATTCAGTCCACTTAACTGCAGCTTTTCACAGTTTCACTGTGTTACTGGAATGGCCGACATAAGCCTGTGTGGGCTCCATCTCACCAGCCACAATTAGGGAGCGGCTGCAACTTTGAAATGGCGAACAATCAATTTGACCATAGAGGAATGTCTTTCTTTTTTCATATGATGAAGAGATGGACACTCTCGGACTCTCGGTTGAAACTGGGGGAGCTGCATAAGAGCACAGTGGAGGATTTGCTTCCAAACACTTAACTGTTCTGAAGTTTCACATCCAACAAACACTGGACTCACCCACAAGTACACACACACATACTCCCTCTCGCTGCTCTCTTCCTGGAAACCAATGGTGTAATCCTCTTTTCTGTAGCATAGTGGTCTTTCCTGATGAGCTGTAGAAGTGCTAACCATTGCAACGGGAGGATAATATTGAAGCCGCTGTTCTGATGGGATGGCAGTTTAGTTGGTTTTGCAAAGCATGGCAGTGTCAGTGTGTGTGTTTGTGTGAAGTGGTAACAGGGGTGTAAGTTGGCCTTCGATAGTATGCTCTTATGGAGGGGTTGGCACAAACGTGCACGCACACACACACACACACACACACACACACACACACACACACACACACACTTCACTTGCAGACTCATACACAAATAAAGGCTTCTTTCTGTGATGGCCTGGGCAATAACAAGGGCAGCGTAGAAAGAGAGAAGGGTAAATGTTAGTGTGACTGCTGTGCTGTCTGGGCCTTTCTGAATGACGTGTGTGTGTAAAACACACCACGACACAAAGAGCCTCTTTGTGTTCCCATGTGGCTAATGCTGCTTTTCCATAGTGTTGCCTTAATAAAACATTGGGGTGTGTGTTGCTTATGGAGCCAGGGCAGCAAGCTTGTTGCATAACGTTCAGAGGCGAGAATGACGCTGTAAAACAGTATGAGGACCACTACTGTGAGAGTTAAGAGCAGTTTTTACCGGGGTATGTTTTTGAGGTTACGAAGCAAAAAATCTGCCAACACCTCAAAGTAGGGGTGTGCGATAATCGTGTTTATAATCGTAATCGAGATTTAATTATGTAATCGTGGCAAATTTTCAAAATCGTTCATTTCAATTGTTATTTAGGCTACAAGAACGAGGAACGTCTAGATGCGCCAGTTAGCAAAGCAACCAGTGTGAGTGCGCGTGCATCAGACGTTACATCACTTTCCCGTGAATGAATGGACCAAATACTTTCCCCAATACTGCGTTCATGAACTGTCCCCTTAAAAAAATACTACGTGGTATTCAGTCACGTCCCTCCGCCCCGTCCAGTAACGGCCGTGTTCAGACAGGTTTGGACCGTTCGTTTTTTGTGAGCTGCGAGCGAATGTGTCAAGCCAGGCAGGAAGTCAGACACAGGAACGGCATAGAGCATCCGGTCAATTTCAAAATAAAACAAATTTCAAAATAAAACAAATAAAATAATCGTTCATTAATTGTAATCGAGGTAAAAGTTTGAAATAATCTCAATATTGATTTTTAGTCATATCGCCCACCCCTACCTCAAAGTTTTAATAAATGGCTAAACCATAAATGGCCTCCAGGGTTCAGATAATGGGTTGATCCACAGGTTGATAATGAGGACAAACATGAAAGCAAACACAAAGAAAGTTCTTCCCTCTTACACCGTGGTGTATCATCGGTCTGGTGTTCAATGCATGCCAGGAGTTATTTTGGTGTACCCACTTTCCCTTGACCTACTTCACCTACTAGTACAGTTCGTTATTTCCTATTTCGTTTGTAGACACATAAGAAAAGTATTTTATACTGAAACCACTGGTTCTAAATTGCTCTTCCTCTTCAAATAATCACAAATCTATGTATAATAATCTACAAATTCCTCAATGTGCTTTAACTTGTTTGCTTTACAAGATATTGAAGGTCTGAATGTGTAGGTGGAGAGAACAACAGCGGTAGAGCCACTGTTCTCGCATTACTCCATGACGTGTTTTATGTAATATCTAACGGCCAAAGCATGATATAAAAAACAACAAAAGAACGCGAGGACAGAGCGACACATCATCAGCTGCCTGCAGTGTGAACACACGGTTGCATCCATTTAGTATTAAGAGCCTTTCAATAACACTTATCTGAGCGTCTCCCTCACCCCGGTATGCACCGAGGGCATATGGGGATAAACGTTGACCTTAACACATCCCTATTTATTTTCCAGCCAGCCATCTCTCTTCACCAGAGCCCGTGAAATACCAGGGATTCCTCCTAGAGGTTTATATCGCCAGGCTGGGGCTCCGCGGTTGGCTGGACACTGCTGCTCGTCAATCCCAGCTTTAGTGCTCCCTCCCGGGGGAGAAACCACAGCTCCACAGCCTCTTACAGAGCTCAGGAGGAGTACTGTTGAGAGCTGCCGACAATGCAGATGTAGTCATAATTTGTGGATATATGTTGGGGGAGGGTGGAGAGTGTGTGCGCGTGTGTGTGTGTGTGTGTGTGTGTGAGGAGGGAGCAGATTTTTGTCTCTGTGGATGTATTTCTAAGTATCTCAGTGAATTCCTCAAAAGGCAGTATGGTTGTGCACTTGTGGTTGCCAGGAGTATGAGTCATACAGTCAAAGAGCAACCTTACCCTTATACTTACATACCCTACACACACACACACACACACACACACACACACACACACACACACACACACACACACACACACACACACACACACACACACACACACACACACACACACACACACACACACACACACACACACACACACACACACACACACACACACACACACACACACACACACACACACACACACACACACACACGGCCTCATGGAGGACAGCATGTGGATGGCCGGGTTTTCATTTATTTTCTTTCATCCTTTCCCTTTTTTTTTTTTTTTCAGCAATGGTCCAAAAGCTATAGGTTGTCATATCAGTGAAGTGAGATGAGTGTCACACACACCACAACACAATCTCTCAGTCATATAACTGCTAAATATTAATGTATAATATGAGCCTTATTGAGGTACCGCACCCTGTAGCTTACAATGCACATATGCGACACGTCCCGGTACATATTTTCTTCCACCTGTACACCAGATAACGTGAATAGCTCATGATGCAGCACATCTGCTTCCAACCTGTACATCTGTCAAGAAAGATTTGGTGTAATTATGTGTTTTAGTCGTCAGTACATTCTCCTGCTGTAATTATTTGTTTCATTATATTCAAAATGGTCTACTCTTATAAACTTTGCTGAATGCGCTATGATCTAGATCCTTCTCTCTGCTGCTGCGACCCAGTTCGCCCACTGTGATCGTTTACATTTCATATAATCTATTATAACACACTGAGTTAGCTTAGCGTGTAACACTGTGCAAGAGCCATAACACTGTCTAAATCTATGAGTAACCTGCAAAAACAAGCCGGCTATGCCACAGCGGACCACCCTGAAGGTGCGTTTGGGTGTCAGGGGTTGGGCCGCCCTTGGTGAAGCAGCCCATATGAAGGAGTCGTCGGCTGCAGCAAGGCATGCTGGTCCGACAGAATTGACACGCAGAAGAATGAGGGAGGGAATGTAGATAAAAAAGAGCTCGGTACATTCCTGCAGCGCCGTTGCATAAAAGCTGTTTACACCCCAACTAGCAGTCAAGTGTGTGTGTGATCATCACTTTGAGCGCCTTTCTCCCGCCTCCGTCTGCTTTACAAGCCAGAGGTTTACAATAAAGCGCTGAAGGACATGAGCGCCAGTCTGGTTATTAGGTTGTAGAGGGGTTGACGGATGGGGGGGATGGTGGGAGGCGTGCGGGGCTACGCCTCCTCTTTTCAACCTCCATCCTCCAAACCACCCGTTTGCCCTTTCTCTTGTTCTTTCAATCTGCAAGAAGCTTTCTCTGCTTTCCTCTGCTCCCCTGACAGCTTTTACCATTTTTTCTACTCATCCTGTCTCGTTTTTTGTAAGTTTTACCTTGTTTATCCTCAATCGGTCACCTTTTTTTTTCTCTATCCCTCTTCCCTTTCTCTCCCTCCACATCCAGTCAGCCCGATGAGTCACTCACTTTCCTTTGTATTGGCCTGTAAACCGTGTCACCATTTAAAATGCACAATACCAAAAAAACACATGAAAAAATGAGTGATTAATGACTCACCTCTGTATCCCCCATTTCTCCCTTTCTTTCCCCTTCAAGTCTTGACTCATTGCAGTTAAGATTCACTCCTTCACCATAAAGCAGCTCTTGGCATTCAGAGTTGAACGCTCACACCGGGCACATATAACTTCAGCCTAACCTCCAGCTGTGGACCGTACAGGAAAACCTGCAACGCACAGCACGCTTTTAAAGGTGAACCCAACACAGGGTGCCTTAAATTATTTCTTTACTACCCGAGACAATGGGGAATGTAAAAACCTTAAAAAGGTCTTGCAGATTTATGTGCTTTCAAAGAGCATGGATTTTCTTTTCCCAGGGAAGCAGACAAGACAGTTGGGGGTTTTTCACACGCTCATCTATATTTAACAGCACATGATCAAACAATAAAAAATAAAAAAATCTTCCAAATGTTTCTTGTAACCATCAATAATTCAATTTCAAGCCATAAAACAGTTTTTTTTAAATGTTTGCTCTTATTTTTTGATCATGATGATGTTGTAAATCAATAGACGGACAGCTGTTTAAATTCCCAATTATTTCAGAAGATATTGTACATGAGCTACATAAGATGCAAGGGTGCTACTAATCTTAGCCAGAACTGTATTCAACTATGTCATTGTTGTTGCTCCCCGTTGCATAGCAATATTGTTTGGCTTTTGGTGGTTCTGGGTGGAAGTGAAGTCACGCCTCAGTGGGTCGGTTCGACCGTGCGATGGCCGCTTAAAGACACGTTCATCGTGCATTCATCAAAGCAGAGGTTTTACAGTTTTGAAAGCCAGTCATTTGAAAAGACCCAGTTGTGCCACCACTATTTTTAGACCAGCTCAAGACTGGGATAGGCATAATGGAAAAGCGTGTGACACTCAAGCTGTACATATCACACGACTGGGATTAAATGGAAGAAAAATGAGGAGATACTAGTAAATGTAAATACTTGTAAATGATACTTTACAGCGGAAAGGAGGGGCAACAGCTGCATGTACAGTCATATGAGAGAGCAGGAAAGTGTGTGTGTGTGTGGTGCGTGCGTGCGTGCGTGCGTGCGTGCGCATAAACCAGACAGTATAGCACTCCACAGTCAAGTCTCACACCTCCACTATAACGGTCTCATTCATCATTGTGCTCTAGACAGCACAGGGGTCACCAACCCTCTACTCTGTACACACACACACACACACACACACACACACACACACCTCATTATACGGGAACGCAAGGGATAACAGCACCCACCGCCTCTGCTCAGACTGCACCCAAAACATCATTCACATCTAAACAACATTTGTATGAGCTGCCCTTGAAAAGGCACCCAGCACCCACCTCCTGTTTTAATCTCGCCAAGAGGCAGTAAAACAGATAAACAGCAGCAGGGTTTTTACTGTACATCCAAAAAGGGACAACCTGGATTCAATACCTATTTTGCTGAAATCACACAGCAAGTCACACCTGGTCCCACGGTGGACAAGCAGCTAGTGTGTGTTTGGCAATAGGATGACACTGATGTAAAGGGGCCGATATTGGCCTTTTATGAAAAAAGTATATTTTTTTACTCAACATATTTTCCTCAACAGCTTCAGGGGTATCAGTTGGTGAAATCTGCAGTGAAACCTGCCCCCCGACCCCCCCTTAAGGAGCTGACAACCCTCAAACTATTTCATCAGTCTGGGTTTCAGTGCAGAGTTTTCTGTCCCATGGTGTAAATGCGGTTTCAGAGGCTTTTCCACCCTGACGGGAATAAAACTCTGGGGCAAACACATACTACTTTTCATTTTCTGGTCATGAAAATGAAATGAAAGATTAAAGATATTGAATAATGGCACAAAATATTGGTTATCAGCAGCTTTGACCCAGAAATATCCGTATGGGGCTTCAGTCAAACCCTACTCTGCACCTTGCAGCCATCCCAAACCCTCCCACTATTGTTATGCCTCTAAACAGCAATGGAAAGCAATGGGAGTGGACTGTGTTCTTTCATTCTAGTTCGAGAAATCAGAATAATGCAGTGAAAAGATAATCAGTACAACATGTAACGCCACGTCCTGCTGCACCTTTGACACCATGCTAGGTAGTGGTCTACTGGTGTATAGCAGGCCAACGCTTGTGGGCTGCTTCAACACTGTTGGTAAAGGGATCAACGAGATTACACAGCAGTCAGGTGCACAGCTGCTTGGGCACTGATAAGCAGTGGGGGTCACACAATGCATAGACGGACAGTTCAGCACACACGCACAAATCTGCCTGCCCTAACATTCGCACCGAGCCAGACATCTATACATCTACACACGGACACACCTCTCACAGTGTTATGACAGACCACATCCTCCCAGCCCTGGGGGGGTAAAACCCACCGGCATCTCTCTCCACTCAGGTTGACAGCAAATCCATACTGTGGTCTTGTCTCGTAAACCTTAACCTGGAAGGGTGTGGTGCACCTCACCCCTCCATCTGTACACCCAATGGTAATGTACTACCCCACTCGTCTCCCGATGGGACCGGCCTAAACCAGAGTATCGGGGGGGGGGGGGGGTATGACTCATCCCAAACGGGTCATCAAAACGCACCAGTGGTCCCCATCCTCCATGCCTCCCTTCCCCGGTGGCAGGGGGAAAAAAAAGAGGCCGGGAAAAGAAAAGCAGGGGGGTGGGGTGGGGGGTGGGGGGGTGGTTGAGCTCCACTCATCCCTTCTGTTCCAGTACAAGGGATGGACAGCTCCATTTAAAACACAATAGGCACCCTCCCCCTGCTGCCCATCAGCCTCCTGCTGGCAGCAAATAGGAGGGAGTGTGTGTGTGTGTGTGTGTGTTTATATGTGCGCACAAGACGGTAATGCGGTTATCAGAACTTCCAGGGAAGTAGGAAAGGGGAAGTGTGAGCGCGTGCACACACACAGATGAGGTATGTGCACGTGTAGGCAGTCACTTTCTCTCACACAAACACACAGTAGCAATATGAGCAGCATTGTGGTCCGCTGCAAAGTCACAGATCAGCTTCATGTTAACACTCATAGATAGATCAATAGGGGGTTCTCACACACACACACACACACACACACACACACACACACACACACACACACACACACACACACACACACACACACACACACACACACACACACACACACACACACACACACACACACACACACACACACACACACACACACACACACACACACACACACACACACACACACGCTAGCCCTTTACCACCACTACACCAACTACATGTACCCGGACAGAAAAGAAAAAAAAATTCATGTACGCCTCAACTCCTACATGTTGCTACTGGATAATCACTAGTTAGTTAGTGTGCAAGTCTATGTGTGGCCTACAAACACAATCAGACAACAATAGACCTCCAGCCACTGTATACAACCACACCCTGCCTGTCATAGACTATCAACAAACCCATCTCTGTTTGCTCTCGTCTACAATGCAGGGAGAGTACGTCTGCTGTCTTTAAGTTATGCTCCGTAGTGCACAGTGCTTTGCTGTAGTCTAAATAAAGAGGTGATCTTATGGACTGGGAATATGCCAAGTTGTTGTGGAAATTGACCCATTGGTTAACATAGCAGTTAAAGGACAAATCCCCCCAAAAAAACAAAAAAAAACAAAACACTAGGACATTGTACAAAACCAGCTGCAGACGATGATGGTGTTGAGATATTTCCAGTGCAGCTTCAATGGAGTTTAGTAGCATTGCACCATTCAGGTATGTTCTCGTCATTTAACGGCTAATTTGACCAAAGAGACAATCTGCCAGAAACGTCTAATCCCCTAAACGCAGCAATTTAGATTAGATGGAACTTTAATGATTCCTCTGGGGAGACTCGGTCAAATTCAGCTTGCATATGGATTCAGAGCAACAGAATAAAACCAAACCCCGGGTGGTACACCATACAAAATATAACAAAATATCCATTAGATAACAACTTATTGTAAAATGCAGCTAGTTGGACTGAAGGGATCCAAGCAGATTCACTTGTTTTTATTTCAGTGTCAGCGATGTAAGAAGGGGGATAAAGGATTTGCTTTTGTTTTTGTTGTAACCAGCACTCTGAGAGAATTAGGACAAAGTAAAGGGAGTGACTGGCGGTGGTTTTTTTTTTTTAGAATTTCATCCACTTTACTCAGGCCTCTAGATTTACCCAGATCTAAGTGTGCAATCCTAATCTGGTAAAACTGTGGCTTCATTGTGTTGATGCACTTCAATCCAACACCATGACAAACTGGTGGGTTTATTTCTGCTTTGTGGATCCCTGGAGGTGGCGGGGCTTATTTTCACTGCACCTACAAACTCCATACCAACTTCCCTCTACTTTATGTTCACACCTTGTGTATTTGTGTGTGGGGAAAGGGGGGGTTATGGGAGTTGTGATGAGTGACAGTCTATTTCCCCCAGTCTCTCCCACACAGTGTTATCAGCGTCGAGTCTGACAGCAGCCTAAATGCTAGTCTACTACTATGTCCTGTCTGCTGGCGAACTCAGATAGAGCCAGGCTTACAGCAGCGGGCTGCTACAGCACCATGCATCATCATGATGGATGCTACCCAGCGTAGCATTACATAGTTAAGTCAAGGAAAATCTCCACTCCAATCTACTTTCCAAAGTTTTGTTTATGCAGAGGCTATTTTCAGCAGTTGGGAACTACTGGAGAGTTGCAGCTTCAATATGTTAGTGAGTTTGAAGTTTTACCCTGATATTTATATACACACACATGTCCCTAGTGCGTTATAGAGATATTTGCACAACTAGTAAGCAGCAGATGAGCATAAAAAGTGAATTTGGCTCCACAGGCAGGTAGTCGCCCGTCTCTTGGATCTGTGAGCTTTGAAGGAGCCAGGTAACAGATGCACAATTACTGGTCTCTAGCTGTACACTAGAGACCAGTAATTACACACACACACACACACCAATATGTTATCAAAAAACACACGCACACACACACACACACAAAATTGCCCCTAGCTGCTCCAATTCCCAAACGCCTTCATTAATTCGTCTTCACAACAATCAAGCCTCTCTGGTTCAGCCTGTTCTATGAGCTCTTCAAATACAATCAAAGATCTTCCAGAACTTAAAAGGACCCACTCCAAAACCAATCTGCCTTGCTAATCAGCTCCCATTAACGTGTCGCCAACCCAACTCCCTATAAATGACTTTCAAAAACACTCCCTATTCTCTCAGTAACATCCTATATACTTCCATACTTCATATGTGTCTTCTCTGCAGCTTTGTATGTTTGTAGATTTACACTCACTCTGACTGCGCTATTGCGTTGCATTGCAGCGGAAGTTTATTCATTTCCAATGGAACGCAGCGTATGGCTAAATTTCACATGATGCATACGTTCAATTTTTTCAACATATGCATCAAATCGTATTCGTGCACTAGGCAGGAAGTAGTAAAACAATACAGGAAAAAAATGGACCTGGACCAGCCAAAGTGTTAGGGTTCAGGAGTGCAAACCAGTTGATTCAAGAGCTTTTGTTCAGGGAGGAATTCAAAATCAAAAATATTGTTACGGAGCTGCATAAAGATTCACGCAGCAGCATGCAATACCACCACCAGTGTGATCAGGGTGTAAAGGGAATTATTTTTGAGTTGACCACAAGATGTGGAGATGAGGCAGGAAGTGGAAAAGGAAATGAAGACGCTATACTACGAGGCAACACAACTAATCACGTAATTCTAATTCTTCCTCTTAGCCTTGCCTATTTGTCGTCAATTATGTGTCTGAGCTCTTGTTTATTTGATTTTCTTATTTGTCTCATTTGTTTAAGATAAAGTAGGTATCTAACTTATTGTACTTTTACCGTAACACTAGTTATGCTCTTAGATGCTTGTTTAGGAAGGAAATGCACTTACGATTTCTGGTTCTCTTGCCTACCTATGTTGAATGCACTTATTGTAAGTCGCTTTGGATAAAAGCGTCTGCTAAATGACTGTAATGTAATGTAATGTAATGTAATATTTTAGACCAACAGCAGGAGTCACAGACCGGTCTGGTGGGCAACAAACTCCACTTCGACCGGTCCGAGGCCAATGGGGTGCATTCTCCCCCCCCCACAAATGTGTCCTCTGTCCATACAAGCCTGCTGAAATTGGTTTCTGCAGCAAGTACATTGTGGTCTTTACCATCCCCGGCTGTTTGGTCAAGCTCCAGCTCGAGAGGCTTTCTCTGGTACACACCTAATTGGAGGGTGGTTTCAAGCATAAGAAAACAGTAGGGACAGCTCCCAATTTGTCAACTCCCAAGAGACTGGTGGTGATGGTGTGTGTGTGTGTGTGTGTGTGTGTGTGTGTGTGTGTGTGTGTGTGTGTGTGTGTGGTGGGGTGAGGGGAGGGCGCAAATGGGTTCTGTTGTCCCTTCGTCCCCTGAGGCTAGCATGCTTTTGCAAGCAAGGTTTTCTGTGTGTGTGTGTGTGTGTGTGTGTGTGTGTGTGTGTGTGTATCGGGGGGGAGGGGTCAGGACCACTACCTGGGGACCGGCATATCATATTGATGAGTCTTGTGTGTTTAACTGTACCTCTGGGTATCATCTGGCCTCCATCCCTAATCTAGCCATTGTCTCCTTCAATCTATTCCTCTCCATCTCATCACTCCATCCCTGCAGCCTTTGCTCCATCCATCTCCCTGTCGCCCCCCGTATTGCCTCTCTTTGTCTCTCTCTCCATCTCATTTTGCTTTCTGTGTCTCCCTCTGTGTCTTTCCTCTTTCTCGCTATATCTATTAATTTACTCGGCCCGGGATGGATGGAGGGGGTGGGGGGGGGTTAATGAGAGACGTGAGACTACGGGGCAAGGTGGAGGATGGGAATCCCTACAGAAGAGAGAAAAAACAAAGACTACTCTCCCTGGTACAGAAATCAAACTAATTTAACGAGGGGGAAAAACGCATCGAAGCCTTTGAATAAATACTTGTTTCTTCTTTACTCCACCGTTTTACAGCTGATCTCAGACAAATAGTTCATAAACTTAATCTTTTAACACGTTGTAAAGATCGAGCACATCTAGGAAGCGGAGACCGCGCTGGCAACGAACAAGCAAATAATCTAAACCCAACAAAAAACCACCGAGCAGCAGCAGCAGCACCAGTTGGCATAGTCTGATTTGGAGTAACATTTGAATAACAAAAACAGAGCGCGATGCAGGCCACGGCCCAGTTCAGGGAGAAACACCCAATTAGGACTGAATCCAACATGCATCGTCATATTTAATGGAGTAGTCTCTCTGTTGTTGTTTTGTTCTCTTATTTCAGGGGGGAGTCAAACAAATTTGAAACCACCAGTGTACCACATTTTTTCGTTTGATGTTCAGAGGGGAATTCTCGTCTTCTTCTTCTGTAGTTTGGTTGTATATGTTTATATGTATGTAATGGTAGTAGTATTAGCAGTATGCTGAGTATGTTACATTACAGTCATTTAGCAGACGCTTTTATCCAAAGCGACTTACAATAAGTGTATTCAACATAGGTAGGCAAGAGAACTACTAGTCACCAGAAATCATAAGTGCATTTCCTTCCTAAACAAGCAACTAAGAGCAAAACTAGTGTTAAGGTAAGAGTGCAATAAGTCAGCTACCTACTTTTCTTAAACAAATGAGAGAATCAAATAAACAAGAGCCAATAAACAAGAGCTCAGACACATAATCGACAACAAATAGGCAAGGCTAAGAGGAAGGGTCAGTGAGTGTGAGTATACCAACAACAGAAAACCTAAAGCCCAGTCACAGCTTTCATCCAGTCCCTCCAGTCCACACCTGCTCGGTTCAGCATTTTCCCTTTCAAGGCCAGCCAAAATATGAAAGAAAAAAAAACCTGTGAAAGGGAAGATGACCCAGGTTCTTCACAACCCACCACTTTTGACAGAGCAGGATTTTCAACTCTGCGACATCAAAGGCAGCAAAAGCGTTCAACCCTTCCTGTGTCTAATAGATTTGGGGGGGGGGGGGGGGCTAAATGGAGGAAAAGCTCAAGCCCCTGAAAAGCTACCGTCGGTGAGTGAATGTCATGGAGATGGTCAAGCAGCGATTGAGATTCTGGACCCTTCTCTGGGAGGTCCGGGAAGCGAGAGACGAACGTAGGTGACTTTGAAAATAAAGAGAGAGAGAGAGAGAGAAAAGAAAAAAAAAAGGACACAATCATTGAAAATGAGTGAGTGGCCTGTACTCTTCATTCCTCTCTGTTTCTCTGACTCAGTTCCCGGGCAGTCACGTTAAATTCAGGCATGAGATGAAAATGTAGTAAACAAAAAAAAAAGAAGAAGAAGAGAGGAGGATTAAATGACATGACTTGATTATATTGTTGTGTTTGCGGCGAGTGTTCCTGCTGCCTCACTCCAGGAAAGTCACCTTGCCTCGCTAACAGAGGATGCGGAGATAAGCAAGGCCGATTAGCCTTGGCATTACATCACTGGTTGGTTAACGCTTTCATGTACCATCATGCAGAAAGAAGAGAGACAAAGAAGAAGAAGAAAATCTGATCTCTCAATAGCTTGGACGCTTACTTCTGCAATAAAGAGAATGACGTTGAGAGGGCTTACGGCAAGGATTGTCATGAGACGAACATGAGCGGTGTGTGTGTGTGTGTGTGTGTGTGTCTTGGCAAAGAAACCTGATATCATAGTTTAGTCAACAAGCTGGAGCATGGTGCTGCTCTTATAAAGCTAGCCTCTTTGAAATCAGGAACATTCAAACCCAGGAAACAAACGGCCTGTCCTCTGTATTATACAGTCCCCCGGGGAAACGGATTTACGATTAGCAGCCACTTTCTGAGATGACCACATCCTTTTGACATGTGCACAGCCACGCACACACCCAAAAACACCCAAACACACACACACACACATCCCGAGTGATAATGGATTCAACGCTAATAGACGTCTCATAAAAGTACAATTACAAGTCCTGATTGCAACCACTCGTGGTATCCTCTTCTGGGAAATACTGGTATATTTTGTTTTCTTCAAATTCTTCAAAGTGCTCAATAGATGGAGCCTCCCCATTTGTAGCTTCTATAGAAAACAGATCAGACCATTTATTTCAAACAAGAATGAATGAATGATTACCACATTCATTTTGACACATTGGTATAACTTCCATAAACACACAAGACCATTGCCGAAATCCCAGCCTCTAACATTGCGGTGCCACCAGTTTCGGACGGACCACCAGGTTTGGCAGGAGATCTGGCTGGACTGCTTTACAGCACATTACAGGGAGAAGGAGCCGTTCTTCCACTGCAAAACAGAGCTAAAGCGTCCAGGGTTTCTGGCAATGGCAGATGGAAGGAGTAAAAGGCCGATTGGGAAAGAAAAAAAAAAATCACTTCCAAAATGTTAATCCTCTTCAGTCAAGCCAAAGACGCCAGGGAGGGGACAGGAAGCAATAGGGTTTATGGGAAAACTGGGTCTTAATTTGAGAAGCAATAGCACTACCAGTACCACAGGCTACCAATCGTCTCCGCCACGGTCTCACTGATATATTGTGGACTGTATTCTGTGAAGAACTGAAAGAGCAACGGTCAATCTAATGAAGACTCAAACACCTTTTGAGTCGACAGAGCTAGCCAAGTTTCAAAAGTTGTCGAGCAGCAGCGGTGTCTGTCCTCTGATGGGCCAATCTGTGGACCCAGCATGGGGTCATTTAAGCAGGTTTTATTTGGTATCACTCCAGATTCCTTATCAAACCCCCTCATGTTAGTTAAGACGTCTGATAAGCTTAAGAGGCACGCTAATTTACAGCCCACCCATCCATGCCTCCCCCTCCCTCCTTCAGCCCGAGAGTCCAGTCATCGCAGTTTGACGCAGCTCAGTTAGAAGCTTGTTAGTTAGTTTTCTTTGGCTGTAGTTTGCATGCATTTGTATGTGCTGTGGACGTGCACACTTGTTTGAGCATTTTGCAAGGATGACAGCTTGCTTGGTATTTTACAGTAGAAATCCTTTCAACGTCTTTACACAATGTTTCAAATCAACCAAATCAAACATCGTAACACGTTGATGTGCCTGGACGGAGCCAAACCAAGAGACATTTGCGAGTCCCACCCTGTTTTGCGTATCCATTCCCTTAATCAAATCAGAGATAAATCGGTTTCAACCTGGGTTCAAGAATTCTGATACAATCTTATCTTCAACTCTTGTGCTTTTTTAATGATCTAACAATTCAGTTTGTGTGTATTGTGACAGCTAAATCATCACTGATGCACCTCGCTTTACATGAAATCGTGCCGTGGGTTTTAAAATGACACCATTACACGGTCTGGTTTGCTTTTGGTATGAGACATGGTAGGCCGGGTGTGTCATATTGAAGTGGGCACACACACACACACACAATCACTCAGACAGACAAACACACACACTTCACTCCCCTGCAGTGTTTCCTGTCTACCGTGGCTGATCATTTCCCTGTAATCTAATGCTCAGCTGCTCATCTCCGGTTGGCTTTAGCTGTGTGTGTGTGTGTGTGTGTGTGTGTGTGTGTGTGTGTGTGTGTGTGCATGAGTGTGTGTGTGTGTAGTAGGATTATATTTTCTGTCTGACTAGGAGAACAATGCTGTGTGCTGTACCAGTGATTCACAAGGAAAAACAATCCCAGGCATTAGTGAACTTTGCTCTTCTCAAACAAACTTCAAAATCAGCGCGTCAGTGTACGAGTCTGCAAGTGTAGAAGTGTGTGTGTGTGTGTGTGTACACGTGTGTAGGCTTTTATCTGTATGTTTTGCATGCAAAGCAAGGTCATGATAATGCCCTGCTAAAGCAAATGAGGTGTGTTTGTGTTTAGAGAAGTGTGTGTGTGTGTGTGTGTGTGTGTGTGTGTGTGTGTGTGTGTGTGTGTGTGTGTGTGTGTGGGAGTGATGAGCAGCTGGTTAAACACAGCGAAGCAGTGCTGTGTTGAGTTACTGGATGGAGAGAGGTCATGACACTCTGCCAGAACACCACTTCCCCAATCAATTGTGTGTGTGTGTGTGTGTGTGTGTGTGTGTGTGTGTGTGTGTGATGTCAATGAAAAAGCAGACGATAACCGAGGTGTGCGCCCCCCGGGGTCTTGTCTGAGTGAAGGAGTGTTTTAACAGTGCGTCATATCACAGGCTTGACCGAGGGCTGAAAACAGGGAGCGTTAATGTGAACACTGGTTGATTCAGTGACAGCCCATAAGAACCAGGCACCCGAGCACTGCAGATGACAGCTTTACATCAGCTAAATGGGTCCATGTGCTTTAACAGCATTGTGGGGTACCAACAGAAGAGACACCTGTTGCACAGTTTTATACAATAAGGCTTTGAAAATTCAAAAGGACGCACTGGGCATGACATTCTCCAAAGATTAATTGGTTTGGACTAGGGGTGGGCGATATGACTAAAAATCAATATTGTGACTATTTCAAACTTTTACCTCAATTACGATTAATGAACGTTTATTTTATTTGTTTTGTTTTATTTTGAAATTTGTTTTATTTTGAAGTTGACCGGATGCTCTATGCCGTTCCTGTGTCTGACTTCCTGCCCGGCTTGACACATTCGCTCGCGGCTCGCAAAAAACAAACGGTCCAAACCTGTCTGAACGCGGCGTTACTGGACGGGGCGGAGGGACGTGACTGAATACCACGTAGTATTTTTTAAGGGGACAGTTCATGAACGCAGCATTGGGGAAAGTATTTGGTCCATTCATTCACGGGAAAGTGATGTTACGTCTGATGCGTGAGCACACACACACAGACACTCACACTGGTTGCTTTGCTAATTGGCGCTTCTAGACGTTCCTCATTCTTGTAGCCTAAATAACAATCGAAATGAACGATTTTGAAAATTTGCCACGATTACATAATTAAATCGCGATTACGATTATGAACACGATTATCGCCCAACCCTAGTTTGGACTATATGTTGCCTTAATTTCAGGCACAGATGAAGAAGAGGAGGAAGTAGAAGAAATGTTATTGATCCCTGTGGGAGGGAGGTCAGGGCCAGCTACAGAAGAACAACCCTGGAGCTGGTAGGGATTCAGTGTCTTGATCAAGGATGCTTCAGTAGGGCGTATGCTCAACGACACAGGTAAAGCACAGTTGCTAGCTCTAATCACGAGGCCACCCTGCTGCCCTATACTGGCCAAAGTTTGAATGGGGTTTAAGATTTTTGGCGAAACATGCTGACAGTGGGATGCGACGCTGCGGAGGAGGCATAAACAGCTCGCCCACCAACACCATCCACCCGGGGTTCAACCACAACGGCTTCCTTGCTTCCCCTGCATTTACCCTCTGAACCTCCGACCACCTCCACCATGCGACCCCAGCCTGGGAATAAATAGTCCTGGATCTAATTTCACAACGTAATCAAAACACAGGGCTTGTGGGAGAGGATGGGAGCTTGGCAGGATGGCAACTTGGACGGGGCGGAGAATCGAGGAAGGGGGATCAGGCGCTAGTTTATGTAACCAAGGTCAGCTGGAGAGAAAACACAGTAATCCTTGGCAAAGACAAAAACAGCAAGAGCACAAGGGAGGAGGGCTGACCAAGGGAAGGGAAATATGAAAACAAACAGATAAAAGCCGCTGCAGGGAGGGCTCTCGCCTCCTTTTTCTGCGTGGCCAGAGCTTCTGGTTTGGCGTGGGGAGGAGTAATTGGGAGCAGCCGTTGACACTTTAAATAGCTGCCGAGTGTGGTGCGATGCGGTTCGGGGGGGGGGAAGTGGACTTGTCGCCGCAGGCGGAGGAAACTCGAATCTCAGGCGATGAGCTATTGTGTAATTCAGATGAATGGAAGGAAGCAACTCGAAAGCTGGAAAGATCACTCCCTTGACACATCGGGCTATTTTGGGCAAAGACCAAAATATCATCTTCAGCATTAAAAGTTAGCAACATTTCCAATCTGATTTTGTGAAAGAAACTGAAGTAGGAAGCTACCGATTTGTGTCACCATACATTCGTTCTTGTATACGCATTGGCTCAAAACAAGGAGTAATTTAGTTTCTTACCTGTGGAAATCTACTGCTCTTTGCCTGGCATTCCCAACTTTTATATGGCACCCATGGGATTTGTGCAAACCTGGAAGAAAAGATGCGGTTAGAAAATCCACAGGGGGTACCTTTTTACAGTCTTCTCTCCTAAAAAGGCCCAAACTTTCGCAAATTACAAAACAGCTCGTTTTCTAGGAGCCGTAATGTGGAAATAGATAATGATACCAGGGACCCAGAGGCTGAAAAATTCTTAGCCTACACACCCAAGTGAGCTTAAACCATTTGCAACGCCTGCCATGTCTTCTTAATTCATGCTACGCAGGTGAGGGCCTCGGTGCCTCGTACAAGGCGGTTATTGTTCGAGACGACAACAAAGAGCTTGCTGAACACGGAGGGACAAAACCAGCCACGAAAGTCACCTTTTACAAGGCAGACGAATGGCTGCCAAAGACAGCACTGGCACAAGATGAAACATGACCTCTCTGTAGCACTTTCACAAGGGAGACCCGCAGCCAGGAATGGTGAGGAGATCAGCATTTTAAAAAGTATTAAAACATACATTTTAAAAAGCATTAACCTGCAGTTAGAAAGCATTTGAGACGATCTCTTTGCGAGTATTTCAGGGTCAGGCCGACCCGACAACAACATGAATTTGGTTTGGACTCAATTTAAGCAATTAAAGGTTTCGATCACGGTAGAGCCAGACATAGTGCAGCTGACCTTTACCAAACTAAATCTGATCAAGATTAAAGGACCAAGCTGCATGGCTTCATTTCAAAAAGCTGTTAACAGATACAATGCAACCATGAATAATCTTGTGGGTGATGCAATACTAGGACATTTTCATTTTATGCTTGTCCTTCACCACAGGTGTCCTGGAGCTGTAAAAGGCATCATTCCCTTCGCCACAGGAGATCCAAATGATGGTCATTGTCTAGGAATGCTGCCTCAACTTGGCCAACGCTCGGTCAAGCCTGGAGCTTTTCCAATCCACCCTCAAGGTTGTAAAACGTGGTTTTGTTTAAAAAAAAAAAAAAAAAAAAAAAGCATAGTATACTATATGTTCTGTCTTGAGCTCACCGATGAATCTGCTGTCTTAGCATTTTCCTACTGCCGTGGAGATGGTTTTAAACAGCAGGTAACTCTAGCCTTCTGCCAGCTGGTCCCCCAGGTCCTCCAAGCACCCCCCTGGCCTGGATCTGTTGGGTCTTGTTATGTGGTGATTCCCTCAGGTGAGATGCAGGCTCAGACACAAGACTATCTGGAATGGTTCACTCATATGATGTTTCAATTTGTCTCTGAGCCGCTGTGACAGCCGGGATCTGTTCTACAGGAAGTTGGGTATCACTGTGGGTGTTCAGCGTTGGGTTGATAGGATTGATGTGACAGGAACTGGAAGGACTGCCGTCTTTGCGGTCTTGTTTGTTCCCCTCATCGGGCTTTCTATTCAAGGATTAAGATTGACCTGTATCAACACAATGGTTCATCAGGTTGAGCAAACAGGCTGCAGACGAGTTATCAGAGACTGAAGAAGCTCTGCTTTGAGAACATTTGCTCTAAACCAGAGAGATTTTGGAAGCACTGAAACTGTAAGCCTTAGGCTGGGGACACACTAGCAGACTTTTAAAATCCTAATTGTGAAAAGGTATTGCATCACACACCCAAATAAGCTCACACTAGATGATTATGGTAATGTGATCACACATTTAACAATGTAACCAAGGTTATCCTGCTGACTCCTGAAATGGTAAAAACTTGCATGATCCAATGTGAGTCAAACGTATGCAACGTGCATTACTATGCACTGGAAAAAAAAGAAAGAAAGAAAAAACACAGTATTTGAGTATTTGGGCCGTGGCTGATTAGACCCGGTCAACACACGCTGTACACTTTTCAGTAGAGCTGAAGGAGAGTAGACTTCATCAGGCCCTCATTGGCTACTGACATATCCACACTTGGATTGAATCGGTTGATCCTGAAGTGGGGTTGTGAATATCAAACATGTTTGATATGATCAGCGCAGCTCAGATCAGTCAGCAAGTCGATCGGTGTGGTTAAGATTAAACCTGTAAACAGATCTGACCATCAGTCCCCACCAAGCCTCAGATTGGGGATCCCCCTCCCGATTGTCAGGAAGTCCAAATATATCATCCTCTAGTGTGTCCGGAGCCTTAACCAAAAAAAAGCTTAGAAGCCAAAGGAAGGAACATATCACTAGGCAAGCACTCGCACGTTGAGAGGGCCGACTTGAATCTGGATGCATTTAAGCCTTAATGGATCCCTTTGTGGCCATGAAATGGCCTGTGCCAATTTCAGCCAGGCTTCCCATTGTTAGGAAATGCACAGCGACTTGACTGGTGACGTGGTGTGTTCACTGACCCTCGCCAATACTGGTGGGGCAAACATAGGGGTGACATCACACCCAAGAGTCCTTTTATACATGCACACTGCTCCAAATAAACAAGCACCTTTTCTGACAGTGCCGAGAGGGGCCTGAGATCAGGTCTGATTAACACGAAAAAGAGAATTCCACCGCCATCCCACATCGGAGGCAGAGAAGCATATTTTCTGTAAACAGGGGAGGGAAACCTTCCTTCAAAGCAACTAAAATTGTCACAAAAGAGAGTCTCGTGAGAAAAATGAGACTTCAGAACGATGGCATTTCCAGGCGTAATAAAGTACTAAAATGAGCGTGAGCATTACTTGGCATGTTGGCAAATTCTGGCACATACCACAGCACCATAATGCTATTTCTACCAGCTTCTCTATTCTATCCGTTTAAAAAAAAAAAGGGAGCTGGAACACATACATCTCTCAAACACATCAAAAAAACCCAGCTCTTGAAAGGAGGAAATGACACAACGTCATCAAAACCAACAGTGCCACCATTCCTGAGGTTGTTAAGCTGTCGGTCTTAAAACTACCATTGACAGTGTGCCTCTGGCCATAGCTGCTCTATAATTAAATACCAAAAGATTCTGCTTTTTCCCCCCTCTATCCCCGGGAGAATATATACAGAGACTAAAATATAACTCCAAAGCATTCTGTCCACAAGGCTTTGCCCTCTCAGGCTGCTCGATGCCATCCTGCTTCCTTCCACACAACCAACAACTGGCTATTGCACTTCAGCTGAAACAAAAAGGTTATACCAATGCAACCCACCACAAAAAGCTTTGGTGCCTCAGTTTCAAATTGAAATACTGTTGTGGGTGAATTGCAGAGAGCCATGGGAATTTAGTTCTCCTGTGTGACTACATCCAGATATGGGAAATGCCACAATGGGATTGTTGCACAGGGATTACTTATGTAACTTAATGATGACCTGAGAGAGGCTGGGGATCTCTAAGCCTCAGGGAGATAGGGGGTAATGTTTAACAATGACAACTTGTTCATTAAGTCTAATTGTGTTCCCGGGCTGGGCAGGGCAAGCGTGGCGTCTGTGTGGCCGATACATTTAGTTGCAGTGGCATGTTTCTGATGGCATGCCAAAGGATAAGCCCGTCATTTTAATCTGACAGCAACACATGGCATGCGTGCAAATTCTCCGAGGCACATTAGTCAAGTTGATTTTTAGTGAATGGGGGACATTAAAGTGCAATGTTAAACATGCATTTGCCAACACACACACACACACACACACACACACACACACACACACACACACACACACACACACACACACACACACACACACACACACACACACACACACACACACACACACACACACACACACACACACACACACACACACACACACACACACACACAGGTTGGCAAGGTTATCAGCTAGGCCTCGTTTGCCTACTTTCATTACCAATGCTTTTTTAACTCACAGTGCAAGGGGTCATACTCCCTCTGGCTGCACCCCCCACCCCATTGCCTCATGGTTTCAACCACACATTCTCCGCTCTCCCCCTAGACTCAATAGACTGGCCTGTCCCTGCCATGCTTGTCAGGCACTTTCACACATCTCCAGAGACCACATAAAGTTAAAGACTACAACAGCGCTCAGAGTCAATCTGATTTAGAGGCAGAGGAGAGAGGGGAAACAGATAGAGGGCTGTGCAGTCCGCAGCAACCGCACGCACACACACACACAAAAAAAGAAAATCACTGTTCATTGAAGACAATGATTCCAGTCATGCCGAAATCAGCAATAGCAGCCACACAAATCTTCAAGTACAGCATCAGTTGCTGAGTTGCGGAAATTCCACTTGAATATCTTTGAAGGCAGCGCTAGGATTAAGTCTGAACTTTCACTGACTACAGATAACACTCGATAATGAATCAGATACAGAACGGCAAAGGCCCAGGGGCAATCAATAAGGATATCCCCCAGTTCAGTGTGCCACTGGGATGACGCCCACACACTCTTATCCACTTGCCGGCCACGCCTATCCCACAAAATCAGGTCAGATCAGTTCGACCCGGCAATACTGGCAATACCAATCACACGTTACAATACAGCGTGTAAAGGAAAAACTGAGAAGCCTTTTTCCTTTTTATTTTCCATAACCATGTAATGGCTTGAATAAAAAAAAATCTGTTGCCATTACGAATGGAACTTTACATTTTTTTTTGGTGGTGGTGGTGGTGGTGGGGGGTAGTTCCTATTGATGGAGACTTCATAGTTTCTACACTAATTTTCTTGGTTTCTGATCTTGGTTTGCTTGTGGGCAGAGGCTGCTGCACCATAAATAACCCAAATAAGTACATTTTTAAACATACAGCTCTGTCTGTTGTCATGGAAACCCCTATATTGTAATGCAAAAGGTCACAGTTTGCATCATGGAAGTTACAAATGAGTTTTAATCATCATTGGATGACATCTCTCTGGTTCGGGAAGACACAAAGAGCCTGGGGCTAAACCTATTCCACTACAGGGCATGGTTGTTTCATTTTAACTTAACTTGAATTATTGTAAGAATATCATACAACGTACTAGTATTATATGGAAACATCAAATTATGAGCTGAGCACACCATTACACCCACACGAGTGCTACATTCAAGGGAAACGTTGAGTTTAGTATTGACTAGCAAAGCCCTTTCCTCTGGTAAGATCCTTTAATGTCAGTGAAACCCGTGGAAGTGGAATGAACTTGAAGGCAAAGATCTTACTCAGCTATGACGACTGATTTCATTACAAACTTTAGTCAAAGGGGGAAAAAAGGACATTACACAATTTTCCGCTTGATTTAACAAATACCAACAGGAGAAGCAGAGATTCGTGGGAAGATTACGGTCCACTTTCTGAGAGGATTGCTCATTTCTTTAGCCAACCATGACTGTAATCTGCTTTTCCCGTCAAATGAGATCAGCTGAGGAACTGCTCATTTCATGAGCTGCTAATGCCAGTCTATCTATGAAAACTGGTTTAATCTAAGACAGCTTGCTCCAGTCAGATCCAGCATGGTGACTGAAAACAGAACTGACCTGACAAATTCCACTTCTTGAACCTTAGGATTTCTCAATCCCATAAAATTCCATTACAAGAATTGAATGGCAAACATTCAAGAATCAAATCTGCTAACAGAGATCAGTTTGTACAAACCAGCTCTAACACTAAAGTGAGACCCAAACTAGATCACAGCCTCAAGTCATAGTCATTTGTTGCATGTGATCAATAGGCAGCAGATTGAAGGTCTCCAATCAATAGTGGAGTGGGGAGGGCCGGGTCAATACAGTCTGATGACGCCCTCGCTATGCTACACACCAAGCAAGTACCGAGCAGCTGGCTAGGAATGTGTGTGTGTATGTGGGGTGATGAGGGTAAACTCTGAATATAACACTTGGATTGTTGCCCATAGCAAATATTTAATAAATTGCACCATTTTCATGTCAAAAATTCCACAAAAAGTATTCAGTGTTTTGGCTAACAGATATATCGGACTAACTCTCGACTGAAGGGAAACTTTTGCGAATCAAACTACCCAATCATTGTTGAATGATACCACGTCATCATACATTTTGTAAGCAAGGAACCAAATCAATCAATTAGTTTTCTCGAGCTGGAGAACTTTGTACATGTTTTAGTCTTTTTACATTGGTTTCACTGTCCCATCCCATCAGACATCATGAGGTAAAATGAATCATAAGATGATCTATGTGGACAATGAAAGGAAAACACTTTAATTGTATCACGGTCCCCAGAGATCTGCCATGTTTTTGGCATGTTTTTATTTTTGGACCCGCGACTTAAAGCATTTTGGGTTAACCCCTAACACTGGGGAATGTGTTTGGCCCAAACCATCTCCCTTGGATGGTAGGAGTGTGTTGTCGGTACGAGTGCGTTTGTGGTGTATGGATCCTGACACCATGTTTGTGCTACCAGAACTCCACTCCAGCTGGATCCCATCAGGACATCTGTGCTGAGCATATTCACTTCACAGCGCACGTGTGGCCGTGCATGCATGTGTCAGACCAGAAACCACGACCATCCAAAAAAATACAAATAATATAAACACGCTGAATGAGACGTATGAACGTCAGAAGAAAAAAAAAAAAAAAGAATTGAATGCCTAAAATTAAACTTGAAATTGTTTAATTCAAATCTGGTCACAAACTGAGAAGGCCGGTTGCGCTCAGATGCTGCAATGGGGGACAAGCCTTCAGAAGCAGAAGATGCTGTGGTGTGGTTGGAAGCCAACAGATGCCAACCTTGGTTGTGAATTTAGCCACACTTCCTAGATACTACCCCTCATCAATATGAAGGTGGTGTGCCATGGCTGAGGTTATCTCTCCACTAGACACACTTTGGGTCTAGCATGTCAGGCAGCTGCATGAATTTGGCATTTCTGAATTATCATCATTATCTGTAGTGAGTTGCTAAGATGCATGTATGCTCACCATGCTTGTTGTTTGTTAGTTCCTGTTGTCCATGGGAAGCTAGCCTAGTTCCTTCTCAGTGGCAGTGACACTCAAAAACACCTGTCTTGCCTCCTCAGGGGCGTTTTCATTTCAAAAGTGCTTTTTGTAAAGGTACTGCATAATACAAAAGAGAGAAAAAAGTACATTGGCTCCCCAACGTTATCGATAACTACCTACCACAAGAGTTGTAGACAGGGAGCCATGAAAGCCTGAACTCCACCTAAGAAAAGTGAAAACAAGCCACATCTCAAGCCACACAAGTTGAGTTGGTCCAGTGGAAACAATGGCTAATATCCTTCTGCAGAACATCCCAAGAATGTCAAATAGGGACTTTGTGCAATAAAGTGTTTAGCAGCTCTCACTAAATGTCACTCCCACTGAGTACTGCATGAGGTAAATATCAACTGTATTTCTTCCTTAGTTTCCTTCTCTACCTCCTGAAAAATACATGAACTAAAGCCAGCTTAGGTTCAACACATTTTCATAAAGAAAATGGACAGGACACATGTGGTGACCCCAGACAATCCACTGGGCCCCAGTCTTCTTAAATTGACCTATGGGGGTCAGTTTTATCGTCAGGATCCTTGGACACGGGCCTGCAGGCCCCAGGACTTGGGCCTTGTGTTGACGTTTAAATGGAAGGAATGTTAATGGCCGATGGCTTGAGATAGTCCTCCTGACTATCTGCCAACAGGACAGGAGGAGGAGGAGAAGAAGAAGAAGGAGGAGGCGAGGATGGAAGAGAGGTGCAGCCATCGTCTTTCAATTATTGAATAGTATTGGGCAAGTTCTTATCGTTCCATTGTTCCTTATATTGGCTTTATTTCAAGCTGTCCAAAGACGAAAACAAAGAAATTCACTTCAACATCGCTACGCCATTATTTATTTAACAATTGCGTTTCCATCACAAGTTATTGCAGAATTTCTTTTCTGATAAAAAGCTTACAAAGCAAGTGTAAAAACCTTTTGGCAATATTTGCCGCACACAGAGGGAAGAACAAACAACGTTCAGTAGGAGAACACGTAACCACACTGGGGAAGGGAAGGTGCTAAAATGCAGGCAATACTAATATGATACACATAAGGAGACAAGTGTGCTTTTACCATCCTACCATCAGTGAGGTCTCATCCATTATAATGCCTAGTTTAGAGCCAATTGCCATCACCATTTTCGGGCAATTTAGAAAGTGGATCAGGTAAGGTAACGTTTCACACCCATTTAGCAACTGGAGAGTTTAAACAATTTAGTGTCTACGCATGGGGCAACACTCATACCCCGAACTGTAAAACAGAGGGAGGTTTGTGTCGCTGACGTGCGCGCACACACACACACACCTCCACCAAACACTACAAATGTCACTGTTGGGGGTATGTGAAGTGGGGGGTGGGGTCGGAGAGCGCACGCACACACACACACACACACACACACACACACACACACACACACACACACACACACACACACACACACACACACACACACACACACACACACACACACACACACACACACACACACACACACACACACACACACACACACACACACACACACACACCCCTTAAATGTCCCCCATAACCCTGGTAACAGAGGCCTAGTTCACTTCCAGCCAGATTAAAGCTACTGAGGTAGAGCGGGTGGAAAAGATTATTCTTGGTAAGCAAAAAAAACAGAAAAAAACTCTTAAGCTCTCCATTAATAACACGAAGAAAGAGTTATTTATGAAGGCTGCCTGTAGGCTCCTTGGTACACACAGAGACGTCCAGTATATGGTAAACTGAGCATGTTAAGTCATTACAACACGTCCTACACCACCTTTCCATGTGCAGTTTGATTCCTCCTCAAGGGATGTACACAGTAATTTGCACGTATTTTTGAAAATCTTTGTGAAATCATGCACCGGTCACAAAGTGTGCTTCTCTTACCCACCAGGATTACAGTGCAGTAAATGAGGAACAGCACCAAATTTCAGATCGGCTTAAAGAATGTCTAAATCAAAGCCTTGTAATCCAACACAGAAAGGGCAACAGTGCGGCCTGTATACTGCAAGGCTGTGTGTCATGGCTCGGCTTACCAACAAGTGGCAAAAGGTTGTTAGGAAAAGCTTAGGTCCTTGAGGGCGTTCACACACACACAGACACACAGATGTGCATTCACATACTCAGACACACAACAATTAACTTCGGTTTTGGTGACTCTGTACTGGAGAAGCCCTGTTCAGGTAGTATCATGTCTATGGAGGAATGACAGACGACCCAGACCATTCGGAGTGCCAACCAACAGGAAGTGTCATGGTAAGCGGAGAACACATGCAGGCTGGCAGGTTGTAAAATTGCTGTACTCTGCTGTAGCACATCTCTGTTGTATACAGGCTTTAAAAGGATGGGATCAGGTTACTCTATGGCTCCATGAGCAATGTGTTAACCAAGCAGTGATTATACCCACCTGAGGCACATATTTTCTATCAAGGGCCAAATTGCTTTTGTCAGGTGCAAATGTTTTATGGGGTTTCATAACTGTACTAAAGTTAGGCAAGGCAAATTTCAGAGAACCTGGGGAGATTAGTCCTTTACCAAGGTCCTCAACATTTAACATGCCTGTCCAACATTCGTCCTCGCCTTTCCATGGCAACCCCCTTTTCCCAGGACCAAGGGTCCCTCCCCCTGGGGTGTTTAAAGGGAGTCGGGGGGGTGACTTTAGGGGTAGCAGTCTTGAGAAAAAGGGTGTTTCTGGGGAAACTGAGTGCTCCCCCGTTTTCCAAGAGCCTTCATGGTTGCCACTTGGCAACACTCGGCTGTCGGTATTCCAAAATGCTGCTATTGAGGCCCGTCTGCGAAACCACACACACTAGCACAAAGAGAAAAAACCTGGCTGGTGTCGCCATAGCAGATGCTGCTTGCATTGTTGCCTCTGGAGTCAAAAGCCAAAGCTAGCTGTCTGACGTCATTTAGATGATATTCAATTTCAAGAGCGCTTTAAAGTCCATTCATTTCCAATCATAAGCCAGGGGGAATGGCCACCTGTCTAACTGCAGTCATGCAATGCAAAGCACTATTCAACAAGAACAAAAAAGATTTCACACATATCATCCAAGTCCCTGGATCTGCCTACAACCACGGGCATCTCCACAGCAGCACAGACCTGAGAAATGTTAGACACGCAAGTTTGAGACCTTACAAAGTGTTTTCTGAGAAGTTGTGCCCCAGGTTGGATGCTGGAGGTTGGCTTCCAGATGGAGGACACTCCCTCTTCAACCACACCCACTCACCTGTCCTTCCTCTGAGGAGGAAAAGGAGAGGAGCCTGCAGTCAACACCAGCTGTTCTCCAACTGACAGACAAGAGAGGAGACATTCACACATCCTCCTTTACCTCTCCACCCCCCCTTCTCTTCACAACTTCTGCCCGCTTCCCCCTCTCCTTGTTGGCTGGCCTTTTCAGCCTCCACTTCAACAAAAGAAACAAAGGAGGCAGGGCCACTTTCCCTCTCTCTTCCCCCCTGCAGAGAGAAGGCAGAGAGGGAGGGATGGGGGGGGGGGTGAGGAGAGAGACACTAGACCTGCAGAGACTAGACCACCCTTTTAAAGCTGCAAAGACCAAGAACAGCAAAAAATATCTGCATACAAAACAACTACGACGACACATACAGACATGAAAACTGTACGCAAAGCACATTTCACAAGCAGCTCAATGGAGTATGCACAGTAACAAAAACAGTGAGCGTCAAATACCTGAACCAAAGTCATTCTGTCTACAGCCAAGTTGTTTGCACATTCTGCACCAGTTTCCCAAAAATCAAGTCATGCATCTTACAGCCCAAAGTGAGTGAACAAAGACTGTGTGTGTGTGTGTGTGTGTGTGTGTGTGTGTGTGTGTGTGTGTGTGTGTGTGTGTGTGTGTGTGTGTGTGTGTGTGTGTGTGTGTGTGTGTGTGTGTGTTCTTGTACTTCTATCCTTGTGAGAACTAGTTTGAGTTTCAGACCTTGGGAGGACATTTGGCAGCTCCTCACTTGGGTTAGGACTTAGGTTAAGGGTTAAGATTAGAATTAGGGTTAGGTACAGGTTAGGGTAAAGGTTAAGGCTAGACATGAAGTGGAGAGGGTAGAGGGCAGAGTTAGGTGTTAGGGAATGAATAGATTCAGTGGGAGGTCCTCATATGAACAATAAGGACAGAGTATATGTCTGTGCGTGTGTGTGCGTGCACTCAACTCTCCGCCCTCACCTACCCCAGGTGGAGGTCTCATCTTCTCAGCAAGGGTGCAATGACAAAGCCCCTCTCAGCCATGTCATCCTATCTCTCTAGCGGGGCCTCTTTCTCTGAGGGCCTTTCACAAATAGCTGTTTCAACTTGGGGGGAGGATGGGAAACAACATGGGAGTGTGGGTATGCGTGAAAGCAAGCGCACAGGGAATACACAAAAAGCGAGAGTGGCAAAAAGTGGTAAGCATACAGTTGGAGCAATGGGTTGTGGCAGGGAAGGAAAAGGTAAAATTGCCTGAGTTTTGCAAGAAATGTTATGTACGGGGTGTATAGAGGCATCTGAGTGAGAGAGGCAGCATATGCACACAGAAAGAGAGAAACAAAAAGGAAAAAACACTGCGTGGTTCATGCTAATGCCATCGGTTACAACAGCCCACTCTATACTTTGACCGCACCGTGAACTTTAAAGACTAGACCCCTGTTCCCGCTGCACACTTTCAATTACACAACCCTTCTCCTTTCTCCTGTATGCAGTTTGGGATGGTGCAACACTTACATTTTTCTTTTTCATTAGATCAAATGTTTGAACAAGATCCGTCACACAGACATCCTGACAGGCATCGCCCCTGTAAATAATAATATTCCTGAGTAAGAGTTTTGTAGTGCTCAGTCAGTTCAGGCCATGTTCACCATAAGGCAGACCGTGCTAGGGTGAACCATCACATCACGTGTTCTGTTGTTTCAACACCGACCTTAGGCAAACACACACACCGACTCCATTCATATCACACACACACACACACACACACACACACACACACACACACACACACACACACACACACACACACACACACACACACACACACACACACACACACACACACACACACACACACACACACACACACACACACACACACACACACACACACACACACACACACACACACACGGTGGAAGCATGAAGCACGCCCTGATGAGTTAATAATTCACACTCTTATATCGCACTTCAAAGGATTTCCGACACTGTACTGAATCTAGTTTACATTCCACAGCACCGTGTACATCTGGGTCTTCATTTACACATCTGAATAATGAACGGGCTTCCCCTTCTAATTAAATCCTGAGAGAATCCTTAGGAGTGGAATCGCAATTCTTGTCAGAAAGAAAGTCTGCAGCCTCTTTCACCCCATAAATCAAAGGCTTGCCGATTTAAATCATGGACATGGCAAGACGGGTGCTGCAGCCTGTCCAGCTAGGGGTTTTGAGGCGTAATGACCGCCCCAAGCGATGTGCAGAAAAATCTGCATGAATCCAAATGTGACTACCAGGAATTGGGGAGGATAACCAGTCAAGTTTAAGGAGCAAAATCTGGGAATCCAGACACAGCAGCACTCCTTATACGGGTCAGCCAATGAGCTAAAATGGATTTAAGATTTTCAAGTGTAGCATCAGGGGCTTTTTTAATTGTTTTTATTTATTTATTTAATTATTTTTATCAGCCATAGTTCATCCATTCTGGGTTTTCTTTGTATTTAATCTCCAGGCCTACATTTACAAATTTGCATACATTTACTGATGTCGACTTCCAAATACTTTCAGATCTACAAATATCTTCAGATGAGGCAGTATTTAATGTCTGCCACCTAGGCAGATCTTCATATCTCATACGTGGTATCTAGAGGGAGTGGCACTGAGTATCAGATTCTCTACCAAACCTTTATCCCCCTGCCCGTGGATTGTACCACCAGCATATTGCCCCTAATCTTTTTGCATCTGTTGGCTTGCAAAGACCCATTAAACAGCCGGACCACTCTGATAAGGTTACTGACTTAATGCTCAGTGACATAATTAAATGGAGTATTTAATCTGACCATGGGAGCAGAGGGGCCCCCCGCAGGGCAAGGGAATGATTCACATGCCTAGGCTTGGCTGCCCTTCCAAATAACTTTGATCCACGTTGGGGCGATCATCCTCTCCACCAAACCAGATAAGAGACTAGATGCAGAGGATTTCCGCCGCAAATATTTCCTGTCAGTTGACTTCTGTTTGATTTCTGGTCCATATTAGTCCTTGAGTCACATCAATCACTTGTTACATCTCAGTAGTGGTAGGCAGAACTAGCTCTCAAAAACATCAACGGCAAACGTCAGGTTTTGGTGTTGGTCCCTCAGAATCAAAGAGCACAGGCTTCTTTCTAGACTGATGTTCAACAAACAAACCGCTAGAAATCCAGAAGAGGCAGATACACCAGTTCCTCAACTGACCGTAGCCTTAATAGACCAGGATGCAATGCAGCCACAAGACATGTTGTGCTTTGAGTAAGGGCCGTGGCCAGAATCATAGACATGCACCAATGTTTCCAAACTAATTTGCTAGCTAGCTATATTTATATGTCCGTACACTAGGGGTGGGCGATATGACTAAAAATCAATATTGTGATTATTTCAAACTTTTACCTCGATTACGATTAATGAACGATTATTTTATTTGTTTTATTTTGAAATTTGTTTTATTTTGAAATTGACCGGATGCTCTATGCCGTTCCTGTGTCTGACTTCCTGCCCGGCTTGACACATTCGATGGAAAACGAACGGTCCAAACCTGTCTGAACACGGCGTTACTGGACGGGGCGGAGGGACGTGACTGAATACCACGTAATATTTTTTAAGGGGACAGTTCATGAACGCAGCATTGGGGAAAGTATTTGGCCCATTCATTCACGGGAAAGTGATGTTACGTCTGGCGCCCGCCCGCCCGCCCGCCCGCCCGCTCGCTCGAAATTTTGAATTCGATTTTGAAAATTTGCCACGATTACATAATTAAATCGCGATTACGATTATAAACACGATTATCGCCCACCCCTACCGTACACCCACCTTTGATTGAAAGCAACAAGTTCACGCCCTAAAGGCATT
Source organism: Hoplostethus mediterraneus (assembly GCA_034670385.1). NCBI lineage: Eukaryota > Metazoa > Chordata > Actinopteri > Trachichthyiformes > Trachichthyidae > Hoplostethus > Hoplostethus mediterraneus. The sequence goes on from JAXDDW010000013.1 coordinate 6,268,315, forward strand.
CTGGGAAATGAGGCAGGTTGAGGGAAAGTGGGTACACCAATACAGTAAATTACAAAACCTAATCACAAAGTAACTTCTGGAATACATTGAACATCACAAACTGATCATAACTAACAGTGAGGGGATCCGAAGGGGAGTTTTCCTTTAAGGATACACTGGGGAGTACATTCATCACAGGGGAAAGTAGCTTATTGCGCTCTATATCACGTCTGACTTGGCACCTTGCAGTGACAGCTCTGTCCTGACCGGAGCACGTTCTGGGAAACTTAATCAACGCCTCTACTGATGATCTAGTGCCATCGCCAGCCAGTTGCAGTTCATCAATCCCTCCCTCCGTCCTTGACATCTCCCCACCTGTTAATTACCAGACTGGCAGCATAAATGTCACAGCCGATGCTAAACAAGACAAATCATGGCAATGTTGCTTCGCCACTCCTCAGACAGTGTCCGCCCTGTCACCCTCAACCCGGCAGACGAAGAGTACATCCACACTAAGCCGTGTAAATTTGAAAATGGCGTTTTCGGGTGTAGCATTTTCGAAGAGCTTGGAGTCCATACTAGACCACCAAAAACGCATACCTCCTTCCTTGGGCATGCGCAGACGAGCCGAGCAGCCAAATGGGCAGACGAGCTGAGTGGCGGGCTCACTCACAGCTGGATCAAGTGACAGTCAAGCAGTTTGTGAGAGCGTTTTCGAAATGTGGACGTAGCCTAAAGCTTGCAATAAGGACATTTGGTTGGTTGGAAAGGGGGGGGGGGATGAAAGATTGTGACGCCCTGTGTGGAGGACAAGAGCAGTTAACACCCATCCCCCTTCACCCTTTGACCTTTGGCACCTTGACAGTGACAGAAATGTGTGAGGTGAGCCGTGTTTATTGGAGAAGTACTCTAACCAACTCTGCTGTCACAAATACTGCCTGTTAAATGCTGATGTCTGCGAAGTCAGTTGACAGTAATTAGTCTAATGAAGTTCTCTAAAGCAGCCTAACAAATCCAAAATGTGCATGAGACACTTCATTGTCAAGAAATTGCAAAATTGACAGCATTTACAGTCTACAAACTCTTCACACACAATCTTTTGCTTTACAATTACAAGGGGCTTTGATACAACACAAGGGAACACATATAATCCACCGGTGAAATGGCTTTCTATATTTTTATCATTATTCCTTAAATGCCAGTAAGCTCTTTCCCTGAGGGTTTTTCTAAACTGAAATGAAAAAAATCCCAGTCCTCCTCCTTCATCTGGCACCCTTCTGAAATTGCATTTTATTTTTTCCCATCGGGTCATCCCAGGTCAAGCCTTTAAAAAGGTCAAACCGTCCACACCATAATGACAGCATTTATACACAAGGGCAAAGGTCATTTTACAAGTCCAGACAGCCATGGGTCTTGGTGTCTGACTTTACCCAGGTATGAGAAGGTGTCTGCTACTAGTTCTGCTAATAAACAATCATTCATATTCACAAGAGGCAAACAAAACATGTGCCCCGCTCATGTCTTGGAGACTACACTCTTCTGCAATTAAATACAAATATTTTTTAATTACTTTAGACTCACAATGTGGCATGACCTGTAATCATACGCAGAGCGTTCGGGAGACAGGACATGACGCAAAAAGTATGCTGCGGAAATCGTTTTTGTTTACAGCACGAAGATGGCCTTGTATCTGTTTAATTATTTCGTCCTCTGCCCTAACAGACAGCAGTTCCCTGATCTCTTGATTTTAGACTAGGGTGCTGGGTGGGTAAGGTCCGTTTGACTTCCAGACCAACAGATTCGGACATTTGCGTTCACACATACAACCCCTCCGAGTAATAAGTCTAGATAAGTTCCGGATTTCACTGCATGTGTGAAAGCAGCTTTGGAAATCAGTGAGGAAAAAAATAATGGTGGCAGCAAGTGACGCTACAAGCAATCTGAGTTGAATGAGCAATCATCATCATCATCATCATCATCATCTTCAGGAAGGGATATTCCATGTAATTTCCTGGTTTATGTTAAACCATCAATTCAGTTATGAGGAAACAGGAGCAGATGGCAGTGGTTAAAAAAATGGCACTGCACTATGAGGAGAGACTGTCACCCACGGGACACAAAAGGTCACACAACCTCACTGATGGCCCTTCTGTTGGACTGCCACCCATGACACTTGTAGTTGAGTGAATATCGACAAACACTCTAACATGTTCAACAAATGGGAGGGTTAAAAAAACAAAATTAAGAATCGGATTTGAACTTTAACCTTTAAGAGTACCGTTCATCAATATTAAGTCAGCTATCAAGGTGACTACTGCTGGCTTTCAGAAAGACGCTCCCTCCCACCAAAAAGGCACTGATTTTACTTTACTTACTTTTACTATTGCACACAGAAACCTGTATTACACTTAATTTGTAAAATACAACACATAGGAAGCCGTTTGCGTAACATAGTTCTCTCGTATCCAGGAATGTAGTGGAGGTTAAACCCACCTAAAAACATAAATCTTTATGGCATAAAATTCATAGTACATCATAGCTACTATCAACCTCAAGAACTAGAAATCATACATTACCCACCACCATCGCTGTCCTTATGTTACCACAGTTGAACATGGCCTGTATATGGAGATTTGTGAGGGTTGAGGGACCGGTTTCGTTTGTAACACCTTTATTTGTCAGAACACACAGCAGGGTGCAACTAAACTGACACTTTATAGTTATAGAATCGACTAGAGGGGAAAAAAATAGTTCTTAAAATCAAATTATTTAACCGATAGTTGCGGTCATCAGTTCTGATTGGCTGAGTCACACTCGAAACCGTTGTGAAGTACACTGCCCCGACACGTCATGTCAAACGGCATTAAATACCTGGCAATTTAAACTCGTCTTGCTTATCGGCAAACATGAACATGAGTTAAGACCTTTTAAGAATCCTTAGGTTTCACTGGTAAATACGACACTCATAATATATACCAAACAACACTTGGTATATATTATAACTCAATAAAATTGAAATTGTTAGAGCCGGTTCGCCTGTTATTCCCACATCATCTTCCACCATAACAGCAATTGTATAAATTGCGATTTTATTAAAACAAAGTGCAGTTTTCACCACTCATACCTCGACTTAAAACCACTGACTTTGAAGTGAATTACGACTTATTAGGGGGGCTGCCAGTAGAGGAGAGTCAAAACAAGAAGACATGCCGAAATAAATGAGGGAAATTTAACAGTTATATCCCGGAATGAATCTGACACTGTCAAATAGCCGTTTTCGGGGCTGGTGCGCCCATAAACTAGGTTGTAACGTACATTGGTGGAGTTTGGAGAGGGGAAAAAATCAATTCATACAAGTATTGAATACTTAGTTTTACCTCTTAACCTAGCATTAAATGGCGCAAATACTGTTAGTCATTTCCCCCAAATGTTTAACCTGTTACTGAAAATGTCTGTAAAGTGTCTGGCAGCGACGACGCCTAGAGGTGGAGAGTTAGCTAGCTAGCTTGTTCAAAACAGAACTACTCTGAACCAGTGTGGTTCAATGAGCTAATGTTACTGCTCAACAGTTGGGAAAAAAAGAAAAAAGAAAAAAAAGCACCGACATACCATCTCGTTCATTGAAACTTTCCTCTGACTTTCAGTATGTTGCTTATTTTAACTTGAGAGCTGTTTAGACAAAGCTTTTAGTTAAGTTTCAAAAGGGATTTAATTACATGGTTGAGGCTATTTGTGCTTCAGTGTGATATTCCAGTAAGGGTAAATTATATTACCTGGCGAAAGAGCAGATTCTGAAAAGAAAAACAAGTGCAAAAGCCTATACGTTTGTAATTTTAATTGAAATGTACGTTATATGAACAAGAACTCGGTTCAGTAGAGGCGGACACTCACCTTGCTCTGTGTGCAAGTCTTGACTTGGCGGTGCAACTACTCGCTTAACGTTACTCCTCGTTACACGGAGCCAGGCAAGTTTTCATTGATTTGGTTTAACGTTAGATTATCCAAGTTGTTCACAACTGGTGTTTTTATATCCAGACAATCCGATACAAATACTCCCCGAGGTTACGAGAACACAAATTCCATTGTCGTTCTGACTTGGAAATTTCTTCTCAGATGTCCAACTTCACTGGTTTCGCAAACACCTCGCAATTTGGTGAATGTTTTGTGCATTTAATCCACGCAGGAAAAAGTAACGCGTAATCTTATTTTTCACTCCTGCTTGAGGTTTCACTCAGCAGGCGTCTTCCACCACATGTACCCGGCAAGTCGTGCTGGGAATGGTTTGGTCTATGGGACGACTAGCAGCGCCCAGCCCTCCACAGGCGTAAAAGGGGTTTGGCAATTGGGTATTATGCTGCCTTCAGGTGCTCCGAAGTCGCAAGTCGTAAATACGATATTCAACTGCTTTTGGTTGGAAATAATAACAAAACACACCCTGTAAGAAAAGCGTTTTTTGGGGGGCCTGTGGTTTTATTTAAAAAACCAAGTGGACAAACATCTAGTTTGTGCTACAGCATCAGAATGAAAAGGAGAAAATGTGCATCAGGCATGTAATGTATGCATTTATTGAGGCGACCCATTGAAATTAAATTCTGGTGTACGCTTCTCTTCATCGTCATCCAGAGAAAGATGGCCCACCAACGTTAGATCTTTTCCTCTCTCGTCCCTTTGGTATCCTTTACAACATCACAGACCAGTTGGTAAACATGAGCGTGCTATTTGCTGTTTACTGTACCAGCATTTCTGGGAATTGAAGTTAAAAAAAAATGAGTCACCTCCCGCTCCATTAGAAGCTGCCAATGTACAAAGTTGTCTGGGTACAACTTTGATTAAGTACCCTAAAGTTGGTGTCAACATATCTTTCTGCATCAAGTTTTGACACGCTTCCATGCCCTCCGGTAACACTTTCCCACTTTGTTCTCTGTCATGTGCGTGTTTGTAGTAAATCCGATATTTCCGATAGACCTTAAAGGCAGCACTAGCTACTAGTGAAACAGGCCGGTGAATGACGGACCCCTCCTGGCCAACTGGAGACATGCTTCCCTTGTCTGCCTGAGTTTGAGGTTTAAAAGGGGGCTTCCACACCTTTTCATTCAAGGATCCCCATAAAGATACATTAACCCACGGATGACCACAGTATTTTGACCCCCTTCTGAGTAGATTTTTTTTCAGTTACATGACATTTTTTTTATATCTGTCTACACTGTTGCTAGGCAGTTGCGAGAATGGAGGGAAAAGTTAAATCCATTAAAACAAAACAAAAATATGGCAGCAGCCTACAACTCTAATATGTCATGAAACAAGTATCGATAATGGCAACAACCTTAATACAACCAGATGTGGTCAGATTGGAGCTGTAGTTAAAATCTATATCAAACATTTCCTATGTTGAGGCCTCCAGTTTACATTACTTACTTATAATGTGTGCAGTGTTGCCTCACACTGTCGAAGGTTCTCATTTGGATAATGTGCTCTCAGGCCAGTCCTCATCTGCTCCTCCATTGGTAGAGGAGGTCTCACCTTCTGGGACATCAGATGCATATCAATAGAGACCACACAGAGATCACAAAACCCACTGCGCACACTTGTCATCTTTAAGGAGGGTGTCTCTCTCTCTCCCTCTGTCTCTCTCTCTTTGTCCTCCTCTCTTGGCGTAACGAAGCCTTTTATCTTCCCCCTCTTAATTCTCCTTTAATGAAGACTAAACATAAATAGGAAACACTCACTTCAAAGATGCCCCCCCCCGCCCCCCTCCTTCGAAGGTCCCACCCACCATGCCGCGCCTCAATACCAACACCCCCACTAACACACAAACAGGTCTAGAGGCTGGTGAGGAGACAGAGCCGAGAGAAGGCACTATAGAGATTACAGTCACACGGCGTTCACACTGTGAGCAGGCTTGGTTGACGTGTCACTCTATGCGCGAGTTTGGTCTGCAGCTACAGTTTCTCAACAGGCAATTCATGTATTTTTCACTGCAGCATTAATGGAAAATAAACAGAAAACATCTTAATAAAATGATTTGATGACCCCAACAATGGATGCAACCGTTCTCCAAGCATCGCTGTTTATTCCTGCGGTGAACTGGGAAGCTTTGAATGGCTGGAATCAACTTCTTGTCCATTTTGCGCTTGTTCACGAAACCAAATCACATCAGTAGAGAAACAAGGAAGCAAGGAATTCTGACTGGTTGTTGATGACAGTGAAAAGCTCAGTCGTGGCCAACTTTCCCACAACGTTTTCATATAAATAAATGTCTCTCTATCGTGATTGATTAACACAACGATGATTCAACCTACAGCCAGTTCATGAAAGCTTTCACAAAAATCCTCTGGTGTACAGGAAGTGATGCGTTTTACTTTTCCAGTTTGTTTGGAATGAACAAACCTAAACAGAAACTCCAAGGAGAAAGACGTCACCGTACTGGACACACTGTTTGATTGACAGGTGATCTCTGGGAAGTGCAGTGCAGAAACACCAGAGGAATGAGGCTGAGAGACAAAAAATCTCACAGATGACCACTTTAAATATATTCTGAAAAAGAATAGTTTAAAACGTGAATGACGTTGTGTGTGTGTTTCTGCTTGCATCTCTGTGCATGTGTGGATTTGTGCATACGTTTCTGTGTGTGTGTGTGTGTGTGTGTGTGTGTGTGTGTGTGTGTGTGTGTGAGCACAGGCCTGTATTCATGGCAGGGCGACAGAGAGGTGTGTTGGAAAAGTGGGAAAGCAGGGTGTGTGAATGAGCGCGCCTGTCTGTCAGGGGCAACGCTCTGCATTCATGCCCTCCGAAAAACACTGAGCCATTCATCCCCCGGCTCCCAGACCACCCCTCTGAATACCAACTCTGCCTTTCAGAGAGGAGAGAGGAGCTGGGCGGCTTGGCTGGGATGGAGGGGTGGTGGGCCGGGAGGCGCTGGGAGGGGGGGGTGGGTATTTTGGTGGGAGCGGGTCAGGGGGCAACCCCCTTCCTAATATTCTCACACACTCAAACACACACACTGATAAACTCTCCAGTCTGATTCTGCACTCTGTGACTGGTGGGAATACTTGGTTATGAGGCGCTGTGGCTGCAAAACAAACACACCTTCTGAAACCCTGCTGTCACTTGTTCTCCATCCCTGAAGGAGGGGGTTTGGATCATAAAAGCGATGCATTTTACATTCCTGATTTGTTTGGAATAAATAGAACTGGGTAGTTAGCGTGAGCAGCGATAGCCACCGTGGCTGAACACACAAAGAAAAGAGCACCACCTACAGGAACTCAAACTCCAACAACAGGACATCCAAGGAGAAAGACGTCACAGTACTGGACACACTAGTTTGATTGACAGGTGATCTCTGGGAAGAGCAGTGAGGAACGCTGAGAGACAAAGATGGAGGGTAATTAACATGATCATGGACAACGATCGCTACTGTGTCACTGTGGTATCCAAATAGCAACAAGGACGCAGGAGATGGGTTTCTGGTTCAGACTCTTTCATTTGGCACCACACAGTAAACAAAACAACATGTATATCATTTAAAGTGCGCACCACCAACACTGGAAATATTGTTCCCCATTTTTGGGTTTAACCAGCAAATACTGTTCATCCCTGTATCATTTCTTTTATTTCAGTATATAATACTGATTTATTTTTTCAACACAATCCATTCCAAAATCCAAAAATAATCTGACATTGGAGGAACAAGAATAATATATATGGGAACACGTACGGGGCAAAAGCCTTTGATCTGATCAGGATGTAGATCATTCATGATTGGATTTTTTCCTAATCCCTCCCCCTCCAGATCTCAGTGGCGACTGTCTGTGTTGGCTAGTTTCACTGGAGTAATTCACATCCAGCTCAGCCCCTCTGCTGCATCTGGCCATAGTCTCTGCTCAAGGTCAAATAGTAAAATAACAATAGATGCAATCACATGGTGCAGCGGACAGCTGTTTGTGCCAGTGAGCGCTTTATTCGATTGGTCAAATGGACGTTAAAGGACAATTCCACTCTCAGATACTCTTACTCTGTTATATAGCATCAATCTGTGATGTGCAATGCATTCCAGGAGTTCTCTTGCTAGCTGTTGTTGACAGTGGAGAAAAAGGGAGTCCCACTCCTTATGGCTGCATTGCATTCTGGTCTATCTTGGCTACTGTCGGTGGAGAAATTGGTCTCTCCTCTTCTTCTATGATTGTTGAACATCGGTCTAGAAAGCCCTTGCTCTTTGATGCTGACGGTCTGGCACCAAAACCTGACGCTTACCGTTGATTTGTAGATCGCTGAATGTTTTTCTCCACTGCAGCTGTGCTGGGAATATCTTGATGTGACATGCCAAGTTCAAGTGTTTTAGGGTGGATTTTTCCTTTAAAGCTACAATGTGCAACTTCTCACCTTAAGGCAGGAAGTTTGTTGTTAGTCCCGCCCTCCTCCTCCTCAGCTGGTCAAGTTCCCACCTCGACACTTGTCGCTCATCTTGATGAGCTGTATTGAAGCCTATTTCTCCCACTAAAAAATTCATGACAAAAATGTTTTTAAAAATTAAGATGTAATTATGAGATACTTAAGTCATAATGAAGAGATGCTAAGTCATTATTTATTAGAAATTTTCTCATATTAAGTTGTAACTATGAATAAATTGTGACCAGCCAGAGAGCAGACAGGGAGACTGCTGAAGGTCCTCCTTGTATTGCATTCTGAGTTAGTGAGTGAGTGAGTTAGTTTTGGTTGAATCCTGCCTACTGCTCGATCTCTGCCTGGAAAAATGTACAGAAAAGTAAGAGGACACCAACGGTGGAAAAGAATCAATAACATTTTCAAGTGAGACAGAAATAAGTCTGAAATTGTCTATCAAATCTGTGCACATAGTTTTTCCAAAGGTGAACTATGGAGTCAGTTAACTCTCAATAGTCACAAACGAATACAACACGATTCACAAATATATTTTGTAATTTATATATAAATGTCTCTGTTCACAAATATATTTTTCAATGCACACACAAATGCGTATCGTTTCATATAAATGTAAAACAAATATATATATAAATGACAGAAGGTTCACAAATAAATTAGTGTTCACAAATGTCTGTTTCCGATGCACACACAAATACGTCTCGTTTTATATAAATGGCCGCCATTTTTCAAGATGGCTTCCAGGAGTTGTACCAATATGTCCTATATGAGCATGTAATTATCAAAATAAATAAATTTTGGTCTAAACTATTTCATGGGTCTCACATTTTATTATTATAAGTGTTGTTTTTTCATAACTGCTATGTGAAATGTTGTAGCAAAGATGGCGTGCAAGATGGCCGCTGTACTAGTTGCAATTATATCTCATGATCTATAAAACATAGAAACACCGTTTTTTGGTGTATACGTAGGTTTTTTGGGTTGTAGATTCCAATAGACCTATTAGTTTTCTTGTCAGAGCACAATTTAGTAGGTGGAGGAAAACTTAGTTTAATAGAGTGAATGTCATTGCACAACCAGGGCACAATGGTGACATCACTGCTGTGGAACTCAGCACGGGGTTCAGTGTCAGCTGATCTAGTTTAAGTTAGCTTAATAGCTTAATTCAGTGTCCCAAATGCTGTCTAACAGCCCCCAATCAATTAGCTAGTAATAGTTAGTAGATGTAGTTAGATAGCCGCGCCTGAATTGACAGGGTGTGCCAGCACGGGAGAGCCGAGCCAACGGTAAGCGGGGCTATACATGACTTGCTCATGTATACTTACCCGGAAGGTGTACAGATCACACGGGACTTAAATGGCACTGGATGACTGCCTGGCAAACCTGGGACATTTGCTCAGAGGCTTCTCCCATCTTCACCAAACTAAGTCAGTATCCTCCCATACTGAATGATGGTGACCTGGAGATCCTGGAGAAGTTTGTTGTCCTGATGTATGACAGATCAAGCACAGCTGTCAGTGTGGATGAAGCCAGACTTGACATGTTTGCCCGAAAGCAGAGGCCGTACGAAGCCATTCCTCCAACAAGAGCAGCTCTGCTTCAACACACTAAACGTGCTGCATATCAGGCAGGCTGCATATGGGGTCAGTCAACCCAGCGTCAGCCAGAATCAGAGAGTCCTGGTGACTGGGGATGGAAGAAGGTTGTTGAAGAATGGTGGGTCTTCTGGACAGCCAATTCACCACTTGTAGAGAGTTGTCAACAACTCACCAAATGTGGCTGCAAATGCTTCAGATTGGGTTTCGTCTGCACAGCACTGTGCAGTTTCAAATGTGAGTGAAGTTAAATAAACCAAACTATCAGCATCCAGTAAACTAACCTGAGCAAACTGGAGTATAGCAATCAATGTTAGGTGCAAGACAAGCTCTGATCCACTTCTCAAACGTTGTCCCTGGTAGAAATCATACCCCACGGTAGACAACATGGAAACCTTTTTTATATTCTAGGTGGTACTTTGGGCCAAAACAACATGTCTATCAAATTCATTGACCCTGAAAACCTAGATTTAAACCAAAGAAACATGTCTCTAGCTTTATTAGTTGCTGAGATATTAATATATTTGTTTTGCGGCGGACGCCATCTTTGATACAGCTATTTTTAAGTAGTTGTTTCAGGCAAAGTAACATTCCTACTATATTCTTTGACCCCAAAAATCTGGGTTTAGACCATAAACAGTTTGATTTATTGAAAATACATACATAGATATAATCAACATTCAATAGAAATGGTGGCCATCTTGAAAAATGGTCACCATCTTGAATTTTTGAGTGGCCAGCGCCTTTTTCCAAAAGAGTGGCCCGTAGAGAGTATTTGTGCCAAATGTAATGCTTGCATCACCATTTGAACGATTCTTACACTTATCTGCTGCACTATTTGGCGTCTGGTAGCAGTACTCCAAGTGTAAATTAAACACAACATGTTTAGCCAATAATCCCCTTGTTGTTCGTGATTGAATACATTTGAATTATGATCGTGATCGAGGGGTAGGGCGAAGTACATGGCCCTCCAAACGGAGATTTTTCAGGGGCACACTACAAACCGAGGGGTTATGACAAATCTCCGGCAATCATCGGCAAGATGGGGGGCAACAAAAGGAAACCACAAATGTAGTATTTTAAAATTTTTAAAAATATTATAAGCATCGTATTATCTTAGTTTAATGTCGTTTCAATGTATTATAGACCTTTTCTTTATAACAAGCATAACAAAAAATCGCTAGTATGCCAATGTCTCTGCCTCGCTAGTTAACGTTACAACATTGTTTTTAGGCTGATTTGTGGAGAAACAGCAAGATCAATTCGTGGCAGTGGCAGCTAGCAGTGGCACTTCCGGTGGCAGCCACTAGACCTGCCATGCTTTGTGGCAGCTGATAGGGACCTGCCACGGTACCTGCCGCTATTTTTGACAGCTGCCATTGACCTGCCGCTGTTTGTGGCAGCTGCTACTGACCTGCCACGGTACCTGCCGCTATTTTTGACAGCTGCCATTGACCTGCCACGGTACCTGCCGCTACCTGCCACGGTAGGTACCGCCGTATATATGGCACATATTCTCTTTATTTTGTCATTCTTTACTTTATTATTGATGTTTTTATTTTCAATATTATTCTTTATTATGTGTTTATTACCGGTGGCAGCTCCAGCTGCCACTAGACCTGCCACTCTAACTGCCGCTAGCAGTGGCCATTGAAATCAAAGTAATAATTGTTGTGTTTGATAAAGAAGACTAGGGAGGAATTTCCCTTAATGTGTCCAATCTTTTTCAGTTTCTTTACATGTAATATTAAAGAAAAATATATTTTACATCATTTAGGATTCACAGGAGTAGGCATTATTACCGAACATTAAAAATAATTGTAAAATTATTTAACAATTAAATAAATAAACATACCAAAATTAAAGACCATAATATTGAAATTTAAAGTATTCTACAAGAGTTTATTCTACATAAACAGGCAACAGGCTAGTTTTATGCAGTACAACCATTTGCAATTTTATATATTTTGTAATTCAAGGTGTACGTTGTCAAAGTAAAACTTATAATGATTTTCGTCCAATTTAGACAATGCTTTTGTCTTAAACAGAGACAACATCCTGGAGTCTGTGAAAGCAGGAGACATTCTGACAGATGGAGAGATAAAGGTAATAACATGCATTATACATTTTACAACATACATACATACATACAACAGTGAGCTGTACAAAGTTTTGTCACCTAAATGTCATTCACCAGTTATACATACAGTTCAGGCTGGTAAAAACTTTATCTACATCTAATATTACAGGATTTGGAAGGAAACCTGCAGAGTGGGCATGTTCTCTCCAACAGAATGTATTTGTGGAAACACAGAGGATTTGATTCAGCCCTTCGACAGCATTACAGTGAACATTTCACTTTATTCAATGCCATGAAGGTATGTAGAGTGTTCTCTTTTTGTCTTATTTGGACATCAACTCCCGGTATTCAACAACTGCAAGCAATGGTATGTGACTGAAAGATAGGGGTTTTGTTGCTAATGTAGTGAAAAATCTCACTTTATTGGGTTACACATAACCTCCGAATTAACAAGATATATAATTTGTTGTTGTTGATATTAATAAATATTCCTATTTGGTTTAAGGAGGTCAGCTAAAAAAAAAGGACGACGTAAATATGTCAAAATATCACTATTTTTAACAAAACAAGTCAAGTCAGGTAAATTTGATTTAGATAGCGCCAAATCAGAACAGGAGTTACGTCAGGGCACTTGACATTTACAGAGACCCAACATTCCCCCATTAGCAAGCATTTGGTGACAGGGGCAAGAAAAACTCCCTTGTCAGACTCTGGGTCAGCGGCCATCTGCCTCAACTGGTTGGGTTGAGAGAGAAAGAGGGAGGGAGAGAGAGAGGTTGGGGGGAATACATAGATCGAGAAAATGTTGCCTTGCCAGTACACAATTTTCCAATTTCACACAGCTTTTTAAGTCTTGTATTTTTAATCTATAAAACAGTTGTTTCCATGTTTCTTCTTTACTTGTTACCCCAGACAGATGACATTATACAGCGACTGGACAAAATCCTGACGGTGCCCGGAACTGTAGCTGAGAAGCAGCTATTCATTACAGAGGTCATTTTGCCAGAGGTGAGCCAATGAGGATGTGTACCAAATAGACTATTAGTATAAGAATTACATTTACATGAAAAAAATCAGTGAGTACTGGTATATTTGGAGAACACCATTTGGAGAATATATACCACAACCCTAACAAAATGGAAGCATGACTTTCTAGTATAAGTAATCTCTAGATGTTAGAATCCAAACTGCAGTACTTACTGTAAGTGTATGTATCAATGTAAGTGAAAACATTAATGTATACAAGACTGAAAACTTCAATGTGGTTAAAATTGTCAATTTTTCACATGCTTATTATTATTATTGATTTATTTTTTGGTAGGTTTTGATTCGGTGGTTGCAAAGCAACAGCAACATGTGCCGTTACCAAGCGGAATCTGTGCTTCTGAAGAGCACATCTTCCCAGGAAACAAAAAGGTACAGGACATTGTTTGTGTTGTGGCTGTGCAAGCATATGTGCAACATCACTAAATCCATTCTACCAGTCGTGGCATATAGTGGTTTTGCACTTTTACATAACTGTAATGATGGAATGTGGCACCGGTTCATTTACAGATGGATTTTCTTTTTTTCCAGAGCTGCAGAGATAACAGCTGACACTAAAAGCACAGAACAGGTAAGACATTTTCAAACCCAAGCTCAAGGGCGACACCTAATGGCAGGAGCCATACACCACATTCACAAACATCAGAACTTCCTAAATATGAAATTATGACCCTTGAGGCTTGGATAGACATCTGTAAATTTTGGCAGATTATTTAATATGCATTGTGTGCATGTACAGGAATAACAACGGAGCTGAATATAAACCTCATACATGAATTAATTTTTAAAAATAAAATAAAAATAAAAAATAAAGTCCCAGATAAACAACACAAAACAGTTCACAGCAGGAAATGAATAAACAGTGAACATAAAGAACGTTATGAATGTAATTTAGCCTTTCACATAATATGAATCATATGAAGGTATTGTCTGTTGCTTGATCATAAGACAATACAGCATGACTTCACTTCTGTAATATGAAGCAGCTTTTGTGCACTCCTAGGACACAATTAATAACAGTGGAACTTGGTGCGTATTGACCAAGCTCTGGCTAGAGATTTGTTGCAACCATTTGCTTTACGTATTCATTTACATTAACACTGAAGGTAGATCTGATTATATACTGGCATTTAGTTTGAAAGGCTCTCGATGGAATCCACTTTGTGTTAGTGTTTGTTCATTCAATCACATACCCATCGCTTATTTCTGTAAATAGAGATTTGACTTTAAGGTGTTGAATGACACAAATGTTTTTAAAGACAACATTCGTAGTTACGAAATATAATCTATTTGTTAATGATGTACTGTAAATGTACTCTAAGAGTTCGAAGTTTTTTTACACTACATACTTTGACCACATTTTATTCTTTACTGCAGGAAAACATTCTTGTGAGGGATGCCAGGGCAGTAGCTGACTGGTGCCGCAATATAAAATTTGAAGTGGGACTTAAACTTCCCGCTGTCCTTTCCATGGACAATGAGGAGATAAAAGAATCCCTACAGGACCTGCAAAACTGGGATGGTGTAGATGAGGACTCTCCAGCGGAACTTTTCACTTTTGTTTTCCAGAAACAAAAAGACTGTGAGAAGTTCTGCTCAGAACTTGTCGACAACAAAAACTACAGACTGTACACAAGATTCGAGAGGCCTGACTCATCTTCTTGACCCACACACTGCCCCTCTTATACACACACACACACGTAACGACTACACATAATTTATATTATATTACATACAATTTCCCCCTTTTTTTTTTTTTTTTTACTATATTCTTATTTCCAAGTGCTCTTACTGTAAATATTGTGTTGGTTTTTATAGAGCTCTTACTGTGACATTGTAAATATTGTGTTGTTTTTTTTATTGTAAATAGTGTGAACCTGTTATTTTGCCATTTGCACATTCCTGCTGAGCATTGCCACTTTTGCGACAAATAAACTTCTTGAAGCTTGAATCTATTTAATAAAGAGTGAACAACGGCTGAATAGTGTCTTCATTACTGTGACCTTTTTCCCCCATGTAGTGCACCATCTGAAAGTCATGACTGTATTAACTGAATAGCAGATTTTTTAAATTATTATTATTTTTTAAAATATATTCACTGATAGAAAGCCCTTAGTACATGATTTTAAATTAGAATCCTGTGATGCACTGAGAAATGTAGAGGTCACCTAGACTAGTAGGCTATACACACACACGTTTGGGGTCTGTATCTGTGATTGGTCATCTGTAGTTTACAACAGCTTGAATGATGAAGATCAAGCTTCACATGGTCAGGTTCTTCTTACTACTGCCTCTGCCAAACAAGTGTGCTGTTAAGACAGACAGGACAAACGGTGAAATAAAGTTTAGGCTATGCAGATGCCACAAACAGCGGCATCTAACGTGGCAGATAATAAAGAATAATGAAAATACAAAAATCAAAGAAAATAACAAAATAAAAAGAATATGTGCCATATCTATACAGCGGCAGGTACCGTGGCAGGTCAGTGGCAGCTGCCACAAACAGCGGCAGGTCAGTGGCAGATGCCACAAACAGCGGCACCTAACATGGCAGATAATAAACACATAATAAAAAATAATATTGAAAATAAAAACATCAATAATAAAGTAAAGAATAACAAAATAAAGAGAATATGTGCCATATATATACACAGCGGCACCTACCGTGGCAGGTCAATGGCAGCTGCCAAACAGTGGCACCTAACATGGCAGATAATAAACACATAATTAAGAATAATATTGAAAATAAAAACATCAATAATTGTAATGTATTGTGTGAGTATCAGTAGCGTCAGAGTGCGTGTGACGTCAGTGACGTAAAAGGGTATACAGGAAACTGAATAAACAGGTGTTCGATCTGCAGCTCTGTCCGAGTCTCATCATCATAACATGGCGTCAGAAGAAATCACGGAAGAAAACGGAAAAAAGAGTGGAAAATGTCAGTTACAGCCACCGTCAAGTTTAAGCCTACAAGCTAATCTTGCTGAGAACTGGAAACTATGGATCCAGAGGTTTGAGCTGTTTTGCACCGCTAGCGGTATAGCTGAAAAGTCGGAGAAAGTGCAGTGTGCTACGTTTCTGCATGTGGCGGGAGAAGAGGCAATTAAGGTTTGCAAGACGCTTGTCTTCCATGATGATGAGAAAGATAAGATTGAAGTGTTAAAGAAAAAGAAAGACTACTGCGAACCTAGAAAAAAACCTACCGTACATCCGACACATGTTTTTCACGAAGTCTCAAGGACCGACAGAGACCATAGACGCCTACGTGACAGAGTTAAAAAAATAAAGCTAAAGACTGAATTTGGACAACTGCATGACTCTTTGGTACGTGACAGGATAGTGTGCGGCATAAGAAATGATCAAGTGAGAGGCAGACTATTAAGAGAGGCGGATCTTACTTTGGAAAAGGCAATTGATATCTGCCGTGCCAGTGAGATCACGTCAAGTCAGGTTAAAGTGCTCAATGAAGAGATTGAAGTGCACAAAATAAAAACTGAAAACCGCCAAGAGAGATAGAGGCGACAAGAGCAGGACAAAGCCAGCACCACAGGATGACCAAAAGGAATTTAACTGCAACAGATGTGGTTATAAACATGAATACAGAAAATGTCCAGCCTTCGGTCTGACATGTAAGTCATGCCAGAAGAAAAATCATTTTGCAAAGATGTGCAAATCACAGGGCCACACAAGGAAAATGCATGCTGTGGAACAAGGTGAGGGCAACAGTGACATGTTCATTGGCACAGTTGAAGTGGAACAAGAGATATGCATCAAAACTATTGACAATGCAGAGATGGAGGAAAAAGATGAGTGGACTCAAGATCTGATAATAAACAGGAGGAATGTGACATTTAAGCTTGACACTGGTGCAAGTTGCAATGTGATGTCAGCAGAAACATTTAACTCACTGGACATCAGAGGAAAACTGAGAAAATCCACCTGCAAGCTTGTTGCATATTTCGGCCACAAGTCGGTGCCATTGGGCAACAGAGCACTCACCTGTGTGTACAAAGGACAGAAACACAAGATAGAGTTTGAGATAACACAGCAACATGTTCCAGCAATACTGGGCAAAGCAACATGCACAAAGCTAGGCCTGGTGAAGCGAACATATGGTGTTAAAAAAAACTGACATTCTGAAAGATGACTTGTTTTCTGGATTAGGATGTTTACCAGGGAAACATCATATCCAGGTTGATCCAACTATCACACCAGTCGTGCATGCTCCGAGAAAAATTCTAGTAGCTCTCAGGGACAAAGTAGTGGAGGAACTACAGAGGATGGAACAGATGGGAGTGATAACAAGGCAAATAGAACCGACAGATTGGGTGAATAGTATGGTGACAGTGGTCACACCAAAAAAGACAAGGATATGCATGGATCCTCAAGATCTCAACCAAGCAATCAAACGAGAGCACTACCCACTGCTCACTGTTGAAGAGGTTGTCTCCAGGATGCCGAATGCACAGTACTTTTCAGTACTAGACGCCAATCAAGGTTTCTGGCAGATCAAACTGGATGAGGAAAGTTCCAGGCTGTGCACTTTCAACATGCCTATAGGGAGATATCGTTTCCTGCGTCTACCCTTTGGGATTTCTTCTGCATCCGAGGTATTCCAGAGATCTGTGGCACAAATGATTGAAGGCCTGGACGGCGTAGTCAACATCATTGATGATTTGCTTGTATGGGGTGACAATCGAGGAACATGATCAAAGACTGATGAAGCTCTTGGAGAGAGCAAGAGAGTACAACCTAAAACTGAACAAAAGCAAATGCAAGATTAGAACTACAGAGATCAAGTACATAGGTCATGTACTCAGCACTGATGGGCTAAAACCAGATGATGAAAAGGTGAGAGCCGTGGTGCAGCTACCACCACCACAAGACAAACGAGCTATTGAGGTTCATGGGCATGATACAGTATCTTAAGTTCATTCCCAACTTGTCTGAAGTTAGCGCTCCACTCAGAAAGTTACTAGAGAGCAATACTGCATGGCATTGGGAAGAAGAACAAAAGAAAAGTTATGACAAATTGAAGCAATTAGTTACCAATGCACCGACACAAGTTTTATGATGTCAACAAGCCTGTAACATTATCTGTGGATGCCAGTGCAGAGGGCATAGGAGCAGTCATACTGCAACATGGAAGGCCTGTGGCTTATGGATCACGAGCGCTTACTGACTGTCAACGCAGATATGCCCAAATAGAAAAGGAATTACTTGCCATAGTGTACGGGTGTGAGAAGTTCCACCAATATGTATATGGCAGAGAAATCCATGTGGAGAGTGATCACAAACCACTTGAGAGCATCTTCAAAAAACCACTCCACCAAGCTCCCATGAGGCTGCAAAGGATGCTTCTCAGACTACAGAGGTACACTCTCACAGTCACCTATAAGCCAGGAAAAGAACTGTACATCGCTGATGCTTTGAGCCGTGCTTACCTCAAAGAGCAAAAAGAAGACTTGCACCTCAACTACCCATCTCCGAGGAGAAGTTGCGCATGTTCAGGAAAGCAACGGCGGATGATTCAGAAATGCAGATGTTAAGAGACATTACAATGAATGGATGGCCGACAGAAAGGAACAATGGTCCACATTAGTGACAATGGTCCACAATATGCCAGTGGCGAGTTCAGGTTTTTTTCTGAAAGCTGGGAATTTCAGCATGTTACTTCCAGTCCAGGGCACGCTCAGTCTAATGGACAAGCAGAGAGAACTGTACAAACTGTCAAGAACATGCTCAAGAAGGCACAGAGCAGCAACGGTGACCCTTACATTGCTCTGCTGGAATACCGCAACACACCGATTGAGGGTGTAGGATTTTCTCCTGCGCAGCTGTTAATGGGACGTTGTCTGAAGTCCAAACTGCCAACATCCACAACTCTGCTGACTCTTCAAGTACAAGACAAGCTAAAGTACAGGCAGATGAAGCAAAAGAGCTACTATGACAGACAAACAAGACAGTTGCCAGACCTGCACACAGGCGAAAATGTCAGAATACAGAGAGGAGACACGTGGCAGCCAGCTGTGGTGGTGAACAGACATCAGCAACCACGATCCTTCATAGTTCGCACACCGGATGGAAGAGTCTACAGGAGGAACAGAAAGCATCTACTGAAGACAGGCGAGAGGCAGTTTCCACCTACAGATGCACAGGACATCTCCACTTACACAGACACTGAAATAGAAGACACTAATAGTGACACAAACCGCAAAGACACAGAGGTCACTCAAGACACTGACATTCGTGAGGGACAAGCACAGTCACAATTGTATCACACAGTCTGGGAGACAGGTTAAGCTTCCAGCTAGATACAGAGACTAGCCATACGTGTACACTCACACAGATCGAGGCAATGATACACATGTTATATGTTCCAAAGTGTGAAATAAGAAGTTTTGTTAGCCTATGGTTGTAAAGGAAAATACAAGATTGTTAGTATTGTAAGATACAATGTAGAATACAGTACAAGAGGGTAAGATGTTTTTGTGTTAGTTTATTTTATTTCATTGTTATTGAATTGTAAGAATGGCAATAGAAAAAGGTCTTACCTAGAGGCATTATTTTGGTAATTAACAGTGTTCTATATTAAAAAAAAAAAAAAAAAACATCTTGAGAAGGGGGATGTAATATATTGTGTGAGTATCAGTAGCGTCAGAGTGCGTGTGACGTCAGTGACGTAAAAGGGTATACAGGAAACTGGAGAATAAACAGGTGTTCGATCTGCAGCTCTGTCCGAGTCTCATCATTATAACAATAATAAAGTAAAGAATAACAAAATAAAGAGAATATGTGCCATATATACGGCAGTACCTACCGTGGCAGGTAGCGGCAGGTCTAGTGAACTGCCACTGCTAGCGGCAGTTAGAGTGGCAGGTCTAAGTGCCACTGCTAGCTGCCACTGCCACGAATTGATCTTGCCCTTGCTGGAGTTTGGAGTTGGTAGTAGAAGAAAGTGATAGGAGGTCAGATTCCCCCCAAAAGTCCCAACAGTAAAACTGAAGGCTCCTACAACCTCAAGCAATCTGTTCATACCTTTTCGTGATGCAAAGCCCTTTACGTATATTTGACAGCAATATCTGGCCACACTTTTTTTCACTATGAAGTTAAAATGAAGGCTTGGTAGCTTATTCTGCTGTTTGTGCTCAATAATTTGTAAGAGTGGCAACAGTGGACACAGGAAATAAACTGGATGAGACAGTTTCCTGTAAAGAAAGGCTTTCCAGCTGGCAGGAATGTAAGCAGAAGGGAGGAGAAGTGAAGAAGGTAGATGAGTAGTCATGAGAGAAAAAAGAGGAATTGAATGTTCTGAGAGGACAGGAAATATAATAGAACAAAGTAAAATTAACGCAATATAGAAAAACATAATCGAGCAATTGGAGTAGAATACATCACAGGCTGAAAGACGTCAGGACCACAAATCTAAGGCGTCATAAACTATTTCTTTTTCTTCATTTCTTTTTTGCTCTATTCTTACTCTTTGTAAATAAGTAACTATGCTTGACTACAGTCGCAGTCCATAACTTGTATGAAATAACTTGATGAAGTAATGTAATGAATTGAGCGTATGATGTACTCCTGCACATTATTCACACAGAAATGGAAACACCCATCGTACGTCAATACCAGATATGTTTCACCAGTTTGCGTACATGATAAACCGATGATTTTTACCGTAGATTCCATTTGTTTAATAATATCTCAAGATGAGTGACCTGCTGGGAAACTTGTTCCCCTTCTCGTGGTGTTACAAATCCGTGCATCCGTGCTTCTGCTCTCTCTCCTCTGACTCATAAATGACAAAATTTGTGGTGAGCAGGATTACGCTAGACAGATAAAGAAAACAGGCTTATACTGTCCTGCATAAAGTCACAAGAGAAGTGATTTATTTTGTTTGTTTTGGATACAACATCATGACATCAGTATGAGTACATCTGCCGTGGAGCTCTGCTGTGCACTACTCACTAAGACAGCGGAAGGAGCTCAAAAAAAGCCAAGTAAAGTCAGCAAAGAGAATGACGAATATCTGCTAACTTCAGCGGAATAAGAGAATGATGTAATCAATCGGGAAAAGTAACATATTGGTCTCTGGTGCTAAACTGGACGATTTATAAATAGTTTCATTGTCAAACCTGTCTTTCCCCCAAAAAAGCATCTTTCTTTGTATCTACTCCCACTTCTTGCTTGTTCCTCTTTCTCTTCCTTCCATGAAATGGTGTCAGTGATGATGAAACTGTCACCGTAACTACACATACAGTAGATAATGTGCAGATAGAGCTGACACTTAGTTTTACTGCTCAGTAAATCAGCAAATGAATTCTAACACATTGGTGGTAAATGCAAACTAGTGCACTACATTTTGAGCTCATCTTGTCATTTTTCTCTGTGGTAAGTTGTTGCACAGGAATGAATGTGCAGTATGTGCAGCTCTGATGTGGACTTAGGCAGAATATGTCTGTCTGAGCTCCCATGAGAATATTCTGTGAAAGTATAAGACAACTACCTTACCTAAATGTTGTGTCTGCTTTATGGGCAATTCTTGGACATGCAAAAATAAATCCGGTTTGGGGGAAATGAACAGGAGCCACCAGCCAAACGCTGGTAGGTTTTGGTTGTGGCTGTTAAATCAGGCTCTTAATAAGTACCTGTTTAATTTAGGACTCCACCAGTCACAATGAACAGTGGAGTGAACAGTGGAATCCAGAAATGTGTGTTCCTGCCCTGCTGATGAATTAGGATCGGCGTACTAAAGCAAGGCTTAGTGTGCATATGTTGTCTAGAGTTTTAGTCCATGTGAGCTTCCTGGGGCGGTTTGATGCCAACCATCCATCTTGAGACCTGCTGTGTGACCAGACAGGCTGTGGGTAAGTGCCAGTGCTTCTGTAACGGGACTTCTCCTAAACTTTCTTGAAAAACAACTTTAGTAATCCCATGCCAAACTTTAGAGGGATGTCACAACAAAAGAATATAAGAATATGACATTGATACCATTAGAGATAAACAACAAGGAACAATAAGGTTACTGTAAACTCACTATTGACTACCACAGACTCTAAATCCTTTATGGAATATTATAGGAAAGTAACAGTGATTTTCAGAGCTTCATAAATTAAACGTGTTAGGCCTGTAAACTGCTGGACTGACTGGCCTTACAGCCTGTTGCTTCCATAACACACGGTGTCTCCACACAGCTGTACATTTTAACGGGAGACATGTTGGCAAGTGAACATCTGGCTGCTTGTGTAGTTCTCATTCTTCACACATGCATCATCGTTCCCTCGAGGCTGACTCATCTGGCTAGTTGAGTTAAAAGAGCTGCAGACACTCAGAAGACGGTCAAAGTCTGCTGCTGCCGTCTGTGAGGACTGTTGGAGGCTTTATAGGGTTGCTACAGAAAGAGTTAGTGAAGCGTTGGAAATGGACTACATAGGGCCGCTGGCGCTGCTGATGGCCCTGGTGCTCTGCGCTTTATCAGCTGTGGTGGAACAATGGACGGAATTGAATGAAGCACAGGTAACAGTAAGGCTGTGTGGGCTTTTTGCACACAACATCATTAGGTGCATTTAATTAGGTGCCTGTGTGTCTTTATCAAAAGGTCACTGCAACATCTAAACTCACAGATTTGTGCTTCCCACAGGCCTATCTAAGGAAGTATGGCTACTTGAACAACCCCGCTGACCCTCAGGACCCGTCTTACCTATTGGATGTCATTGAAGCTCTCAGGTAAAGTATTCTCTCTCA
The DNA here is from genome assembly GCA_034670385.1 of Hoplostethus mediterraneus. NCBI lineage: Eukaryota > Metazoa > Chordata > Actinopteri > Trachichthyiformes > Trachichthyidae > Hoplostethus > Hoplostethus mediterraneus. Next base: position 6,291,154 of record JAXDDW010000013.1, read on the forward strand.
AGGGGAAAACACAAGCCCTGAAAACTAGGCCATGTCATACCAGCTGCAGCCAGTTGCATATGAGATCCTCATGTAGGCCTATTGCCGTGATGTTCCCTAATGCAGTGGAGGAATAAGCAGTCAATTCGCTTGCAAGACACCTGACTTCCTTGTATTTACAATGTGATTGGCATACCAGCTGAGATTTTGAATCACTGCTTTCCCCCAGGGTTTTCCAGAGGGTGAGTGATCTGCCCATCACTGGAGAAATAGATGAGGCTACCCTGGGAGTGATGAGGAAGCCCCGCTGTGGCGTGGATGACCCCTTCAACCAGAAACATCACAAATACAGTGTCATCGGTGAGATGCCCTTTTGTGTGACAATTGGTGGTTATATTCATTCATTGTATTAACGTCAGTAAATAATACATTGTATAACGGCCATCCAAGTTGTGTGGCCGCAACTTGGATGGCCGTTATACAATGTATTATTTACTGACGTTAATAGTCTAGTGACTAGACTAGACAACACCCTACTGTTGAATTAGCTGTTAGTTCTTTAGAGGGTGCAGCTTTACAAGACTGGCAACAAGTAGGAATAATTGTTTTTGCTTCAAAAGTGATAATTATTCAATTGTTTTTTCTAAACAGCAGTTCAACTGTTGTTGTCATAAATTGCCAATCATTATTAAATCTGTTATCATTTCTGTTTACAATCTGCTATGTCAAATTGTGTGCCAACTTTGAGAATCCATTCATCACTACAGAAGTTGAATCTCAAAAAAGATCAATTTCCGTTCCGTCACCCTCACCGTTAACCAATCAGCTTCTGACTGTGGAAGAAACTAATGGGTGAAGTAGTAGTAGTGAAATAGTTATTTTAATCCACCCATTAATGCCCTTTGTAATAACATTAAAATACCATCTTCACCAACTCCAACTGGTATGACTGGTATGAGTCTCTGATGAAAGTACATTTCTGTCTATTGGCTGGGTACGCTCTCTACCTGGATTGTTGGCTACCTGGTCTACTTGAGGTCTTTATGTGGTCTTGTTGAGAAATGTATTGGTTGCATAAAGCTTTGAATCTGGTTAGGTATCCATTTGTGCTGGTGACATGAGAAGGATTCTTCTGTTAAAGGTCGTTGGCGCAAGAGGAGTCTGACCTACCGCATCTATAACTACACACCAGACATGAGAAAGACGGAGACCCAGACGGCCATCCGGTCCGCCTTTAAGTACTGGAGTGACGTGACTCCCCTGAGCTTCAGAGAGGTTGAGTATGGAAGAGCAGACATAAAGATCTCCTTCCATAAGAAAGACGGCTACTGTACTGTCCCATTTGATGGACGCGGTGAGTTTGCTTTTTGTTTTATGTGCTGTTAGATACTGTCGACTACAGGGCCTGCTGCCACATGGCCCCTGGCTTGCTAACTACAACCTAGCTGTTTATTTATATGCCCTGCAGGTCATGTGCTAGCCCATGCTGAATCACCAGAATCGGGTATTGTCCATTTTGATGAGGATGAGTACTGGACCGAGGGGACGTACTATGGTACTAATCTGCGTATTGTAGCGGCCCATGAAATAGGCCATGCCCTGGGCTTAGGTCACTCTCAGTACAGCAGTGCTCTGATGGGTGCAATCTACTCTGGTTACCGTACCAACTTCAGGCTGCATACAGACGATGTGAGAGGCATCCAGGCTTTATATGGTGAGTGCAACATGACGTTTCAGGACTAGCCCTGAACTGTCAGTGATATTCACGGTGCATAAACATGTTGGGGTTTTCATGCCTCAGTACTCATGATTCGAGCTGGTACGTTGTAGGTGATTGTTTGCACAACTGCCGAGGCTTTAGTCTCTCTAATCTTGTTGATAGTGGCATTGCCATTTTGGAAGACACCAAAGAGTTTACATGGTAAGAGGTGAGTGGGCAGCCATTATAGGTCATGGGGATGAGTGCCGTCCGGTTGGTAGATCAAGAGCTATAAGCTAGTAATGTGCCCACTTCCCACTATGTGAAGTCAATAATTAAGGAGACTCACTTCAATACACATCAAGACCTATCTTTCAAACCCATAGCCTTGATCCTTTTGAGTTGATTCTCTGGCTCCGCTTTCAATTGTGAGATCTTTCAAACAGCGCTCCTTCCTTTTTGTCTTTATTTTAACCTTGTGTATTTGTATGGCTACAGTAGAATGCAGCATATACAGGCAGCTACCCTGTAGAAAACTCTAGCTTCACCTCCTCACACTCTGATCTATAAGGGAAGTTGTTGTAAATAGATACATAGAATATGATGGTCCATCATATTCCATTGCGCCTACCTGGAATAGCAACATTATTGCAAATGTCAAAATATCTGAAGCATACATTAATCTTCAAACGTTTTTATCTAACTTATCTGTTTTGTAGGTAAACGTCAGACCAGCACTTCAGCAAATCCAACCACCATCTACAATCCCCTCCCCACCGAAAGCTCCCCTGGTACTGAGGAGAGCATCCCAGATCCCTGCAATGCCACACTTGATGCCATTATGTTGGGTAAGTTATAGATACGCTATTGATTGAAATAGTGACCACAAAGCATGAAGTGGATGGGAGATAAAAAATTTCAGTGTGATTGAAAATGCTCCACATTTATTTGGGAAACGGCAAATTAATTTTGGGTGTACAATCATACAACGACTTTGAACTGAAAGTACAAGTGTGCTATCAAAAGTGTGTCATTAATGTTCGAACAGGTCCATGGAGGAAAACCTTTGCTTTCAGTGGCGATTACATCTGGACCATCTCAGACCTGGGATACAATGAACCGCTAAAGATTAACAGGCTGTGGAGGGGCCTCCCTGGACACCTCACTGCAGCTGTGCACTCTCAGAGAACCAACAAGACATACTTTTTTAAAGGTACAGTAGTTGTTACTCTTAGACTAATAAAGCATACTCCAGTCCATATGTTCCATAAAGACTGTGTTGCCAGGTGTAGTCAGAACTTGTCTGTGTGTTTAGCTTCACTCAACACTCTTTCTGGTCACAGGCAATAAAGTGTGGAGGTATACCCGTTTCCTTCTGGACTATGGGTACCCCAAACAGGTGAAAAAGATCCCCTCTAACATTGATGCAGCCCTGTACCTGGAGAAGAACAAGAAGCTGGTCTTCATCAAGGTGTGTAAAGTCAAAACACAAGGGGTTAAAATGTTTCAGAAGAACAGCAGTATTATAGCATGTAACTACAGTCATATTTACTACGCAGATTGTTGTGACTTATAATAACCCTGTGTTTTTGTTCCACTTCTTAGGGTTCAGAGCACTGGCAGTGGGATGAGCTGAAGAAGAATGACTTAAGTCTTTACCCCAAACCGCTCTCACTGCTTTTCAGTGGAGTGCCCCCAAGTCCTGACGCAGCCTTCACCTGGACCAACGGCAAGGTGTTCTTCTTTAAGGGAGACAAGTACTGGCGTGTGAATGAGCAACTTAGTGTAGACAGAGGCTACCCACTCAGCAAACGGGAGCGCTGGATGCGCTGCTAGGGGGAAACATTAGGGGGCGACAAGCACCATGAGGTCCAAAACAAAGTGCTGGTTTGATACCAAGCACATTAACAACCACTAAACCTCAATGGCATCTTGTGTAGGAGTGCTGGGAATATATGTAGTGGAGATTTCACTTAGGCATAACTCTGACAATGAAATATGATATTCTTGTCTCAAATGTAAAAGTAATTTGAGGAGTTGTCAGTGATTGATTGAATTGTGCAAAAAAAGTGGGGAAGGGAATTGACTTTTTCACTGGTTCTGATTACCACTAGGCATGCACACAGCAGTTACTCCTCCTACTCCAAAGCAGGCTAATTTTGTTAGTTTGTTTGTGCAAGTGTGTGTTTGTGTGACTGCAAGAATTGTGTACGTTTTTTATGATCTCAGGGAGACATCAAGGGAGGCCTTCTCGCTCTGTCTGTCCAACAGATGTGCTGGATTGTTATTTACTCCTGTTGCTAAGATGATTTTGAATGTTCTGTTTTGACTTTCAAGCTTTGTGTAACCAGTCATAATGTGCTTAACGTTTCCTCATTCCTTATGTTCAGTCCTCTTAAATTTGTGTCACATATTGTCACTGAACATCAATTCTATTAAATCATGACTCACACTGGTCTGTGAAGTCATGTGACATACATGCTTGACTGGATTTTTGAATGTCTCAAGACATTTTGAACTTCATTATGTTAGCAGTAAATCCAAGTCTTGTTTTTGATCAAAGTGCTGTCACGAGGATAGCTGATCGACACCACACAAAATAAATAGAAAAATGTGTCTAAAGTCAAACACATGTTCAGTATGATGAAAGGCTATTCTGCCATGTATTGAGTTTGTCTGCTAAAAACTTTGGAACTGCCATGGCAACACCAACCAATGGCAAAGTAGGACATCCTCCCCCATGACCTCTTGTGTTGCCTCTGAAAAATCTGGTGAGAAATGCTGCCAGTGTTGCTAGGTGCCCAAAGAGACAAACAGTGCAATTTACTTGCCTCAACTAATGAGTAAAACTGCTTTTTGTATCAAACAGATTTATTTATCTTTGCAATTTCTATCAACAATTATGTACAGATTGAGATAACAAGAGAGCATTGTCCCTGCAAAATCATTCACACGAATAAAAAAAAACATTAAAAAAAACAACCTAAAAGATTTAGAAATCTACAAATTAACAGAAAATATGCTTAGATTTTTTTTGTACTTTTTCATCATTCTACCATGTACTTGGTCATAATATAAATTAAATTATAAGAACAGTTTCAGACTCTCCATGGGTATACTCAACAGTCTAAAAACAACACATTAAAGTCACTTCACCTACTTTGACAAAAGCTACAAAGCAAACACAAAAAAGGTCATAACATTAGAGTGTTGCTAATAAAATATCCTGTTAAAAGTTCTGGCAAAGAGCTCTAAAAACACAAACATTTTCACGTTTTTGTCTGACTTTATTGACTCTATTTATGGCGTATCTGTCTATGTTTCATGACGCATTTCTGTCTCATCACACTTAATCCAAAAAAATACAGAAAATAAGACAAATACAACAAAACATATGTGTAAGACCATCGTTAATGTGTAAGACAGGTATCCACAACAAATAACACATCATTGCACTGATTACGACAGTTTCTAAGCACAGTACTCATGTTGTGTCATATGAATTGGTTTTCATGGCCATATCCATTACCAAACAATAATACATCAGTTTTCAGGCATGTGCTTGCTGTTATGTATTCAATAATACATGACAAGAGGAAATGTATGACCATAGTTCATTAGTATCGGGTTTATAGTGTTTTTCTCTCTCTCTGAGAAACCCATTGATGCAGTGGTTATAGCTTTGATCAAATAGGGGCTCAACAGCTCTTGTTACCGAACAGCAGCATACCAACAGGGAACCCATTCCATTGAACTCCAGTTTGTTCTCTACAAAACATCCAGGACTGACACACTGAGAGGGACACTGGAGGCCTAAAGGGAGCAGTTTATAGGATCTACTCTACATTAGGAAGGCAGTGGTGGAGAACCAGAGAGCACAGTCTCTCCTTGTCCGTGATCCTCAAACCCTGATGACTGGTGTGGTGGCTGTGAGAGGCACAGTGGAGCCTGTCTCATAGTCTAAGTCGATCATGGTGTGGTTGGCAGTGCCCAGGCTGCTAAGGGAGGTGCCTGTGCCCGTCTGTCTGTCCCGCAGACTTTGCAGGTAGCTCTGAGAGAACAAACAAACAAGGGAGAAAGATGAGTGAGATGCAGGAAAAAAGGTGGGGTGTTTCAACATTTGTGTTTGGCAAAATTATTTGTACTTATTTGAGTTTCACAGTGATACAGGTAAACATGACTGACACCATAAAATGACAATCACAGCCTGTGCCATGTTGGGTGAAACTGACCGGTGCCAGTAGATCCCCAGCATAACGTTTCACTGGGGTGGGTTTACGGCGGTACGTGCCTTCCTGCCCACCTGCCTGCTGTCGCTTCTTGGCGTCCTTCTCCCTGATCCGCATCAACTGCACTCTCTTCTGTCTCCGGCTGATAATGACTAAGAAGGTTGGGGAGATTAAGAAAGACAGTTTTACAGCCCCACTTTATTGATTATGACTCATATCATAGTCATTCTGGAGAGAAAATGAGATCGTAATGGAAACATGTTGCAACTAAAATCATAACTAAAATGTCTTTACAAAATTTAAAGAGTTAAAAAATAGCCACTCCTTGTGGAATGCAGCATGAGTGCTCACACGGTGTAAGCCTTGTGATATTTAATCCTTACCCTCAGTATGAGAGAAGCTGTCATCTGTCAATTTCCACTGGATCAGTGCTCCCATGAAACTGAGGGTGGGCCAGATGCCCAAGATGACCCAACTATACCAGCAGAGAGGCGGTCCAGGTGACAGGCGCAAACATTCATACACGTGCGTGGCTAGCACCAGCATCTCCACGAAGTAGTCAGCACACACTGTCATGATAGCTGCCCCAAACACAGCTGTGGACAGCATAGTGAAGAGCTTTTGCCACTGTAGTGTAAGCACAGCAAACAGCATGCCTGTCCCCAGAAGTGCACCCAGGGGCACCCAGACCGTGGTTGGAGTGTAGAACTGGTGAGCCACCAGCAGGGCAGCGAGGGCCAGGAGGAGGCCCAACAGGAGGCCAGTCATGAAGAGGCCTACACTTCGCACCAGCATAGTGACCAGACCACATAGTAGGCCAATACCGAGGCCAATACCCGCACTGGCCTCGACACTTAGCTGGGTGTCCAGGACACGCTCCTTGTGGCACAGGAGAAAAATGATGACCGAGCCAAACATAAGACCTGACAGGAACATGACAGCCTTGAAACAGCGGTAACCTGGCAGAGGGGAGAGACAAGTGTTATAATGAGGTAAGAAGTGTTGTGAGGAACAGTTAAATCAGCAACTATTCCACTGTATGAATACAATGAAAGCAGCACAGAATAACTCTATGGACATGGATACAATCAAAACCAGCTCCACCCCGAGCACCTAATAATGAAGGACTGATTAAATGGGATCATTATGCTAAATCTAATGCAAGAAAAAGCAACAGCCTATTCATAATGGCTACATACTAGCCCAAAGAGTACAGTCAGCCTACTGAGAAATGACTCTCATTAGTGTGTGTGTGTGTGTGTGTGTGTGTGTGTGTGTGTGTGTGTGTGTGTGTGTGAGAGAGAGAGATGTGTGAAGTGTGATTAATGCACTGTAGAACATTAGAGTGATGGATGTTCTTAATGGATGGAATAAATGGCCTGACGTCCTCAATTTCTCAAATCAGTTTCATAGAAGTCATTAGGCGGTGAAATTCTGACATGAGGGAGTCTCCAATGACTGATACTGTGCTGCTTTCACTCACACTTATAACCTGGCCCTAGAGGGGAGCAGTGACATCAAGTGAAGGCAAAGGATTAGCCATCTCGAACTGGCAAAGTCAAATTGATTACTATTGAATATGGCTACAGGCATGTAATATGTTTGGATAGTATGTTGTGTCATCAGAAAAACATGAAGTTTCAGCATGCTTGGTGTCACCGTCAGGCACGGGGATGGCTGGAGTTCTTACCAAAGAAGCAGTAGATGATACCGAACAGGCAACACATGGAACAGATGACGGCAGGGATGATATCATACTTTCTCTCAATCTCCAAGCTACAGGCGTCGACCTCAGCCATGCCTGCCCCTGTCCCATCAGAGCCCAGCCCAGTGGGATCTGCCATTCTGGACATACGTCAGAGGGTTTGGGGCTGGTTGAAGTTGGGACGAGGGTAGAGCTGATGATTGTGTTATCTTAAGTCCATCTGAGCGAGATAGGGGACTGCAAAATAAGGGGAAATGCTGGTATAAGTCACATATCATCAATGAAAATAAATAAAATACATTTTCATAATGTAACTCCAGTGACGTACTGTATGAGGTTACACTGTGAAAGTAAACGGAGCACGAGTGCTTGTTCTAGCTTCTCTAACAAACTTTTCCTGCCCACAACACTAAGAAGGCATAGTGTAGAAATGAAGGCAATGCTGATGAATCTCAGTCTGTGAAAAATAAAGCACAGTATGTCGTCCTTCATCATAGCCTTGGGCCACCAACTTTTGAGCCCCAGAGTTCTCCGAGGTCATACGCGAAGTGTGAAATCTGCAGGTCAACTGTAACTTCTCCCTAGTTTCTCCGCATGTGCGGCTGTCACACTCACTAGCTATGCTACTGAATGCAGTACAGTACATTTGGTTTCTATCGGCACAGACAGAAACTATAAACATATCTAACAGACTATAAGATGGCTCCCCACTTTAAACAATACTGCAGATAGTAAAAATATTTTAAAAACAAACAAACACTGAATTGATAACCATATCTGTTTGCATGACACAAGAAGACTGTAGAACAGTAGATAGCTTATATAGCTTTGACATACAATCTCATATGGCTTCCTCCTTGCCCTTGTCTATAATCGTACATATTCAGAACAGGATCTACAAGTTATTTGTTTCTCTATTTTACATTTCACGTCCAGCTGATCTGTCTAAATTATGTCTCAGCAGATATGCAACAACTGGTACTGTAGAAGTGTTATATATGATATATAATAGGCTAAGCTGGTGGGCCCACAGAGGGTAGTGGTGGGGCTCAAGGCTTAGGGTGGACTGCTCTCTCTGAGGCTGCTGGCAGGCCTCGTTTATGATCTCACCCTAGTTCAGATCCGATTACAGCCAACGCACGTTTTCAGCTCGGGAGAAACAGTCGGGAACAGTCAGCCCCTGCCTTTTCTCTTCAACTGCTTGCCAACTCTTTCTCTGTTTCCCTCTTCCTGTTTATCTGCCACTTTGTCTCTCCTTCATTACTAGAAACTTTCCACACCAACTTAAATCTACCTTCCCTTTTACACTGCTATGTGTCTACAAAAGCTTGTTGTTTTTGCCTTTTTCTCAGACACACAAGACTACATATTATGACCTGCCCATGATTTTACATGGAAAATATGGAGTCCAATGGAAAGTTCGTCACTCCTCTTCTCCAGAGAGCAGCTTACTGATCTGTTTGTTCTTCGGTACCTGTCTCCCATGACTTAAAAATGTAATGTCTCAGAAAGACTTTTTTCAGAAAGACTGAGACAGATAAGGAAAAAATATCTTGCAGGTTGGGGTTTTCACACTAATATTTGATGTTTCATATTATTGAAACTTTGAGGATATAAAAAATAAATATGAATCACAGCAATGACAATATGATTTGTCATTTTCATAGATGTGTGACCAACAGGTTTCTACTTTTGAAGTGACTTCTGACCTCATGGGTGCATGTGTGGAAACAGTATTGATATCAGCAAAAGCATAGATTTGAAAACCCATAAAAATGATGAAGACTAGAGTAAAATATTAGGCTAAGAGGTTTTGTTGATTGGTAAAAGCAGTACTAGTATAATATAAAACTATACACAGGAACCTCACTGTTATGGGCTTTTGTTTTCCTCTGATGTGGGCGGCGTTGGTTACAGCGACCATAAACCTAGCCCTGGTGTTGATTTCCTTATTGGTGTTGATTTCCTTATTGGTGTTGATGTCCTATTAGGTTTACTGTTACTCTCTCTTAGCCACCTGTTTGGGTTGAATGTGAAACACTTGCTGGCCAGCTGACTTGTCTTCAGCTTCCTGAATTGTGCTTCGTTTGGAGAGCTGCTCATGGGCAGAGTAAGCACTTCCCCAGGGTGCCTTTCAGATGACCTTTTGACATTTTCCAAGCTGAGGTGCATTTCTTTTTCTTTTTCTTTTAAGGAATGTGAAACTTAAAAATAAAAAACATGAATGTGTGACCATACAAAGTCTGAGTATGAGGTGAACTACATTTTGGTAGCCATACGTTTGTGTCTCTTACAAATTATGTACTACCAAATTCCATCATGTACCATTCACATGGAAATAGCAGCACATTACATTATACAGTAGCTCCTTTTTCCATAATTACAGTGTAATTAGAAACTAACCAAATTCAGCACAACTTCCTCTGTTGCTAAAATTAGGCCAATTGTTCACCTAACCTTGACTGAGAGATTATTGGATTTAGTTAAACCTTGAGAAAAACTCATCAATGCTAACAGAGAAAAAGAGTGTCCAGTCTCCTCCTTTGTAGCAGTATAAATAGTTTCTCTATAACAACTCATAATTTACCATTTATATCATCATATTTGGTTACTGTTAAATTACAACGTAATTGTTGACATGAGAGTTAGCAGCTACATTTCTTTCAGTGTGAACTAGTGCGTTTTGTATACTACATGTTCAGAGAAGTTTCTTCAACTCGTGTGCATATACACACACGCACTCCCACGTCTGTGGGTCTGCCCCTCATGCTACCCCTCAGTGAGTCACAATGGTGTCCTATGTCTGGGAGGCTTGGAAGTCCCTGTTTCTCTGGGAGAATAGAGCCATTATCAGGCATTACAAAGACTCTGAGGCCCATGCCATGACCTCCAGTGGCACTCAGAGCAAACCATGCAGAGGAAAAGGGGGACCACCTAAAGATGGTGGAGCGCACCAAGGAGATGGGTAGGTCCCATGTGTTTGCTTTGTGATAGATGCCAAGTATTTGCCTTGCGAGGGTTGGTGAGTGATGGAGGGAGTGGTTTCTTACTAGAAGTAGAGCTTTCTAAAAGATATACCAATAAACTCTCTGGAGGCCCCAAAAGTTCCCAGTGCTTCCTAGCAGAATGTTAAATAAGCTAATGTCGCCTGGCAACTAATACAATACCAGTAAATTGAGTTTGGCAACACAGCTCCAGGATGTAACAGCTAGATCATTAGAGGCTTAAAAAAGTTCCAGACCCCTTTGACTAGAGAACTTTCCATGGAAATTTAAAGGTTTTTGTAAAAACACAAAATGGTCTCCAGAAGAACCATCGATAACTAAAATAGGCGCATAAGGGTTGAGAGTTATTTCCAGAACTCTTGGAAATCATAAGCATCGTAAGCATCATAACTGTAGATGAGAAATTGGAATATAGTTTGTGTTACTTGAAACAAAAATGCAGCTAAAGAATGTACTCCTGACCAAACACATTACAGGGGGTTGAGTCCTCAACTGCTGAGGAATAGGCAGGGCAGAGTACAAGTTCCCCACATAGCTAATTTGGGTGTGCTTAATCGGGGGTGTGTGTGTGTGATTACAGCCAAGGATTCTTAGGGTGCTCTGACTTGATGGCCAGGGCCAGCTGAGAAGCTGAAAAACCTGCAATGTTATTACTTGGCTGTCAGACGTCACTTTGGAGACTGCCACGGTGTCTCTGACTGAGCAATGCACAGGCCTGCACCACAGTTGCAGCCATAAATTAGCGCTCTCTCAGCTGAGCATCCCCACTAGCTCAAGGACTGGTCAAGTATGGACAAGTATGGACACAATGGTACTAACACACTGGTGGACGACTAGTTACAATGTTTGCCTTTGCTGTACTAAGAGCAAAACTGAAAAATCTTACACTCATCACAATCACATGTGATTTCACACTGGAACATATTAAGCAGTACATCATATGTGCCACTACGGATCTTCCTGCTTCTCCATACCAGGAAGCTCAGGCTCAGAAGAGGAACTAGAGCTCATCAGGGTGGAGTGTGTAGGAACTGACCCTTCCCTTGGGGCCACAGAGCAACACAGAGGCTTCACAGCACCATCTGACTAGATTTAATCCAAAAACAGGACACAACTGCATCTCAACTGCAACTAACAATTATTTTGTCGTTGTTTAGTTTATTGATTAATCTAACGACTAATTACAATCTAATTACAATTTTTAAAAAAACATCTGCAACTTCTTCCAGAGTCCAGACCGATACACATAAGTGTAACAGTCTAAACAACTTTTTCAACGTTGAATCTGAGAAAAGCAATTTGGCCTCTAGAAAGGTAACAATAGTAAAGACTTTCTTGCAATATGATGAAAACAAACAAGTCAGCACTCTGGCTTGTGGGCTAATCTAGGCATAACATATTTGCCATTGTGCTGTAATGTGCCTCTACTTGCGTAATCAATATCGGTCTGTATGTTCAGGTGTTCGTGCATAGCAGTTACTGCCGTGGTTAACTTGGCATAATAAATTAGCTTATTAACTAAGCATAGACTCTGCAAGTGACTGGAAAGTGGGCTGCAATTTATTGAACAGCTGGATGTTATTTCTGTATCGAGATATAAATAGTAAAGGAACGTTGAGTAGATTTCAAGCATAATGTAAATTAAAATGAGAAAATGAAAACCCAGCAGCTTCAAAGTAAAAGCATTCCGTTTTGAGGTAATTTGACTGGGAAATGAAGGTGTGCAAAGTAGGCCCAGATGCATCCTTCTATGTAAAGGTAAATTATGGAGCATTGCCAACGCTCTTTACTGTGAGCATTCCTAAATTAGACCCAACCAATGCTAAAAAGTTCTAAAGTTCTAAAGATCTAACACAATTAAACAACACATTTAATACCCTTACGCTAATGCTGCATTATCAAGTTGTCACGCAAGATAAAAGATTTACTGATGCAACAAACTCTTTCCTTACTTTGGTTACTCATGACCAGCAGAGAAGGCAGGGCTAACTTTCATTCACACTTGGGCAGACACTTATAAGCGCTTATTGAAATTTAGCAATGTCTCATGGAAGTATCCCTTGTTCTTTCCCAGGTTTATTCCCTCCTTTCAGCTGTCTTCGCAAGCTGTCATATGGTATTTCCCTGGTTGTCAGCTGCTCTCCCAGCAGTCACTAGACAAATCTATTTGAGATATTTACCAATCCACAGGATGTAATGTAATTATCCGTTATGCTATTTAGAATGCGCTCCTGTATGGAAACCTGCCATGGATGTTAGAAGAAAGGAGGATGGATGAGAGCAGGTATGTTATTGGGGTTAATAGAGAGATGGGGTGACAGAGAGAGAGAGAGCACTATCTTCATATAGGGATGCACTAGGAATAGGCACATGACCCAATAAGGGTTGTGAGACACTGTTTAAGAAACTGCACTGTAAACAATGAAGAGGGCACAGGGTGAAAATGTTAAAGGAAAAATCCATCCTTACTATGTTCTATATCATCAGTTTGTGATGTTCAACGCATTCCAGGAGTTATTTTGTGATGGAGTGTTGTAATTTATGTTTCTGTTGTACCCACTTTCCCTCAACCTGCCTTGTGTACTTGTGTACTACTTGTGTACTACTTAAGTTAGTGATTTCATTTCCCAGAACGACAACAACCCCCAGAGAACGGGTGGAAACTTGTTGCATGTATATGTAGGTGGAGAGAGCAATAACGATAGCTATAGCAATAGAGACGGTAAGAGCAAGAGAGCAAGTTTTTCCAGTTGAGATGAAGTGTGTCGTGCCCCTCAGTCAAAATGCCTTGTCTTGTCTTGTGACTGCATTGCAATCTGGTCTATTGTGGGTACTGTCAGTTGAGAAATTGGTATCACTGTCTCTTTTACAATAAATTTCTTCCTGCATGACTGTCAAACTTTGAGTTCTTGCTCTTTGATTCTGAGGGGCTGACACCAAAACCAGACTTTACCATTCATGTTTTAGATAGCTGAAAATGTTTGTACTATCAAACATTGTAGCTTTGCTAAAAACACCTCAACGTGATGTCATGTTGTCTCTGTTTGGCCAGTTATCCAAGGGAATAAGAAAAATACACCACCAACCAACCAAATTGGCCCAGAAAAGCAAGGTACATCGTTGTCTTTTTTCTTTAAGCGTATAAGGTAACGTCAGGCAGTAAGTCATTTTTCTGTACATTTCAGCAGACTGTTATATCTCACAAGCTAGCCTACAAGCTAGATAATATTAAGCAGGAAGGATGACATCTGAGGACTTACAACATAGCAGAACACATCTATTTCTGTAATTTGGGAAGAGCATCATGTGAAAGTGACATAATGTTAGATGGGACACACTTTTCCATCAAAGGTCTAAGCACTGAAATGAAATCCAGGAAATATACTGTTTATATCATCAAGCCACTGCCAAGAGAATGTTTACCCTTTCAGGTGTCTTAGCTAATATTTCTTTTATCAGTATTCCTAACTTTCTTTTCCTTCATAATCTCTCCAATTCACAGCTGCCCCTGGGTTTAGTTTAAACAATAGAGGCCTTTCAACTTAAGATTGTGGTGAGCTACTTACAGAAAGGCAGAAAAAACAAGGACACAATAAGGAGGCCTTTTGAAGAGAGTCACATGTCTATGGTGCATGCATGTACACACATATACATCAAACCTGCACGTGATCATAAACATACTAAAATCCAAACTCAGTACTCATATTCGTCCGCCAAACAAGTTAGTCAATGCATTATGTTTAAGTAGGTTGGAGTTGTTATACAGCAGAGGGGAAAGGAGTGCACAGTGCGGATTGTAGGGAGGGGCAGGTATGCCTGCATGTCCCCAGCGCTCTATTAGGGTTTGTGGTGGAGAACAGCATTTCGTAGGGGGTGTGGTAGAGTGTGGATGTCCTTAAGATGGTGAGGGTACGGTAGAGTCTAGCAATTATTATTATATGAAACTCTGTCTTAATTGTCTCAACTGTCATCTGTTATTTGTTTGATATACAGAGTGTTTGTGTATATGAAATGTGATGTTTCTCATATAGACTTCCAAAGGTAAATAAAATAGAACAGGCTACTGAGTGAATCGTGGTAATGTGTAGATAGGTATGTTAGGGTGGGAGCCGGGGAGCAAAGAGGGGTGAAATGGTACTGACCCCATGCAGTGCCTATATATATATATATGTCTTCCGTACTTTTAATTCAGCTCTGTCATTTACAGCAACTCAGAGCAGTCATTTAACCCTCTTTGTCAACTGCCAGTGTACAATAATTGTACCTCCTACAGGGCTCTCACGAGCCTGAAATACCGCATATGTCCTTCATTTTCCAAGACATCTTTTCAACACCCCCCTCCCGCCACAGGGAGAAAGAAAACCATAACCAATATTTAAAGTGCTATAAGTAGTCTATGAATGGATGTTCATGTTTCTCCACAACTTCAGAACCACTGCTATCAGTTTTTATGTGGTTGCCATGCTGTGACAATGGAGTTTGCTTACACCCAAACTCAATACCTCCTCCTCTGAATCTACCTTGCCCTTAACCATCTTCTCTTGCCAGATGGAGTATATAAATACACCCCTTAAGTGCAGGCAAAACATTACACTATGTGGAAAACTAAACTAGTTCTTTAGCCATGCCAGTTCTTCTTCTAGTTCATGTTGAACATTTTACATTTTATGATTAAATGACTCCCCACACACAGAAAATATAGTGTACAATGAACCAATGCATTTAAACCCATTGTGCAACACTTTCATAGAGAGGGAAAAGTCACTGTAAGGGCACTGTCCTTACCAGATAAACTACAGCAATGAGTCCTTCCACAGAATATAGAGTACAGCTCTTTCACAACAGTTTTGTAAAAAGTTCTTATTCAAAGTGAAACACCAAAACCGATCCACTCACTCCCCAGTATATCTCAGGAAAATGCAGGAGGCCTGAGCATGTGGTCAGACTGGGCTGGAATGCTAATCTAGTCTTTTGAAGACTTCAGAAGTGGAGCAGTTTGAATAGTCACTGTGAAACTGCATTTGCCTGCATTTTGATAATGATTTTTGATTAATATCTGTATCTCCAACCATAGCCACTAGAAGACGGAGAAGCAGAATATGCTTGATCACATTTCACATTGATACTTTGTTTCATAATTAATAAAGATAGTGTATAATGATTATTAGGTAACTACAATAAAATCAATGAGATTCATCTTTTGTAAGTGAAAGGTAGGCAGACAACACTGATGGCAACTGCATATACTGTACTGCTGTCTGAAGCCCTTCAGCAGTTCCATAACAGGCTAAACCAGCTCTGTGTCCATTTCTACCATAGATAAGGAGAAAAAGCAGTAACTAACAGAATATGCATAAAGTGTATTAAAATAGGAGTGCTGATCTGAGAGCAGATAGGACACCTCTTAAATCATGGTGAAGCGGCAGTCAATTGACCTGAACAGTGAGTTTTATAGACTCTGGCCCAGACTTTCCAACTCTATGAAAGGTTGTGTTGGTGACACAGCCAAAGAAGAGCCAATTCTAAGCAGATTCACATTGATGTTTTTGTTTTTTTAATTTTCACAAGCAGTTGCAGAGAATAACCTCAAGTTGATTGCTTGTTTGATTGATTGTTGATTTGCACAAAGGACATCTTTTGTGTGGAAAGGTTTCACTAAGAGTGCTTTAGCCTAAGAGATTTATTTGGCAGTGTAAGCAGGCAGAATCTGACTTTAAATATAACTTTGTCCCATGAGTACTATGAGTGCAGCACACCGAAGTTCATATGGAGCTAAATGTTCTTTTCATTTTTCATTTACACTACAACAAAATTTGGGGTTAACCTTCTCAGCAGGGGAAACCAAAAGTGAAGTGAAGGGTAACTACCCACCACCTCATCCCAACAAGGGTCTCTTAGCACAATACAAGTTTATTAACTGCCATATTGCCTGTTTGTTTTAATCACTGGAGATGAAGGATAAGTTGATATGGTATAATCATGTTTTAATAAGAAAGATCTCTAAAGACACCCCTTGCTGCTGTGCTAATTGAAAGGTAACATGAAAAACATGTGCACTGCAACAGACTAGCTCCCAACACACTCCTGCCTTTATGCTTCTTTTCCTGCCTTCTCTTTTTCTCTGAAGTAGGGATGGGCTTCCTCTCTGCTTTTTCAAAGGGGCAAAACCATCTGGCTCAAGCTAAACAGACTAGCTTTTAGAGTAGGTCAAGTATAGATGGGGGTGCAGTGGGGGGTGGAGGGGTGTAACTACAGACTTCTCTGTAAAGACAGGACCTATAGGCTATCATCACACTACCCAAAAACCAAGATACACTCCCATCCTGCAACACACAGCAGAGCCACAAGCACTATGAACAGATGAAAAATGAAAATATTTACGTGACAAAATGAAGTATGTTTCTATATAGTTTGCATGGAAAGCAATATAAAAGCAAATACAGTATATACAACCCATCTGTTCCTTTAAACTGACAAACGTGGATTTTAACAAACGTCATACAAATAGCTAATCAAAAATTACTTAGTTTTTATTTCACTACTTCCAGTAATGACTAATGCACATCGCGAGGGGGTTTTCTGGTCTCAGATGTCTAGTTTAGTGCACACCAATAAAGCCGTTATTCGGTCCTTATGTCATTGTCCTCAGTGGTTGAAGCATCAATTGCTTTATGTGGTTTATAGACTAACACATATGGAAGTGGCCTAGAGATATGTGTTATTACAAACGCTAAAGTTGTAGAGATTGGCACTGTTCAGTCACGGTTTGGGGAGGTAACGTTATAATCCATCATCATCATCAATAATAAAGTATGGCGCTTTTCTTGCCACGCAGAGGGGAGACATAAACTGTACTGAAATGGCCACTGTCATTGAATAACAAACATAAATGAGTTTGTGAAGAAAGGGTATGTGACTTATCTAGACACATCTGCCACACAAAAGACAAACAGTTAAGGTTTTGTTGGAGTAAAAGTGTG